>OW240912.1:204507816-204578548 GCA_933207985.1 Pelobates cultripes | reverse complement strand
GCCGTCTTGAGCTGTTGGAAGGCCTGTTCACATTCTGGGGCCCATACTACTATCTTGGGGAGGTTTTTACACGTTCCTATATGGCACTTACTAGGCTTTAGGGTCAGTCCGGACTCCCTAATCCG
The DNA here is from genome assembly GCA_933207985.1 of Pelobates cultripes. Taxonomy (NCBI): domain Eukaryota; kingdom Metazoa; phylum Chordata; class Amphibia; order Anura; family Pelobatidae; genus Pelobates; species Pelobates cultripes. The sequence continues at coordinate 204,578,423 of OW240912.1, read as the reverse complement.
GTCTATTACGGCTCCTATGTGGGTCAGGTGTTAGGGCCAGGAGCTGCTAAAAATGTCTATACCATCCAAGTAGGTGTGTATCAGTGTGTATCAGGGATCCTTAGGACAGGTGTCAATCCATATCTGCCAAGTGACCCGATGTTGGGGTAACATTCCCTATTCTGATGTGTCAGTGTGTATCAGGGATCCTTAGGACAGGTGTCAATCCATATCTGCCAAGTGACCCGATGTTGGGGTAACATTCCCTATTCTGATCTGTGTCGATTATCAGGACCACTGATAGGAGACATGGAAGGTATTAAACTGATCAGAACAATACTAAACACACCACTCCTATCTGGTGTCACATTAGCTTGACCGCGCAGTGCCCCAAATTTGCAGTAAGAGGACCGACCAAGCCTCTTCTTCCATCTCCCTGTTACAAAAATCAATGCCGTGTACACGACCACTGACAGGAGACGTGGAAGGTATTAAACTGATCAGAACAATACTAAACACACCACTCCTATCTGGTGTCACATTAGCTTGACCGCGCAGTGCCCCAAATTTGCAGTAAGAGGACCGACAGGCTCTTCTTCCATCTCCTATTTACAAAAAATCCTCGTGTACACGACCACAAGTAGGAGACGTGTTATTAAACTGATCAGAACAATACTAAACACACCACTCCTATCTGGTGGCACATTAGCTTGACCGCGCAGTGCCCCAAATTTGAATTAAGAGGACCGACCAAGCCTCTTCTTCCATCTCCCTGTTACAAAAATCAATGCCGTGTATACGACCACTGATAGGAGACGCGGAAGGTATTAAACTGATCAGAACAATACTAAACACACCACTCCTATCTGGTGTCACATTAAACCCCGACCGCGCAGTGCCCCAAATTTGATAAGGACCGATGACCTCTTCTTCCATCTCCCTGTTACAAAAATCCAGTAATACGACCACTGATAGGAGGCGATGGAAGGTATTAAACCCCAGTCAGAACAATACTAAACCTACTCTATCTGGTGGCACATTAAGCTTGACCGCGCAGTGCCCCAAATTTGCAGTAAGAGGAATAGACCAAACCTCTTTACACCTGTTACAAAAATCCAATGCCGTGTACCCACGACCACTGATAGGAGGCGTGGGAAAGGTATTAAACTGAAGAACAATACTAAACACTCCACTCCTATCTGGTGTCACATTAGCTTGACCGCGCAGTGCCCCAAATTTGCAGTAAGAGGACCGACCAAGCCTCTTCTTCCATCTCCCTGTTACAAAAATCAATGCCGTGTACACGACCACTGATAGAAGACGTGGAAGGTATTAAACTGATCAGAACAATACTAAACACACCACTCCTATCTGGTGGCACATTAGCTTGACCGCGCAGTGCCCCAAATTTGAATTAAGAGGACCGACCAAGCATCTTCTTCCATCTCCCTGTTACAGAAATCACTGCCATATCCATACAAATTGTACAGAATGTCAGGATAGTTTTCCAGGGACAAATGTTGTCGCCTGTTGAACGAGGTGACCTTGCTCGGGTCCCAGGTGTACGGTTCCTAAAATGGCTGCCATATACACGTCCACTGATAGGAGATGCGGAAGGTATTAAACTGATCAGAACAATACTAAACACTAATAGTTTCTCTCCTGTATGGCTCCCTCAAATGATGCTTAAGATTAGAAGCGGCTGAAAAGCATTTCTCACCCTCCGAACAAAAATATATTTTTTTAACATTCTCTCCACTTTAAACGAAATGACGTTTGGGAAGAGATTAACATAATTAAACACAGGCAGTAAAAATACAGTTTTTAGCCATACCCTGTAACTTTAAAACTACACATCCCATCTTCATAATTACATATTTGGAATCAACACACTTAAAACATAAACATAACCAAAAATCAGCCAAATCCATCCAGGGGTTAAAAAGTTAGCTGGAGGTCCCTTTATGACCGACCGCAAGCACATTTTCCTGCCCAAAACAGTTCCATAGATTTGGGCTGTGAGGTCGGTCTATTTCAGGCTGAAAAAACGACTAGTCCCATCATGGACTTGAGTCTACAACAAGTAAGGCTGAAAAACGGCTGAAAAAGGCAAGTCCCATGGCGAATGGGACTTAGTCTCTACGCTGAAATAAGGCTGAAAAAAAGACTAAGTCCCATGCCGAATGGGACTTAGTCTCTGCAGCTGAAATAAGGCTGAAAAAAACGGCTGAAAAAAAGACTAAGTCCCATCGCCGAATGGGACTTAGTCTCTGCAGCTGAAATAATTTCCCATTTACTGAACCAAGTGGGAAATAGCAAGGCAGGCACAAAGGGTTTGCACCAGGTCTGGGGACACAGGGGACACCGTCTTAAAGGGGCCGTGTCCCCAACAAGTCTGGGGACACGGCCTTAAAGGGGCAGTGTCCCAATCTTCCTGATGTCCCAAAAAAGGTGTTTAAAGGGCCAGCACCAGTCACATAAAGAGTCCATAAGCCCCAATATGCCCACCGACAGTCTTAAAAGGCCATACACACCAAATAAAAGTGCATACATTTTCACAATCTCCCAGGGGCCATAGTCATGCGGGAGGAGGCTGGCAAAGAGGCTTCTCCACAACCCAGGGAAACAGGGCAATTTGCCATTTAAAGGGCCTGTTACAAATAGCAGTTTGTAACAAGGTGTCAATCCATATCTGCCAAGTGACCCGATGTAGGGGAACAGTCCCTATTCTGCTCTGTGTCAGTGTGTATCAGGGATCCTTAGGACAGGTGTCAATCCATATCTGCCAAGTGACCCTATGTAGGGGGACCAGTCTCTATTCTGCTCTGTGTCCGTGTGCATCAGGGGCTCTGAGGACAGGTGTCAATCCATATGTCAAGGTGTCAACATGTCTTATGTCAGGTGTCAATCCATATTGATTGTGATTTAGGAATGTTAGGTGATTTCTGCCCTTTATGGATTAAAACCAGACTCTGTATCAACTGTGTAATTTTCCATGGGAGTTTTGCCATGGATCCCCCTCCGGCATGCCACAGTCAGGTGTTAGTCCCCTTGAAACAACTTTTCCATCCCTATTGTGGCCAGAAAGAGTCCCTGTGTGTTTTAAAATTCGCCTCCCCATTGAAGTCAATGGCGTTTCGGGCGGTTCGCCGGTTCGCGAACATTTGCGGAAGTTCGCGTTCGCCGTTCGCGAACCGAAAATTTCGGGTTCGCGACATCACTACTGGTGGACTCCCTGATGTGTAGTAGCTTCTGGACTACTTGATATATGGTGACTGGTGGACTCCCTGATGTGTAGTAGCTGCTGGACTACTTGATATATGGTGACTGGTGGACTGCCTAATAAATACGACTTCTGGGCTTCCTGATGTATGGCGAGTGGTGAGCTACCTGTTGCAGTGCCACCATCAGAGGGTGACAACCATGACGGTTATCATGGACCCCACACTCCCCTATTTATTCAGGCTATTAGCAGATTCAACGTAGGAGGGAGCATTGATCCCTCGCTGCCCTGAATCCGTCAATAGCCAAAAGGAATAGACGCCGCATGAAACAAAGCGGGGGAGGGAGGCCAGTGTTCTATCAGATTTCTCCACCCCGTGGGGAAATCTGATAGAACACAGGTGTTCTATTAGATTTCAGGACCCCTTCCTTGAGCTTGCAGGGAGATCAATAGCTCTCCCTGTCTGCTCTTAGCTTTTGGAAATGGACTTCCTGGTGGCCTGCTGGTGGACTCCCTGGTGGTCCAGTGTGTTGTTGAGCTCACAGGTTTTCTACATTTACAGATATGACAAACTTTTTTGCATAATACAGGGAGGAGTATGCAGATACAGTAATTACAGTGGGGAAATGGTCAGAGCTAGCTCTTGCAACACCATGGGTGTCCTTCACCATCTTACTTTAAGCTTACAATAGGCAAGATGTGACACGGTTGACGTAGTGCCACCTCCCACTGTGTTGGTTAAACTTCTTACAATGGCTTGCTAGGTACATTTCATAATCCCATTTTGGCAGGAAGCTGGGGCATTCTGGGACCAAGAGTAACTGAACACATTACACATGAACTATTATTATTATTATTGGTATTCATATAGCGCCAGCTTATTCCACCGCGCTTTACAATAACTAGCATAGCTGTTCCATTTCCCTCTTGTAATCCTACATGTTACAATAAGGTAGAACATAGTAGGGTAGTGGCATTATGAACTACATACACTCTAGTTCCTTGCCTGTATGCATTCCATTGGAAGCGATGGTAGCAAAATTGCGCTGTGAGTTCTCGAAGGGAGCAAAGGAAATAAGACACACCCACCCACGAGTGACAATACACACACCTGTTTGATGCACACATCTGTGTAACCAGTACATCCCTTAACTGTAATATAGACTCAGTGTGTTATGCAGGTATGAGTACAATAGAAAGTCTGATTAAGACACTGAAACATCAATGGAAGTAAGCAGTGCATTATTTCTGGAATGTAATGGAAATGATACATTGTGGGGCTATTGAAAAAAGGAGTCATAAGATGGAGAGAGGGGATTTTAGTAAGAATAACACTGAACTAAAATGTCAGAAACATGGAAGAAATTCAGAGTTCCTCAGGAACAATGGATATGTTCTTTGAGATTAATAAATGGACATTGGGGGGATGTGAAAGATTAAGGTATAGGTGGGAGTGATAGGTGTGTGGGAGGAGAGGGAAGAATCGGTCATAGTGATAGAAGTAAAAGGAGAGAGTGATGTGGAGTCCCGCAGGACTAGGTGGATGTGATGGGTAGTGAAGGAGGAATAGGTAAGAGTAATGGGGGTGACAAAGCATGTAAAGGTGAGTGTGAGTCAACAAGACCTGTACCACTCAAACTAAATCTGTACTAAGTCAGTGCACAATTAGTTTGATGACAGCATCTTTAACAAAATTGTTTATTCTGGCTTTATAGAGTTAAGTATAAGTTTTAAGTGAGAAATTTAAGAAAGCATGTGATTTCTATTTTGTTGTTTTGATCAGCTGTTGACTTGATACTAAATCAAACAATAATTACTGGATTTAAAATGTAAATTAAAGAAATGTTATGAGAGACTGCTGTGCATATAAGCTGCTAACACCCTATAATGTATGTATGGAAGTTTAAGCTTTAAAATATATATTGAAGATTATGCCAGCTTTAGTGTACTCATATTCTTAATTTTAATAATGACAGGAGGTAAGCATTTTGCACTAACTTCCTTTACTACTCCGTAGCAGCAGAGAACATAGAAAAACAAGAACCAATCAGAGACAAGCAGGGTATGTAACATGCACCTCCCACTGAGACAGTTCCTCTTGAAAATAGCAACATCTTAAGTCATAAAAAAAGTGTACAACAAGAAAAATTCAAAGTCAGGAAACGTTCAACAATATCCTAATAACTAGGCAATTCAACTGTAAAATCCATGAGAAAGATGGGAATCAGGAAGAATCTTGGTATGTTTATAACCGGAGAAGTGTATTGTGTTGGATCAAGCTGAAAGAGGCCGATGTAAACCCTATATCCGAGGGAGGGAAAAAGAAGGAAAAAAGGGGGGATTATTAGTACACTAAAGCAGAAAGGTGGTTTTTCATGACCAATATGCCACAAGTAAAATATCCGACAAGGAGTCACCTGCTGCAAAAGCAGACGATGCCACCACACCCTGAACCGAGTGGGCACCAAACAAGGGGTCAGCTTCGGACAAGGACAAAAGCCATCTCACCCACCATGACAAGGTGGTAACCGAAACAGGTCTGTGTGGCTTAAAATAGGAGACTACAGTTGTAGGGAGGATGAAGACCACATCGCAGCCGTAGCTGCTATATAGGTTCACAGAGCCTGGACTACGCAGAGTTGGGGTTCCGAAAGGAAAAAGGTGTAGAAAAGACCAACGTCGAATCCGATTGGTACATCTGGACACCCGAAAGATGATGCCCTCTGGAGAAAAGGAGAAGACATCCTCATCAAAAGCCCAAGACCAGACAGAAGGAGACCAGGCGAAGGAAAAGGGTAAATTTAGCAGTCAACTGTCTTAGGGACAGATGATCATTAGAAGGCCACTCCTTCAGGAATTGAAGAACCTGACATATGTCCCATAAATTAAAATACTTCGGACCGGAGTTCTTCGTAACCGAATGCCCCGAAGTAGACAACAAACCAAAGGGCCTTGACCTATCTGTTTTCCTTGGACAGGGACATGAGCCACTGAAATCGCTGAACGGATAACGTTAATGGAGTGGTAGGACTTACTTTCCAAAAACAGGGATGCCTTAAAATTTAACATTGAGGACACAGAGGCCGTAAACAGATCGAGGTTCCATCCCATACACCAACTGGACCATGAATGTTAAGCTGCGAGGTAACATCTCCTTGTTCCCAAAGCCCATGAATCCCAGAGGATGTCTCTAGCCTCCGACGATAGTTTGTAGGTGCACCATGAGGCCCTGAAAGAGCCCAAGCTACCAATGAAATGCATCCTTCTTGTAACATAGGATGAGGATCTATCAGCATCATCTGGTCGTACAGTAGGAGGAGAGGATCTTTACAGGATAATGCGAATAGGTCCGGGAACCATGGTTGACTCAGCCATGGGGGAGTCAACAGAACAGTCATCACTTCTTGAACTCTGTTGTGTAATACTCTCGTGATCATTGCAAAAGGCAGGAAGGCGTAGCCCCCTCTGGCTGGCCAATTCTGCAGGAAGGAATCCACTGCGGAACTCTCCGGGTCTGGCAGCCAACTGTAGAAGATTGGTATTTGGCAGTTGGTGCGAGATGCAAAGAGATCTATCCCAAACAGGCCTCTTCATGTGTTTAGTGCCGCAAATTTGTGTGGGTCTAGTTACCAGTTGCTGCTGGTCCCGCCAGTGCCTCGAAAACCAATTCGCCATCAGGTTGGTATCTCCTGGTAGATGTTCCGCCATCAGTGTTATGTTGTGCTGAAGGCAGTAATCAAAGATTTCCTTTGTGAGTTGCAGCAACGTTTCGGAGCGAGTGCCTCTGAGATGGTTAATGTACTGAACCGCGGAGACATTGTCCATGTGTTCTAGGATACAGCAATTGGAGTTCCTTTTTGTTATATTCTGAATCGCGAAGGCGCCTGCCAACAATTCCAGGCAATTGATATGGAATCCATATTCCTCCCGTGGATACTTGTCCATCAGGGGCACCCCAACCCTACCGACTGGCGTCTGATTCCAGAATGAATTTGCGAAAAAGGCACATCCATTCCAAGCTTACATGCATTCATGCCACCATTGAAGTTCCTGTCAAAATTCCTTTTTCATTGGGACGGGTTGGTCGTAAGTGGGGTTTCATATGAGCAAACGAGCTTTCAAGCGTTGCATGGCGCGATAGTGCAGCAAGCCCGGAAATATAGCCTGGATGAAGGAGGATAGAAGCCTAATATCCATGCCAGCATTCTGAGTGGGATTGAGTCCCAATGCAAGATCCTTCAAATTTATTTTCGGATTGCGGAGACTTTCGCTGCTGGAAGTCACAGTGAAGCCCAGGAATTGCACACATTAAGCAGGGGTCATCACTTATTTTTTGCTGTTTACAATAAATTCTAAGGGTTACAATACCTACACTATATAATCCGTATGCGACACCTGTTGATTCCGGACTTGACCGAAAATTAGTATGTTGTCCAGGTAGACTATACAGTACATTCAGAACCTTCAGAAAAGCACCATTGTGCTGAACTGAGCCCGAATGGAGGCAAGTGAATTGCCAAGATGCTTTCCAACTTCAGGAATGTCCGACTATCACCGTGTACTGGGATGGACAGGTAAGTGTTTTGGTTTGAAGCCCTTCCAGTGGCGTTTCGTCCAGCGCGATTGTTCCCTAGAGGATGAGTCAGAGTCATCCAACAACTCTCTTGTTTCTCTCTGAGAATGTTTGGTGATAGTTTTAGTCGGCACCTCGGTCACGGGTATCATAAAGCTAAGGCCTTTTCAAATCAAGCAGCCACCACCGCATTGATTAGAGTCTGCAGGTATGTGGGTATTTGAGAATCCTCCATTGTAGGCAGTAAAAAAAAGACACTTGGGGCTCACCTAAATGATATATTCCATGACGTGGATAGGCACTTGTGGCTAATCGGCTGCAGCGACCACTGGGGAGGTACAATGGCCTATGAGATATGGCCCACGTTTAGGCAGACAATGGATTCTCACACAGAAGTAAATTATATATGGGAGTTCACTCCAAGCCGGGTTACAAGGTAAGACCTGATGGGCTGACCCACCCTTAAGGTTGTCACTAACCTGTAGTAGGTCCCTGAACAGGCAATAATAATTTATTTCAGGCAAGAATGTTGATATATGTTTTTGTACAGCACACTGAAAAAATCTGTCTACTCAGAAAAAACTCTAAACTGTGGAATATATCCACCGAGCGCGTATAAAAGCAGAATGGCCCAAACAGGCAAATGCTGCTGCATGAACAGATGCGGCACAGAAACTCCCTATGGTTATGACAGCCTTCCAAGTGCTTTTCGCCAGCCATAATTTTATTAATGAACCAATTTCAATGATATTATGTACAGTGAATGCTTAACGCATGGAGATTTTTTGACCAGGGACGGAAGATGACATCTTTTAAATGAGCTCCATTTGCTGTCTCAAAAAGTTGGATATTCTCATTGAGCTGCTCCAATGTACATGGTTTGTTCATGTATTCCCAGTCCTTCAGAAATCTCCACAGAAAGCAATCGGGAACTGGAAGTCTAGGGGAATGTGGTGGCCAATTAATTTGGGGATTTTTTGACATTATCCACTTGCCAAACAGTTCTCTCAGGAGGTCCATTGTGGCCCTGGTTGCATGGGAAGTAGTCCCATCATGTTGAAACCACATTTCAGTCATATCTTATTTTCAGTTTTCATCATTTGCTGATATCTCACACCAATACCATTCCACTATTTTTACTTGTTGTTTATTCATGAAATTACCATGATGAATTTCCCAAGACTCGGTTATAATATGCAACAAAATATGTGCAAGAACCTTTCACTATTGGATAACAATAATAATCCAGTAGAAATAAGAATTTCAGACAGGGGTTAGGTATTAGAAATTTAGGTAACCCCTTGAAAATATTAAATATCCTGTTGCCATACAGGGCAACTTTATGTGCAATGCAAGTAAATTTATCACTTGTCACCATTTAGCTCATGACTTTGATACTTTTGTCTTTTTTGTCAATCTAAGCCGATACGCTGTTTTCCAGAGGATTTCATGGAATTCCACTTTTGTTGTCTACATGTTAATTTGCTCCTGTAGACTTCAGCTTGTTGGCCTGACAGCTAGAAAATAAAAGAATATTTAGGCAAAATTAGTAAATTCGTAAATTCCAAATCTAAAACTTGAATTAGCAAATCTTGTTGTGGTGGGCATTGAGTGGCTACCACCACAATCTGATAATTGATCGAGAATCAAAAAAAGTACCTTAGACAGAGGTTCATTTTACATACATCCTAGACATTCTGGCCTCTAGAAGTCATCACAAAACTTTGAATGTACTTCATTTTTAAAGGAACACTATATTGTCAGTAACACAAACATGTATTCCTGACTCTACAGTGGTAAAATAAATATTTAGGGACATGGTCCCCTCTCTTTACATTAAAAAAAGTTTTTTACTCACCTTTTTTCCAGCGCTGTGCCGATCTTGCCACATCTAGCCCCGCCTCCAAAATGCCGCACTGCGCCAATCAGCATCTCTTCATAGCAGTGGCAGATCTAGCGCCTGATCTCGGGAGGGGCACTTGTAGATTATTTAAAGAAATAATCAAGGCACAATAACTACTACAGCTCAGTTTAGTAGTTATGGTGCCAGTATCCCATCCGTTTAAGAACAGTTTGACAACTTACCTGGGGTATGCTGGGATATAAGGCATAGGAGCAGTGGTATGTATTAGGGGTGAAGTGTGTGTGAAAGGTGCAGTGTGTGTGTGTGTGTGTGTGTGAGCGGTGAAGTGTGTGTGCGAGTGCGTGAGGGCAGCAGTGTATGTCAGGGTTGCAGTGTGTGTGTGTTAGGGGGCAGTGTATGTGTGGAGCAGTGTGTGTGTGAGAGACCTGTAGTGTGTGTGTGTGTGTGTGTGTGTGTGTGTGAGCAGTGCAGTGTGTATGTGAGGGTGGCAGTGTGTGTGAGAGTTGCAGTGTGTGTGTTTGGGGTAGTGTGTATGGGGTGCAGTGTTTGTGGGGCAGTGTGTGTAGTTTGTGTAAGGGGGCAGTGTTTGTGGGGCAGTGTGTGTATGGGTGTGCAGTGTGTGTAAGGCGGCAGTGTTTGTGGGGCAGTGTGTGAATGGGGGCAGTGTTTGTGAGGCAGTGTGTGTATGGGTGTGCAGTGTGTGTATGGGGGACAGTGTTTGTGGGGCAGTGTGTGTATGGGTGTGCAGTGTGTGTATGGGGGCAGTGTGTGTAGTGTGTGTATGGTGGCAGTGTTTGTGGGGCAGTGTGTGTAGTGTTTGTATGAAAGGAGGGGCAGTGTGTGTATGGGGGCAATGTGTGTGCAGTAGTGTGTGTATGGGGGGCAGGTGTTTGTGGGGCAGTGTGTGTAAGGGTGTGCAGTGTGGTATGGGGACAGTGTTTGTGGGCAGTGTGTGTTGGGGTGCAGTGTGCATGGGGGGTGTGTTTGTGGGCAGTGTGTGTATGGGTGTGCAGTGTGTGTATGGGGTGTCAGTGTGTAGTGTGTATGGTGGATGTTTGTGGGGCAGTGCGTGTAGTGTGTGTATGGGGACAGTGTTTGTGGGGCAGTGTGTGTATGGGGCAGTGTTGTGTGGGGCAGTGTGTGTGTATGGGGGGCAGTGTGTATGGGGGAAGAGTGTGTATGGGAGCAGTGTTTGTGGGGCAGTGTGTGTATGGGGGCAGTGTGTGTAGTGTGTGTATGGGGGCAGTGTTTGTGGGGCAGTGTGTGTCTTGTTTGTATGGGGGGAAGGAGGGTAGGGAGGCTTTTTAATAATTTTTTTTAATTAATAAAATAAGTATACTTTATGTCCCCCTCCCTTCTTACCTTTATTTAGGAGGAGGGGGGACATTTCTGGATCCCTGGTGGTCCGGTGGGAAATCCCTGGTGGTCCCAGCAGTGAGAGTGAACTCTAGCCTGCACCTCCTGGGCTAGAGTTCACGCTCCCAAATTTTTGAGAGTTGCTGTGGTAACCACGGCAAGCTCCATGCTCGCGAGAGTAGGACCCAGAGGAGCTGCAGGCTGAGCTCCCGGGTCCTCTCTCCCTCCCTGCCGGCTCCCTGCCGGCTGCCTCCCTGCCGGCTGCCAGCACGGACCCTGCGGACCGGGGAGGAAGATCTCTGATCTCCCTCCCCGGTCCGCAGGCACATTGCAGGGCTAGCACTTGGACAATGCCAGCCCTGCATTAGCCGGCAGGGGAGAATCTCGCGGGGGGGGGGGCAATTGCCCCCCCCGGTTTCCCCACTGCTTCATAGAGTGTTTAACATTCAGCACCTCCATGCTGAACACTAGTGGATGCACTTCTAATGGCCTTTTCTCTGAAAATTGGCCTCTAGTGGAAGCAACTATAGAGGCATTTGCTGTGGCGAAGGCAGTGTTAATATAGAAAATCCTGTAGGGAATGACTATAGACACCAGAAAAGCAGTAGTTGTTCTTGTGACTATAGTGTCCGTTTAATTATTAGACCCTTAAAGGGGCTTAATGTTCTGGCTAGTATAATCAGAGCAAAGGCAGTGTTTACATTGCTCCCTAGGCATACCATCATTGGCCACTCCTCAAATGGCCACTGGAGGAGCCTCCGAGGGCAGTGCTGCACAGCATTTCCACGAAAGCATTGGATTAACTGAAATCCTAAATTCTGATGATGTCAGCAAGGAGGTGGATCAGGGCCGGTTGCCAGTGCCGACAGACCTGCGCAGGCTGGAAACAAGGTAAGTTTTCTTACCTTTTAAGGGGGCTAAGGGGGAGCAAGCCACCTAAATGGTGGTTTTAACATTATATGGTCAGGAATACATGCTTGTGTTCCTGACCCTATAGTGTTCATTTAATGAATTTTAAAAATAATCCTTTTGCAAGTATTTATGATTAAAGAATCAGATGTTTTGTCTATGTGTATGTATATATTTGTATTATATTTTTTCTTTTTTTAAATGCTGCTCACAAGCCATTTAATAACCTGTTTATTATTTACTTTTTTATGAGAGATTTTCATTTGTGTATTGTATACTTTTTGAATGTTTTATGGAAATAATTTTGTACCCTTTGTTTTCCTTATACTGTTGTAATTAACTTGTATTGTATAAAGTGGGATTACTGTTTGAATACATCGTTTTGAGTTTTCATTACCTTAGCTGCCAATTAGGATAGGTACTTAGATACTGCTTAATGCCAGTCTTGACAAAGTCTTTCTAGATTAAACATGTAGATGTTTTAGGCAGTTTTCATAATTCAGAGACCTGATATTGTTGAGGATTTTTTCCTTTTCTATTCAGAGCAGTGGATATTACTTTATTATATTGTACACCTTTCTCCACTTGGTGGAATTTATATTAGATGCATACAGTTCCATCAGGAACGTGGAGATACTTTTGAGAGTTGTTTAGTGGACGTTCCTACTATTATCATAATTACAATTATTATTTATATAACGCAAATATTTTCCGCAACGCTTTACAAGGATAGAGTGGGGATATTGACAATAAGTAACTGACATACAGATTATTAACAAGAGACAAGAGGTGAAGAAGGCCCTGCTCAAATGAGTTTATAATAAAAAAAATTAAAAAAGTAAAATTAGAAATAGGTTCTTACCTTTGAGGATACCAGTGTTCCTGTTTCACAACATCAGAATATCCTTTTTCTCCAATTTGGGTATCAGGATTCTCTACTCCCTTGACTTGGGGTATGCATTGTTGTAGCACGCATATTGAACATCTATCTCTGACGGTGAGCTAATTTGTTCCCAAATATTTATTTTCCAACTCTAGTTACCACGTGTGACTTCCACCTATTGCTATACTACAATATATTCTCTTTTATTTTTCATAACACTGGTATTAATTTAGGCGTATATGTTTTTTTTTAAATTGTTTTTTATAATATAGTTCTATTTAGCACTACCCTCTATTTTATGTACTTTGTGTGATTGGATACTGAAATTTAGTAAACTGGAAGTTCAAAATCTGGAAGTGTGACCCAGAAGCAATAGGCAATCCTGAAATTGCTCCGGGAACAATTAACTAGAAGCATGTTTCATTAACTTGTGATTCACTGTTTTTGCTCAGCTATGAACAGTGTGTAGCCAGGTACCACAAAAATAGCTTCTTTTCTGCAACAAGGATCTTGAGGAATCAGCTTTAGAAAATCAATCTGCAACAGGTTCAAATTCTTTAGAAGACAGATGAGATTGAATATCTGTGAAGATTAATTTTCATCCGATAGCCAGTGAGAGTTTTCAGAACATACAAGTTTGGATGCGTAGGGTAATCTTTTCATCAAGACAGAGAGTATCAATAATTCAGCATCTTATTAGGGGGTACACACGTAGAAAAATAGGTTACAAATTGGCTGAGAAAGTCTAATGTATTAAGATAAGACCCACAATTTAGAAGCAAAAAATAATCCAAAATTGGACAAAATCGGGCAGAAAAAGCTTAAGATCTCACATGGCTCTAGGCAAAATACAGATTTTTTACCCTATTCTTTCTTTACATGTGATGATGAATTGGGCCAAGCAAATTCAAAGTTCTGGGGCCCCTGTCTAACACCTGGGCCCCAGTAAGCTGCCTAATATCACCTTATAGTTAACCCAGCTCTGAACACAGGGAAAAAAAGTATTGGATCCTCTCGGGACAAATGTCTTGAAATTATGAATCCTCTTATAAAGATTTTTAATGACAAACCTATGAATGTTAACCCCTTAAGGACAGAGCTTCAGAAGCTTGTCTTTCACTTAATGACAACAGCATTTTTTGCTGTTTACGTTCAACTGCAATTTGCATTTTACTAATTTATTGCACCGAAGCAATTTTTATTTTCTAAATTTCTTATATCTCTCCCAACCTTTTTTTCAAAAATATCTAGAGCACTGGATTTGTAGTACGCAGGATAAAAATTAGATTTATTTTTAAGGTTACTTTTTATATAGTTGTTTATTGGAATATTAGCAGAGGAATCTGTTGGAACAACTTGCTCCTTCTTAGTATTAACAGCGAAAAATCTTTTTAATGTCGCATTCCTAACAAATGTATTAATATCTATAAAAGTCATAAAAGAATTATATGTTTTTGTTGGAGCGAACTTAAGACCTTTTTTTAAAACATCTGTTTCTATTTTGCTTACATTTTTATTTGATAAGTTAAATATACCTGTAAAAATATGATTCCTAATAAACCACACATTGTGTTTAGAGGTGCTCCAAATTTAAAAATGCACCTTACGAATAATTACACTAAAGATCAAATAGAAAATATACATACAAAACACCTCCCACCAATGTTTTTTTTAAATGTAATAAATGTATAGCCTGTAAAAAAACAAAGCCAACAGAAAAGAGTAGGTCTACTTTCAAATCAAATAATAATAAGATTTACAACATCAAAGAAATTATTACTTGTGAAAGTAAAAATGTTATTTACTTATTAGAATGCCCCTGTGGCCTCCAATACATTGGCCGTACTATTAGACCTTTAAAAATACGTATAGCTGAACACTGCAGAAATAGCGAAAAAAATTACGAAAAACACTCAGTGTCTGCCCATTTCTGTAAGCACAATAATGACCCCAAACTTCTTACATTTATAGGGATCACTATAGTGAAAAACCATTGGAGAGGAGGTGATTTTATAAAAAAAATAGGAAAAAAGGAGATGGAATGGGTATTTAAAATTGATACTTTGCATCCGAATGGATTAAATATAGATTTTGATCTTTTTAATTTTTTATAATATTTATATTTATTTTTTAAGTATTTTTCTCCTTTTATACCTATAAATTAGATAAATATATTCGTTTTTTTGGATTTTGATCACCAAATATATATATATATATATTTTTAAGGTATCAGCTTTTGTTTCTAAGTACCAATTTTGTAACCCTACTTCCATAATATATACTTATGTCTTATATGTATTTTGCATCACTTTTTATGTATTTACTATCTGCATGCATCTTGTTATAAGATAAAGCTACCTATTTATATCAGCGGTTCTCTTCCACTATAAATAGACATATATTTATATAATTTTTCTCTTTATTATGTGCACACTCATTATGAATGCCAAGCTGATTTACCCATATATTTTTTATATATATTTTGTGTTTCTTTGTGTATTTTACATATAGTATTATTTACACCTATAATTGTAAGATATCAAAGTGTATCTTATGTTTTTATAGCTTTTTATTTTATTGGATTCCTAAATGATCCTCTTTTTAGGCATTTTTTAGCAGTTTTACTTTAGTCTTTTAATATCTGCTTTTGTTCTACAATGGTGTGAGTGCACTTAGAGATGTTATATACTTGTCACTTTAAACTGATGAAAAGTCCCTATTGGTGCTACTCCACTAAGAAGTGAATTACTGTAGACTAATTGATTTAAGGTTATTATTGTATAGGAAAACTATATGCACTATGTAATCCACCAGTATGCATATGATTGATAATACTTTTATCTGTGGTATAAAAGCATTGCACTGTCATTCTAATCGCCTTTTTTGTTTGCGTTCCACTCGTGGAACGCATAGAATACCACCGTCCGGTCACGGCGCGTCATTTCCGGTATGACGCGTGCGTTCCACCGGTGGTTAACATAACCCATATCCTTCAACATATTATTGGCCAAGATGGCGCCGCATCACCTCCGGTATGACGCGCGCGCGAAAACCAGGAAACAGTAAGTAACTTCTCAACATATGAAGATAATTGTTTTAAGTTTTACTCCCTATATATTTGGACATTATAAGGACTTCATCCACACTTCTGAAGAAACCTCCATAGGTGAAACGCGTAAAGTGGATTTTTATGGACTTTCTCATAGAGTGTTTTCTATATATTTGCTTTTATTGATTTTTATGTATAATAAACAGTTACTATTAATATATATTTTTATCACTCTGAGATATCCATTATTATATATTTTTTTTCCTGGTTACCATCTTATTCCTTGGTGGGGATTATACCACCTACACCTTATAAACTAGAGCGAGGCACGCTCTAGTAAATGTGAGTACGATACTTTATATTTTATTCATCATCCATTGCACTATGTGGATTCTTCTGTCTATCTGTGTGTTCTTTATTTGAGACCATCAAGATGCGGACCACCTTACATTTATCCTAAAACGGGGATTATTCCGTCTATGCGCAAGAACAGTAGAGCTCTGTATTTAGCTCTGTTACATGTGAGTGTACATCTACTTACTCCTTGTTCACTTACAAAATATTAACAGTGTTACACTATTATTTGTATAACTTTTTTTTCTCTTTTGAGGTACACTATTGCAAGTATATGACCATAAGGACTTGAGTACGTATATTCGTATCACAATAAGGGCGCGGTTTCCTTTTTCTTTTTCTTCACTATTGTTTTATCACAAGGTAGGGAATCCTTGTGTGGTCACTGCTGCCTACTCCCTATTGTACCTATTACTATAGTGAGCGCCTAATTTTATTTGTTTTATATATATATATATATATATATATATATATATAAATGCTTATTTATTATAAAAAAATACAGAAAAATGCAAAAAACTATTTGTTTGTTTTTTTACAGTTTTTGCAATAATAATGTGTGCATAATTAGTGCAGGTTAAAGAAAGTAATTAAAAATAAATTCATTTAGTTGTTCTGATTTACAGAATATATAATGTGTCTGGGATTTTAAGTTTTTTTTGGTAGTTACAGGTCACAAAGCACAAGGAGTAAAATAAACTTTTAATGTGGAGCGATTTTAGAATTTGGTATGTTTGTCTTGTAAGCTTAATAGCCATAAAAGAAAACAAAATTGCCACACAAAAGTATATATTTATATAAAGTAGACATCACAGGCTATTTACCTAGGGTTGTTTTTACACTTTCTACGTAGCCATTTCACCACCAACCTCTGCTAAATATTGGAGTAAAATTGTGTTTTTTGTTTTTGTTTTTGGCACACAAACTTATAACAAAGAAATTCTCATGTGTATTTTGTAAAGTTGGTGTGTGCTATTCTTGTACAAAGTTTTATTTTGTGTTCAGTTACATCTGCTGACAGTTTGACTGTTCAAAAAAAACCCTTTTCAGTACTCACCCTGTCCTGTCCTTTTAGTATTCACAGTAGAATTTTGAGAGATGGATTTAATGAGCCTTTGCTTCTATTTGAGGTATTATAACCAGGGCCGCCATCAGGGGGTGACCCGATGGGCCCTATATCTTCAGGGGCCCGGTCAGCGCTGTGGCCGTGATATAGTGCGACCGGGCCCCTTAAAAAAAAAAAAAAGCAGCCGCAAGTGCTGCTGGAAGGGAAGTGGTCACTTCCTCCAAGCTCACTCCGCGCGGGAGGAGCGCGCGCGCCGGTGAAGAGGGAGCCGTGCCAACTCCCATCATCCCCAGCCACCCATTCCTTCAAAGAACAGGTAAGAGACAGGAGGGTGGCTGGGAAATGAGCTGTGTGTGTGTATGTCTGTCTGTCTCTATGTCTGTCTGTATGTCTGTCTGTCTCTATGTATGTCTGTCTGTATGCATGTCTGTCTGTCTGTATGTATGTATGTCTGTCTGTCTGTATGCATGTATGTATTTGTCTGTCTGTCTCTATGCATGTATGTCTGTCTGTATGCATGTATGTCTGTCTGTCTCTATGTCTGTCTGTCTGTATGTCTGTCTGTCTCTATGTATGTCTGTCTGTCTGTCTCTATGCATGTATGTATGTCTGTCTGTATGCATGTCTGTCTGTCTGTATGCATGTATGTCTGTCTGTCTGTATGCATGTATGTCTGTCTGTATATATGTATGTGTATGTCTGTCTGTCTGTATGTATATATGTCTGTCTGTATGCATGTATGTCTGTCTGTCTGTATGCATGTATGTCTGTCTGTCTGTATATATGTATGTGTATGTCTGTCTGTCTGTATGCATATATGTCTGTCTGTATGCATGTGCGTCTGTCTGTCTGTTTGTCTGTCTGTCTGTATGCATGTATGTCTGTCTGTCTGTATATATGTATGTGTCTTTCTGTCTGTATGCATGTATGTGTTTGTCTGTCTGTATGCATGTATGTCTGTCTGTATGCATGTATGTGTATGTCTGTCTGTATGCATGTCTGTATTTCTGTTTGTCTGTCTGACTGTGTATGTATGTCTGTCTGTATGCATGCATGTATGTCTATGGATGTATGTCTGTATGTATGTATGTATATATGTATGTCTGTATGTCATTATATATGTATGTCTGTATGTCAGTATGAATGTATGTCTGCATATCATTATGAACGTATGTCTGTGTGTATGTGTGTATGGATGTCTGTATGCATGTATGTCTGTCAGTATGTCTGTATATATGCATGTTTGTCAGTCTGTATGTATGTATGTCTGTATGCCATTAGGAATGTATGTATGTATGCCATTATGAATGTATGTGTGTATGTATGGATGTCAGTGTATGTATGTATGAATGCATGTGAGTGTGTATGTATGTGTCTTTATGTCCTCATGCATGTGTGTCTGTATGTATGTTAGTATGTGTCTGTCTGTCACTATGTATGCCTGTGTGTATGTCTCAGTATGTGTGTGTCAGTATGTATGCATGTATGTCTGTTTCAGTATGTGTGTCTGTTAGTATGTATCTGTGTCCTTTTGTATCAGTGTGTGTGTTTGTGTCTGTGTGTGTGTGTATTCCTGTGGGCGGTATTTGGAGGCGGTCTCTGTGGGCGGTTTTGGAGGTGGGCCCCCAGGAGCCCAGACCCCGAGCTCAGTTAGGGGCCCCAAAATTTCTGGTGGCGGCCCTGATTATAACAGTTTGACTGTTCAAAAAAAACCCACAAAGGCCTACCATTTGTAAAAGTAGACACTCCAGGTTATCTCATAAGGTGCATATTGTGCCTTAACATGCCCCCATTTTTTCACCAATATATGCCAAAGTATGTGGTAAAAAATAATTTTGTGCATTTTTTACATACGGATTGCATTTTTGCTGGGCATTTTGTATATTTCATATGTGCCACTAAGTTCAAACCCCCCAAATTATGCTCAGCTAAGTCTTCTGAGTAAAAAGACACCCACAATGAATGTCTTTGGCACAATTTTGTGATGCTACAGTGCCATATAGGAGACCAAGCCATATCACTTTTTACTGAACTTTGAATTTTGACGCTGGGCCTATGTGCAATTTCCAAGCATCTTCGCAGGTTTTTAAATTCAAACTACCCCACAAAGGCCTACCATTTCTTAAAGGACCACTATAGTGCCAGGAAAACATACTCGTTTTCCTGGCACTATAGTGCCCTGAGGATGCCCCCACCCTCAGAGTCCCCCTCCCGCCCAGCTCTGGAAGGGGGAAAGGGGTAAAAACTTACCTTTTTCCAGCGCTGGGCTGGGAGCTCTCCTCCTCCGATCCTCCCCTTTGGCTGAATACGCACGCGCGTTATCAATGCTTTCCTATGGACACTTGCGTGCTCTCACTGTGATTTTCACAGTGAGAATCACGCAAGCGCCTCTAGCGGCTGTCAATGAGACAGCCACTAGAGGATTTGGGGGAAGGCTTAACCCATTCATAAAGATAGCAGTTTCTCTGAAACTGCTATGTTTATAAAAGAATGGGTTAATCCTAGCTGGACCTGGCACCCAGACCACTTCATTAAGCTGAAGTGGTCTGGGTGCCTAGAGTGGTCCTTTAAAGTAGACACCCCACGGTATTTCAAAAGGTATATTTTGAACCTTAGCATGGGATCATTTTTCTGCTAGCTTGTACCAGGTGTAGTGGTAATAAGCGTTTTTTTTATCTGCCTTTTTGACACACAAAGTGAGTTTGCACAGTATATTTTGCAAACCTTATGTGTGCTACCAGTGTATAATACTTCATATGTTGTTCAGCTATGTCGGCTGAGTACAGCAATACCCCCGTATGTACCTTTGCCAGGTATATGTGGACATCGGAGGGGCACATTTGGGACACAGCCATTACAGTTTTTTTCAAACTTTAAATTTTTACGCTGTGCCCATGTCCCATTTTAGAGTATTTTACCAGGCTATATAATCCAAATACCCCATAAAGCCATACCATTTCTTAAAGAAGACATCCCAGGGTATTTCAAAAGGCATATTTTGAACCTTAACATGGGATCATTTTTCCGCTAGCTTGTACGTTGGATGTTGAAGGGGCACATTTGAGACGCAGCCATTCAGTTTTTTTCTAACTTTGAAGTTTTACGCTGTGTCCATGTTCCAATTTGGAGTAGTTTAGATGGTTGGTTATTGAAACTTCCCCACAAACACATACTATTTATTAAAGAATACACCCTGGGGTAATTCAAAAGGCATATTTTGAACCTTGGCATGGGATCATTTTTTCTCTAGTTTGTTCCAGGTGTAGTGGTAATGAGCGTTTTTAAATGTATTTTTTTACTTTTTTAAACTTTTTTTACTTTTTAAAACTAGTTTTTAAACTTTTGTTTTGCTTACTAATTTTTTTAAACTTTCCTAAACTTTCTTAAAACTTTTTTTTACAGATTTAACATTTTTCTAAGCTTTTTTTTTTTACCGTTAACCCCTAACTAGCAGTAAGCAGCACTAACAGTAAATTCCCAATTTTCCCATAACTCCCACCTACCCCAGCTAGCAAAATATATAATTATAAAATATTTAAATTAGTTAATTAAATAAATTGAACCCCTGAGGGTTAAAAAATAAATAAAAGTTAATCGCCAGGGGTTACAAAAAAATTAGATCACAGTATAGAACTGTGATCTGTATTTTGATCACTGTAGGCAGTGATCGACTGGCAGGGAAGGGGTTAATTTTTATTAACCCCTTTTTTTTTTTTTACTTAAATGTTATTAAAACTTTTTTAACTTAATTTTGAACTTTTAAAAGCTTATTTTAAAACTTTTTTTTAACGTTAACCCCTAGTAAGCCTAACACCAAATCCCCCAATTCCCCACTAACTTCCACCCTCCACAGCTAGCTAAATTTATAATTTTAAAATACTTAAATTAATTAATAAAATAAATGTAACCCCAGAGGGTTAAAAAAAAAAAAGAATTAACACTCAGGGGTTAAAAAAAAAATCAGATCATAGTAAAATGTAATCCCTGCCAATTGATCACTGTAGCCAGTGATCAATTGGCACGGAAGGGGTTAATTTTTTTTTAAAATGGGTAAAGGGGGGTGGGATTGTAAATTAACTTTATTTTTTTTTCTAACAGGGACAAGATCAGTGATGATCTGTCTCCCTGCACTTCACAGTGAACCCGGAAGTGCAGGGAGGCGGAAGGTGAGTATACGGAGCACATGTGCTCGCTCTGACAGGCTGTCAGAGCGAGCACCGGTGCTGGGGCTGCGAGATCGGGTGCTCCCGGTCTGCCTCTAATACAGATCACGGCGATCTGGGGTTAATTTTACCGTGTGATGGACAAGGTCCGTCACTCATCGTTAAGGGTTTCCCCTGAGTGACGGACCTCGTCTGTCACTCGTCATTAAGGGGTTAATACACTGCTCCAAAAAATAAAGAGAACACTTAAACAACACAATGTAACTCAAAGTCAATCACACTTCTGTGAAATCAAACTGTCCACAAACTGAAGCAACACTGAGTGACAATCAATTTCACATGCTGTTGTGCAAATGGGATAGACAACAGGGGGAAATTATAGGCAATTAGCAAGACTCCCCCAATAAAGGAGTGGTTTTGCAGGTGGTGACCACAGACCACTTCTCATTTCCTATGCTTCCTGGCTGATGTTTTGGTCACTATTTAATGCTGGCGGTGCTTTCACTCTAGTGGTAGCATGAGACGGAGTCTACAACCCACACAAGTGGCTCAGGTAGTGCAGCTTATCCAGGATGGCACACCAATGCGAGCTGTGGCAAGAAGCTTTGCTGTGTCTGTCAGCGTAGTGTCCAAAGCATGGAGGCGCTACCAGGAGACAGGCCAGTACATCAGGAGACGTGTAGGAGGCTGTAGGAGGGCAACAACCCAGCAGCAGGACCGCTACCTCTGCCTTTGTGCAAGAAGGAACAGGAAGAGCACTGCCAGAGCCCTGCAAAATGTGCATGTGTCTGCTCAAACGGTCAGAAACAGACTCCATGAGGGTGGCATGAGGGCCCGCCGTCCACATGTGTGGGTTATGCTTACAGCCCAACACCGTGCAGGAATATTTGGCATTTGCCAGAGAACACCAAGTTTGGCAAATTCGCCACTGGCGACCTGTGCTCTTCACAGATGAAAGCAGGTTCACACTGAGCACATGTGACAGACGTGACAGAGTCTGGAGACACTGTGGAGAACGTTCTGCTGCCTGCAACATCCTCCAGCATGGGCGGTTTGGCAGTGGGTCAGTAATGGTGTGGGGTGGCATATCTTTGGGGGGCCGCACAGCCCTCCATGTACTCGCCAGAGGTAGCCTGACTGCCATTAGGTACCAAGATGAGATCCTCAGACCCCTTGTGAGACCATATGCTGGTGCGGTTGGCCCTGGGTTCCTTCTAATGCAAGACAATGCTAGACCTCATGTGGCTGGAGTGTGTCAGCAGTTCCTGCAAGACGAAGGCATTGATGCTATGGACTGGCCCGCCCGTTCCCCAGACCTGTATCCAATTGAGCACATCTGGGACATCATGTCTTGCTCCATCCAGGAACGTCACGTTGCACCACAGACTGTCCAGGAGTTGGCAGATGCTTTAGTCCAGGTCTGGGAGGAGATCCCTCAGGAGACCATCCACCACCCCATCAGGAGCATGCACAGGCGTTGTAGGGAGGTCATACAGGCACGTGGAGGCCACACACACTACTGAGCCTCATTTTGACTTGTTTTAAGGACATTACATTAAAGTTGGATCAGCCTGTAGTGTGTTTTTCCACTTTAATTTTGAGTCTGACTCCAAATCCAGGCCTCCATGGGTTGAAGAATTTGATTTCCATTTTTTTATTTTTGTGTGATTTTGTTGTCAGCATATTCAACTATGTAAAAAACAAAGTATTTGAGAAGAATATTTAATTCATTCAGATTTAGGATGTGTTATTTTTGTGCTTAATTCCACACATTATAATCCTTTTGGGTAATGCAAATTTTGGCTACCATGAAGTAAAGGGCTATCCTACTTAAGATAGGATGCAAACTGCCCTGTATTTTATATCTGACCAGGTCCAGGAACAGCCATAAGGCCATGAAGACAGTTGATGTCCAGATATTATTCAAGTAAGTGTACGTTATAACTATTATTGCACTGGAAACTTAAGAGGCAAACTGGCTTCCAGTATTAGACTCTATTTACATCAAATACATGCTTTTAGGTATCTTACGGATTCAACATGCACCTTTTGATGTTTTTCAAACAGTAGAACAACCTCTTTCTACGACCTACAATTGAAAGAGATTCAAGATCTGGTGTAACTCACGTTACCAAAATAGGCTGGAATTCATATGCAAGTAATGAAAAAAGACTCAGGTTTAAGACTAGTTATAAATCTGCGTGCTCTAAATGTCTGTGTGAAATACCACTGTTTTAAAAAGAGGAAATATCAGTTTTCAGGATCGACTAAAACAGTATGGATTTGATCTTAAAAAAACTGCTAAAATGTATTTTTGAGGTGCTTTAAGTGCAGGTCAACATTTTTCTCTAATTTCTGTAGAGGAGGAGAAAAAGGCAATTCACTATTTTTTAATTTAGGTGTCCTCAGCCGTTTGGTGCTTCATAAAGTAAACAAAAAAGAGGGGAGTGGAATTTACTTTGAAAATAAAGTTTTACAACCAAACACTACTCAGGATATGCATTGGACTTATTCACTAAAGTGAGAAATCAAAGTGAATTTCAAATGTAAGTAGCTGAACGGAAACATAGCTGATTTTTAATTATTCCCATTTCAGCTACTCTGGCCTTAAATTTGAAATTCACTTTGAATTTTCACTTTCTTAAATAACCCTGTGAATGTACTATGATTTTAACAGGGTTTATCACTTATAGAGTATGTATAAAGATGTCTGGATGTGTGTGTCTACAGATATTGATTGTATTTGCTTTTGCATTACAAATCCATGTTACAGTGCTGACACCCAAGCCATGTGAACCCTTTTAAGAGTTAATAATTGTGTAGGGATTTATAAAAAAAACTTTTTTTTTTTTTAAATCACTCCTTTCTGTTTCATTAGAGAATTTACCTTTTAGCTGAAAGTAGCAAGGTGAATGTTAGTGTAGGACCCATAGAAACATAGAATGTGACGGCAGATAAGAACCATCGGTCCATCTAGTCTGCCCAATTTTCTAAATACTTTTGTTAGTCCCTGGCCCTATCTTAAGTCTAGGATAGCCTTATGCCTATCCCACATATGTTTAAACTCACTCACTGTGTTAACATCTACCACTTTAGGTGGAAGGCTATTACATGCGTCCTCTATCCTCTCAATAAAGTAATACTTCCTGAAATTGTTTGTAAACCTTTGCCTCTCTAAATTTAAGATTATATCCTCTTGTTGTGGTAGTTTTTCTTCTCATTTTTCCTCCAAGCTATACATGTTAAGATCCTTTAACCTTTCCTTATAAGTTTTATCCTGCAATCCATGAACCAGTTTAGTAGCCCTTCTCTGAACCCTCTCTAAAGTATCAATATCCTTCTGAAGATACGTTCTCCAGTACTGCGTACAATACTCCAAGTGAGGTCTCATGTATGTATCTGTGCTTATAAGTAGGTTTGTGTGTTGCAAAGTATGTATGAGTGTGAAAGGCTATGTATGTGTGGCCAATCATGTACGTGTTCCTGTAGTGGAGAAATGGTCCCACACAACTATATTACACATGGACCCACAAATAATAGGTATAGCCCTGGTGCTCCGTAAGTATTTGATAGTGGTTACAAAACTAGTATTTGATTATTATTATTTTTACTTTCTTGTCACTTGGTGGCACTGTGTTACCACCAAATAAAGGCAGTTTATGCAAACAGAATATAACATTGAACAATGTGTTTGAACTGCTCTCACCCGTTCAGATTGCAAGCTGCTGTAGTCATCTTTGGTAGCAAATGGAAAAGGCTTTGCTTTTAGTGATTATTTTAAACCAACAGTGTTTGCAGATGTATTGTACCTTATCCGCTCAAGAGAATTGATCATAGAAGAATTTATAACAAAACACCTGCCACATCTATTATATTATTTTGGCAAAAAAGTACAGAAAATAAATCATTTACAAACTCATCAACTTGGTATTTTTTTATTAAACTAGCCAAAGGCTAATTCAATATATTTATGAAACTCAAATAAAAAGAAAGATCAAATTTGGGACTTTAATAATTCCCCACTTAGAATAGGAAACATTTCTATAAGTACTTATTTATTCTTGATTACATACAATATTCCATTTATATGATGGTAATAGATACCCTGAAACAAATGCACATATTATACCATGGGTCCCACTCTCCCCATTCACGTTTTTGGATCTTTATGAACAATTGGCTTTGCATTTGCTAATCTTACTATCTGCAGTTTAAAAATCGACAGCAATGTGTTTAAGCTGCAAAAACACATTGAGATAAAAACTTATTTGCAAGGATTATTGTTGCAATCAATACATGTTGATTAAACTCATAATTAGGTTAGAATTATTCTCTTACTATTGTATATCCCTCAAAACTCATTAGTGCAAAGTATATAATACCAAAAATAGCATTTAACCATTCACTATCTTCTCTATTATTCTTACCAGGAATGCTTAAGACAAGTAGGAAAAAAGGTCCAAATATGTTTCACATTTTAATTGACTGATATATGCCTACTTACACCCTTTACCCCACATTTTTCGCTCTGAAATACGTAAGTATGCAATCTTAACCCCTTAAGGACACATGACATGTGTGACATGTCACGATTCCCTTTTAAATTACAGAGGTCTGGTCCTTAAGGGGTTAAAGGACCACTATAGTGCCAGGAAAACATACTCGTTTTCCTGGCACTATAGCGCCCTGAGAGTGCCCCCTCCCTCAGGGTCCCCCTCCTGCCCAGCTCTCGGGAGAGGAAGGGGTTAAAATGTACCTTTTTTCCAGCGCCGGGCGGGGAGCTCTCCTCCTCCTCTCCTCCCTTTCGGCTGAATGCGCACGCGCGGCAAGAGCTGCGCGCGCATTCAGCCGGTCTCATAGGAAAGAATTCATAATGCTTTCCTATGGACGCTTGCGTGTTCTCACTGTGATTTTCACAGTGAGAATCACGCAAGCGCCTCTAGCGGCTGTCAATGAGACAGCCACTAGAGGATTTGGAGGCTGGATTAACCCTAACATAGTTTCTCTGAAACTGCTATGTTTATTAGAAAAAGGGTTTACCGTAGCTGGACCTGGCACCCAGACCACTTCATTAAGCTGAAGTGGTCTGGGTGCCTAGAGTGGTCCTTTAAACATGCATACGCCTGATCCTGAATATTATCTCAGCTGAATACTGTTTACCTCCCAACATTTCAGATGAACAATAATTTTAGGGGTGACTGGAAGTGTGGGCAGGGCAGGACTCTTCTGAGACATTTTAGGTGAATTTCGAATAACAATTTATGCAACTAAAATGTAATTTAGAACTAGAACAATGTATCTTATTTACACAACTGATTTCTAAATACATGTATCACAATTTAAAGACACATTACTGTATTATTGCTGTGGAGCTCTGTACACTCAGACACAACAACTTTATGGAGCTCCTAGACTAGAAAAGAGGGACAATAGGATAGATAAGAGGGGCAGAAGGATTTGGACCCAAAATAGGGACTGACATTCCTAAATAGGGACACTTGGGAAGTAGGATATTTTAATTTTGTTTTTATTATTGCTTGCATTTACCTATTGCATGTCTTAATAGGAGTCATCTTTGAGTAATCACAGCAAAAAACGATCTGTTTTCTAACACTTCCTATTTTTACCTGTACTATTGACAATACCTTGTTTACATATGCTCAAAACAAGTTGTTTTAAGTGACATCTCAGGCACTTCCTTCATTATCAGGGAACTTGCAATGTATGGATTTGTCAGTGTCATTAAATGCAATTTTACTTAATGCTTGTACAAAATAAAATGCATGCTTTAAGTCCATTTGGAGGGGTTAATAGGAAATAACTTTATAAAGTATGAAGTGGACTATATGGATTACCAGCACCGAGTCATATAATACTACTATTTTACAAAGTCAATAGTTTAAAGACAGTTTATAAGCACCTTAATTTTTTGGCTTATCCATTCATAACTTATTTATGATGATTTGAGAAATTTCTCACCATTGGAGCCTGGTAAAGCTCGGTTTGAAGTTTCACCAAATCCTCACATATTTGTGCACGCTACACTATAGCTGTGTATAATTACCTTTCCTTAGATTAATGTGTCAATCCATGTGTAATGTGCCAATTACTGCTGTGTAAAATATCACATCCGATCTTTGACAAGATGATTCATGTGGAAGGTGGAATGGGAGTTAAATGAGCAAGTCAAGGATATGAAGGATGGTGTTTATATACAGTGTCTGTTTGAGGTAAAAAAAAATACATCTTTTCATCCACTCCAGGGTGGGTTAGACAGAATTTAATCATCTAGCTTCACTTGTTCATTGTGATGCAACTGCAGGGATTATATATAAAACAAATTTCATTATTCAAGCTCCTCTAATTCTCACTTGTGACATCACTAACTGACATCATGGCTCAAGTCATCTGAGTCCAAGCGTTCCCTTCGAATCCTGTACCAGGCTTAAGGCATATCGCCCCCTGACGTGCTCGTTTCCCAACCGGTGCTGTAGGGTTAACGGTTTGTGAATCCTCACAGGCAAAGGTTAGGGCTAGGAGGGGGGAGAGGGAGTATTGCAGTTAGAAGTAGAGAAGAGAGTGAGATTGCGGTAAGGACCGCCATGCCCAGGGTGGGCTGAGTACCGAAAGTTGGTACTGTAGAGGCTGGCAATTGTAAACAACTGTTCATTAAACAAACTAACATAACATCGCGGGCAACTAGCCCAATATAGTTTTTAGTGGTTAACTAGTAATCCGTATCAAACTACATAGCTAGCATGTTACAATACTAGAGCTCATGCATCTGAAAATGTAAGGGCTGCACGCACATCTGTCACCAGTAAGAGTCCTACCTGTCAAAGAGGATTTGATTGCTAATGTAGGTCGACTAAGTGGGGTGGTGCTGTGTTTCCCTTGTTTAGGTATCGTCTTGCACTCTGTAACCTAGTGTGATCTTGGGTTGCTTTATGTAAATTGCAGTGTAGTGGAGGCTGTTGGTTAGTCAAAGGTGATTCATTCAGTGTGCCCCTAGCCTCAACCTCTGCGATGTGGTCTTGTGGTTGTGGGCTCGTTTGCAAAGTCCCCTGCCCCTCCCTCTCTTTGTCGCTGCTCTCTTTCATCAGGTCCCTGTGTGAGCTTCTACCCCTGTGTTAGCGGTCATTTCCCTCCTTGTATTATTTCCCCCACAGTGCAGCCAATCTGATTCCCACTCTGTGTTGAGCATCAGCTGGGTGTCAAAGTTATATATATATTTTCGTCAATTATACATCGGTATACCTAGCAATTTACATTAAATAGCTGTGATAAAATACTAGTGGCACAACTTGCACATACATTGCTATACAGTGACCAGTAAAACATATAAACAGGTATCAGAGTAATGTAAATGGAGATGGTGTGCACAGTTCCCCACCCCCCTTCATTTTTTATTTTTTTTGTTTTTGTTTTGTTTGTTCCCCCCCCTTTTTGTTTTTGTGTTTTGTTTAGTATTCTCCCACCCTCCCCTCCCCCCGACTATGGCCCATTTTGAGAGGTAGTGTGTATGGGAGCTAGTGAGAGGTGCGAGCTGCACCTAATCATGTCTACTGCATGTGTGTAGCTCCATGTGTTGGGTAGATAATCTTACAATCGGAGTCTTGTTCTCTGTCAGTCTAGGATCAGTAACTCCAGGTTTTGTAAAACATGACACTCTTTGCTAGCTGTGGCATTTATGGTTTCACCCTCTTCCACTCAGGTGAGAGTCGTGGCGGTGTCGAGGCCTTCTCTGTCCGCTTGCGGGTGGGTAGTCCCCATGTTCCGATGGCTTTCATCCCTTCCTCAGGGGAGAGTGCGTGTGGGAATGTCCCGTTACGTAGGATAATGAGGCGGACAGGATGACCCCATCTGTACATGATCTTATGCTCTCTAAGTATGTCGGTTACTTCTTTGAATGATCTTCTCCTTTGTAGAGTTACCACGGATAGGTCAGCAAAGATTTGTAGCAGTGCATATTTTGACGGTAGGTCAGTGCAATTTCTTGCCGCTCTCATAATAGCCTCCTTCACATGGAAGTATTGGAGGTGGGTTAATGTGTCTCGTGCTGTCTCCACTGGAAAGAATTTCGGTTTAGCCACTCGGTGCGCTCGATCAAGGATGTCCGGTGTCCGGTAGGAGGCACTTGAAATAGCCGGTGAGGAATTCAGGTATGTCTGCCGGTTTTACAGTTTTCAGAACGCCACGGATTCTCAGATTTTGTCGGCACGAGTGATCTTCTAGGCCTGAGATTTTTAGGTTTGCAATTGCAAGCTGGAGGTTCCAGGTTCTGGACATGATCAACCAGATCATTATGGGCCTCAGCGTATTCTCCCACGCGATGTTCGACGTGTGCTGTTCTTTCCCCCAGCTCTTTTCTCGACGCATTGACAGAGGATTGGATATTCTGCAATAGTTTATCCGATATTTGCTCCAAGCATGCTTTTAAGATATCCTGTGTAACCGGGATAATCCCCAGGTCTGGCGATATCTGCAGGGTAGTGTGTCGTCCCTGCCGCCATCTTGCTCATCCTTGTGCAGGCCGGAGACCTTACTGTGAGCTGGTCGGGCTGGGAAAAAGCTTGGCTTGTGCCCTCAGTCGGGGTGCCTCTTACCCTTTTGCTGGGCGACGTTGTGGAAGTGGGTGTAAACTGGTGTTAAGCTGGATTTGGTGATAAAAGTCATTATTTGGGCTAGTTTGAAGCGGAGCTCTTGTGCCGTGTGACCATGCGCTTCAGCGTCCAAGCCATGCCCCCCTGTTTTTTATGTTTTAATGTTAAACAAGGGTTCCCAACAGCCCATTCTCTCTCAACTGCTTGGAATAATAAGGAAACATTGGCCTGAGCAGCAATGGGTGGCTGTTATTGGCAAAGAGTGTCAGCTGACTGCATTCAGCCTATCAAAGCACCCAATGCCGGTATGAGTTGGAAGTATGTAATCTCTGACTTAGCCATACCTTTGGTTGTGTGTGGCAAAGGACTCTTATTTAGTGTTAACTGCTTGAAAAAAGGCTATGGACTCCAAGCACTATATCCAGTTCAGTGACATGAAATGCTAATAGTGCCTACACTGTCCTTTTAAAGATGAACACCATTGAAATGTACAATTTAGTCCACAGAAAGAACAACATCAAACACAGCTTGGGATACAAATGAGCAAGAGGTAGGAAATTAACTCATGTCATGTCTAAACATTACACACTTTTCAAGGCAATGAATTGGTGGGTAATGGAAAGTCCATAGTTCATTCACTTGCCCCTCCTGTGCTTTTTCAAATATATTTTAACACATTTAATGAATTACAAACAGCCTGTGATTACTGCCTCAGTCAAATTCTTTTTATTCAGTACAAGGAGGTTATGTCACACTCTCTGCAACCTTCATATGAAGTAAAACTGATTCTGAATTGCTACCTGAGCATGAATTTTACTGTGAACCTTCTGAAATCTACCTAGGGCTAGGGGGATATTAAGATGGTCTTTCAATTTCCATATAACCTCTTCCTATTGTATGGTCAAACAGCAGAGGTCCGCTACATATATACAATGCATGCATGACACATTGTATTTCATTCCATTAATCACTGCATATATCAGCTCGTTCATTGATGCACATTCTGCGTTTTCTAGTGAAAGATCTATAGAAATTGAAGTTAACAGTTTCACATCTTGTAGTTTAGATTACTGTCTGTGACTTCGCACATTCATCTACTACACAAGTAGCAAAATACCATTTCATTTTGAACAGAAACTTCTTCAAGAGGAAGAGATTTGCATTGTAATTCAAATATTATAATCTGTTCTGCATATGGGTAGAAATGGCAGCGAAGGGAACACAAAGCGTACCTCCCTCCCTGACGGAACACATCCAAATGAAAGCACTCACCCTTTGTATACCATGCTCTGTGATGTTCTCTACTCTGTCTTTATGCATTTATAATGTTAAAAGGGGATCTGGAAAAATGGAAGCACAGATGGTGAATTACTGTGAGTCATACAGAAGATAATAGGAGCAGTGCTCTTAGCAACACCCACTCCTGTCTCTCTGTCTCTGCAAAAAGCAGACAATGCAACTCTGTGAATTCCGCTACCATCCTGCTGAGCCCCCACACACCACAGGGTAGCTGAAAGTGTCACCGCGTACCTAGTAACGGGGACAGAACACCTCTGGCAATGCAGGTGCTCCGGACTAGAGTTCCAAGTGTTCTCATCCACACAGCTACAGCCCACAGCAAATACTGTCAGGAGTTACCTGTTTCTGGGTAGAATGGGAA
Source organism: Pelobates cultripes (assembly GCA_933207985.1). Lineage (NCBI taxonomy): Eukaryota > Metazoa > Chordata > Amphibia > Anura > Pelobatidae > Pelobates > Pelobates cultripes. The sequence goes on along the minus strand of OW240912.1, from coordinate 204,546,741 downwards.
ACCATAAGAAATAGATGGTAATTGAAAGGATGCTGAATTCTGAGAGAAGGACAAGCATTCATTTAAGATTTATTTTATAGGTCTGAGACAAGAAATTTTAACCACCTGGTCCAATGCCCATTAATGGGTCCCCATGTTGTTTTAGAGCAGCAGTGCCCAAAAGGTAAATCCCCAAATGTTTTAAAACTAAAGCTTCCATGATGCTTTGTCATTCTAAAGGCATGCAAAGCATCATGGGAGTTATAGTTCTACAACATCTGGGGTTCTACCTTTTGGGCATTCCTGTTTTAGTGGACTCTCACTGGAACATAGTACCCATCAAGCCCTGTAAAAAGGATAAAGTAGAAGCTGTGCATTCCCCAGTAAAATGCTGACCTCTCTGATACTGAGAAGAGTCTATAGAAGGTATTTTCTAGATTTGGTGATCAGAGTATATCGTTGTGCAATTGAAGAATGGCTCATCAAAACCAATGCCGTAGATATTATTTAAGTCACTGGCAAGAAATACTCAGAACACGTGGATGAAGGTATTTATGTGCCTTATGAAGAGAGGAATTCAGAGTACTTTCAGAATGTTCTCCTTATCATCTCACGTTTTTCTCATTACTGCACCGCAATTCCAATCATCATAAACACACCACAACATGGAGTTATGGCCTCTCGTTAACTTATGTGAGCTACCGCATTGTGAATAAATTTGTCAGGGGATAGCTAGCTACACAGTGATGCCTGTGGTCCTTACCTCGCTCTGTATCCCCTATTCTCTGCCGTGAGGGGGAGTAGGGGTGAATTTAATGACAGCTCTTTTATCAGGTTTAATTTCATGGCTGCTGTAATCAGCGCTGCGTGTTCCAGCTGTGTGTGGCTCCTGGCATGAGAGGCACTCATTAGCAGCAAACTGTGAACATACAAATCTATTAAAGACCCTTATAAGTTATCTAAGAGTTGTAAGGCATGTGCACAAGCCACACAATCTTGTACAGCAGGGCCACAAAATATCACAGATGTCACAAAGTGGCATGGGCAAATAAGTCAGCTCGGAGATATACTTTAAAGAAACTGTAAGCTTTTTGCTCTATAACCCATACAAAGAGAATAAGTGGTTATGGTACTTAAGTGGCACCATTTAAGAATTTGACCATAGACTAAACTAAACTAACAATTTAAACATGCAAAATTAAGCCCTGCACTCAAACTCCCAGTCCTCCTGAGCGGCAGCAATGACTATAGTACACATCAGCCCCAATACATACAATAAAAACCATAGAAATAATGTTACTTGCACACTATCCCAAATGCCTATGCACATTTAAATAACTGGATTTTTGTTTTTATTATCACTCCAATGGCCGCGTAAGATCACCTGCCATGAATTGGCAAAAGCTCTTACAGTGAAGGAAAAAAGTATTTGATCCCCTGTTCATTTTGAACGTTTGCCCACTGACAGAGAAATGATCAGTCTCTAATTTTAATGGTAGGTGTATTTTAACAGTGAGAGACAGAATAACAATAACAAAAAAATCCTGAAAAATGCATGTCAAACAAGTTATACATTGATTTGTATGTCAATGAGTGAAATAAGTATTTGACCCCTTCGACTTATACTCGGTGGCAAAACCCTCACAAATACAGAAAAAAGTGCAATATATAGTGGTGCTCAAAGCATGCAGCTAGTAATTGTGGAGACAATCACAACAATTCCACCAGATATAGATACAACAAAACACAAGATAAAGTGATGAGCGCAAAGTAATAAGATATGTGTGTATAAAATATATCACACCCACACTAGTGATATATCCTAGTTAAGTGGTGGAGAATAAAAATAAATAGATTTACACTAGAGGGATTCTTGCAATGATGTTCTTATACATAAAAGGAAGAAAAAAACAGAAAAACTCATAGGGCAACACAATGATTCATATAATTTATATCCAATAAGTATCCTCATGAATTTACACTCACTGGCTTGGCCACTCCAGGACCTTAATATGCTTCTTTTTGAGCCTTTCAGTTTTTGTCTTGGCTGTGTGTTTTGGGTCATTGTCATGCTGGAATACCCATCCATGACCCATTTTCAATGCCCTGGCTGAGAGAAGGAGGTTCTCACCCAAGATTTGACGGTACATGGCCCCGTCCATCATCCTTTTGAAGCGGTGCAGTTGTCCTGTCCCCTTAGCAGAAAAACGTTTACACCTCCATGTTTGAAGGTGGAGATGGTGTTCTTGGGGTCATAGGCAGCATTCCTCCTCCCCCAAACATGGCGAGTTGAGTTGATGCCAAAGAGCTAGATTTTGGTCTCATCTGACCACAACACTTTCCTCTGAATCATTCAGATGTTCATTGGCAAACTTCAGACGGGTCTGTACATATGCTTTCTTGAGCGTGGGGACCTTGTGGGCGCTGCAGGATTCCAGTCCGTCACGTCGTAGTGTGTTACCAATTGTTTTCTTGGTGACTATGGTCCCAGCTGCCTTGAGGTCATTAACAAGATGCTCCTGTGTAGTTCTGGGCTGATTCCTCACCGTTCTCATGATCATTGAAACTCCACGAGGTGAGATCTTGCATGGAGCACCAGGCCGAGGGAGACTGACAGTTATTTTGTGTTTCTTCCAGTCCATTCCTCTTTGTCTTGTAGTCCATTCCAGCCTTGTGTAGGCCTGCAATCTTGTCCCTGACATCTTTGGAGAGCTCTTTGGTCTTGGTGCAGAGTTTGGAATCTGATTGATTGATTGCTTCTGTGGACAGGTGTCTTTCACACAGGTAACATGCTGAGATTAGGAGCACTCCCTTCAAGAGAGTGCTCCTCATCTCAGCTCGTTACCTGTATAAAAGGCACCTGGGAGCCAGAAATCTTGCTGATTGATAGGGGATCAAATACTTATTTCACTCATTGACATACAATTCAATTTATAACTTTTTGACATGTGTTTTTCTGGATTTTTACTTCGTTATTCGGTCTGTCACTCTTAAAATACACCTACCATTAAAATTATAGACTAATCATTTTTTTGTCAGTGGGCAAATATTCAAAATCAGCAGGGGATTAAATACTTTCTTTCCTTACTGTAAGTGGGTCCTACACTAACAATTTACCTTGCTGCTTTCAGCCTCAGGTAAAAAATCTCTGTTGAGGTAGAGAGGGGTATTTTTTGAAACCCCTGCTTGATTATTAACCCTTAATAAGGAACACATGGGGTGGATGGCTACATTGTAACATGGATGTGTGATACAAAAGCAAATACAAATATAAAAAAAATGAAACCCTGCACTCAATCTTCCACTCCCGGCAGTAATTACCATAGTATACGTCAGCCGAATACATAAAATAAAAATCTACGGGGAAAAAAACATGGCAGGTTTGGAGTGATACTAAAAAAAGTCCAGTTATTTAAATATGCATAGGGATTTGGCATAGTGCGCAAATAACTTAGTTTTATTTGCTTTTGAAACAAATAATATACTTAAAGCCTACATAACAAAGGAATACATTTGTGAGAATGTTTTTTAAACGTCTTCTTTCTCCTCTATGAAACTGAAGGGGCTAGTTGTACAGCTATGCTATGCATGTCACAAAACTATACGGAGTGTGTGATGCCAGGGAGTTAATTTAATAAAGCTGGAATAACACATAGCTTGCAATTTTATGTCCATTTAAATGACATAATGAGGAATGAATAATGCCGAGCTGGGCAGCAGTCAGGCATTGCTGCAATGGCAGAGCAGCTCATTAAAGTTTACACAAGCTATGGAACTAAAACTCCAGATTGAATACTTGGTAATAGAATGGTGGAGGTGATGAAGCTGTTCGTGTTATTGAGAATAAACAAAGCACTTCTTAATGCTGTATTATTTCTCCTCGTATATATTTTACACTGCAGTGAGCCACCTATAACTACAGTCCTTGTGTACAGTCACGGCAAACGAAGTTAAAACGGAAAAACAAAGACCTTTATGAAATGGTAAACAGGTCGCCAATCAGCCTCATCGGTGCTAATAAAAGACATGAAGTTTTTTGGTACATAAGCAACGTTTCAGCAAACCGAGGAGACTTTATCAAGTCTGGCCTGATAAAGGCTCAGCTGTGGGCTGAAACATTGCCAATGTAACATATCAATTTCCTTTCTTTAAATACTGCCACTGTGGCAGGTCTTGTCTGTTTACCATTGTATAAACTATGTAATTGTGTTGGAATGTGTCCTTTTCAGATTGTGGAGCACTAGAATACTGTTTTTATTTTGGGCACATGCGTTCTCTTTCTGTTTGCATAGTGTATAGAACAGTAAAATCTTTCCCTTGTCAGTAAACGACAATGTATGTAATTGCAGACTGGGATGATGGGTCTCTGGACCCAGGACTAAACCAGGAGTCTAAGATTGTGAAATTATGGCTTTCCACATTGTTTTTTTGTTGCTTCACTCCACAAAACCTATCAATGGCTCTTAACCCCATAAACAATATAATTTAAATATTATACGTAGCTTACAAGGCCTGCCACAATGCTTTTTTCTGCTTATGAACTTCCATCTCTCCAGTGTCAGAGGTGGAAAGCCGCGCCCAGGTATGATGTAAAAAACTGCTTGACTCTTTACATCATGGAGGGCTCCAGGACACTAATAACACCACAACCAAAACATATTGTTGTAGTGCTTGGGATGTGTTTTTAATAACCACTCCATTAAGGATTGAGGTTACAATAAGTTTAGAGTTGAGGGGTTAGCAGCATTAGGGGATATTTGGAGTTAGATGGCTGATGATGTGGGTGGGGTGTTGAGTACCTTCTTTCAGCATGTTTTGAATAACTCTTATGATTATTATGATTCTATGTAAACCTGCATCGTAGATTATACTGCTGTAATCTATACAACACCATATACTGTATAACAGCATACCCGTCAACGTAATGATGCCCTTCATTATCAATAGTAGTTTAATTCAACAATTACCCTCTTAAAGGTACAACACCTCTATTAGTATTACCCTTTTATAGATATTTTAGCTTTTTTAGCCACATTTTAGGCGAGCTCCTGGCATCCCTAGACACCTTTGGTGTCTTTTTTCTGGTAATTCAACAACGTTGTTGTTTCATTATACTCTTGACAATATTTTAAATGTAGACATGTTTAAAGTGAATTACCTGGTTACTACCGCAACAATATAAGTCTGCAGAAGAATCCATTCCTTATCATGTTTCCCCTGTAGAGTGCCCTCAAAAAATAAACCTAGACAATATACAAGTGATGGGGTTGTAGCCAATTATAATGGCCCTTGATTTGTTCTGAGCTTACAGTACAAGGTGGGTTGCAAAGTTACTTATTTGGTTACTTTATTATTCCCCACTAAAAGCACATCCATCCTGGATGTGTAATGAAGATTCTGCACTATGGTATGAACAAGGGTGCAATATGTTAGTATTTCGAAAATTGGGCAGATTAGATCGGCAGAATGGTTCTCATCTGCCATCACATTCTATGTTTCTATGTTTTCAGAGATGTCTATTCCACTATGTTATTCTCCCTACCATAAATTACTGCAAATGGTGTGAGACCAGTTGAGGAGATCTTCTCAGCCCACCTGTGGCTCTGTACTTAGGCCCTCACTGACCCAGACCATGATCTATGAACTGGATGCTCAGATGCACAAAATAAATAAATAAATAAAATACAAATGCTATATATATACATACATATACACACACACACAGTTAGGTCTGGAAATATTTGGACACTGACTTTTTTCATAACTGTAATTGGCTCTGTACATCGCCACAATGGATTTAAAATGAAACAACTGAGATGCAAATTAAGTTGAGAGTTTCAGTTTTAATTCAAGGGGTTGAACAAAAATATTGTATGAAACGTTTAGGAAGTGCAGCCATTTTCATACACAATTCCCTTATTTCAGGGGTTCAAATGTAATTGGGCAAATGAATACAATCATAGATAAAATGGTAATTTGTAATACTTTGTTGAGAATCCTTTGCAGGTAATGACTGCTTGAAGTCTGGAATGTATGAACGTCACCAAACACTGGGTTTCCGCTTTGTAATGCTTTACTGCAGTGGTCTTCAGTTGTTGTTTGTTTGTGGGTCTTTATGCCTTAAATTTTGTCTTCAGCATGTGAAATGCGGGCTCGATCCGGTTGAGATTAGGTGATTGACTCAGCCATTGAAGAATATTCCACTTCTTTGCCTTAAAAAAACTATTGGGTTGCTTTCGCAGTATGTTTTGGGTCATTATCCATCTGTAAAATGAACTGCCACCCAATCAACTTTGCTGAATGTGGCTAAATCGGAGAAGATAATATATCCCTATATACTTTAAAATTAATCCAGGGGCAGCACATGGAGTGAGTTCCAGGTAAAAGCTCCACAATTAGCAACTTAACTGACTTTTACTCTAGAAAACCTGGCATGGTCGTATTGGGGACACTCTCCCTGAGCCAAATTCTGAAACAATTCGCTGCACAATAGCAAGTCAAACCCTGATTCTTCTCTGTGGCCTACAAGTGGGTATGGTTGGCTGATCTCCCCACTGATAATCCTGCTGAAGCAGCACAGGTTCCCACCCCACTGTCTGTGATGGCTATCCTGGCACCTGCCCACTGGCTTTTGTTCCCCAACTACAGGTGGAGCTGTGACCTTGCAAGCACCCTGGTGATACGAGGCCTGAGTTACAGCCTTAGTCAAGATGGAGGACACCAAGGCCTAATGGAAACAAACATGGATCGGCTAGACAAGATCAGATTTGGAGGAAACTGGAATGCCGGCAGAACCAACCTATGGAGGAAAAATAGAGCGACAGCTCACTGCACAAATTACCTCCTGACACCCAATGCTCCAAGTCTGGCTTAGCTCAGAGGAAACCCTCACACAACTGTACCTGTTGGAGAGGAGGAGAATGTCCTGACCCCCTGGCGCTTGCCTGGATGCCGGGGTAACCATTACCCGCTACCACTTTCCCGGGTCAAAAAGTTTGAAGGAACTTCCCTCAATACTACATACATCCGGAGGAAGCACCATCAGCATTATCGCCACCAAGCCAAATCTACACCCTCCTGGGACTTTGCTACTTGCACAAGGAGATGCCAGATTGGTGGGACCAGTGTATAGGCTCTTCCTTAGGCTCGTGGCCAGTGGAAGGAACAGTTATGGATCTCTGGGACTTTGTCTGGCAGTGGGGGCTGGAGGGCAATCATGGAAATTGGGTGAACCACCTGCTAATGTGTCAGGGCATGTGGAGTGAGATGCAGTTTCTGTTTAACTTTATGCTTTACCTCTCCACAGGTACCCATTTTTTTGCTTCAGGTTATTGGCCCACCTTTTCATGAGCTACCTTAAATTAACATCAATAACAACTTAAGTTTTATTTTTCTTATATCAAGCTTCATGTTTAAATTAACCTTTTTGAAAAGTCCTCACCTCTATATTTTTACATGAAAGCTATGTTGGTGTTGCAATATCGATAAGTCGCTGGGTGCAATCTCTTCTGTTTAACAACCAACCTTATATTGCAGGATTGATAGTAATGCTAAGTATCTCTTGTAAGTATCTCTTGTTTTTATTTATTCTATCAGTTCTTGTGATTGAGATGCTGACCTACGTATAGTTACATTAAAAAAGCGCTAATGTCTTTGCATTGATATTATATTTCTTATAATTGCCTGGGTTGGTCTAGGTTAGTGTAGGTGACGTATTCTCTATTTTACTCATGTCTACCACCTATACCTCTGCATGGTTTACCTTTTGTTATTGTATTTTGTCAAAATAAAGAATTCATAAAAACAAATTTACAAAAATGTATCCGGCTGCTTCTGTCACATCATCAATAAACACTAGTGACCCAGTGCCATCGGAAGCCCTACATGCCCATGCCATCACACTGCTTCCACCGTGTTTTACAGATAATGTGGTATGCTTCAGATCATGAGCCATTCCAAGCCTTCTCCATACTTTTTTATTCCCATCATTTTGGTAGAGGTTGATCTTAATTTCATCTGTCCAAAGTATGTTGTTCCAGCACTGGGCTGGCTTTTTCAGATGTTTTTTGACAAAGTCTAATCTGGTCTTTCTGTTCTTGAGGCTTGTGGTGGAGGTTTGCACTTTGTGGTAAATCCTCTTTATTTTTTCTTGTGAAGTCGTCTTATGGTAGACTTGGATAATGGTATGCCTACCTCCAGGAGAGTGTTATTCACTTTACTGGATGTTGTGAAGGTTTTTTTTCTTTACCCTGGAAAGGATCCTACAATCATCCACCACTGTTGTTTTCTGTGGATGTCTAGGCCTTGTTGTGTTTCAGAGCTCACCAGTGGTTCCTCTTTTCTCAGAATGTACCAAACTGTTGATTTGGCTACTCCTAATGTTCCTGCAATCTCTCTGATAGGTTTTATTTTTTTGCAGCCTAAGAAAGGTCTGCTTCACTTACATTGAGAGCTCCTTTGACCGCATCTTGTGGGATCACCGCAAAATATGAATGCCACACCTGGAATCAACTCCAGACCTTTTACCTGCTTAATTGATTAAGAAATAACGAAGAAGTAGCCCACACATGAAACAGCTTTTGAGTCAATTGTCCAATTACTTTTGGTCCCTTGAAAAAGAAGGGGGTATATATTAAAGAGCTGTAATTTCTAAACTCTTTCACCAATATGGATGTGAATACCTTCAAATTAAAGCTGAGAGACTGCACATTAAGCTTACATTCATCATTTAACTGTAACTTGAATCTAATCTGGTAAACAGAAGAAATATTAAAACTTGTGTCAGTGTCCAAATATTTCCAGACCTAACTGTATATATATTGTTATATTGATTTCTCATGAAGAATACCGGATGCATATAAGTGTGTGTGTATATATATATATATATGTCCTTATCCATATATCCAGCACTCTTCATGAACAATCTATTTAACAAAATCAGCCTTGAATAGATATGGCAAAAGGTAGCAGCACTCTTAGGACTTCCGATCGTGTTGTTTAATCAGTGCAAACTTAAAATAGCCATAAATCAACATTTTGATGCTACAGGGTCAATATCATCAATATAATGACCCTGCAGGGTTGAAACGTTGATTTTTGGTGTGCATGATTACTCTGATAACACTACACGCTTGGTGGTCCTAACAGTGCTGCCACATTTTGCTATATATTATATGTATGTCTAGATTTTTCTGCTTTCTTTGGAGGTTTAGATTCTATATAAAGATCGCCATTAGAACTGAAACTTTTCCCGTTGAGGGACACATTTTTAGTAGATCTAATTATAGAAAACAAAGTCTAACCCTTGGATAATACAGCTACATGATTTATCAAAAAACGCCAAAGAATTAAAGACAGGAATACATTAATCACTACTTACATTTATCAATCTTATTGGAAAAGCAACCTGATTAGTGCATATTAATATTGCAGACACATATTCTGACTACACAAATCTACAGTGCATATAATTAATACCCCAGAGACCAGGGAACTCCGGGGAAGAGAATGTTCATCTGTCAGCTGAACACAATCCACTGTCATTAACTCATTCATATCCCAACTTGTTGAGAGAAACAAATTTTCCAGAAGGGTACTACTGGAAATCCCAAATAGGAGAGGGGGCTAAGAATGTATAGCAGCTAGGTATATCTGTCATTGAAATATCACATAGGTATATCAATGATTTATATGGTCTCGGTGACAAGCTGGCTTACCTCATGTTCCCAGTGAGGCTGAATCATACCATTATTGGTTTGTTAAAGCTATTTCTGTCACATAAAGAAATATAAAGAAATATTTTCAGTGGGCGACTGAATGACTCTTGGCTTAGAAAGATTTCTGTTTGCCAAGTTCATGTTAGTACTATAGAGCTTAATGATGGTTAGTTAGCTCTATAGAGCGCTGTTCATTATTCTATAACATATGATATAAATAACAAACATTAGCCATTTCATATTTCAGAAAGATATTTTGTATTTTATACTACGCATATCAGCAATTAATCTTTTATGTAAAATAGCTCAAGTCAAATCCATTGCCCATGATTAATGGTACACTCCATACCCCCAAAACACCTTAGCTTGCTACCGTTTTTTTGTGTGTGAAGAGTGCATCTTCACTCTTTGTTGCATTTTACAAAAGTGAAGATTCCAATAAAAATTGACACTTTTATAAATAAACATTGTTACATTCCAATAGCTATCAGACAACCAGTCCTATTACTTCCTAGTTTGGTTAGCTTATTGGAGCTAAAATCAAAAGGCAGCAATTGCTCAGCGCACCTGCCTTGCAAAGACCTAATTTATCTGCAACGAGAAGTCTGTGATTGGGCAGTCACAAAAAGTCTGAGCTGGTGAAGAAGGGGAGGACTTGCTAAGGTTTCAGACAAGAGATCTTCAACTTTTTTTGAGCTGTTTCAGATATACCACAAACAAATCCATAATTAAATGCATGCATGTTTTCATTTGGAGTATGTCTACTAAACAGTGATTTACATTTTTTTTAACAATAATATTGGAGCATACCTTTAAGTACCTAGCATAAAACGCACAAGGCTTCCTAGCCACAGACTATCTGCTTTGTTTATGGACTTTCAATCTCTTCAAAAACACAGGACAACATATCTTGTGAATGCATTTGTTCCATTTGCATGTTTTAATGTGGGTATATAATTTACCTTAAAGAAGAAGAAATATCCTGAAGAAAAAACAACCAGGATGTAACCAAGCCATAATGTAACAGGTGTAATGTAACAAGATGTAGCAATATTTATTTGGGGGGGAAAACAGAATATTTATAGGGTAGACCTGTCACGAGTCTCAGAGGCATATCCCTGTGTGCTTGCTGAGGACACCACTGCCATCTTTCCTCCATGCGGTGGCTTCTTCTTCTGGTGTTTTGTATGATGCCAGTCACTGTAGATCTGAGCCTTTTAACATCATGACATCATATAGATGTAATCATCCCATCCCTGCCCACTTAAAGCTATATATACCCTTAATAGCTGTTACTCTAGGCCAGTGATGGCAGACCTATGGCCCCCTCTGTGGGCACGCAGCCACAGGTCGCCGGAAGGAGGGAGTGTGCGCTCCGCCGGCGCATCCATAAGGCAGCACAAGTGGCCGCCTTAGGGTGCACCGGCCCGGCCGGCGCAAAACCGGAGTGACCAACAGGAGGTGAGCGCATAGCGCTCCCTCCTGCCAGGCACTCTGCCTAGCGTGGCCAAGCGCGCCGCGGAACAGGAACTTATGTTTCCTGTACCCAGGCGGACGGAAATGAGGTGCTCACAGAGAGCACTTCCTCTCCGGCCAGGTACAGGAAACTGAGCTCTGCGGTGCGCTCGGCCACGCTACAAGGTAGGAGATCAAGGCCAAGTGGGGAGGGAGGGGGGAATGAAAACTAAGGGAGGGATGGGGGGTAGAATGAAAATTAAAGGGGGAATAAAACTGAGGGAGAGATGGGAGGGGGGAAGAAAACTGAGGGAGAGATGGGGGAGAAACTGAGGGAGGTATGGGGGGAGAAAACTGAGTGTGGGATGGGGGAAAAACTGAGGGAGGGATGGGGGGAAAGAAAACAGTGGGGATGGAGGGGGGACGACATACACACAGCACCCCTGCCCTACACATATCACCCCACACAAATACACACACATCACCCCACACACACACACACACACACACACATCACCCCACACACACACACACACACACACACAAACACATCACCCCACACACAAACATATACACTCAATATATATACCCCTCAATGCAGTGTGTATACACTCAGCAGTCTGTCTGTGTGTGTACACTCATCAGTCTGTGTGTGTGTCTGTGTACTCAGCAGTCTGTGTGTGTGTATTTAGCAGTCTGTGTGTGTGTGTGTGTTCTACACATATCAGCAATTAATCTTTTATGTAAAATCACTCAAGTCAAATCCATTGCCCATGATTAATGGTACACTCCATACCCCCAAAACACCTTAATGCTGGAATAAAGGTAAGTTTAACCCCTTTCCTCGCCATCCAGCCCGCGGGAGGGGGACCCTGAGGGTGGGGGCACCCTCAGGGCACTATAGTGCCAGGAAAACGGGTATGTTTTCCTGGCACTATAGTGGTCCTTTAACTAAAACAGTCTGTGTGAATGTGTAATATTGATGCCAAGTACACTCAGCAGTCTGTGTGTGTGTGTACTCAGCAGTGTGTGTGTACTCAGCAGTCTGTGTGTGTGTGTATTTAGCAGTCTGTGTGTGTGTGTGTGTACTCAGCAGTGTGTGTGTACTCAGCAGTCTGTGTGTGTGTATTTAGGAGTCTGTGTGTGTGTGTGTGTGTGTGTACACAGCAGTCTGTGTGTGTGTACTCAGCCGTCTGTCTGTGTGTACTCAGCAGTCTGTGTGTGTGTGTACTCAGCAGTCTGTGTGTGTGTATTTAGCAGTCTGTGTGTGTGTATGTACTCAGCAGTCTGTGTGTGTGTGCATTTAGCAGTCTGTGTGTGTGTGTATTTAGCAGTCTGTGTGTGTGTGTACTCGGCAGTCTGTGTATGTGTGTATTTAGCAGTCTGTGTGTATATTCAGCAGACTGTGTACTCAGCAGTCTGTGTGTGTATTCAGCAGTCTGCTAAATACAGACAGACTGCTAAGTACACAGACAGACTGCTAAATACACATACAGACAAACTGCTTAATACACATACAGACAGACTGCCGAGCACACACACAAACTGCTTAATACACACACAGAGATGTTAATTAGTTTGGACAACTGTATGAGTTGTTTTTTCTAAACTTAAACCTCAATATTCAGGTTTAATTGCCGTTTTGACACTTTGGGGGAAAAACAATTGGCATGTATTACGGTTTGGGCACTCGGGCTCAAAAAGGTTCGCCATCACTGCTCTAGGCTTTGTCATGGTTTCCATTTTATGTTTATCAGAGAGTGTGTTTATCTTGTTTATATCATTGGATTTGTATGACCTGTATGACCTTTAGCTTGTCTTATAATAGGCTTTATGATTGAGGTTTAGTTTAGTTTAGCTGTTAACTTAAGTAATGCATGTTGGGTCGTAGTGCATCCTGACAAGGCTACAAAAGATGTCAAAAGTTAAATTTGACTACAAATATACAAATTAAATACAATTCACATGAATTCAAAAGTTCCCAGAGCCTCTCCTCTTGGTAAAAATTAAGTAAAATTCACCTACCTTGCATATATGCTTACAACTGGAGGAATAGATGCCAATTTTACAATTTAACAAGAATGTAACAAAATCAAAACATAAATCCAATAAAAACATGCCAAAATACAAAGAGAAATTATGAGAAAATAAAACAGGTTCAATATTATCTGATTTAACACCGTTGTGTGGTCCTATACCATAAATAATGCACCATACAACACGTGATAAAAGTAGTGAAAAGTGGCACATGACGCAAAGTAATAATATATTGCCTATGGTTTACTATCCACAATTGTAAGTATTTCCTATGGACGGGTGTATGTTCCACCTTTTCCTCATTTATCCAAATAAGAACATGATAAGTTCAATAAACAAAACAGAAAATGAATCAATAGAATAATACGTGTGTTTTTTCTTTTATGTTATTCTTGTTCAGAACTCTATTTTTGTAAGACTGGTCTTGTAAAAAAAAAAAAATAATACAAAAAAATATATATCATATGTCTACTAAAATATTACACAATTTATTAAAGGACCACTCTAGGCACCCAGACCACTTCAGCTTAATGAAGTGGTCTGGGTGCCAGGTCCCTCTAGGATTAACCCCTTTTTTTTTATAAACATAGTTTATAAATGGGTTAATCCAGCCTCCAAATCCTCTAGTGGCTGTCTCATTGACAGCCGCTAGAGGCGCTTGCGTGCTTCTCACTGTGAAAATCACAGTGAGAAGACGCAAGCGTTTATAGGAAAACATTATGAATGCTTTCCTATGAGACCGGCTGAATGCGCGCAAAGCTCTTGCCGCACATGCGCATTCAGCCCAGGAGGAGGATCGGAGGCGGAGAGCTCCCCGCCCGGCGAATGTGTGAATGTGTAATATTGATGCCAAAACGTTGCAAACTTCTGTAATATTAGAATGGACAGGAAATAGATCGACTGCTATAATGCTGCAACATCCACAATGTTTTACCAGCCTTACACCTACTCTTGTCTTGGAGGCATGCATTCCTTTACTGTCCAAGATCTCTGCAATGCACTATTTCTGTAATTAAAGGAAAACTATAGGGTCAGGAACACAAACATGTATTCCTGGCCCTAAAGTGTTTAAGGGGCCACTATAGTGCCAGAAAAACAAACTTGTTTTCCTGGCACTATAGTGTTAATAGGTCCCCCCCTCCCTCATGGCCCCCCTCCCCCTGGGCTCAATAGGGGTTAAGGGGTTAAACGTTTACCTTTCTCCAGTACCGGGCTCCCTCGGCGCTGGGGACTCTCCTCCCTCTTCTGACGTCATCTGCCGAATGCAGATCTATAGTCTATAGGAAAGCATTTCTCAATGCTTTCCTATGGACGTCAGCGTCTTCTCACTCTCAGTGAGAAGTGCGGAAGCGCCTCTAGCGGCTGTCAATGAGACATCCACTAGAGGCTGGATTAACCCTAGTGTAAACATAGCAGTTTTTCTGAAACTACTATGTTTACAGCTGCAGGGTTAACCCTAGATGGACCTGGCACCCAGACCACTTCATTGAGCTGTCCTTTAGGTGGCTGCTCCCCCTTCCCTTGCCTTCTTAGAAATAGTTCAAACTGACCTTATCTCAGCTCTCCAAGGGTTTGTAGGCGCTGGCTCCATCCTCTTTAGCAAAAATTATAAGAATTGAAGATCTCACAGGGAAAACAGGGATTGGCTGAAACAGTAAAGGGGTGGGGGTAAAATGCCACCCTGGCCAATCAGCCTCTCCTCCTAAAGATGCATTGAATCAATGTATCTGTATGAGGAAAGTTGCACGTCTCCATTCTGAGGAGTGGCCACTGGAGGTATCCCTAGGCTTTAATGAAAACACCTCCTTTTCTCTATAAAGACAGTGTTTACATCAAAAAGCCTGCAGGGACTGATTATACTCACCAAAACAACTACATTACGCTGTAGTTGTTCTGGTGACTATAGTGTCCTTTTCAGCTACTTTTTGTAAGAGAATCCACCAGTACAAACACTATTTTCCTTTTTTTCCCCCAGTTTGATACATTGTTCTTAATAGATAATTTTCTTTACAGCTTTTACGGTATGGAATTAGTCACATTGTGGTACACAATGATTATTCCATTATTACCTTGTCTTTGTGTTGTCCATTAGAATATAGGCTAAGCCTGTACATTGTTTGATATGCTTTATTAACTCCGTTTGCAGACATGCGTTAATCCCTCATGATTCTGAAAATATTTTCAATGTAAGTGCCTGTTTTTCTTCTTGAATTGATTTAGGATGCCTTCTACCGTTTCCTTGCATTACTTTTTCTGCTTGGGTAATTTGCAGATGTAAATTCCATCAGCGTCCATGTTCCATTATTATTAGCATCCTGTAATATTTTCCTGCATTGTTTTATTTCTGGTCAGGCGGATGGGTCTTATAGTGGTTTATTAACTATAATAAAGATTTATTGAGCCCATCTCTATTTGGTTAGCTCTGTTTCCGCCATTTTAAAGTCTTGTTTTTGCTCTGCATCTCTGCTAAGCTTGTATATTGCTTTTCCCCGTTAGTCTTTCAGTGTACAAGGTTATTTCATTTTTTTTTATCATGTTACCGGTTTCCAATTACCCTCAATCTGCACATATCCCTTCCCATTCTCTCTATTTCCCACAATAAATGATGTATCTTCCAATGCCAATCATTCACTTTGGGCTTCACTTGCAGACACACAAATAGCTTTTTGCACAGCTAGCAATATAACATAATAACTGGGTTCTGTTCACATTCAAAGTCCTTTCTCCCACCTCTTTATTACTTTCCAGATGTTATAAATTATTTCCAGTGAATTAGCATATTGCTATGTGACCAAAAATTGGCAAGTGGGGGAGGAAGCTGCAACATTAGGTTACTAAGTCTTAGTGTTTTATCAAGGCAAATGAGCAGCACATTTGTTGCAAAGTGCTAAATTTGGAACAATTGCTATGAAAATTGCTATGTAATATTCTTGATAATTGTTCCGGTGATAAATATGTTTAACCTCTTTATAACAGGAAGTAATGCAAATCCTACTACATTATGGCAGTGCTCTTATGCTATCTGTTGTAAGGAGGTTAATTACGTTTTATTACGATATTATTTTAAAATAAAGGAATGATTTACAGAGCAAGTTATTGATTTATGATGCAGCCACAAACCGGCATATGCCAACAAACATAAATGTATTATTTAGCGACATCTATGAATCTTATTAAGCCAATTATTAAGCCAATTAGGACACAATCCGAGGATTTGAAAGAAAGGGCATACTGTAGAATTGTAATACACAAAAAAAAAAAGATAACCCTTCCTTATTTTTTCAGGTACAAGAAATTTGTACTTTCATCTAGGGTAACAAGAACAAAATCCAATTGGAAACCAATGCAATCAGCAGGAACATTCCTTTGGTAACGACTCCACATATACAAGTTTTCACCGCCTTTCAGATCAAATTCAGATAAATCTCTCTTGCAGTCAATGTAAACCATATTTAAATATTAATAAAAATGTATCAAATTCAATCTACAAATTCTACAAGCAGAATTTTCAATAAAAACATAGATTATGATCAAATGTGTGCTGGTGCCAGTCCAGTAATCATTATTTTGGTTTCTGTAGTGTTTGAATTACACCCATCAGTGTATACAGGGCTGTCATCAGATATTTTGGGGCCCCTGACACAGCTTAAGTTCTGGGCCCCTGCGGTCTGTCGAAAGTCCGCCCTTAGGGCCACATCCGAATCCACCCACAGGGCCTGCCCCTGAGTCTACCCACAAGGATGAAGTGTGTGTATACTGTATGTAGAACGTGTAAAGTGGATGAGGTATGTGTGTCATGGATACAGTGTGTATCGAGGATGCAAACTGTACATTTATGTAGTGTTTGTGTGTATTAGATGCAGAGTGTGTGTTTGTATAGTGGATGTAGTGTGTGTTTAGTGACTGTGGAGTGTGTGTTTTTGTAAGGATGTAGTGTGTGTATAGTGACTGTGTGTGTTTGTGTAAAGATGTAGTGTGTGTAGTGAATGCAGAGTGCGTGTTTGTGTAAGGATGTAGTGTATGCAGAGTGTGTGTTTGTGAAAGGATGTAGTGTATGTAGTGAATAAAGAGTGCGTGTTTGTGTAAGGATGTAGTATGTGTAGTGAATGCAGAATGTGTGTTTATGTAGTGTGTGTATAGTGACTGCAGAGTGTGTGTTTGTGAAGGATGTAGTGTGTGTGTAGTGAATGCAGAGTGTGTATAGTGACTGAAGCGTGTGTGTGGGTTTTTTTAAATAATTTTTTTTTGGTGTATGTTCAATGAAGAGCCACAACAGCGGTGATAAGCATTGCATTAACTTACAGGAAAATACATTGCCATGTCATGAGATAAGCGCACTTTTTTTTTCCTAACAAGAATAAACAAAATATTCAATGCCTAAATTAAAAAGAAAACTGGTTAGGCAGACAGGAGTGAGTCGCTTAATAGGTGTCTTAAGGTATAGCAAAATAACAAGAGTCCTCAAGCTGTTGTATATATTATGAGAGTAATGAGAGTGTAGTGCTTATGTTAAGGGACTCTTCAAGTCTCAGGATATGCTATAGGGCAGAAGCACTGTATGGTGCATGAATATTAAGATTAAATCAGTTCTAAGACATGCTATAAAGAGGGAGATATCCCCTGAAACAGTACTCTATAACACCCTATTCCTAAGCCTGAACCCCCCAAAAGAGAGATGGGGCGCAAACATAGAAAATTGCTGGCTTCTGAGGCTTCCAAAATGCCAGACATTAGGTGGTCATTCGATAGGCCGCAACAGCCAGCACAGCCTAAGATGGTGCCTAGCAGGCCTCGAGGCTCCAGTGAGTCAGAGATGTCCCCGGACGAGGAGGCACCAGAATCAACACAAGCCCCTAGTGGTATATACAGGAGAGAGGACTCTGATTCAGATACATCACCCTCTACCAAAGGGGATATCAAAGAGCTCCTGCTCGAGCTCAGAAGAGTCTGGAAGAAGGACCTGGAGGAGGTCCGCGGAGAACTGGGCGGCATCAAGGCCCGCATTGGAGCAGTAGAGACCCGAGAAGAGGAATGTAATAACACCCTTGCAGAGACCCGAGCTAATGTAGAGGACCTCTCCCAGCAGCTCCAGCGACTCACCCGCACCGTCACGGCCATGGAGGCTAGACATCGCAAGAAAAATATACACATCTGTGGGGTGCCCGAAACAGTGGGGCCTGAAGCGGTGCTGGAGTTCACTAACAAACTGGCTACAGTGATGGAGGTGAGGGGAGAGGGAGGGCTGCCGCCTATGGCGATGGCATTCCGCATCTGAAAGGCCGCGACGGCCCCAGTGGACGCTCCTAGGGACATAATCGCTTGTCACTCGGAGCACAGCGGTGAAAACGGCTCACGGAATACACCCCACACCGCGGTAGATGGCTACCAAGTCAGAATCTTTGACGACTTACCATTTGCAGTCCTATTGGAGAGACACAAATTCATGCCGACCACCAAACTGCTCAGAGACCACGGAATCAGGTACAGGTGGGGAGCGTTGGGTACCCTGGTGGTGTCACACAGGGAAGCGGTGCTTTCGCTCTCCGTCACAGATGACCCGACGTACTTTCTGAGGCGACTTCAGTTACCGCAGCTGCAGCCTGATCCACTAGGAGCGAACCGAGCTCACCCCACGGAGAAACTCCCCACCGAGAGGGGAGAAAAACTGGCATGGCGGCGGCGGAACGGCATTCTACACAAAAACAACCTCCGTAGTGCGGATAGCCCTGAAGAGAGATCGCAGCCGAAAGGACTGCCCTTACCCCATATGAACTGCTACCGCAAACCACCAGACTGCGAGACTTTAAACTCTACATGAGACATTACAGGTCACCAGATCTTAAACTTCATACGAGATGTTACAAGGTTATACCATATAGTTTTTCCTTTTCCGTTTACTTTTTTTTTAACTTTAAACTGTTCACGTTCAATTCTAGGCAAGAGGCGAGAGATCTATACCAATATGCATATCTTTAACTCTGCACCAGCTGTCCAAGGGCGGCCCCAAAGGAGATAACATACTACTCTAAACTGTTTATTTTTTTTATTTTAGGCGAACTGCGAGAATGTTTCTTCTGCTCCCCCCTTTGCTACACCTCTTACCTCATTAACACAAATTCCTAATACATACATACATGCACACACACATACACACACACAAAGACACTGCCTAATACATGCCCAAATTACACACACACAACAACCAAATACATACGCACACACTGCCTAATACAGAGGCAAACACAAATTTTCTGATACATACACACAGATACTGCCTAATACAAACACAAATTACACACACAGACTGCTTAATACATTCACACACAGACACTGCTTAATACATAGACACACAGACTGCTAAATACATACATACACAAAAATCAAGCTGCCCTCCCTCCTCCCCTACTTACTCAGGTTGGGCTGGAAGCACTGTAAGCGGTCCATTACAAACAGGCCGGTACCTCATCCAGGCACAGGGCAGGGTGCGGCAGCTTCTGGATGCTTCACCCTCTCGATACTTTGCTCTTCATGCCGGATGTTCATATCCTGCCTGCTTACCCGGCAGCGCACCTCTTAATTCAACCCCTTCTGGTATGTGCTCATGTTGGGGTGCTGCTGAGAGCACCACTTATTACACGTAAATTACACGTTTAGTGGGGGGGAGGGGGCTTGGGTGTTATGGAATAATCTATGGGGGCACTTGTCCATCTTTAGCGACACCATTGGGAGGACTGTGCCATATACAGCATGAGGCCATTCAGAAAAGTGCCGCCTGGGACCATGGCCCATAGGGACCCAAGCGCGGGCCATCTCATACTGTGACCTATACACACATGGCTCTATACAGTGTGTTTGTGTGTGTAGGGGGTACAGATGGGTCAGTGTGTGTGTATACAAGTCAGTGTGTGTGCATGGGTCACTTTAGTTTATTTAGCACTAGCACTATTTAATTTGTCTTTCATGTTAAAATTAGGTAGGACCTACTGATTTTGGGGTACTGTGGTGTAGTGGTGGGCTTAACATAATATGGTCATATGGTAAAACTCAATCCACCATATTTGTTAGCTGAGATAGGTCATTTTAAATAGCCTTGTAAAATGTAAAACTATATTTTTGTTTGTGTGCTGTTCCTTAATCTGTATTTTATCAAATTTGGTCGCTACGGTAGCACCATGTGTGTGACGTGTTGACACTGGCTTCTGGTTCAATAAGGAATTCAAGAAGGCTATAGCTACGGATTAGGCACTGGTCAGGTCTGGTCTGGTGTGTCTAATCCACAACCTGACTCTACCAAACCAAAAACAAACAGAAATAATTGATCATTTACTAGTTAGTTAAATTATGTAGATGAAAGTATCATAGACTAAAGTGCATTATTATTCATGGATCAGGTAGTGTGTGTGTCCATTAGTGCCAATTTGTGTGCGTATGGGTCAGTGTGTGTATGGGTCACTGTCTGTGTGTGCCCAAATAAGTCAATCTGTGTATAGGTCAGTGTTTAGGTCAGCATGTGTCTATATCGGTCACTGTCTGTGTGTCAGTAAGTTTGTGTGTTTGCATGTATGTGTCAAACTGTGTGGGTTAAAGAGTGTGTGTGTTTATGGATCAATGTGTGTGTCTATATGGATCAGTCTCTATGTGTATTTATGGTTCAGTGGGTGTGAGTATGTCAGTGAGTGTCAGTGAGTCTGTGTGTTTCAAGGAGTGCATTCATTCCTTAATCCCACAAGGAAGGAGTCAATAGTTCACATTCAGAACTAAAACAAGACAGTGAATTTGAGCTACAGATTTGTTTCAACATAATTTTTCTTCAGGTGTCCCCATATATAATATATGTCATTATTTAAAGAACAGAATGGGTTTTTGTTTAACATGCTATAAGTATACCAAAAAACAATATTACATTTGAATATAATGTAAAAAAGGCAGGGCTTGATCGCCATGCATAGAGGAAGCACATGGCTGCAGCTTTTCTAATGCATCCAAGTTTTTCATACATAATACTGACATATATGACCTCAAAATCAGACATCTCTGCATTAGAAAACCCCGGTGACCACATAAATATCACTCAAGCAGCTTCTTTACACTGCAAGGAGACCTACTTGCTGACTTGGTGTGGGGTAGAAAGCCGCTTTCCTATAGCCTACATAGATTACCGACTGCATTGAGGCCCTTTCTCCCACCCATTGGACCAAGGGGGTTATCCTGGTCCTGGGAGTCTTCCTGCATTTAAGGGCAGATATTTCAATACACAACCAACGGGTCCCCTGATGGACAGAATGGTGGCTCCGAAGTCCTGCTCTCAGCTTACCCGACACATACTCTCAGCAAATCCAACCATAGTTTTGCGACCTTCCTATGCCAGATCTCGCAGAGAAGAATGCTTACAGTGATACCTTCTGGTTGCCGGAGCAGTACAGAGCCACTGTCTCCAACCATGTTAATACATATGTATTCTGGGGTGGCACCTACAAGTCCTCTAACTAGGCAGTGCTCCAGTACACCGCTAGTGGAAGTCTTACCTACCTGTTTCAGAATAAGGCTGCAGAGGAGCGACAAATAGTAATGGCTCACGATGCAGCAATTATCCTTACTATAGTTTTTCAGAACGGCATCTTAATCCCAGAGTTGATCCGTAATTACATAGCCACAATGTCTTCTCTTGGATTTATCGGATGTTGAAGGTCCTACACCTCTGGGCGACTTAGTCCAGGACTGTTGCTGGTCCTAAAGATGGGTATAGGTTGAATGTCCACTGCTGTTTGCGTATTGTCCATTATTTTATTTCTATGTGTAACACTTACTCCTGTATGCGTTGGTTTACAATGACTTATTTGATTTACCTATCTTTCAAAAAACCTTGCTCCAGTTTATACTCTTCTAGCTCTACTACACTGTGCACTTTAGATCTATAAAAACCTGATGTCTTCATATTGTTGTAGTGTATTACAATTATGTTCTTTCTGTTACAATGTATATTGAAATGAAACGAGCAATAAATTAAATAAAAAAATGTAATAAAACTAAATTGGGAAAAAATAATTTTTACACACCCAGTGTGACTAATTAAAAAGAACTCAAAATAGATTCATATATTAGTCCTACTAGTTAAATGCCTAATGTGTTTAGGATCTATATTAATTTTTGATAGTTAAAGCTAACCCTATACCACACCCAACACTAACGCTATGCCAACCATACCCCTTATCCAATGCTTACCCTAACTCTAACTGTATGCCTACCATAATCTTACCCTTAACCACAACCATACAGCATTAACTCTTACGCTAATTCGACAGCTAACCCTAACCCAGCACTAAGTGTAACCATACCATCAGAGGCAGACTGACAGAGTCCTGGGACCCTGGGCAAAATTAGAACCTGGGCCCCCTGCAGACATATATATATATATACTGGTGTACCATGGATTTTCATGTAAAGTGAATGTATGTTTCTGTGTATATTCACTGTAAGTGAGTATATGTATGTCTTTGTGTGACATGTTAGGATATTAGGATTCAGAGTATATTTGATTGTATGTGCATGCTAAGTGAATGTATGTTTGTGTGTATACTTACTGTAAGTGAATATATGTATGCCTTTGTATGTTGTGCTAGGATATGAGGATTGAGGGACACTTAAAGGGACACTTTAGGCTCCCAGACCACTTCCACGCATTGAAGTGGTCTAGGTACAGTGTCTTAGGTCCCTTAACCCTGCAAAGGAGGGGGGCACTATAGGAAGCTATAGTGCTAGGAAAAAAAACCTTTTTTTCCCTGGCACTATAGTTTCCCTTTAAGTAGATAAAAACTGGGGGATGGGGGTGCTGTAGTGAGGGTAATGGGGCTGCTGGGGGGGGGCAGGGGAATATAGGCTGCAGTGGGTGCTGGGGGCATGGGAGCTGTAGTGGTTATAGGGGTAAAGGCTGTATTAGGTATGGAGGCTATAGTGGGGGCAGGGAGTAATAGGGGCTATAGTGGGAGTAAGGGGAAATAGGGACTATAGTGGGGGCAGGGGGTAATAGAAGCAATAGTGGGGACAAGGGGTAATAGCAGCTACAGTGGGGACAAGGGGTAATAGAAGCTATAGTGAGTACAGGGGAGTGTTAGGAGCTGTGGTAGTTGCAGGGGGATAGGGGCTGTAGTATGTGCAGACAGCAGTAAAGGCAGTAGTGGGTGCATGGGAAAAGGGCAGTAGGGAGCATATGAGCTTTCATGGATATGGGGTTGTAGTGGATGCAGGGTTTAGGGGCTGTAGGAGGTGTAGGGGCTGTAGGGGATATAGGATGCTGTTGTGGTTGCAGCGGGTATAGGGGCTGTAGTTGGTATATGGGCTGTAGTGGGTGTAGAGGCTGCAGGGGTTCTAGTGGTTTTATGGGGTATAGGGGCTGCAGTGAGTGCATGGTGTATATAGACTATAGTAGGAATAGGGGCTATAGGAGGTGTAGTGGGGTATAAGAGCTGTAAGGAAAATATGGGCTGTAGTTTGTGCATGCGGTAAAGATGCTGTAGTGGGTATAGGGCCTGCATGGTGTATAGGGTCTGTAGAGTGTGCAGTAAGTAATACAAACTGCAGTGGGTGTAGGGGGGTATAGGGACTGTAGTGGGTGTAGTTGCTGCAGGGGTTGTAGTGGGTTTAGGGGCTACAGGGGATATTTGAGCTGCACTTGCTTTGGTGGGTGTAGGGGGTACAGGGGCTGTAGTGATATAGGGGCTGTGGTGGGTGTAGAGGGGTGTAGAGGGTAGAGGGGCTGCTGGGGTAGAAGAGAAACGGGTGGAGGGGCAGCAGGGAGTAGGGGGCGGCAGGGGGTAGAGGGGCAGCAGGGAGTAGAGGGGCAACAGGAAGTAGGGGGGCAGTAGGCTGTAGAAGGGCAGCAGGAGGTAGGGGTGTAGGGTGTAGAAGGGCAGCAGGAGGTAGTGGGTAGTGGAGTAGAAGGGCTGAAGTGGATAGAGGGGCTGCAGTGGGGGCCATTATATACATTTATTAAAAAAACACTGTAACACTGATCAGGCAGCGCCGCACGGCTCCCTGAACTTTTGACACATGATGTCATTTCCTCTATAACGATCCGCATGGAGCTGTCTGACCTGTGTTACAGACAGCTCTCCTGCTGTGCTCACCAGTCAGGCACACTGAGAGGCAGCCTAGTGGATCTTTGGGAGGGCCCATTAGCTGTCTCTCACTGTGCCTGGCTGAACAAGGGGGAAATGAATTTTGTTATTTTGATATTATTTCCTTTAGGACATTACATAAAGACTGAAAAGACATAGAGACTGAAAAGAGACATGTGTCCATCAAGTTCAGCCTTTCTCACATTTGTTTTTTGCTGTTGATCCAAAATACATCTATTTGTTTATATATTCTCTGCAAAATCCTCTTATGTAAGCATTCACAAAAAACTCTTTTTGATAAATATCATAAAATGCCATTGACATAATAGCACAATATAGCTTTTCCTTTTAAATAAAATATTTACTATATTACTTGTCTCTTTGTTATGTTGGCCACGTGTCAATAAAATCCCTCGATTTTGGCTGTCCCACTTAAATATTTTTTTAAAAAGAATTTGGGAACTCTTGCAAAACCAGGAATGCCTGCAGAATACAGCAGAATTACAATTGATAACGTTAGGCCTCTGGCATATCCAGGTTTCCATTTGTCAGCAGTCACAGAGCACTACAGGCTGGAACAACTCTGCGAACAGTGAAAACTTGCTGCAGTTTAATAGTTTGCTTACTGTCACCGCAGAAATGAAAGGAACATTATAGCATTAAGAATACAAATATGTTTTTCTAATGCTGTAGTGTTTTCCTCTGTATGCAGCTTAATGTCCCTCCCCTCATCAAATCTAAATAAAACATAGATAAATAGGGGTTTAACTTCAGTGCCACGATCCAGTCCCTGCAGCCGCTTAACCAGCTTCCTGCAACGTCACGGTGACTTATCTCTTTTGTCCAATCCAATGCTTTTCATAGAGGAGCACCGGGAACAAAAAGTACATGCGCAGCATGCATGAAAAGGAGATTAGAGTTTGACTTGGTTCCACAGCAGAAGACAGTCACTAGAGGCACATTTAAACCTGCAATGTAAAAACTGCCGTATCTATTAAACAGCAATGTTTAACATTTCTGGGTTAGAATGTGGACACCAGTGGATTAAGATTAAATGGTCTGTGTGCCTTAAGCGGTCCTTTAAAGGAACACTATAGTCACCTAAATTACTTTAGCTAAATAAAGCAGTTTTAGTGTATAGATCAATCCCCTGCAATTTCACTGCTCAATTCTCTGCCATTTAGGAGTTAAATCACTTTGTTTCTGTTTATACAGCCCTAGCCACACCTCCCCTGGCTATGATTGACAGAGTCAGCATGAAAAAAAAAACTGGTTTCACTTTCAAACAGATGTAATTTACCTTAAATAATTGTATTTCAATCTCTAAATTGAACTTTAATCACATACAGGAGGCTCCTGCACGGTCTAGCAAGCTTTTAACATAGCAGGGGATAAGAAAATCTTAATTAAACAGAACTTGCAATAAAGAAAGCCTAAATAGGGCTCTCTTTACAGGAAGTGTTTATGGAAGGCTGTGCAAGTCACATGCAGGGAGGTGTGACTAGGGTTCATAAACAAAGGGACTTAACTCCTAAATGGCAGAGGGTTGAGCAGTGAGGCTGCAGGGGCATGTTCTATACACCAAAACTGCTTCATTAAGCTAAAGTTGTTCAGGTGACTATAGTGTCCCTTTAAATAAAAACTATGTTAGGAATACACACCTGTATTCCTAGCGATATAGTGTCCTTGTTCCTAACATCTGTCCTCCCCTTTGGTAAAAAAGGGTTAAAAACTCTTTTTTAATTTACCTCTTTCTAGCATCAAGGCTCCCTCATGCTAGGTAGGTCTCCTCCTCCTGCAATGTCACGGTGGTGGTGGAACCTAATACGCATGCATGATGCTCACATTAAAGCTGCCCCATAGAAAAGCATTGAATCAGTGTTTTCCTATAGGGAATTTGAAGACGTTAGACATCCTCATGCAAAGCGCGAAGACGTCCAACGTTGTTTCACAGAGTAAAACTCCATTAGGGACCTGGAAGCGCCTCTAGTGGTAGACAGCCACTAGAGGTGGAGTTAACAATGCAATGTAATCATTACAGTTTCTCAGAAACTGCAATGCTTTACTTTGCAGGGTAAACAGACAGGAATATTGCACCATGACCACTTTAATGAGATAAAGTGGACTGGTGTGCATATAGTTGTCCCTTTAATCTTGTCAGAGATTCCCGAATCTGCAAAATGCATTGTCCTCATAGTTTTTGAAAATGTTGTTTATAGCAGAATTAAGCTGAATATTTGGTGTGATGGACACCAGAGAGTTAAATGTTCTGTAGCCACTTTCTTCATCTTTACATTACTCCCTTAATTCCAAAGCTCTCTCATCTTTTTCAGCGCATTACAAAAACGCTCACCCACTTTCTGCCCTAGGGTACCTCATTCAATACCTTCTCACATTCTAAATTTAGAAACTGCACTTACTGATGTAAAACAAGTGTCCTGCACAGATGTCAGATTCAATCTTGCTGATCTCCGGATACAACTACAAGTATTGACCCAGAACTAATTCAAACAGATGGGATCCTCCATTAGGCCCTGAATGCTCTCCTCATGCTCCTTCGGTACTGCCTTGTATCTACTCTCCAGCCAGAGGGATACCCAGCCGGTTAATGTTACCAGCTGCTGACTATACAAGGAGGCTTACTGTACACTTGCCTTTATCTTCTTTGCTATATTAACTAATTTCGATTTCTAGACCTCATATTCTAAACAGTTTTAAGATGACACATTGACATTTTACTCTGCATATTTTATATTAATACTAAATCTTTAAATCAGCAATTTCTAGATGACTCGTTTTATGTTGGATTGTTACTTATGAAGTGTAAGAAAATGAAATATTTTTGCTTGTATAAGTATTCAACCCACACACATGAATTATTGAGAAGCTACCTCTAACTGGAATAACAGTATGCACTAGATTTTGGCCCATTCTTCTTGGTACATTTTTTAAAGATTGTTCAGGGTGACTGAACAAGACTTAAAAAAAAAAAAGATAAAAGTAAAGTGGTGCAGTGCCGTTCAAGTGCAACTATTACTTTGTAAGGTGCATACAAACTTACATACTATAGATGTCACAAAAAATAAATAAATATATCCATCATCAAGTGCAACAACTATTCAAAAAGTTGGTCACAGATTAGACAAGGTAATAAAAAAGGATTAAAAAAAAGTCTGTGCAAAATATACTGTAAAACAAACTAGAAAATATATAATCCTTTGTCAATTAATATTGGGATAATAGCAAAAGGAGTTGCACACATCCTGGACAAGTACAAGTATTTGCGGTTTTAAATGTTTTGGAATGACATGAAATAAAGTTTTGGAAGAAAGGGTGGTGAGTTGCTGTACCAAAGTGTATTGGATCCTTTGTACTCAATTGATCCTCTCTAAGCTCCATAGGTGTGAGTGGTACTATATCCACTCCACTTTTGCGAGTTTGAATTTATTAGCTGCACACCTCATTTGCTATATTTATTATACAGTGTTGCACTAGGACTTTTATGTTTTGTCTTTTTTCTTTCAAGCTGCTGAATCTGCAAACATAATACCGTGCAAGTATTTGGGGTGCTTTTACTATGTAACATTGCTGTGATCACCTTCAACACATTTTTAATCATTTGTATACACGGTAACGCTTTAGTGTATATTGTTATTCTATATTGCATGCTATGTATGGATGCTATTTTGGAAAGTCACGGGAGGAATTAACAATATAATCCCCCTATTAATTGACAGAGGTTTATATATTTTAGAATTTGTACATTTAGTGCACCATTTTTATTTACTTTTTTAAGAACAAGAATTTAGGCAACACAAATTTAAATAGTGCCTTCGATTCTCATTAGGATGATGATAACCTTGATAGACCACTGAAGGACCTTAACCTCTTTAGCTCTTGAACCATTCTTGCTGTGCTGGCATTTTGCTTGCGACTATTGACAAAAAGGTAAATTACTTTACAAGCATCTGCTTGGCTCCGGCATCAGTATTCAGGCTCCGGCATCAGTGCGGTGTGCGACGGAGCTGGGCAGAGAGCACTCAGGGGATAAATCTGACTGCTATTTTTGGTCAAGAAGGAATTTTCTGCTAGTTTGTTGCATAATTGGAAGTGCTTTAAACTGGGATTTTTGCCTTCTTTTAGATTTTTGCCTTCTTTTAGATCAACAGTAAAACACAGATGTGAGAATGGTTGAACTTGATGGACGCATTTGTCTCAGCCTATGTAACTATGTTATATGCACTACCTGAATAGCAAGGCTTGTTAATTTGCATATCCAGGAAGATGTGCATATTATGGTTCTGCAGACAGGGGACATAAATCTTGTTTGTCATTGTCTTCCCCACCCCTTTATAAATATGTTATTGTTTTATTATGAGTTTCTTTATGTTTCCCAACATGATGTGGCAATTGTGCCAATATAGTACTTGTAAAAAAGGAGAACTAAGGAGCAGAGTACCTGTAGAATAGGAGATTGAAGGATCAGAGTACTTGTAGAATAGGAGAACGAAGGAGCAGAGTATTTGTAGAATAGGAGAAAGAAGGAGCAGAGTATTTGTAGAATATGAGAAAGAAGGAGCAGAGTATTTGTAGAATAGGAGAAAGAAGGAGCAGGGTACTTGTAGAATAGGAGAAAGAAGGAGCAGGGTACTTGTAGAATAGGAGAAAGAAGGAGCAGGATACTTGTAGAATAGGAGAAAGAAGGAGCAGGGTACTTGTAGAATACGAGAAAGAAGGAGCAGGGTACTTGTAGAATAGGAGAAAGAAGGAGCAGGGTACTTGTAGAATAGGAGAAAGAAGGAGCAGAGTATTTGTAGAATAGGAGAAAGAAGGAGTAGGGTACTTGTAGAATACAAGAAAGAAGGAGCAGGGTACTTGTAGAATAGGAGAAAGAAGGAGCAGAGTATTTGTAGAATAGGAGAAAGAAGGAGTAGGGTACTTGTAGAATACAAGAAAGAAGGAGCAGGGTACTTGTAGAATAGGAGAAAGAAGGAGCAGAGTATTTGTAAAATAGGAGAAAAAGGGAAAATAAAAAATATAGGAAGGAGAGAATTGTTTTTGGCTAATAATAATAAGTGGGCTACCTAGCTCAGCCTTCCTGCTGAGCATTGCTATGAGGTAAAATAAAAGAATAAAGGAAAAGGAGAGAAAAAAGAGGGGAAAATTGAGGAGGGGAGCTGATGCACGGGTGAGAAAGCAGGGACAGGCAGAAGCATAGTGTGTAGAGTAGCTCATGTTTTGGCAAGCTAAGTTTTTTTGCTTGTAAAATAAAAGAAAGAAGGAAAAGAAGTAAAGGAAGGAGAGAATAAAGAGAATTAATCACTAGCTAAAGGTAATTTCAATTTACTTTATTGTTTTCTCATTAAACTTTATAAAGCTAAAAACATTATAAACATGCATAAAGTAGAAATAAAAAGATACATTTAAGTACATGTATTTTTTAAACATCCACCGTTCTAAAAAATAGTCCGCACTTGCGCTAACCCCCCCCCCCCCTGAAAACTGGTGGGCGGTAATGACATTTTTCCATCAAGAAAGATGTATTAGTGGGCGGTAGGTATAAAAAGGTTGACTAAACCTGACCTAAATCCTCTATAGCAAAGCGTTTGAATACGTATGCAAACAATATATTCTAGATATTGTCGTTTTTTATTTTCCTTAAAAGGACACTATAGTCACCACTTTACCTCAATGGATTGCTCTGTCCTTTTAACACTGCAAGTAAAAGACTGCAGTTGTTTAGGTTAAGTCCACCTCTAGTTGCTGCCAGTATCACTGAGTAAAACGTGTAAGTTGTCATAGATAAGCATTTACTCAATGCTTCCTTATGGAAAGTCTGAATGTGCACGTGTCTCTTTGAGGAGCATTGGATTGGATATCGGCAGTAGAGGCATGGCGTCATGGGAAGTGGGGAAGTGTACAGCGTTTCAGGAAAGCGGTGAATAAAACATTTAATTATGACGTGTCGGAGGGGAACCTATGTAGAGCTAGGGATATGGACATATTAGGGTTTGTAATAGAGCTTTATATTCCTTACACTTTAGTGCTCCTTTAAAGAAATTCTTCAAATGATAAACAATTACATCTTATTTTTAAACTGTGTTTGTGTTAAAACAGAACACAGCAGTGATATGATTATAAACATGCAAGGCCTGTGCTACTGTAAGGCAAAAAAAACATCTGAGGGGACACTTAGGGAAAGCTCAAGATTTCCCTAATCTGCCCTGCGTCCCTCACAATAGCAAAGAACTGTGTAGTCTGTACCTTAGACAGGTGCATATAAAGTGCCTTTGAAGTGCTCCCTCATGGTCCCAACTCTTCTAAATGACTCTGAGCATTACTGACAGGGTACTCAGCATGGACTCTGAGCATAGGCGTGCGCACGGGGTGTGCCGGGTGTGCCTGGGCCTCTGGAGTGAGACCGGCAGGGGAGATCTCAGACTACCCGAGCGCCGGCATTGCTCTAAGCCTCCGTGGGCCAGTGGGGAGATCAAAGATCTCCTTCACCGACCTACATGCAGGGAGGGAGGCAGGAGAGGACCCGGGGAGTTCTAGCCAGCAGCTCCGCCGGGTTCCTCTCGCGACAACGCTCAGATCTCGCGAAAGTGAACTCTAGCCACGCAGGCTAGAGTTCACTCTCCACTGGACCACCAGGGAAGGCAGAAACGATCCCCCCTCCCTACATAAGGTAAGAAGGGAGGGGGGATATTAAGTAATCTGCCCCCACCTCCACTGGACCACCAGGGAAGGCAGCAGCACGGTCCCCCCTCCCTACATAAGGTAAGAAGGGGGGATATTTATTAACTAATCTGCCCCCACCTCCACCCCCACAAATCACCCAAACATACAGCAGACACACACAGCACCAACACACACACAGCACCCACCCACACACACACAACACACAAACAGCACACACAGCACCCACACACACACAACACACAAACAGCACATACAGCACCCACACACATACAGCACCCACACACACACATACAGCACTCACACACATACAGCACACACACACAGCACCCACACACATACAGCACACAAACAGCACACACAGCACCCACACACATACAGCACCCACACACATACAGCAAAGAAACAGCACCCACACAACATCCTCACCCACACAGCACCCACACACATACAGCACCCCCAAACACACAGCACCCTCACACACACACACACAGCACCCTCACACACACACATACACACACACACACACACACACACACAGCACCCTCAAACACACAGCACACACACACAGCACACACACAGTACACTAACAGCACCCTCACAAACACACAGCACCCACACACCCAGCACACAAACAGCACCCTCACAGCACCCTCACACACACAGCACCCTCACACACACAGCACCCACACAAACACAGCACCCTCACACACACAGTACACTAACAGCACCCTCACAAACACACAGCACACTAACAGCACCCTCACAAACAGAACACAAACAGCACCCTCATACACACACAGCGCACTAACAGTACACTCACAAACACACAGCACCCACAAACAGCACCCTCACACAGCACAGCACACACACAGCACCTTCACACAGCACACTAACAGGACCCTAACAAACACACACACAGCACACTACCAGTACCCTCACGCACAGCACACAAACAGGACCCTCACACACAAACAGCACCCTCACACACAGAACATTAACAGCACCCTCACAAGCACACACACACACACACAAACACCCTCACCCACATAGCACACTAACAGCACCCTCACACAGCAGTGTATGTGTGTGTGTGTGTGTGTGTATATATATGTGTATATATATATATACATGTGGTGTGTGCTTGCATAATCCAAAATCTTGGATTGGGTCACCAGGAAGTCTAAAATAAAATTTGTTGTGTAACTTTGACAAATATATACACAATATCCTAACGGCCTAATGTTTAACAGATTTCCAGAAAGAGACTAAAAAGAAATATAGAGGATAAGGAAACAGCAGCAGTTTCTAAACGTAGAACTCTAAAGAGGGTGCTTAAGACAGGTAGGATAAAACCAACTAAGGAAGCAAGATAATAATTTCAATGCCTGGAACTGACTTCTGAAAGGTTACTTGCTAAGTGACAGTGTCTTTCTTTCAAAAGAGGTTTAATTGGCAGAAGCGGGCATTGTTCAATCAGAGAGGCTGCCAGGATTCAGAGCTATGAAAAAAGGGAGCTATAGTTGGACAGGTCATTGCCGACTATGTGACTATTTTTCATTAGGAGACATTAACACTGATATGTAAGGATGTGCAAAGTAGGTGGTCCCTGGAAAGCAAAGCAAAGCCACTGCTTAGATTGTATATGGAGGTATATTGTTAAATTGACAAATTAGGGGACTGGAAAGTGTCTATTCTTCAAAGTTAACAGTTTTAAGGTAACTTAGCCTCACGTTAACTTGCAATTTGCTGTGATATCACAAAAAACAAAACAAATCCTTACCTATTTCCTCCTGAACCCTACAGTGCCTGATTATAGTTGTTTGTGGTATTGTTTACTGGAGTACACTTTAGTGTACCAAACAAGAGGAGACTAGCCTGTTATATCAAATAACTAAAAAAATATATACTAATATAAAATAAAATGCATTATATACATTAATGTGTGACTACTCATTTTGCAAGCTTTGTAAAATACACTGAACAAAATTCTAAACGCAACAATTTTGTTTTTCCCCCCATTTTTCATGAGCAGAACTCAAAGATCTAAGACCTTTTCTATATACACAAAAGGCCTGTTTCTCTCAAATATTGTTCACAAATCTGTCCAAATCTGTTTTAGTGAGCACTTCTCCTTTGCTGAGATAATCCATCCACCTCACGGGTGTGGATATCAAAATGCTGAAAAGACAGCATGATTATTGCACAGGTGTGCCTTAGGCTTGCCACAATACAGTTTTACTGTATTAGGGTGGGGGTGGGGGGACCAGGGTCGTCCAAAAACCAGTCAGTTTCTGGTGTGACCACCATTTGCCTCACGCAGTGCAACACCTCTCTTTCGCATAGAGTTGATCAGGTTGTTGATTGTGGTCTGTGGAATATACGCCGATCCAGAGCATCCCAAACATGCTCAATGGGTGACATGTCCGGTGAGTATGCTGGCCATGCAAGAACTGGAATGTTTTCAGCTTCCAGGAACTGTGTACAGATCCTTTCAACACGGGGCCATGCATTATCATGTTGTAACATGAGGTGATGGTCGTGGATGAATGGCTCAACAATAGGCCTCAGAATCTCGTCACGGTATCTCTGTGCATTCAAAATGTCATCAATAAAATGCACCTGTATTCGTTGTCCATAACATACGCCTGCCCATACCATAACCCCACCGGCCACCATGGGCCACTCGATCAACAATGTTGACATCATCAAACCGCTCACCCACACAACGCCATACACGCTGTCTGCCATCTGCCTTGTAAAGTGAAAACCGGAATTCATCCGTGAAGAGAACATCTCTCTGAAGAGCCAGATGCCAATGAATGTGAGCATTTGCCCACTTAAGTCGGTTAGGACGATTAACTGCAGTCACGTCGAGACCCCGATGAGGATGACGAGCATGCAGATGAGCTTCCCTGAGATGGTTTCTGAAATTCTTTGGTTATGCAAACTGATTGTTGCAGCAGCTATCTAGGTGGCTGGTCTGACGATCTTGGAGGTGAAGATGCTGGATGTGGAGGTCCGGGGTTGGTGTGGTTACACATGGTCTGCGGTTGTGAGGCCGGTTGGAAATACTGCAAAATTCTCTGAAACGCCTTTGGAGATGGCTTATGGTAGAGAAATGAACATTCAATTTACAGGCAACAGCTCTGGTGGATGTTCCTGCAGTCAGCAAGCCAATTGCACGCTCCCTCAAAACTTTCGACATCTGTGGCATTGTGCTGTGTGATAAAACTGCACATTTTAGAGTGGTCTTTTATTGTGGCCAGCCTAAGGCACACCTGCGCAATAATCATGCTGTCTAATCAGCATCTTGATATGCCACACCTGTGAGGTGGATGGATTATCTCGGCAAAAGAGAAGTGCTAACTAACACAGATTTAGACAGATCTGTGAACAATATTTGAGAGAAATAGGCCGTTTGTGTACATAGAAAAAGTCTTAGATCTTTGAGTTCAGCTCATGAAAAATGGAGGCAAAACAAAAGTGTTGCGTTTATAATTTTGTTCAGTGTAGGTTATGAAAGCAAAATTAAGGATAATAAAAGATGACTTTCCTTATATATGAGCAATTTAAAAAAAAATATATAAAAAAGTAATTTTAATAATTTAAAACACTTTATTAGTTACATTTAAACATAGGTTTATATTTCCACCTAAGTTACCAATGAAAGACCTGTCACGTTAAATAACATAGTTTATAAAAATTATATAAATTGCTGTCAAGCATGGAAGTTAAGAAATCTGAAGTTATATCAAGAGATGAATGTGCTAGAGTAGTGGATATTATTATTTTTTTTTTAACGAAATGATACGTATCAACAGTAGCTTTCAAATAAAATATAAGGAAGTTAATACTCAGTTATAGGTATGCAAAATAAATGGGACAGTCATCCAGAACATATTTTAAGACCAGTGACTTCTGGTCTATGGCATATCTGGTGGCATTATTTAACATGTGCTCCAATGTTTAATCTCAGTTATTTGATCACCAAAGCTAAACCTCCATTTCAAATTTCCATGTTATCTTCTCTGATTCCCAGTAGAGTCACTACACCCAAAGATGAATTCAGACTTAACCACCTTTGATCTATTTAGAAGTTAACTCTCAAAACATTAGACTGTGGTGCATTGATAAATTAATATAAAAAATCTATCAAATACCAGAGCTGAAAAAAATTATCCTATCGTTATATGGCCAAATTTGGCAATTCATATCTAAACTTTGCAAACTCTGCCTTTAATTCGCTGTTGAGTAGATATCGTTTCTGTAACCCAATACAAGAAAGTCAATTGCGTATACCAGAATGCCTTATTATGAGATTATTTACCAACGTATATCCTAAGTAAAATCTGGCACAAATACCAATCTATTGAGTGGATCATTAGAGGCGTTGTTAAACACAAAGTAATTTTTACATATTTATCAGTATGTAGGTATACCTTAAGCAGATGCGTGTACTACGTAGTTGGTGGATACAATTTGTTAACCTAATATAAATATTTTTATTTGTTTCCACTGAAAGTTTTCCCTTTCCCAGTCCATAACCAGCATTTTTGGAAATCCAATGCCAAGAAAGACAAGATTCTACATACATTATTTGTGTTCAAAAACATTACTCTCAATTCTGTGCATTGATGCACAGATAGAAAAACATTAAAGCCACAATAACTAGGTGCAAACGTAGATGGTGCATTTGGCATCAGATGGGCATTTATATCATGCATTCCAATGAAATAATGAGAAAAACAACTTACCTCTGTTTATGTTTCAAAAGATTTTTTTTATTTTTTTCTCCTTTTTAAACAAATTCTAGGCGTTTTTAAAACCCAGTGCTGCCTGACCCCCTTTCCCACTGCCCCATTACCCAAAACCCTCAGTGAGCAATGGAAGGAGGCAGCTAGTGTTCAGTCTGGCTGACCTTGTTTAGCAGTCCATGAAGGCGAAGGCAAGGCTCTTCTTCCCTACATCAAAATGGCAGGGGCAGGAGAGAGGGGGAGGCCATTAAACTGGAAGGAAGTGGTCACTTGACAAGCAATGTCCGAGAAAAAGGACAGAGGATATTGTGACAGGAACATGTATGTGTGTTTGTGTGTCTGTAAGTAGCAATAATTAGCAGCTTGTTGCCACCAGACTCCCCGATACTGGAAAAGTGATCTGTGATCTTACAAATCCACAAAATCAGAGAACTGCCTTTCCAGTGAGATACAATATCCAACAGCTGAACACCACTCTGCCTTTGGACATCTCATAAACCTTGCTTGTTGTCTTAAAATGCTAGCTCTGATGGTTTTTACGTGGCTGATATTCATTTGCATTTCCAGTGTGCGTCACACCCCTCAAGCCACATGTAATTTTGAGTAACTGAGACCAGCATACTGTGTGCCTGTTCATCTGGTGTGTCTCTCACAGATGGACAACAGCTAAGGAAATTCATGTTTACAAGGGAGACGTTGCCTTATACCTCAGTCTGATAGTCCCCATCTGACATATCCATAGATATACGTGGTGGTTGATCCCAATCTACACAGCGTAGACCCAAACGGTCATGGATTTGTGAGGAGCGTGCTCTGTAGCTATCCCAGACTTTCTGATGGGGGCCTGCTGGACTTGTCTTCTCCTGAAAGGCCAAAATCAGAGAAAAACAGAAAAACAAAGTGAAGATACATATACAAATGAATAATTTCTTAATTTATTCAAGAAAGTGCTGTGCAAAAAATGTGTATGAACTTATCTACATAGATGAAGGTATCAACAGATGATGTACCCATGATGGATGTCAAGCAGCAAATACAAGGAAATGACAACTTTAAAAAATGTGTTTCGGCAGTGACTAATGGATGGATAATCTGAGACAGTCACTAAATTAATGGTATATTAATCAACTTTTATCACTGAAACATCTACCAGCGCAAATTTAAATTTAGTAGTTTGGATGTCAAGTGGATAAAAAAATAAAACAACAACAACAACAGGCAAACATCAAGACACTAATAACATAAACACAACAAACTGGGGGACTCCACTAGTCAAGACATCAGTGAATGAATCTAACAATGATGACTTTATAACTTACCACCACAGGGCATTGATTGACTGACCTAATATTTTTATCTATTGATACTTTACATGTTAACCCCTAAACGGCTTGATCTGTCAGGGACAATATTATTCAATAAATAAACCAATGTACATTTAAACTGATGACTTTACATGAGTTTATAGCAGATTAATCTCCAGATGAATATTTACCATAAATTCATCAAATTGGCAGATGCCAGTGGGTAATGAAAATGCCTTTGTGGTCAATAATTAATACATTAACCAGTATGGGCTGCAGTTAAATCCATATCTAAAAGTCTGTTGTATAAATAAAGATCACTCATTTCCAATGTTTTGTATTATGGAAACATGAGAATAAGATAAAAATGAATGTATTTCCTCAATGTGAAGTGTTTTGGGCCCTCTCTAATTGCTCTTATGTTTTAATTAATCTAATATCTGTTTTATTGTTATTTTATTATCTTCCAGAGACTATCCACTCATGCACAGAGCCATTGCTCTCCAGGTTAAAACATTCTGTAAAGAAAAAATATGACAGTCTATTCTCTGGTTTAAAGAGATTTTCTATACTAAATGTAGTCTGAGATGCAATTTACTAGGTGTAATATAAATGGTATACGAATATTTCCCAGAAGATTGATTCCAGATGGTACTATTCATAGCTTAATACTAAAAATGAAATAAAAATTGAGACAAATTTGAATCAATTAACTGCAATTGTAATCCCAAACATTTCTGCATCTTTTCTAGTCCTACTGATGACAACTGTTCCGTGACCCTCAGTAGAATACATCTGTTAGTTAACCCCTTAAGGACACAACTTCTGGAATAAAAGGGAATCATGACGGAATATTTCTGTCATGTGTCCTTAAAGGGTTAATAGGCTTCTCTTTCATTGTGATGGGTTTTGTCTATAAACATGTAACATAGAAACATAGAATGTGATGGCAGATAAGAACCATTCGTCCCATCTAGTCTGCCCAATTTTCTAAATACTTTCATTAGTCCCTGGCCTTATCTTATAGTTAGAATAGCCTTATGCCTATCCCATGCATGCTTAAACTCCTTTACTGTGTTAACCTCTACCACTTCAGCTGGTAGGCTATGGAGCTGTTTGAAATAGCTCCATATAGGTAATACTTACACTGGCTGAAGTTCTCTCCATTCCTCCTCCTGAAGATATACTCCAGCGTTTGTCTCTCTGAATATAAAAGAGATGAGACAGGTGTCAGAGAAAAAAATACAGAATAGTGGGATAGATCGACAAAATTAGAAGACAAACAGAAAAATGGTGCTGGGTCTCATAGTATTATCAAAAGATAAAGATATATGGATGTAAATAGAGTGTAGAAATACAACATAATGTATATTCACTATATATCTACATATACATACAGTCATGGGAAAAAGAAAGTACACCCTCTATTCCAGTGGTGGCGAACCTATGGCACGCGTGCCACAGGTGGCACGCCGCGCCCCTTCTGTGGGCACGTGGCCATAGGTCGCCGTGCGCTCCGCCGGCGCATCCATAAGGCGGCACAAGTGGCCGCCTTAGGGCGCACCGGCCCGGCGAGCACAAAGCCGGAGTGACCGGCAGGAGGTGAGCGCAGAGCGCTCCCTCCTGCCAGACACTCTGTGTAGCGTGGCCGAGCGTGCCTCGGTTTCCTGTACCCGGGCGGACGGAAATGAAGTGCTCACAGAGAGAGCACTTCCTGTCCGCCGGGTACAGGAAACTGAGCTCCGCGGCGCTCGGCCACGCTACAAGGTAGGAGACTGAGGGAGAGAGGAGGGAGAAGGAGACTGAGGGAGAGATGGGGGAGGGGGGGGAAGGAGACTGAGGGAGAGGGAGAAGGAGACTGAGG
>OW240912.1:204402170-204504126 GCA_933207985.1 Pelobates cultripes | reverse complement strand
ACACACACACACAAAGACTGCTGACTCCATACACACACACACAGACTGCTGAGTCCATGCACACACAGACTGCTGAGTCCATACACACAGACACACAAACTGCTGAGTCCATACACATAGACACACAAACTGCTGAGTCCATACACACACACACACACAGACCGTTGAGTCCATGCACACACACAGACACACACACAGACTGCTGAGTCAATATACAAACACATACACACAGACTGATAACTCCATACACACACAGACACATAGACTGCTGAGTCCATACACACACAGACTGCTGCGTCCATATACACACACAGACTGCTGAGTCCATACACACACACAGACTGCTGAGTCCATATACACACACAGACACACAGACTGATGACTCCACACACACACACACACACACACACACAGACACATAGACTGCTGAGTCCATACACATGCAGACTGCTGAGGCCATACACACAGACACACAGACTGATGAGTCCATACACACACACACACACACGGACTGCTGAGTCCATACACACACACAGTCTGCTGAGTCCACACACAAACACACACACACACACACACACACACAGACTGCTGAGTCCATATACACACACACACAGACTGCTGAGTCCATACACACACACACAGAGACTGCTGAGTCCATACCCACATACAGACACACACACACAGACACAGACTGCTGAGTCCATACACACACAGACTGCTGAATCCATACACACACACACACAGACTGCTGACTCCATACACACACACACACAGACTGCTGAGTCCATGCACACACAGACTGCTGAGTCCATACACACAGACACACAAACTGCTGAGTCCATACACATAGACACACAAACTGCTGAGTCCATACACACACACACACACACAGACCGTTGAGTCCATGCACACACACAGACACACACATGGACTGCTGAGTCCATATACACACACAGACTGATAACTCCATACACACACACAGACAGACTGCTGAGTTCATACACACTCACACACACACAGACTGCTGAGTCCATACACACACAGTCTGCTGAGTCTATACACAAACACACACACACAAACACACAGACTGCTGAGTCCATACACACACACACACACCACACACACAGACTGCTGAGTTCATACACACACACATACACACAGACTGCAGAGTCCATACACACACACAGACTGATAACTCCATACACACACACAGGTATGAGGACTGCTGAGTTCATACACACACACACACACAGACACACACAGACACAAAGACTGATGAGTCCATACACACACACACACACACACACACAGACTGCTGAGTCCACACACACACACACACAGACTGCTAAGTCCATATACACACACAGACTGCTGAGTCCATATACACACACAGACTGCTGAGTCCATACACACACACACACACACAGACTGCTGAGTCCATACACACACACAGACTGCTGAGTCCATATACACACACAGACACAGACTGATGACTCCACACACACACACACACACACACACAGACACATAGACTGCTGAGTCCATACACACAGACACACAGACTGATAAGTCCATACACACACACACAGACTGCTGAGTCCATACACACACACACACACAGACTGCTGAGTCCATACACAAACACACACACACAGACTGCTGAGTCCATACACAAACACACACACACACATACTGCTGAATCCATACACACACACACACACACACACACACAGACTGCTGAGTCCATATACAAACACACACAAACAGACTGATGACTCCACACACACACACAGACTGCTGAGTCCATACACACACAGACTGCTGAGTCCATACACACACAGACACACAGACTGATGAGTCCATACACACACACACACAGACTGCTGAGTCCATACACACACACACACAGACTGCTGAGTCTGTACACAAACACACACAGACACACATACTGCTGAGTCCATACACACCCATATACAGACTGCTGAGTCCATACACACACACACAGGCTGCTGAGTCCATACACACACACACACAGCCACACAGACTTCTGAGTCCTTACACACACACAGACACACACTGCTGAGTCTTTACATACACACACACAGACACATAGACTGCTGAGTCATGCACACACAGACTGCTGAGTCCATACACACACAGACACAGACTGCTGAGTCCATACACACACAGACTGCTGAGTCCATACACACACACACACAGACTGCTGAGTCCGTACACAAACACACACAGACACACATACTGCTGAGTCCATACACACCCACATACAGACTGCTGAGTCCATACACACACACACACACACACACACGGACTGCTGAGTCCATACACACACACACACACAGACTCTGAGTCCTACACACACACAGACACAGACTGCTGAGTCCATACACACACACACACAGACTGCTGAGTCCGTACACAAACACACACAGACACACATACTGCTGAGTCCATACACACCCACATACAGACTGCTGAGTCCATACACACACACACACACACACACACGGACTGCTGAGTCCATACACACAGACTGCTCAGTCCTTTTACACACACACAGACTGCTGAGTGCATGCACACACTCAAACTGCTGAGTCCACACACACACACACAGACTGCAGAGTCCATACACACAGACTGCTGAGTCCATACACAAACACAGACTGCTGAGTCCATACACACAGACTGCTGAGTCCATACATACAGACTGCTGAGTCCATATACACAGACTGCTGAGTCCATACACACAGACTGCTGAGTCCATATACACAAACAGACTGCTGAGTCCATACACACACACCGACACACACAGACTGCTGAGTCCATACACACACACACATACACACAGACTGCTGAGTCCACACACACACAGACTGCTGAGTCCATATACACACACAGACTGCTGAGTCCACACACACACACACACACACACACAGACTGCTGAGTCCATACACACACAGACACACAGACTGCTGAGTCCATACACAAACACACACACACACAGACTGTTGAGTCCTTACACACACACAGACTGCTGAGTCCATATACAAACACATACACACAGACTGATAACTCCATACACACACAGACACATAGACTGCTGAGTCCATACACACACAGACTGCTGCGTCCATATACACACACAGACTGCTGAGTCCATACACACACACAGACTGCTGAGTCCATATACACACACAGACACACAGACTGATGACTCCACACACACACACACACACACACACAGACACATAGACTGCTGAGTCCATACACATGCAGACTGCTGAGGCCATACACACAGACACACAGACTGATGAGTCCATACACACACACACACACACGGACTGCTGAGTCCATACACACACACAGTCTGCTGAGTCCACACACAAACACACACACACACACACACACACACAGACTGCTGAGTCCATATACACACACACACAGACTGCTGAGTCCATACACACACACACAGAGACTGCTGAGTCCATACCCACATACAGACACACACACACAGACACAGAC
Source organism: Pelobates cultripes (assembly GCA_933207985.1). Classification (NCBI taxonomy): domain Eukaryota; kingdom Metazoa; phylum Chordata; class Amphibia; order Anura; family Pelobatidae; genus Pelobates; species Pelobates cultripes. The sequence goes on along the minus strand of OW240912.1, from coordinate 204,500,586 downwards.
TGCTGAGTCCATACACACACAGACTGCTGAATCCATACACACACACACACACACACACACACACAGACTGCTGAGTCCACACAAACACACACAGACACACACATACTGCTGAGTCCATACACACCACATACAGACCGGGTTGAGTCCATACACACACACACACACACACACAGGCTGCTGAGTCCATACACACACACACACACAGCCACACAGACTTCTGAGTCCTTACACACACACAGACACACACTGCTGAGTCCTTACATACACACACAGACACACACACAGACTGCTGAGTCCATACACACACACAGACTGCTGACTCCATACACACACACACAGACTGCTGAGTCCATACACACACACAGACACACGGACTGCTGAGTCCATACACACAGACTGCTCAGTCCTTTTACACACACTCAAACTGCTGAGTCCACGCACACACACACAGACTGCTGAGTCCATACACACAGACTGCTGAGTCCATACACACAGACTGCTGAGTCCATACACACAGACAGACTGCTGAGTCCATACACACAAACACAGACTGCTGAGTCCATACACACACAGACAGACCTGCTGAGTCCATGCACACAAACACAGACTGCTGAGTCCATACACACAGACTGCTGAGTCCATATACACACACAGAGACTGCTGAGTCCACACACACACAGACTGCTGAGTCCATATACACAAACAGACTGCTGAGTCCATACACACACACACAGACCGCTGAGTCCACACACACACACATACACACAGACTGCTGAGTCCACACACACACAGACTGCTGAGTCCATATACACACACAGACTGCTGAGTCCACACACACACAGACCTGCTGAGTCCACACACACACAGACACACAGACTGCTGAGTCCATACACAAACACACACACACACACACACACACACACACAGACTGTTGAGTCCTTACACACACACAGACTGCTGAGTCCATATACAAACACATGCACACAGACTGATAACTCCATACACACACAGAGACACATAGACTGCTGAGTCCATACACACACAGACTGCTGAGTCCATACACACACATACACACAGACTGCTGAGTCCATACACACACACACCGACACACACAGACTGCTGAGTCCATACACACACACACACATACACACAGACTGCTGAGTCCATACACACACACATACACACAGACTGCTGAGTCCATATACACACACAGACACACAGAGACTGCTGAGTCCATACACACACACACACACACACAGAGACTCCTTAGTCCATACATACACACACACACACACAGACTGCTGAGTCCATACACACACACACACACAGAGACTGCTGAGTCCATACACACACACACACACACACACACACAGAGACTCCTTAGTCCATACATACACACACACACACAAAGTCTGCTGAGTCCATACACAGACTGCTGAGTCCATACACACACCGACACACAGACTGCTGAGTCCATACACACACATACACACAGACTGCTGAGTCCATACACACACACACAAGCTTCCTCACTGGCAGGCGGGCAGACAGACACACACACATATCAAGCATACCTGTTACTGGAGGCTGTTGCTGGGGGTCAGACAGCCATCTTTTGGCCTTTCCAACAGCAGCAAGATCTGCTGCTTAATAGCAGAGGTGGGGCTTGTGTGCAGGAGGTGGTACTTTGTTTGGGGGCGGGGCCTGTGCCGGAGAAGCTGCTGAAAACACCCATCATCTCTCCAGCTCCTCTGTCCTGCATTCCCTCAGGCTGTAACAGACTGTTATAGTCCGAGCAAATAGAATGTAAGCACATGGCCAGCATGTTGCCGGCATTTCGGGGGGCACAGCGTGATATAGGGGGGGCCATGGCCCACTCTGCCCCCCCCAGCGACACCACTGCTGCTGTCCGCTGCTTGCACCCGTACAGCCAACTCATGCTTGCAGGACTTCTCATGGGTGGCTCCCTTCCTTTGGAATAGCCTGCCTACCACCATCAGACTCTCACCTAATCTTTAATCGTTTAAAAACTGTCTTAAAACCCATCTCTTTAGGAAAGCTTATGACCTCCCAAAGTAAGCTCTACCTCACATACCTGTATCTTGCTCTCTCCTAAAGGACAGCAGTCTCCTCTCTCCTCCAGCTCTGCCTCCCTCTCACCTTGTTTGATTACTATCTCCTGTTCTATTGTGTTTTATATCCCAACTCATCCAGACTGTAAGTTCGTTTCAGCAGGGTCCTCTTCAACCTACTGTTCCTGTAAGTTTTTGCAACTGTCTCATTTATTGTTAAATTTCCCCCTCCTATATTCTAAAGCGCTACAGAATCTATTGGCGCTATATAAATGTCAATACTAATAATAACACATTATCACGTATTATCACATTATTATGTAACAAACATGTAAGAAGTGCTTTGCACTAGGTCTCCCAGTCTTTGTTTGCTAATGTTATACTCCATCCTGACAATATATCCAATGTAAATGAAAGCACTCCTAGGACATTAGGAAATACATTTTCTGCACTAGTGCAACAGCACACAGGTAACATTTCTCATTACTACTGTCTGTCTTCTGCTGCAAAAGTCTGTTTAATGTAAAAGTAGTTATTTTGTTTATTTTAAAGTTCCTATGAATGCACTCCTTCACGCAAGAGAAAGAATGATCAATTTTAGGATTTTTTGTACAACTGGTTATCCATGCTCTGTGCTGACATGTAATGTATTATGGGGTTGCTACACATTTTTTCCTGGACAGCTTTTTATTGCCAACCTTTCTTTGAAAAGATAAGTCACATTCTGTATTGGATAGAGCATCAACAGACCTACCTTTGAACTGGCATCTCGGTATCTCTCCAAGGTATGGAACTTGCGGTTTAGTTCATGATAAAGCTCTGAGTGTCTTTTTCTTGTGTGCATCACTTTCTGTGAAAGGTCAACTGTAGAGTCAGCAGCGTAAACCAAGCAATCAATCATCTCCAATTAAAGTCTAACTATCCATGTAGCTACATCTAGGTACCAGTGCAGCTACATCATGTAATGTACATGAAATTCATATGCAAATGAAAAAGCTTGGGAGAGCACTCACGTAAGTGCAAAGTGATATGCAGCTAAAGCTTAGAAATTGGCTGCACCCTTAAAAAGAAGTATCTATACTGCCAAACCCCATAGAAGTAGGACTTTGAAAAAAAAAAAAAAAGAGGAGCAAATCACTTTAGAACATAATGGAAGCATGTTTCTGATAAAATGTAATGTCTATGGTTTGCTATATATTAAGTAAAAGCACTCACCTCAAAATCCAAATCTGAGTATCTCAATCGCTTCCGCTGAGGGAGAAACACAGGGACAGGTTGGTGTGGTTTCTATGTAAGGAGGAAGAAAGAAAGGGAGGAAGGGAGGAAGATGGATTGAGAGAAGGGAGAAAAGGTATACAGATAGACATAGAAACAATGAGGCAGGAAGTGGAAAAAAGAAAATGTAATAAAAAAGGAGATTGAGGAGATTAAATAAATGAAAAAGTTAAACAAAACACTTGAGAATGAAACAAGGAACACCTCATTTGTTAAAGGAGGATATGTGATTTAGAGCTGTAAAACTTAAAGAAATAAAAAAAAAAAATCAGAAGAAGAAAGAAAAGGGAGATGGACGCATATCATGTAACAAATGTTACGAAACATATATATAACATACATAGGCACCTTTTACTTCTCACCTCTAAAGATCCAGCACTCATGGATGGACCAGGTACCGTTCGAGGCATTGTACGACTGCGCTCATTCATCTCTGATGCCAAAATCTGCCGTACTGAAGGTGGTTGCTTAAAAGGCAGGCCATATTGGTGCTGAGATGGTACATAAGGTGGGGTAAGATTGACATTGATGTGGTCCACTGATAAGAAGTTAGGGTACCCCTCTGCATCCCCCTGTTGGCGCCCCTTTCCCAAATCCGACAGTTTGACGTTGAGTTTTCCTGGTTCACGGCCAAATGGTTTGAGGCTCAGAGTCCTTCTGGGTAGCACCATGTATTCACTCTCCAAAGAAGGCTCTTGTGAAGCATCTCCAAAGTCCATGGGCCACATATTTCCCTCTGGGCACAGGTACAGAGGTCCACGATCCAGGTTTATTTCCTTCTTTGGAAGAGGATCACTGAGCTCATTAACTTGATTGTGAGTAATTTTTGGAACCTGGAGAAGAATGCCACCAGGTGATGAAAAGTTACCAGGGAGGTGGGAAAAGCTAAGTCCATCTCCACCTTTATGATGCTTTAGGTCATCCTCATCATCGAGAGAAATTCGTGATAAAGCTCCAGTTACACTGGAGGGGTGGCATGTGTTCAGTTCTTTAAAAAGGACTAGAAAATAGAAAGGCAGGTAAATGTGAACAAGAACTACTCCATATTCATTCTTCCTCTAAATAAATAAAACAAACAATTTTCACTGATCATCTATTCATATTTTTAGCATTGGTCAAGTCATTAAAACATAAATGTAGGAACTCCTCAGGGTTCACCATCCCTTCCTATCTGTTCATATTTTTCATCTGACTCTTAACCATCCACAACCACCCACCACAGGTGTGGGGTGCATAAGGAAACATATACATGCTACATGCAGCCTAAAAACATACAGGGTTTATATGCAGCGATAGCAATATTATGGAAAAAGTCAACATTTTTACTAATACATTTAAAAATATGAATACTTTTCAATTTAACACCTCGTCATTGAATCTGTTCTAAAGGGTAAACAATCTTCTGTGATTGTTTTGTAGATAATAAAAATAGTGGTAAGAAGTTTAACAGTTAAGTACTAAAACATGATTCATTAAATTCCATTTATACAACATTACACATGCTCAACATACATATTATCATGCAAAACTCATTTTAGGCTTGTGAACTCATTGGATTCAAGCCCATCTAGCCCACTCACGGAAAGAAAGAATTGACATACATACAAATCACTTGGACATTACAATTTGCATAAAATAATGTAGGACACTTCTTCATTTGCTTCTTTGCAATTTTATAATATTTAGTGCTCTTTGAATACCTTTGTACAGTAATAAGTATGGGAACTCAGTTTTCTCTGCAAATATAAAAAGAGAACTGAATTCCTAGGAGTTTCCATCAAGCTAAAGAAATGTTCCTTGCCATTTCACTTTATAATGTCCAGATTATCTTATCCTCTAAGTCCCCCTATTACAACTTGTAACCTCTTCTTGAAACCCAATTTCCTATTACTTCATATAAAAACTCCCTATAACCCTTCCTATTACTCTGCAACTCCTCTCTCCATATAACTTTGCCTTTAACCCCACATAACCCTTCCCTATATTCAATATGAATATTCATATGCATTTTCTCACCTGTTTCCCCATGTGCTGTATACCACGAGGTCTTCTCATCAGATTGGCAAGCCAGATCCACATCTTTTTCAAAATCTGACTATTGGAATAAAATAACAAGGCACAAGGAATAAGGGGTGGAGAAAGACAGTCAAAATGTGGAGGAAAACATTATAATATATAAGAGCACAAGAAAAAAAGGAAAGATGGAGATATAAGATAACGAAGATAAGAAAATAAAATAGAAAAAGAGAATGAGAACAAGGGGACGCATAGATCAGCAGAAACTGGTAGAAAAGAACAAATGACAAGTGGGAAGGTCTTTATAAAGATCTTTTTAACTTTGAATGAATGCCAGTTGGCACAGAGTCCACCATGGGCGAAGATTTTTTGACTTTGACGTGTTTTGTGTTTTCCAACACGTTTTTGTTGGCTATTCAAGTCTTATTTTATTTTATATATTCGTAAACCCCACCTGCCACTAATTAGTGATGGTTGGAAGGACAGAGACATGTGTCTCTTGCTTATATATCAAAGGCCACCACCCGCTGCCCACATGGATGGGTACTTTGGAAGCACTGACACATCCCACTCCAGGAGGCGGATATACATCGTTAAACTAAACTAAGCCCCCATCTATTTTTTAGATTAGGTGTTTTTAAAAAAACAAACAAAATCTGTCAGCACCAAAGTTGCTGTTTAGTAGATAAGGGAGTGCGCCGGATTTGAATTTTTATTGTACTTATTGGCTCCAAGCAGCACCCTATTTATGCATGTTTAGGTGAGTGCAGCCAGCCCCTTGTTTTCTCATAGATATATATATATAGATATGTTTAGGATTTTAGCCAACTCTTTGGTTTTACACACCTCCCTGTCAAAGGTGCCTCATCCCAGGGCCCTAATTAGCCTTGTACTGCAGAGAACTAGAGATGGAATTTTTTCCCCAAGTAAGTATTTCATTTAGCAGACATTTAGCTGGTAGTGTAGGACCTGCCAAAGATGGGGTACGTTGACGTTGTGGCAGGCTAATGCAATGTATGATCATATAATGTAACTAAACCCCCATTGTTTTTTGGCTAGATTACGTTAAAAAAACGAACAAAATCTGTCAGCACCAAAGTTGATAAGGGAGTGCGCTGGATTTTCATTCTTATTATACATTGTTAAGTGTCTTACTCAGGATCATTAGGGACACCAGAAGGTGGTACGAGTGACCTGTCCCACCACTTCTTTTTCACAGCTCTTACCCAATGGTGCAGTAATTTTGTTATAGTTTTTTAACTCCAGCTCTGCTAGGACATTAGCAGTGAGTAGAATAGATATAAACAAAAATAAACTTAATTGCAGGTGTAGTTAAGATATAAGACACATTATTATCTCTGTTTTTTAGGGAACAGACAGATTTGGCTTACACTCACCATGATCTGAAGTTGACCATTTTTGCAGGAGTTTGGTGAATCCTCATTTTCATCACTGCGACACCCTCCCATTTGGCATTTCACAACTTCCTGAACCTGTCAAAAAAGGGAGACAAGGATTATGGATTCCATTCAGGCAAGTTGTAAATTGTACAACATACCTGTTTTTGATAAATTGGTGTTAATCCAATAGTAGTACGAATGCTGACAAGGTTTATGACGAGAGAATTGAAAGAGTAATTGCAATTTTTTGGTCAACATATTCAAGCTTGGAAACTCGCTTACTTGGAAAATGTGTAAAATTGAGCTGTTTTGGCCATGAAATTTGCAGTTCCCTTGTCAATTATTATTTATGAGTCTAGGTTTGTGTATAATATTAAGAGCCAATAAATTAGAGCATAGGTAAGGAAAAAGGTAACACGTCTGAGTGAAAGATGTGACAAAATGCACGGTAGGGGAATTAGATTAAAATAAGAAAATATTTACGCAATGCCAAGAGTTAATGCATAAAATAAACATTTATATGTAGCTTTACTTATATATCTCCTTTCATCCAATATTATAAAATTTTTATGAAATCTAATTTTAAATTAGAAAATCAACCAAAACAAAACAGGCATGATAAATATACTAAGGGCTCTACCTTGTTGGTATATATATATGTATATGAAAATATACATACATATACACACTACCATAGGACTGTGATACCCAGGTTTGAATCCCAGTCAAGATCACCTTGTCGCTGGGTAAGAAGCTTAAAGGACCACTATAGTGCCAGGAAAACATACTCGTTTTCCTGGCACTATAATGCCCTGAGGGTGCCCCCACCCTCAGGGACCCCCTCCCGCCCAGCTAGGGGAGAGGAAAGGGGTTAAAACGTACCTTTCTCCAGCGCTGGGCGGGGAGCTCTCCTCCTCCTCTCCGCCTCCAATCCTCCCATTCGGCTGAATGCGCACGTGCGGCAAGAGCTGCGCGCGCATTCAGCCGGTCTCATAGGAAAGCATTTACAATGCTTTCCTATGGACGCTTGCGTGTTCTCACTGTGATTTTCACAGTGAGAATCACGCAAGCGCCTCTAGCGGCTGTCAATGAGACAGCCACTAGAGGCTTTGAGGGCTGGATTAACCCATTTATAAACATAGCAGTTTCTATGAAACTGCTATGTTTATAAATGGGTTAACCCTAGCTTGACCTGGCACCCAGACCACTTCATTAAGCTGAAGTGGTCTGGGTGCCTATAGTGGTCCTTTAACAATGTACACCCACTTTACTTAAATCCTCATGGACTGGAAGCTCGTTTGAACAGGGCCTTCAAATATATATAACTGCTGCTACCTGCTATAGTTACCCCACCCCAGTAACAAAAGAAGATCTTCTTGTGAGATGATCATTGAAAACATTAACCCAAAATATCCAGTTGTGTAGAGATTGTTGCCCTCTAAGTCGGCATATGTTTTGGGGTTTTTCTTCGTAAATGTGAAACTTTGAGGTCTACATGATTATTCCTAGTTGGCAAAGAACTTCATGCTACTCTAAAGGTTCAGCATCAGATAATTTACATTATACAGTCCTAAGCAAGGTTAAAAATTGGGTCACTAATGACAACACATTCAAAATAAGTTACTCTCTTAATGGGTAGGTATAGCCACATACTGCTCGATGAGACTAATGGCTGATTTCCTGTGACAGTGTATGCTTTGTCTATGCAGCTGATTACTTTGCTCTACTTTCTATTCCCCCATTGTAAACGGCAATGGATTAAATGGGCTTCATGTTTGCAAACGTCACAGTTGGAAGGGACAAGAAGGCACCCAAGATGAGTAAGTATACATGGAAGCAGAGGTCTGTAATGCAAAGGCTCAAAAATCAATGCTGCAAGAAACCTCCAATGGGTTAATTTATTGTATGTTTTGAAGCTGGGGATGGATTCATTGTTGAGTGTATATGTTTTATGTAAATTAGGTATTTATGACTAGCAAAAGCACATGGGGAGAGATTATTGATATAAGCGGCTGATTTCTTAAGATATGGATAAAAACCTGTAATAGTCTCACTTGCACCTAGGGGTGTGTGCATAAATATGTACACATAGCTATATAGAGAACTGGCCAATATCCCCTTCCATTCTAAATTATCCATCTTAGACTAGTTATCCTGCGATTGTCTGTCAAGCTGGAAGCATAGCAGCAAAATGTACTATGTGTGGCATAGGATGCATACTCCGTAACACGCAAATAATGTATGCAGATAAAGCCACTTTCCTGTAAGCGTATTAAGGCTATGATTAAACCTCATCCATGTGATCGTATGCATGATGGCTGCAAATCCTCTCTTCTGAGTCCTACAATAGAGCTTAACAAGGGAAAAAGCACAAGTGATCTCCTGTTATAGAATAATGTTTAACAACCTGCTAGCTTATTCCACCACAAGCAATTACAAGGATTTGGGGTTTTCAATGCTAACATGTTTAGAGATGCTCTAAAAGAAAAAAGGTGGTTAGAGAATCTGCAGGAAAGTGACAGTGACAGCTACTTACCTCCCGGCGTAGGAAGCAATGTACAGTGATAATTACACAGCCCTGCACAGAATTGAACACTGCAAAGAGTACTTGGAAGAGGATGGAACGGCGATCAGTCATGGCCAGAACCGCAGACATCCAGGTGAGCGCCAGGAGAGGAAGGACCACACAGGAACTCCAGAGAGATGCCCTGTCGTGAAGGAATGGAACACGGTGCAGAGAGGAGAAGAAAAAGAGAAACAGAAAAAAGAAGAGCAAGGCAGAGATATAGAAATGAGAGTGAGAGGGGAAAGAGGGAAAGAAAGACAGCAAGAAAAAAAGATGAACAATTGAATAATGTTAATAGATAATGCCAAGGTGAATGGCAATGAAAAAAAAAAAGAAAGTGGACAGTCCAAAAAGGTAGAAAATTACCAGTACAGGACAAACAGAAAAAAAGTAGACAAGCAGAAATGAATGCAATAGAATAGAAGCAAAAACAAAAAAGAAAAATGGAGAAAAAATATAATAAAAAGCATGAGAGTGATAAACAGAAAAAAAATATGTTGTGTTGAGTAGTGAAAGTTCAATGAATGAAGTAGGATGGAGATCAAGACAGAGAATTATGGTACATTATTATGTACAGTGAGGTGAGGGGAAATGCAAGAGGTGTAGGTAAGGAGAGATAAAAGATAATGAAGCCCATATTAGGTGTGATTGTTTGCACCTAAGTCACTTCCTATCATTTAACTTCTGATGATCCCTTGCCATGGAAATAAATGTTGCTAGGTAAGTTACATGTGGGTTCACATCCTTGACCTAAGAATGCTGTGTGATGGGGCAAGCGGCAGTCTTCACCAACAGTGACAGGCAGAGAATGAGAGCAAGAAAGGGGCTGTCTCTTAGTGTACTGAGGTGATATGAGAGAGACAATAACAAGTACAATACAATGTAGTACTGCTACAGATAAGAAGCAACACTGTGCAAGTAACAAGGTAACAATTGACATAGAGTAAGTCTCGTAAACATCAAGATTCAAGGGAAATCCGCAGTGCCGCAGCGTGGTCATTTTCAAGCATTGTAGGTGTTAGGAAGATTGGGGTGTCCTATTCTATAAACATACCCAAGGAAGTGAGGGGTTATCGTGGTGCCGCTATGTGTATGGTATGGATCAGTTAGTATACTTGAGTGTTGCTTAATGTTCACAGTGTATGAGTGTGTGAGAACCAACAGGAAAAAGAGCACTGGAGACTAACACAGCGTTGCTGGCAGTAGCTGCAGACAGGCTGGCGCTGGGCAGCACTCCACAAGTGGAACAAATCAGCGGCAGGTTTCTGCAGGACATCTCACTTCTGCGACAGAACCCAGCAAGCAACAGAGCATGCAGGGAGGACCACGGTTTAATACAACACAGGACAGGGAGATATATAAAGAAACATACACATACAAACACGTATAAAATATTATGTATATATTATATACAATAATAATGGGTATATATTATATAAATATATTATACACCACATTAAAGGTATGAATGAGGAGAGACAGAGTGAGCAGGAAAAATTCAAACACATATAGAACGAAAGTAACGTAATAGGGTAATCATGCAGATATAATATATACAGGGAACACACAAATTGAAAGGGATACAAGAATAAACAGAGTTTGTATTTTTGAATAACAAATCGTACATTAACATGCGTAGGAAGGCAGAGTCCAATAGAATTAGGAAACATGTCATACCGAAGGAAATATAATGGGGGAGAATAGGAGAGTATGGGGGAGTGAGGGAGAAAAGTAGCATTAAGATGAGGGATACAGAAACAGAAGGGAAGAGCAAGACAGATAGGGACATAGTGCAAATGAAGGAGAAATAATAGAGCAAGGAATAGGAGAGAGAGATAAAAGGCAGTGTGTTAGATCAGCGCTGGACTGGCAGGAAGGCAGCACCAAGGTTAGCATGAGATGGACACAAGGAATGGGGAGTACACATCACCAATAATTCCCTCAACGTCTGTGAGATATACCATCCCCCCAGAACTTCCATGGTGGCATGTTGGGAACTTCAACAAGCACAATTATTATATGATCTATAGCTATTATGACATAGGAGGGGTATAGGGAGCAGTACAGACAATAATGACATTGAATGGAACACTCGGGCAATACACTCGGACATACGCTGGTATGATAAAACATACTAACACAACATACTAAAACTGCAAATAAAAACACCTTTGAGGCTTAACACACAGAAATGTACTTCTTTTGCAGCATATCTCCCTATTTAGGAAGATACTTTTTTTTTAATTGTCATTCTATTCATATTTGTCTTTTTTTTATCTACCCTGGTATCTCTTTTCTATTCAGTGTTTTCCAATTGGGATTTATGAGTGTACAACAGAGCTTCACATCATTACATTTTTAAATAACCTGCCTTTAAAATGCATTAGATACGTTTAGAAATGAGTCTGTGTAAATAAAATAAATTGGTCATGATCTCAATTATATTTCCATGTATTTAACTGCCTATCAATAGGTTATCAAGTTATCTTTAGATTTCCTAAAAAGCCCTGTTCTCTAGTCACCACCACCAATCATACACTAAAAGGTTTCATTGGTCATTTGAAATATTGAGAGGAATACTGAAGGGCATATAATATAGATGGATATACGTATGTTCTATGGTAAATACATATTAAAAAAGTAAATTTGTACATTAATGAAATGGTTATATCACATTTTTAAATAACAACAATGATGTATCCAAAAAAAGATCGTAAGTTACATAACGAATAATACACACATAAAAAAACAAGTTACATCTTGGAATGTTTATGTAATCAAATATTTATATTTAAACATTCATTTTTGGTTTTTAATTTTGCACCATTTCTAAAAGTAAAAAATAAAAGAGACATCACAGATTAGGACATAAACATACCTTTTGCAATACTTGCTATTTAATTATGCCCGGTACTAAGGCATCTCAGTGTCATTTTGCAGTACAGAGGTTGCTTCCAGAATGGGAAACATGTTTTTTTTTAGATGTAATCAATAAAGGGGAACCCTACCTACACCAGTGTTTTGTTGTTGTTTTTTAAGTGTGCTGAGGCTCATTAGTGTTCCACAAGCAACCTCAAGATTGGCACAAACACACTGTATTGAGGGCTGCAATAAAATAGTCTTTAGGAAGGTATTTTTGACTTTGAAATTGTATTTCCCAAAACTGTGGCATTAGTTTAAAACTAATAGGGCATTTTAGATATTAGGGAGGTTAAATGCTGCATACCCATCTAGGGCTGAACGTATATGTGACACTTATAAACAAGCCACTGATGAAGGTAAAAAGGTGAGCCTTGATTTTTATTTTTAAATCTTATTGAATTGTGTCTTGGTCCATAAATGGATAGGAACCACTTCATCATTTAAGGATGAGTCTTACAGGAAGGCTACTGTGAAAATCATGGCCTGTGAAATCAACAATACAGCTGTACTGATGCATCTGCCCAATATATGCTGCTTAGTGCTTAGATTGTGGTAATGAAAGTATCATTACATATATATTACTTGATTCATTAAACTTGGTCTTCTGTTCTTTAGTACCTATAGAGGTGCCATGGGTCCAAAGGAACAGGACCAGAGGTGGCATAGGCATAAGGGGGAGGCAGATGCACAGGATAGTTTACCCATATGGGTAGGTGGTTTGGCCCCTTACAATGAAGGGGGTGGCAGCGCACTCCTGACTAGCTGTAGTGTTTATAGTGGTAGTGTTCCTTTAACTGCAATTACAGCTTGATGTAAAAGGGTTTCCAGTGTATAGTCTTGACTCAATGCTTTCCTATGAAGATTTCACAGACGCTGGACATTCTCATGCAGCGCGTGAGGACATCCAGCGTTGTTTAAGGGACCCAGAGTCAGATAAACTCCCGGTCTGGTAGCCACTAGAGTCTTTCTTAGTCCTGTAATGTATAGATTGCAGTTTCTCTAATTTTGCAATGATTTACATTGCAGGACTAAGGGGGCAGGCACAATGCACCCAGGCCACTTCAATGTACTGGAGTCTGGATGCCTATAGTGTCCCTTAAAGGAGGCTGCATACGAAAGCTTGCAAATTGATATTTGCAGCACTTCATGTGTGGTTTGGCGTTTTGTTTGTACTAAAATGAATGATGATAGACAGAGTGTCCTTACTCTATTAGTAACAATCGTGTTTATTTATAGCATATTTTTCATAATTGGTTGAAAAGGATTTAAAAATTCCCACTTATCCAAAGATTCTTCCACCGTATATGGACATCATACATGATGACACATTTTTATAGGCTACCACTGTATTTAATCTATAATAAATGGCCCCATATCATGTTCATGGATGACACATTCATAAAGTTCTGGTTTTAGCCAACAGCCTCTCTTATTATGACACTCATAGCTTAACATTTCCCGTTAAGCAATTTGCTGTTTGAAAAGCCAGAACATGGCATGCGGCCACTTGGGAGCTATACAGATGCTGTGTCTATTTTAGTCAAATTGCACGTGGTACAGTTGGCGATTATGAAGTATGCATGTACTCAAAGAATTCACTTTTTTTTTTATTGCAGGATGAATGATTTAAAATGAAATGTTATGATATGCTTCCGTGAAGATGCAATTTCCGAAGTTTAGCTTTAAACTCACTCTAGAGGCTATAAACAATAAAACATCAACACTAAAACTATAAAATTCAACTTTACTTGAATATTCTGTGCATTTCCTTAAATGTTTCTTTGTGGATTTGTGTGATATCGTCCTAAGCTACTGGCCTTAAGTCAACCCAGCCCAACTAATGCTAGTGAGTGGTACATTAGCTACGTTACTGTGGAGTTTTGGCACAGCTTTTTTTCCAAATGGTGTACCCTCCTCTGCTGTTTACTCCCTCTCTACTTCTACCCAGTGTTTATTTGTCAGTCCTGTCTACTGAGGCTGTTCATGCGCCCTCTAGCTGACACTCATCGTCTCATTTAGATACATTAGCTGTTGCTATCCACACTACAATCACATACAGTGAGGATAATTAAGGACACATGACGGAAATATTCCGTCATGATTTACTTTTATTTCTGAAGCTTTTTCCTTAAGGGAAAAAAGGGCTGTGCAGTTACAGGCAGCGCTGTATTTAGCGCAAGGCTGACAAGGCATTTGCCTAGGGCAGCACAAAACCAGAATACACCACTGGTTATAGGGGATAATTATATCCTGGGGGGCGCAAAGCATCCCCCTAAGTCTGCAAATGCGACCGCAGGACATCGTCGTGTGGCCGGGCCCACGTGGAACTACTGGCAAGGGGTTGCGCAGCGCACGCTGAGTAACCCCCACACACTCTCACCCCCCCTTCAACCTGCCACACTCACATTAACTCCCCCCAATCCTGTCACACTCCCCTTGATTCACACTCACAAATCCTATCACATTAACCCCTTTCGATTCTATCACCCCCCCACACACACACGGTCACCCCTTTTCAACCTGCCACACTCACAATAACTCCCCCAATCCTGTCACAAATCCGATCACATTAAGCCCTCCAATTCTGTCATACTCACACTTCCCCAATGATACCACCCTCACCCTGTCACATAAATCTCCCCTGATTTTGTCATACTCACCTCCCCTTATCCTATCTAACCCCTCCTCCAACCCCCAACACACCCCAATTCCCCTCACCCCAGCCATGCCACAGAACAATGTCACATTAACCCCCTTAATCCTGTCACACTCACCTCCCTTTGCCCTGTCACACTACCTCCTTCAGCCATGTCACAATCACTACCCAACCCTGTCACACTCACCACCCAAAACTGTCTCATTCATTCCTCTGGCCCTGTCACAATCACCCAATAACAACAGTCATCATACACACACAGTCATAAAACAAAGTAGGAAGGCGGGATCCAGGGGGCCCAAGCAAATGCTTGTCCTGGGTCCAATCAAGCACATGCATGAAGTATATGTAAAATTTACATTATTACAACTGACATTACCAGGTTTGTCGCCCACAGCGATAGCTGCCCTCGACCAGGACATCACAACAGACGAAGTTGACAGGGCCATAACCAAGCTCCACGGCAATAAGGCTCAGGGTCCGGATGGTTTCGGAGGAGCCTATTATAAAACCTTCCAGGAAGCCTTGGCCCCTCACCTCGCGACTCTATTTAACGATTTTCGTAACGGAGGCCTCCCGGATAGAGACATGACGTTAGCTAACATTGTGTTAATCCCAAAACCAGGGAAGGACCCCCAACTACCCGAGAGTTATAGGCCCATCTCATTAATGAATCATGACGCCAAGATCTTAGCTAAGATACTAGCAGACAGACTTAACCCCTACCTACACGCCCGAATAGACCCCGATCAAGAGGGGTTCATTCCAGACAGGCAACTGTTTGAAAATACGAGGCGAAACTGCACACTCATATGGCGCCAACACAGTAGGAAAATTCCCACCCTCATGGTATCCCTTGACGCTGAGAAAGCTTTTGATAGAATCAAATGGCCGTACTTGTTTTCCTTACTGGAGCACCTGCGCTTCCCGTGCCCATATATTTCAGCAGTACAAGCTCTATACCATGGCGTTTCGGCCCGGGTGCAGATGCCTGGAACGCCTACCCGACCCCTCACACTCTCGAACGGGACGAGGCAGGGGTGTCCCCCCTCCTATTTGCCCTAGCACTAGAGCCTATGCTACAGGCCATTCAGGAACATCCTGATATCCGGTGGGTGGCGGTGGGGGGCCAGGAGTTCATTGTGTCTGCCTACGTGGACGACGTGCTCCTCTCCCTCAAGTCACCGGTCACGTCCATGGTGGGGGTGCGGGGAATACTTTATAGATTCAGCCCACTCGCAGGAGTTAAGATTAACATGTCCAAATCCAGCGCCCTCCCCATAGGAATTCCCATAGCAGACATAAACCAGATACACAATGACTTTGGCATTCCAGGTGCAGCACACTCCATTAGTTACCTGGGGGTCCAACTAACTGCGGATCCTGTGGACATGTATAAATATAATTACCCCCCCTTGATCCGAGCCCTCATACAGGACATGGAGAACTGGATGGACAGGCCCATTTCCTGGTTGGGTAGGGTCCATTCGGTGAAAATTAATGTCCTACCTAAGATCCTCTTCCTCTTTCAGGCCCTCCCGCTACCGCTCACCAAAGCAGACTTAGCACACTTACAAAAAGCTATTTGTAGCTTTATCTGGCAAAACAGAAGACAGTGGGTGGCGAGACACATCCTATTTCGCCTGAAGCGGATGGGTGGCCTGGGCCTACCCAATCTATATTATTACTACCTGGTGGCCTAGCTCACACAGATTGCGATGTGGCACTCCTTGATGGGGACACGGAAGTGGGTGGAACTGGAGTCACTTCTTATGGGAGCAGATTTACCCCAATACTACATTTGGGTCCCAAGGGACCTCAGATCCCTCCCGAGAACCAACTGAGAAATAGGGCCTTCCCCCCTGGTATGATGGCACGTAATTTTAAGCAAATTGAACAAGCGGGCCCGCAGAGAATATGCCACCTCTATGACGGGGGCACCCTAATCACCTTCGATACACTTAAGCAGGGGCACCACCTCACTCCAGCAGACTTCTTCAGGTACCTCCAAATCGCAGATTTCGCTAGGCAATCCCATATCAAAACAGCCGCTTTGGCCACTTGCACCTTCTTTGAAAACATATGCCTTAAAGAAAGACCCCCGAAGGGCCTTATTACACTGATATATGCCCACCATTGGGAGAGAGACCTGGGGGAGGTGCTGGAGGGAGTGGAGTGGAGGGAAATCTGGGAGGCCTGTAACGCTTCCTCCATCTGTGTCTCCATACAGGAGCAATCCTTTAAAACCCTGTTTCGGTGGTATATTACCCCAGTCCAATTATGTTGAATGCGTAGATCACCCTCTGACCTGTGCTGGAGGAACTGCAGCCTTAGGGGTACGATCGCTCATATGTGGTGGGAGTGCCCTATAATCCGACCGTTTTGGACGGATGTGGGAGACATAGTGGAGCAGGTTCTCCACAGGGCCCCACCCTTTGACCCGTGGATATATCTCCTGAACAGGTCGATAGAGGATTGGTCGAGACAGGACCAGCACCTACTCCATAAAATTACGTCAGCAGCCCGTAGAGCTCTTGCCCAAAATTGGTTAAAAACTCAGCCACCTTCTAGAGCAATGGTGATTAGGAAGATAAAAGATAACTGCCTCATGGACGACCTTACTGCTAGGGTGCGGGGCACACAGGCGAGGTTTGTGAGAACTTGGGAGCCCTGGATAGGGAGCACATTTGCAGACTGAGCGGGGGCGCGGTTGGCGCCCTTTTTGCAGCCTTACCCCGGAGGCCCGTCCCCCGTCCCCTGCCTCCCGCGGCCCCTTTCCCCCCCTCCCCGCGTGCCCAGAGCTGGGGCTTTGCTCCTCCCCTCTCCCTCTCTTCCCCCCTGCTCTATCTCTACCTCTACCTTCTTCCTGATATACTCAACTCTTCTACTCTCTATGGCCCCTGTCTCCTCAGGGGGCCCCTTATCACGCACTGATAGCACCCTTACGCGTAGACAGCTTCAGGGAGCCAGCAGTAGCCTTGATATCCGACTACAAAGGGCATTGTAGTAGGGGAGGTGGTGGGGAGGAGACGGCAACAGATAAGGCGCTGAGAATAACTCTAGGAACCAACAAAGGGAACTCCCTCTTGCGCTCTAGGAGGCACGCAGCCTGGCCACCACTAGTGAGACAGCGCCCCTGACTGACCCCACCATCAGCTGACTGTGAACATAGTTCCTCTTCGAAACCCGTAGCATGTATTTGTAATGGCCCAAATTCCATGGCCCGCTAGACGGGACGATCAGACGGGGCCTTTGGATCTGTTAACGCACCACACAAGGTCAAATGCCCTACACCAGTTCTTGGGGACAATCCCCAACAGCCTGGACCGATCCGCGAGATGAACACAGACCCCTACTACACACCACCACTATTTACAAGTTGACTTCATTTTAAAACTGTGCCTTTGTTTCCCGCCATGCATTTGATGTTTAATATGCTGTTTCTATAGTATGCAAATGTCGTTGTGGCAACACAACAACATGTTTTTCACATTTGTGCACAGACAAATAAAGAATAAAAAATAAAAAAATTACATTATTACATTTGGTAAACATAAATCAAACAATATCTTTAACACATTAAAAATGTTTAATTGATTAAATATATTTTTGATGGTAATGTCCATTCACGTAAATTATACTTAAGACACTGCCCAGGAAAACACAATGACATTTCCCATAATAATGTCCTGCCATTACACACTCAAGAACATGCAAGCATTAAATACAGAGACACTCATTTAACACACTAAACATTTTGGAATTACATACAGGGATAATATGACATTACATAAGAAATATCTCAATATCATACAGAGACGCTCCCCGAAGTACACACTCAATAGTGTTCTGACATTACACTGAAAATAACTGCAACAATGTGCCATTGTGCCTGATGAAAAAACCCAGTCTTGACCTAAACCTACAGAACCTAACTTTATCCAACCACACCTTTACAACTGTCTATTTGTCTCCAAAACTCTCCCAGCTGCCCTCCTTATACATCTGACATAATGAGACAGAAAAAGCTAAGAGGAAAGATAATGCTCTGCACCATTAAATCGGCAGATTAGATACCAACTTTGGAGACAGGAGGAATTCTGTGCCTGCACCTCAGCACTCTCCATTTAGTAAGCCACTGGGAGGGAGAGAGAGCAATAGAGAAGGGGAGCACAGTGGATGGAGAAAGAGAAAAAAGTAGGGAGCAAAGAGAGGGGATAGACCAAAGGAATGAAACACCTGCAACTGGGGGCAAGAGGATAAAGCACCTGTGAACCGAATGTAATAGACTATAAGTCTAAATTGTGAAATATGAGTATGAGGGGTCCCCAAATGTTTCAAATGGGCATAGTACTTTAAAAGGTTTTAAATCACTGCTCTGGAAAGATTCCAGATAGGATAATCTAGATTAGCTCAAGGTAACAATTGAGTTTATAAATCATGAACTAGTGACTACCAAATTAGAAACTTTACTGCACTAATATGGAAATCATTTGAGATTCCTATGGCAGAAACATTATTAGAGGAATTGGTTTCAAACACTGCTTCAAAATAATTGGATTATGATATGAGAGTTTCTCTTCATTAATATGATATAATTTGTGACTCTATTAAGGGAGTTATATCTATATTTAGATTAGAAACAAATGTTTATCAATATAAGTACTTTTCGGTATACCTCCCTTTTACAGCAAGCATGTCAAACTCGCGGCCCACAATGAACATCTTTGCGGACCAGAAATCCACGAGTACATGCTTGCTGTTAAGGCAGAGTAGGCACTTGCTCTCTCCACACTGCAGGTGCCTACTCTGCTAAAATTTATCCAGCCAGTGAGGAGAGTTCCCTGGCGGCAGCGAGGGA
Organism: Pelobates cultripes; assembly: GCA_933207985.1. Classification (NCBI taxonomy): domain Eukaryota; kingdom Metazoa; phylum Chordata; class Amphibia; order Anura; family Pelobatidae; genus Pelobates; species Pelobates cultripes. Next base: position 204,480,818 of record OW240912.1, on the reverse strand, counting down.
GCTCAGTCTTCCTGCTCCTCACTGCTCCCTCTAGCACCGTCTGTAATGATGCCAGGTGCTGGAATATGATGTCATATTCCAGCATCCAGCATCACTAAACTGCGCGCGAGGGAGCAGCGAGGAGCAGGAAGGAGATCTCCAGATAGATCCCCACTGGACCCGAGGGAATAGTGAGTGTGTGCAAGAATGTGTGTGTGTCTGTCAGTGAGTTTGTGTGTGTGTGTGTGTCTGTCTGTGAGTGAGTGAGTGAGTGTCTGTCTGTCTGTGAGTGAGTGTGTGTCTGTGTGTCTGTCAGTGAGTGTGTGTGTGTGTGTGTCTGTCAGTGAGTGTGTGTCAGTGAGTGTGTGTGTCTGTCAGTGAGGTTTTTTCCTGGTTGTGTGTGTCAGTGAGTGTGTGTGTCGGTCAGTGTTGCGATGGCCGAGGCTGGACAGTGGTGTACCCGGAGGTGCACAGAGGCACGCAATGCCACATCACATTCCGACGTGACATCGATGTGCTCCACCTTCACAGGGTTTCAAGAAGTAGCAGGAGAAACCGCTTTGGCACAGGATGCGGACGGCACCATTTGGGGTATACCAGAGGCCGTTCTCCGGAGTCACATACTGGCAGCGGCAATGTCAGTGGAGTCTGCTTGTTGGCTAGAGAGGGTGCTGGGATTTAGTGGGGTAGCAGGGGCATTTAGTATAGGGGGAGGACTGGGATTTAGTATATGGGGGGACTGGGATTTAGTAGAGGGGGTTCTGTAGTTTAGTAGAGGGGGATGCTGTTTTTGTTTTATATACTGTACTTTTCAAAATAAACCCTACGTTTCTATGAAAATGTAAATAGTTTTTTTATGGCCCACATGAACTTAGACCTTGTTTATTTGGCCCGTGCTAGACTTTAAGTTTGACATGCTTGTTTTACAACTAAATAGTTTTTTTTAAGAACTGAAACCCAAAAAAAGATTTCAATGTGTACAACCAACAAGCATGTCAAACTCGCGGCCTCTGGGCCGCATTCGGTCCACAATGAACCTCTTCGCGGCCGTGAGTACATGCTTGGTGTTAAAGCAGAGTAGGCACCTGCTTTCCCCACATAGCAGGTGCCTACTCTGCTAAACCTTACCCGACCGGGGATGAGCGGTCACTGGCGGCAGCGAAGGAGCTCAGTTTTCCTGCTCCTCACTGCTCCCTCACGCGCCCCAACTGAAGTAATGCCGGGTGCCGGAATATGACGTCATATTCCGGCACCTGGCATCACAAAACTGCGCGCGAGGGAGCAGTGAGGAGCAGGAAGACTGAGCTCCAGATAGAAGATCCACCACTGGACCCCAGAATGATGTGAGTGTGTGCAAGAGTGTGTAAATGTGTGTGTGTGTGTGCCTGTCTGTGAGTGTGTCTGTGTATGTGTGTGTTTATCCGTCAGTGTGTGTGTCTGTCAGTGAGTATCTGTCTGTGTGTTTTTCAGTCAGTGTGTGTGTCTGTCAGTGAGTATGTCTATATGTGTGTCTGTCAGTAAGTGTGTCTGTCTGTGTGTTTGTCAGTCAGTCAGTGTGCCTGTCTGTATGTCTGTCTTTGTGTGTGTTTGTCAGTCAGTGTGTGTGTGTGTCAGTGTGTGTGTGTCTGTGTATTTGTCAGTCAGTGTGTGTGTGTGTGTCTGTCAGTGAGTGTGTCTTTGTGTGTGTCTGTCAGTGTGTGTGTGTGTGTGTATCTGTGTGTATGTCAGTGTATGTGTGTATGCCAGTGTGTATCTGACAGTGAGTGTGTCTGTGTGTGTGTGTCAGTAAGTGTGTGTTGGTCAGTGTTGCGATGACGTCGACGTACTCCACCATCACAGGGTTTCAAGAAGTAGTAGGAGGATCCGCTTTGGCACATGGTGCAGACGGCGCCATTTGGGGTATACCAGAGGTCGGACTCCGGAGTTGCATACTGGCAGCGCCAATGTGAGTGGAGTCTGCTTGTTGGCTAGAGGGGGGTGCTGGGATTTAGTAGAGGGGGGAGGACTGGGATTTAGTATAGGGGAGAACTGGGATTTAGTAGAGGGGGAGGACTGGGATTTAGTAGAGGGGGGTGCTGTCTTTTTTTTTTAATAATGTACTTTTCAAAATAAACCTACGTTTCAATCAATATTTAAGATTTATTTACTTTTTTGCGGCTCACATAATCTTAAACCTTGTTTATTTGGCCCGTGCTAGCCTTTGAGTTTGACATGCTTGATGTACAAGATATTATCCTTTCAAAAAACTTTCTTGTTTTTATGTGTAGAATGGTTGAATGGTAGAATCAAATTCCATAAACATTTATATTTGTTAAAAAAAAAAAAAGATTTCAGAGCATGACAAATTTCTTAACTACCGGTAGGTTCCCAACTTTACCATAAGCTTTTCCTTTGTTATGACTTTTCCAACTAATCTGCTTTTGCTTTTCCTATATCTTTTGTCTCTTGACTACCAAAAACGCCTGTTAGACTATATCTGATAAACTAATACCAATTTGTATCTATTCTTATTTTATGATATATTTGTCATTTCCCCACGTGTCAATTTATTTGTAATTGTATAGTTACAAATAGATTGCAATAGGAAAAATAACATTAATTTTAAATGGGTGATTTATAATAATTCCATGCAAGATATGTTTGCATTCAGATACTAAAAAGACCTTCTGGATCGTGCATTTACTATTTATTACTACTTCTAGTAATTGTGTAATAGTTATTGTGTGTGTGTGTGTGTTTTAATGGCTCATGTATATTACATACAGGAATATCCTACAGTAAACAGACAGGTAGGTAGATCATACAAAATCATGCATACCAAACCAACAATACAATCTACATTGACAGGCTGTAATATGACACAGATGAAAAAAACATATTATGAGCTGGCAAAACAGCAATCAATGGAACCTCACAGACAAAAACTACAACACAGACAAGCCAGGTCTCAGACATTACACACAAAATTTCACTGATCTGTCAGCGCACAATAAATTGAATTGACTATGCAAAGGTAGGATTACTGTTTCCGAAAGTGCAGAGATACATACATGTATCGATACTGTAAAAACAGATAGATATAATACAGACTTATAAAGAAACAAACAAAGCTATGATGCTGACCAGGAAGACGTATATGGGTAATTACATAAATGCAGGTGTAAACAAAATCACATTCCATAACGGAGCATCAGTGCTACCCACAAAATAGAGCACTCACCCAGCTCTCTGCTTTTTGGATTTGTCAGATATTCCATCTCGAGACATTAGTTTGTTGAAGACAATGATCCCAATCAGCATGTTCACCTGTGGCAGATCGTAATAAATTCAGTGAAATCTCGCCAAAAACAATATGGGGATTTTAGCTTATGCCCGTCTAATCTAACCATTTTGGTTGCCTGCCATTTCCATTTATTCTTGCAATGCAGTCATTTGGAAAGAAATCTTATTTTGGTTGTTTGCTTCTTTTAGACTATTTTATGTTTTTGTACCACTATTATTTCCATGTTGCTAGCAGTTCTTATAGGGAGCTCAGATGTGTTTGATACTTATTTTTATTTTCACCCACAGAAGTCTAGTGTGCACCTAAAATAGGTATTCTATCTATAAGCAATGTGTATATGTAGAATAGATAGATCGTGTGTGTTTTAATGCATATTTTCTAATCACTATTGCATCTCGATTGGGAAATAAATATCGCCCATGCAAGTGAGCACAATCCTGAACATTGGTGATAACCCACAAAACATTTTGCAAACTCACAATAATATTGATAAACTAATACACCTATTTTGACTTAGCATAATGTATTGATCAAAATATGATTAATTATTTATAACAGAATTATGGCAATTCCTGTTTATGGTTTTACTTACCAGTAACAATCCTGTTCTGCTGGTAGGTAACTGATTATCTGCAACTACCATTTTGTTAATATTACATTTCTAAAATACTTCTAAAAATTATTAACTTTCTATTCATATTTGTATTTAATTCTGAAATATGACTTCACATGACCACAGCCCTGTCTGACTAATGTCAAGGGTATGCTAGATTTTCAGAGCATATATGAAAATAAACCTATAAAATATTATATGAAAATGATGTCATGTTTCCACAATGCAACTTCTTTTGCATAAAAAAACACCATACAGTCCCAACCCTGATACAGTGGACTAATGGCTACACAGCAGGGACTAACCTGCAGTTTCACATTAGTCGATAAACTGCCATAATCCTTCATTAGTCTGTTTGTCATAACTAGATGCTGTCAGAGGATATGGTTTGTAAAAATAAACTCTTAAATCCGTGAACTGGGTTCTGAGACCTTTGACAGCTTTTAAGGACAAAACATATATTGACATGTCAATCTAAACTGAAGATTTCATCTAAGTTAAAAAAGCTAAACACAAAAAAATATAGACTTCTTGTGTTGTCATGCATTAAATAAAAATATGGTCTAAGAAAATGGAGCTCATTATAAAGAAATGACTAACACAAAATAAACATTTATGAGCTAGATTCATAAATATTATGTTCTCAGATGTGACATTTCCTCTTTAAGCATGGAAAGCTTATTAGAAAAATGAGAATATGAGACAACAGTCTCTTGTCACAATGTGTCTATATTTTTCTTGTTGTCACGTACCAGGACAATGACGGCAGCAGGACCAACAAAGGCGTAAAGTAGTCCTCCTTCCAATGAGAGCCAGCAGCTGGAGTGTACAGGGGACAATTAGAGTTAATGAAAATAAAGCAGACATCTTTGAAAATGTTTATCATAGTCAAGATATCAATTGATGACAGAAGAATAATGCCAGGATATGTGATAATGTTACAGTCAATTGTTTTTCTACCAATTTTTAATGAAAACTGAAACTTAGAAATATACAGCATGCATTGTGTGTAATAAATAACTTTTCTCTCTCAAGTATACATATGCTTGCAGATTTATTCATTAAAATGTTAATAGTCAAGAATGTTTTGCTATTTTGGCACAAAAATCAATCAATCAATAAATAAACTTACTTTAATCTTTAGAGTGCCAATGCAGTTTTGATTATTTATTTTTTTCCTCAAATGTGTCCAGGAAAAATGTAAAATTTTCAGTTTCTCTTATTTATTTTTGGATAAGCTTTCGAAATGATTAATTTCGGATAAACTTTAAAATTATTTAACATTATGAAAAATATTTAAATTTTGTAATAACCAAAGTAAAAAGCTACCTGCGCTCTTTCCACATCCCTATGTATTTTTAAACAAATGGAGGTTTTTAAGTTACAGAAAGGTGTAGTTTTTATATTTTTTTGTTCCCTATTAAGGGTTAATAAGCACTTAGGGATGTATATAAAAAAAAAAACCCTTTCTGTCTCAGAGATATTTTTGCCAGAAGCTCAAGGAAGCAAGGCAAATGGTTACAGTAGGACCCACCTAAGAGGTCTGCCTTGACGTGGCAGGTGGGCATACCCTCTCATGGCCATTGGAGGTAACTAAAAACCTCCTTTTGTTTAAAAATACATAGGGATGTGGAAAGAGTGCAGGTAACTTTTTTACTATATGTATTTTGGCTGATGTGTACTATGGTCGTTGCAGCTGCCTAGGAGTAATGAGAGTTTGCGCGCAGGACTAGTTTCTTTGTATTTGTATTAAATTTTGTAATACTCTGATGTTTCTTAAAACTAATTTGTTTTTTATATATTTTTTTATATTTTAATATGTTGAAAAATTATTTGATAAGTTAACTAAAAAATATTCAATCATTTGAAAAGCGTTAAAGGACAACTAAAGTTATCCAGACTACTTAAAGGAACACTATAAAATTAAGAATACAAAATGTTATCGTGGCCCTCTGGCCCCTTCTCTGGCGATGCATGGGTTAAAAAACCCTTCAATCCCTTTCCTGATTCCAGCGCCGATATCCCTCAGTGCTGGGTCAACGCTCCTCTTCCAACGTCAGCCAACGCATATGCAGTGAGCACATCAGACCCTCTTGCTTCAATACTTTCCTATGGGGTTTTAACTAATGTTGGATGTTCTCATGCAGACCATGAAGATGTACAGCATCAGTTAGGTGACCAAAAGTCTCTTAACCACTGGAAAGTGCCTCTAGTGTCTGTCTGATTGCAGTTTTAGTTTTGCAACATAATTATTGTAGTTTCTATAAAACTGCAATGATTTACATTGCAGGACTAAAGGGGACAAAGACACTGCACCCAGACCACTTCAATGAGATGAAGTGGTCTGGGTGCCTATAGTGTCCCTTTATTCTCAAGGAAATGGTTAGCGTACAATGATCCTGTTATTTTAACCCTGCAATGTAAAACAGGGTTAAACTCACCTCTAGTGGCTACATTCCAGACAACCACTACAACCGCTTCCATTACACTGACTGAGCAAAACTTGGTCACATGACACAGTGGTTTATTGAATTTAATGCTTTTCTATTAGAAGAATTGGGTGTGCATACAGCACTCATCGCTTTTCGCCATTAGGTCCCCAATGAGAAGCATTGGATTGGACCACCCATGGTCTCCCAGTGTTTTGGAGATCATTTGCTGCTTGCCTTGAGTCACTGCTCCCTCAATGGGCAATGGAGACTGATAGCAGTGGATCTGGCTAGGCTGAAGGTGGAAGCTGGCCCTGCAATGTAGGAAAGTGTCTTGTCTGCCGGCACGTGTCTCTACGTGGTTGGCCATTAAAGCCCAGATTGTTAACCACATAAAAGACACATGTCCGCACTCAAATGTTTAAATTCACTTTGAATTCCTGACAATTCATACTTTAGCCATAAACACTGGCAGAACAACCATGGAATGATAAAGAGTAGATGAAGTTTAATGACTTACTAATGCGTAGTCCCATATCCTTTAGTTCGAGTGAAACCAACAGACACTGCAACAACCAGAGCTGGTAACCCTAAAGACAGAAAAAAATTCACATTATTCCAATCATATCTGCCAAAGTTTGGAACACTCTTGCTTGGCAGTGTCATAGCCTGAGATTGTTGTGTTAGTGAATGAGCTGTTGATCTTTACAATGTATGTAACAAACTGCCAGCATGCCATTGATCCGTCCAATTTGCCCACACAAAGAGCTGACGGATTGTACTATGTCATCGTGGCATTGTTTCATCTTATAAATGAGGACCTTTGAGTGCATTGAATTGATTTTATTTATATATATATATATACATACACATTTTGAAAGAGTTGGATGATTCATCAGCTATGCTCATAAATACGTGTAACTAGGCCAGGGATAGGCAACCTTCGGCACTCCAGATGTTGTGGACTACATCCCCCATAATGCTCTTACACTCATGCTGACAAAGCATCATGGGAGGTGTAGTCCAAAACATCTGTAGTGCTGAAGGTTACCTATGTCTGAACTAGGTTATGATGAAGAGGCTCTATGGCTCGGCTGTGTCTGCACATCATGCTATTTGCTTTATGACACACTGTGCTGTACTGTGTTAATCACTGAGTAAACAGTTTTCTGAACAACTGTACCTGTGCACTCAATTTGTAAGGTAAGCTGTTTAGTGTGCTGGTCCTTACTTCTTTGCATTCCTGTCAGTTAACAAGAATGACAAGAAAAAAATCTACCCAATTTGATTATTACAACTAATGCATACAATTTAATTCACTGAACACTGGAATGGTGGAGAACTAACAATATAATTGACCATATTAGGTCAAAATAACTGAATTGGTAATAGCTGGGTTACATTGTTTTTCAACTTCAGCTATTTGGGCCGTAATTTTACAATTTCATTGTCATTTATGGACACAACTGACCACCATCAACTGACAGGGCTTAGATGGGTTTCCATGCGTTAGTAGCTTTCATGCGCAATTCAATAAACATGTCTTTTATTAGAGCAGAATCATGAAAGGCACAGTCAGAACACATTGGTAAGGCAGCCAATCAGAAGCCAATGCCAAGAGAACAGAGCGGTCGACGACAGAAGCCAAGAGACACTATGATGTGTTCCTAGATGTACATGTATCATTGTGTATGGATCTACTTATTATGCTTTTCTGGTTTTGTAAAACTGTCAAAGAAATAGGCACAGTCACCAGTGCCAATGTGAAAAATGCCTTGTCTGCTGCCAGGGCATTGGCAGTCACCATAGTTTCTATTCAAAAAGCAGTTGCAAGGGTACTCAGATGAAGAATTTCACAGTAACAAAACAGTCTAAAATAATCACATCAATTGCCAGACGTTAATTGGTACTTTTTATTTAACTGAGAACAAAACAAGTTATCATAATAAACAGACATGCCAGTGGATTAATATTTAATTACTCCAGTATCACAAAATGTATATAGTTCTGAACACAATCACACAATACCACCCCCCTCCCCCCAAAAAGTGGTTTATTCACTAAACAGTTAATTGTAAAGCATTGAAAAACAAGTTTCAGATTTAGCTATTGGTTCCTAAAGCTTGCAATTCCCCAGAATTCACATGTCCATGCACTGCTTTAACTATTCCAAATAGCACCTTCATAAGCCCACACGTATCTACACACTCAACAGTTCCATAAAATGGCGAAAAATTACACGTATAAATGTTGAGTCAAAGCAGTCACAACAAGCAGGCACACATAAGTATAAAATAATTTGTGCCTTAAAAAAGAACCAGTGTGGCAGCTGTACCAGAAAAGAAAAGGTAGGAATTGAAAATGTGGCCCCATGGATTATTAAAGAATTTTGCAGCACACAAAGTATATTAGTCACAAAAGTGTGATATTTTTAGATCACATCATAGCTCAAGGCTTTTATGCCATCGTATCGATGATGTTACTGCTTCACACTATTTTTGAGACTGATTTTGTGCAACATTTACAAAGCCCATGCAGATATCTTTATACATCACATTTGCATGTAAAAACAAGATTAAAGTGGAATTACGTCATAAATATAAAGTCATTATATAAGCACTTTTGTTACATATCTCATGTAGGTGGGTTTGTTGAAATTACCAGTTCTGCGTCTGTATATATATATAAAATGATGGACAGTGATGTTTTTAAAGGGTTGTATATGTTCCCATGAGACATACAGAAATCATATCAAATATATAAAATAGTGCTGGATTGGGCGTTTCACAGAGCTGAAGCTTCAAATTACAGTGGCCCTGATTAATCTATTTTAATTTGTGATTCTGGCATCCTAAGAGATCATGAATAAAAGATAATGAGCCTGACCTCCACCTGCAACTAAACATTGTCACTGTATATAAATCCAAAACCCATCACTAATGTAATTATTTATCGGAAATGATAAGCATATAAATTCCATCTCTGCACACAGGGTAAGACACAGAAAAATCCACTGGAAGTGCAATGGTTGCAAGGGGTGACTGCCTATGGGTCAATGGCCACTGTGTGCCCATGGACATGGAACAGAGATAGGCCCCTCCATATGTCTGGCCACACACTATAAATAAGACATTCAGCAATAAAAACCAGCAATAGATTGTAAACATAAATAGGTAATCAGTAAAAAAATGTCAGACAGCTTTCGCTTTTTGTAAAGTATAGGCCTAGAGATTCCGCTCCAAAACCCCCTATGTTAATCTGGCCCTGTATACAGAGGCATATCACAAACACACGATGTCCTTCAGAATTATATAGCCCTCATCACACATGTACAATTCCCAAACATCGTATTTATGTCTCATATGTGGCACACACATACAGTTCCCATAGCTAATCCGTCTGGTATTATACGAACTAAATTTGTAAATGACAATTCGTTTGATAATGCAGTTTACTTTAGTATTGAGTATTGATGTTGCCTGTTCTAGAAATTAAACACAATATAACGATGCTTAAAACAATCTAAAATATTACTATGAGAAATTAGTAGACTGAGTTTATCCCTACGTTGGGAGCAGTGTCTTACCCCATCCAAGGCAGAGGAAACGTTTACGGACCAATCTTGTCCTCATTTGTCCAATAACAGCCAGATAAGATTGCCAGGCCTCCGTCAGAACCCAGCAAAAAGAGGAAAGGAAGAAAAAGTGCAGCAAGGCAGCAATCAGAGCACAGACAGCCTGAAAGGAGATAGAAGGAAGAGTCAGATCATCAACATACTATTATTTATTGTGCTATAATGAACAAGACAGTCTTAGTCTGGATATTATTCTCCCATGGAAGCAACAGAATTCCACAATTATATCGTATGAAAGTAATTCTATTCTGTGAATATCCACTAAGCAGTGGCTAAGTTGTCTAAGTGGCGACAGGATGTTCTGGCCATAATATTTGACTAAACCAATTAACCAGCTTTTTTTCATTAAAAAGATTCAAGGACTATTCAAAGCACGCAGAGCACTTCATCTCAGTTGGGGTAATCTGGGTATAGAGGCCAGGTCCTTTTAGCCCTGCAATGTAATACACTGTCCATACAACCAGTACCGGTGCAGACGCTGAATAACCGTGTCAGACTGGATTATACAATGAAATGCTGCTTATTGAATGCATTTGATTGGCACAGCGCAGAGTTTTGCCACACATGTGCCTCACAATCTTTTATTTGGCTGAGATCATCAAGGTTGATGATCTCAGCCAAAGAGGCGGGGTCTCAGCGGTGACGGGAGGGGGAGGGAGACATCTAAATAAATAGCGAGAACACTGTAGATTTAGTTATACATGAGATATTTAGCTACCCCATAAGATCAGTACAAAACTATATTGTAAACACTACACAATAAAGGTTACACAAACTTACAGAACTTTAACTTTTAATATATTCGCTCACGTACTGCACAAATATTGGAGTCGGCATAAACAATTCAAGATTACATGGCAAAATCGTTGAAGCATAAATACAATGTTTGTAACATCTAACAAGTGCAAAAGCAAAAACATGTTACAATATCTGGTGCACAGCTGGGTGCTTGGATTGTTTTGACATTTTTGGAATTGTATAAAAAATGTCAACAACATGCACATATTGTGTGTAGATATAATGCATACATCAGAATGAGGCAACTGTATTTCAAAGAGCGTTATACATCCCTAACGTGCGCCATAGCCCTCACTACCTCCTTCTCCTCCTTGGATGCTGTTCAAGGACCCTATACACATTTTAACTGCATGTGTTCCTGTATAGTGTGGGAAGGGTTAAAGCAATTTTGAGTTCCTATGCGGCATAGGGACTCGCTAGAGTTCAAGCAGAGAAAATTATCAGCTGAGAGTTGGAACGGAGGCAGGTGTAAGGGGTTTATTGTAATATAAGTTATTTTGCTTTAAAATGCAAAAAAACTCAGTTGCATATTGGTTGTGACTGGGTTACTCTCCATTATTTACTGGATATCTATGTTAGTTATTTATCTTGCTTTGTGTGGCATGCTGAACCTGCCATATACTGTGAATGTGTAGAATGAAGTGTTGTCATATCCTTTGGGGGAAGGGTGTCAACATTTCAGTCAACAAATTTCTGAAAAAGTATATAAAACATGACTTAAACATTTTGCCTGTCATCAATTTTAACATCTGTCGGCAAATGCCGTTTCCACTCCATATATTTTTATAGAGCAAGTTACTTCCTGTAATCAGGACATTGTGTACATAGTTCTAACAACCAAGGGAAATATTGTAACACTCTAACAAGAGAACAAATCAAAAACAATCAGAGCTTAAATAATCTTGTAATAGCTGAAAATCAGAGTCTCATTTTGGAAGAAAAGGAGAGCAGCAAGTAAGCAATAAAATATGCACATATATACAACTATAAAAACAGCAGGGCAGCATTTCCCAATAGTAGTTCTTCCCTAATGCTAGTTATAATCCTCAACAGTCAATTAGGAGGGTAGACATCTCTTAATATTAAGGTACATTGATTAGATTGCAAGTCGAAATCCTCAAAAGACAGTTGGGGGGGATTCCCGTATATTCAGATAAAGTGATAGAACTGCAAGGTAGAATCCCCAGTAGGTACATTTAAGAATTTGCTATTGATCCAAGTGTCAGCCAAACTAGAACCTCTAACCCAAGCATGTCAAACATACGGCCCACCATGAGTATATTTGTGGCCCAGGGCCAAACTGGCCTTCCGGGATACCAGGAAATTTGTGCTGGAGCTGCTTTGTTCTGTGGCCCCCCCGTGCGCTCCTGTGACCAGCCAGTGGGCTCAGAACATTCTTCCATGCCAGCCGCCAGATATGCGAATACAGCGTGCAGAGTCATATACAGCGGCTGAGCGATGGCATTACAGTGCGCAGGCGGGCTGACTGCATGCAGAGCAGGCCAGCCACTCCCCCTTCCCTGCTGCTCCCAGTGCCAGAGGAGCATGTGGCCTGCTTGGGCAGAGAAGATTTTACAGGGATGGACTGATCGACAGCTTAAGGTAGGGGAAGAGAGGCTTGAGGGAACCTTCCTGTAGTGTAGTGTATTAATTGGGGGAGGTCAGTGTATTAAAGTGGTGGGAGGGAGGTCTGTGTATTAAACTGGGAGGAAGGAGGGGCGCAGTGTATTAGAGTGGTGGGAGGGGGGCAGTGTGTTAAATTGGGGGAGAGAGGTGGGGCAGTGAATTAGAGTGAAGGGGCAATGTATTAAATTGAAGGAGGCAAGTGTATTAAATTGGGAGGATGAGGGGCGCAGTATTTAGAGTGAAGGGGCAGAGTATTAAATTGTGGGAAGGAGGGGGCAGTGTATTAGAGTGGTGGGAGGGGGGCAGTGTGTTAAATTGGGGGAAGGGAGGGAGAGGGCAGAGTATTAAATTGGGGAGGGAGGGGGAGGGCAGTGTATTAAATTGGGGGAGGGAGGGAGCAGTGTATTAGAGTGGTGGGAGGGAGGGGGATGTGTATTAGAGTGGGGGTGGGGCCTCATGAGGCTGTGTATTAGATTGGGGGAATAGTAAATAACCTGAAGTAAAGCTTTTGAGTAAAATATATATATATATATATATATATATATATATATATATATATATATATATATATATATATTACATATTGTTTGCATGAGAATAATACAAGTAATTTTAGTTTGTGTTGGTCTAGGTCGAACTCTTTTTTTTTTTTTTATTGTTTATTTGGCCCGTGCTAGCCTTTGAGTTTGACATGTTTGCTCTAGCCTGATCATCTACTTTGGGGCTTGGGTTAAAGAAGATAGGCTTAAATGCAGAAGCTAAACCTAGATTTGGAAGCTATGACTATAATTAGGCTGTTAACTTACTAGTACAGAGTGTAGATATGACTATGCTGGCGTTATGGTATCAGTATTGGAGGTAAGACTGGGTTTGATTTAGGTCAGGGGTGCCCAAAAGGTAGATCCCCAGATGTTTTGAACCTACAGCTTCCATGATCCATTGTCATTTTAAAAACATGCAAAGTACTGTATCAAAGGAGCTATAGTAATCCAACATTTGGGAATCTATCTTTTGGGCACCCCTGGTTTAGTTTATCATTATTAGACATAACTCTATACTGGATTTAGGTTTTGAGCTTTCTAATGAGGCAACGCTGGTTCAAATATGTAGTATATTACATATTCTATATGTTCCTATTTAAATACATATTAAGGTGTGGATGTCTAATGGGTTAAAAAGAACTGATGATGTTTGCTATTCTGTACCATGTACTCTGGATTGTGCAGTATAGGGAGATTGGGGTTAGGGTCCTTATATGGGGAGTTTCCTTATATTGTCAGAGTGTAAATGAAAAGTTAGGATGTAATTTTGCCTATAAAGAACTGAGGACAAAGGACCACGTTCTCTTTCTCCTACGCTCCACTCTCCTCTCCTGGTGTGTTCCTGACTTGCAGATACAAAGACGACTATTTAAAAAGCTATCACTCTCTGTAACGTCGTTAAAAAATATAATATTTAGGGGGCGTGGCCTGCACGCTGAAGCGGATGGTCGCACAGCACTAGCGCTCTGCTCCAAGATTAGCCCACAAAGCGACTAAACACAGCAACCCTCGAGATAAAACCCGCCATCACCCGCCCCAAAAGCATGGCACAGCAGAAGGGTAAGAAAATCCCTGAAAGGGCCGATAAATCAGGCTTCTTCACAGCGCGATCCACGCCAAACAGAGCCCAGGGCCAGCATGAGGCAGACCAAGATGGCGGCGGAGACGACACCCTCCCTCTCCAGAACTCACCAGACCCTGGGAATCTCCCCATCACACAAGAGATCCTGAGAGCATGCCTGGACGAAATGTCCGACAAACTGCTCAATAAGATCCAAGCCTCGTCACTGCACTGGGCAAAGACATCCAGGAGTTGGGTGAAGGAACAGCACACGTGGAGAACCGCATGGGCGAATATGAAGAAGCCCACAATGACCTAGCGGACCACGTTCAAGCCCTGGAAAAGCAACTTACCTCAACCCAGCTCAAGCTCTCTGATCTGGAAGACAGGTCACGGAGGCAAAACCTGAGAATACGGGGAATACCGGAATCGGTACTGCAAGCTGACATACCCGAATTCCTGACGGGGTTCTTCAAATGTCTCATACCAGACATGCCGACGGAAATGATCCTTCTGGACCGGGCTCACCGAGTAGCCAAACCGAAGTTTCTACCCGCAGAGGCAGCAAGAGACACGCTGACCCACCTACACTATTACCATGTCAAAGAGGCCATACTTAAAGCTGCCAGGAACCGTACAAACCTTCCGGCAAAATGTGGCCAGCTACAGATATATGCTGACTTATCAGCAGCCACCCTACAACGGCAAAGAGAGTCAAGGAGACAACAGAAACGCTGCGGGAACACAAGATCCCATATAGATGGGGGCACCCGGTGCGCCTGATTATTCAACGCAATGGTACCTTCACCCATGTGACAACACCAGAGGAAGGACTGAAGGCCCTGAAGCAATGGGACTTACCGGTCCGCAAACAACATGGACGTACAGCTTCGCCGCAGCGACTAAGACAAGACTGGGAGAAGGTGAAAAAACAACCCAAGTTCCACCAGCCTATATACAGATATGGGTATTACAGTTTCAGGACTGAATGGCGATGCCTCCTGATTGAAGACTTACCTATCATTACACAACCCCCCACACCCTACAACACATCTCCTACACAACTCACATGCACACTTACAACAACAACAACAAAAAGCACACATAGTTATACTTAGACAAGCACAGCAAATGGACAGTTGCTCACATGCTCCTTTTAATGCCAGCTGAACTGTAATAAGGACAGTGTCACAGGAAGCCACCCATCCCCCAGGTACCCAAGGGAGGATTGGGGATACACAGATTAAATGGTCTCTCAAATCCAACATCTGTTTGTAGCCGGGACATAGACTTGTGGATCAAAATTTATGGGACATGGAAAAAAAAAATATATATATATATATATATATACCTATCATATGCAGAACTGTTTAGACAAGTGTTAGGGCTAATCGTCTACAGTATTTGTTTATGTTTTTTATGTTGCCTACCTCCATGGTGCCCTTTCAGGTTACTAAGCCCAATTTGGGCTCTGCGGTCCTAACCGCACTGTTTCTTCTTCTTTTTTTCCTGTATTAACTTCCTACCCTCCCTCCCTTACCCAGACCAACCTAGACCCTCCGAGGAGAGGACCCTAAGTAAACTTAGAGCTCCAGCGCTGACACAGAAGTCTCGAGGGACGACTCCACCCGCCACGGATACATACCACGCGGAACCGCCATGGCAGCTACTCAGCAATACAGCAAGTATATACTCCACTGCACCAATATTTACACGCATCACACTAGACTCAAACTCCGAGACATACAAGGACACTCAGGGGAAACACAAACCTAATGCGGACAGCGGCACAGGTAGCATTCCTTATAGACCTTCCCTTTATGAAAATATATAGTCAAAACATAAGGGGGCTGAACACCCCTGTTAAACGCCACCTTCTACTGCAAGACCTTCAAAAATCCCAACCAGACATAGTATGTCTCCAGGAGACGCACTTCACCAAACCATACACCCTTAAACCCCTCGCATACCCATATCAACAACACGCCACAGCAAAACCCAAAACGAAAGGGGTCTCTGTACTAGTCAGCAACCGAGTAGCATTCACAGAACATGACCTAGTCATAGACAAGGAAGGCCGAAATATCATACTGGTATGTACCATCAATGATATTACCTACACCATAGTAAATGTATACGCACCTAACTCAGAACAACGCAACTTCTTACATAGAACATTAGCTAAAATAGCACCTATTCAGAAGGGAATGCTAATAATCTGTGGAGATTTTAACCACACTCTAGACCCCGGCTTAGACTCAGCCAAAGGTTCTAAAACGCAGGGAAACAACCCAGCCAGGAGACAATGCACAACATATCAGAGACTGCTAGACGAACATAACCTCTATGACATGTGGAGAGTTCTCCACCCCGAGGAGAGAGATTTCACGTTCTTCTCCTCGGTTCACAACTCCTACACACGAATTGACAGGTTCCTCACTGAAGGAAAACACCTAACGCAGGTACTCAAATGCTCAATAGAGACTATCACGTGGTCAGACCACGCACCTATCACTATGGAACTAAAGGACAAATATGAGAGTCACAACAGAAGCCCCTGGCAACTGAACGAAACACTCTTACACGACAAAACGTTCACAGACCACACAGAAAACACACTTAAAAACTACTTTAAAGAAAACACCACACCAGAGATCTCGGCGGAGATCACCTGGCTAGCCCACAAACCCGTCATACGCGGGGAACTGATAAAAAGAGCACACTACCTTAAACGGACGTCCCATGCACAAAGGGTCACCTGGTACAAACAACTGTACGATCTCAACAAACTAAACCAAACAAACCTATCCCCAGAGTTAAAAAGCCAAATCTCAGAAAAACCAGGACAAAATACAGGCTTTAGCACTTACAAGAGTGGGCTACACATTACGGAAATTAAAAGCTACTCACTATTCCCAGGGAAACAGAGCGGGCAAAATACTAGCCCAAAGGCTCCGAGACAGACAGGCCGCGTCTAAAATAGCACACATATAGGCCCCGAACGGAAACAGGTTGGTTGCCCCGAAAGATATCAGTGACGAATTTGCCACGTACTATGAAACCCTATACAACCTTAAAAATGACCCACTAACACCCCTAACACCCCCCCACAAATTGATGACTACCTACAAGATGCCCAATTGCCATCCCTCTCACAACAGCACAGAGAAGCTCTCTCAGCCCCTATCACCCAACAAGAAGTAAAGGACACAATCAAGACCCTCCCAGCGGGTAAAGCACCGGGCTCTGACAGATTTGCAAACACGTACTACCATAAATACGCAGACGTCCTAGCCCCTGCACTGACCACTCTATTTAACAACGCTATAGACAACCACTTGCTGCCCACAGAACTCTTATGAGCTCATATCACCACCCTCCCCAAACCAGGGAAGTCCCCGACCACATGCCCAAATTTCCGACCGATCTCCCTACTCAATACGGATGCCAAGCTCTTTGCAAAACTACAAGCCAACAGACTAAAAAATATCCTACCGGACCTCATACATGATGACCAAGTATGATTCGTGAGGGGTAGACAGGGCTCAGATAATACCCGCAAAGTACTAAATCTCATGCATAGCTCTAGAAAACTAGGAATGGAGGGTCTCTTCGTGTCCCTTGATGCGGAGAAGGCCTTTGATAGACTCAACTGGACCTTTTTAAACAGAGTACTCCACAGATTCGGCTTCCCCTCGCAATTCGTGGCAGCAGTAGACGCCCTTTATAACAAACCCTATGCACAAGTCCTATACGCAGGATTCCCATCACGGACCATAAACATCTCTAATGGCTCCAGACAGGGATGTCCCCTCTCTCCTCTGCTTTATGTACTGGCCCTAGAACCACTAGCATCCAAAATTAGATCAGACCCGAACATCAATGGTATTCCCCTAGGCAACAAAGAATTCAAACTAAACATATTTGCAGATGACATTCTTCTCACCTTAACCCAGCCGCTCATAACCATGCCCAACTTAATGCGACAAATAGATCTCTTTGGCCACCACTCTTACTATAAATTAAATGTCTCCAAAACACAGGCATTAACAATAGGAGTGACTAAAGAGGCGAGAAACAGATTGAAGGAGGCTTTCCCCTTAGACTGGAGGTCAGACTACTTAACATACCTAGGACTCAAACTCACAAAAAAACCTGCAGAACGCTTCCACGCAAACTATGTAAAACTCCTAAAAGACTTCGACAACACCCTGAAATCATGGGAGGGGAAATTCCTCTCATGGTTAGGGCGTATAGCAGCATTAAAAATGTTGTTGCTCCCAAAACTATTATACCTCTTCAGGACACTACAAATACCCCTACCAAACACCTACCTCAAGTTGGTCACCTCACTACTCATGAAATTTACATGGCAACACAAAAAGAGCCGGGTAGCCGCTAAGATCCTGCAGAGGCGGGTAGCAGACGGAGGCCTAGGTATACCAAACCTGTATCATTACCACAAGGCAGCGATACTAAGCACTATGTTAGCAGCTCACGACTCCCATTACACCCCACAATGGGCAGGAATAGAAGCCTTTTGGCTTAACATAGACCACATCCGGCCTGTCTTCTGGACGTATAGTACTCAGAGACCAAAACCATTCCAAGGCCTCCCCACTACTCAGTTGCTGATAGACACATGGGACGGGTGAGGAAAACCTTAGTTACCCACCCAAAGATACTGATGGCGGCATCCCTGCAATTCCCACCTTTAATCATAAGCCGTGGACAGATAAAGGTGTCACTCACGTACTCCACCTACACAAAGGGGAACACCTCAAATCCTTTACTAGTCTACAGGAACAATTTGACCTACCCGCAAAATTACTATTCCCCTACCTCCAAGTCAAATCCCTACTAACAAACAACCCACCCACAAACCCTGAGAAGGGGACACAAGCACCAACATCTAAGTTCGAAAATATTTGCCTATCAAACAAGCCCAAAGTCAAATCTCTCTCCACGTGCTACCACTCTATCCTACAAAATCAACCACTGACACAGGAATACTACCAAAAGGCATGGCACACAGATCTGGGCACAGAGTTAAGCCCAGAACAGTGGAAAATAGCTTACACGGCACACAGAGGCATGACATCATGCGTCCAACATCTAGAAATCCAACGGAAAATACTATACCGTTGGTACTTAGTGCCGGAAAAAATACACAAAATTTGGCCTACCTCCACAAACATATGATGGCGATGTGATAAAGAAGTGGGCACGATGATCCACATATGGTGGACATGCCCCACACTGGCACCTCTCTGGACACAAGCCCTCCGTATCATGTCGGACATGCTAGGCCACCAAGTGGAAAAAAATCCTGTACAATGCATGTTGTACATATTCCCTGAGAGGATTGGACATATGAGGCGATGCACCAACACCAATTTGGCCCAAGACCTATGCTAGCTAAGGCAAAACACATATGGGACACATGGTATCAAAACCACACTGACAACACCACAACACAATAGCTTCCAGCTGGAGAGGCTGTTATCCGTGGTGTGGCACTGAGGAGACCCAGCCCTGGTTCACGAACAATCAAGATCTGAGAGACAGAAGACACTTGCTGGTCATCCGCTCTTAAGTACGCAGGAATTATTGCCAAATCATCTGCGAAACCCAGGGTCATCCCTCTACCAGCCCCCCTTCCCAGCCAACCCCCCTCTCTTCTTCTCACCCCCTATCTATTCTCCCCACAAAATGTTTGAGACATGTAGTATGCATGATTTATGAACCTAACGTCATTATGCAGCACTGAAATGCCAAATCTAATTGTAACCGAAACATTCTATCATATATGCAATCGCGACTAAGGTATCCAAAATGCACGCGCAACTGTAATGCAACTACGTGTCTGAATAAAAATTGTCAAAAAAAATAAAAAATAATAATATAAACTTTAAGTATTTAATCCCTTAACGCCTTTACGGCGTTCTATGCCGTCGCGACTTTAAAGGGCTTTAAAGCCGTTGAGGCGGCATAGAACGTAACGGCTAAAGCCTCTTCTGGAGGGCTGCCTGACAGCCCAGGCAGTCCTCCTCCGGCAAGTGAGGCCCCCGGGGGCCTTGTGATCGCTTTCAAAGAGCAATCACATGGCCCCCTATAGCTGGCTGTGGATCTGCCAGCAGGGGGGCTGTCTGAAATATCAGACAGTCCCCCTGCTGGTAATTAGTGTAAAAAAAAAAAATTAAACATGTTTAAAAATAAATTTAAAGTATTTTTATATATATAATATATGTATATATATTATATAGATAATATTTATACATATATATATGTGACGTCATACAAAGTGTATTTTAATACTAATATTAGTATATATAGTAATATTAAAATACACTTAGAATGACGTTACATATATAATATGTATATATATTATATATAATAGATATATACACATATATTATATATACGTATAATTACAATAATAAATAAAATAATAAAATAAAATAAATAAAATATTGAAACAAAATTTAATATAAATTATATATTCATATGTAATTTCATTTTAACTGTATTTTGTTATTAATATATATATATATTGGTAACAAAATACACTTAGAATAACATTTGATATATATCTATCTATATATAAAATACAAATAACCGTAAATATATATATAGATAAATACATATAATTACATAAAAGATTACATTAGTATACACGTAGAATTTAAATACCTATAAATGCATATATATTAAAATTCTACGTGTATATTTAAGTAATCTTTTAACATAATTATGTGATTAGATTAATTAAAATTTGATTGACATGCCTGACAACACAGGGAGAATGTGCAGAGAATTTAATTCTCAAGCACCATATTTGACCCTGTAACTCTCCAAGACACCATAAAACCTGTACATAGGGGGTACTGTTTTACTCAGGAGACTTCGCTGAACTAAAATATTAGTGTTTCAAACTGGTAAACTGAATTACAACGATGATATTTTAAGTAAAAGTGAGGTTTTTTTCATTTTTTTTACAAACAAACGGCACTTTTATGGACTTTATTATTGTTGTAATAGGTTTTACTGTTTTAAAACACTAATATTTGTGTTTAGTGAAGTCTCCCAAGAATAAAAGTACCCCCCATGTACAGGTTTTATGGTGTTTTGGAAAGTTAGAGAGTCACATGTAAGGCTTGCATTTCATTTTTTTGACATTGAAATTTGCCAGATTGGTTATGTTGCCTTTGAGACCGTATGGTAGCCCAGGAATAAGAATTACCCCCATGATGGCATACCATTTGCAAAAGTAGACAACCCAAGGTATTGCAAATAGGGTATGTCCAGTCATTTTTAGTAGCCACTTAGTCACAAACACTGGCCAAATATTAGTTTTTTGCTTTTTTCACACAAAACAAATATGAACGCTAACTTTGGCCAGTGTTTGTGACTACTAAAAAAAGACTAAACATACCCCACGTTCAATACCTTGGGTTGTCTACTTTTTCAAATGGTATGCCATTATGGAGGTAATTCTCATTCCTGGGCTAACACACCGTCTCAAAGGTAACATTACTAATCTGGCAAATTTCAATTTGAAAATGGAACGTTTTATCTTTGACCCTGTAACTTTCCAAAACACCATAAAACCTGTTAATGGGGGGTACTGTTGTACTCGTGAGACATCGCTGATTACAAATATGTGCATTTTTTTGCAGTAAAACCTAACGGTATTATGACATTTACAGCTAAAATGTGAGGCGGAACTACAAATGTTTTTAAAAAATAAAAATTTCTCACAGTTTTTTTAAATTTTATTCATAATAAATTATGTTTCATATATAAATATTTGATATGAAATGAAAGCCCTGTTTCTCCTGAACAAAATAATATATAATAAGTGTGGGTGCATTTAATATGAAAGAGGTGAATTACGGTTGAACAGACATATATCGCAAATTCCAGTTTTTGTTTACGTTTTGTTTTGATCAGAACGTGTACTATTGACTCCGTCCTGAAGGGGTTAATTGTTTGCTTTTGAAGTAGAATACATGCATATTTTTATAAAGAACGTCAGATTGCGTATGAGTACTTTTTGGTTAATATAGATGTATTCAACTAAGAACCTTATGCAACTGAGAAAACACAAACCACGTTATTACAAAATATATAAGTGATATAGCTATGGCTAGACTTCCTTCATATTATGCATGGTGGAGATATGCTTGATGCTAATGGTGTCCTTAAGACAGATAAGTCCAGAATGGATTCACATAAACTGGATTTAATGTCAGTGTCGGTGCTAGTGCAGTATAATCTGACTAGGCTGCTCTTATGGGCATAATTATAGAAGATAATTTTTTTTTGTTTTCTATAGCAACCCACATTTTGTATTGCAGTTTGGTAACCCACTCTTCAGTTGTAAAATTAGCTTAGTGAGTCACTGTTTAACTGTGATATATACTAACATACATTCTGTAAAACCTATATTAGACTTTGCCAAGTGTCAACCATTGCACTGACTGAGGATGAGGAAGCACAATAAACAATGTATTCTGGGTAGTTGCCTGGGATTTGAAAAGTGTGATATGTTTGTGCCATCCAATAAAGACACACTGTAAATATCACATACTCTCAATCTTGGGTCCATACATTAAGTATAAAAACCACAGGCTTAGGGTTTCAATAGAGGTAATAGGACAAGACTGGATTTAGGTTATCAGCAGTGCAGTCAATAAAAGGTAGGATTGTTGTGACCAATGTTGCTATAGGTTATCAATTAGCAGACATACGAGTGATATGAAAGGAACACTATAGGCACCAAAACAACCTTAGCTTAATGAGACAGTTTTGGTGTACATATTACCACCATTTAATCTCACTGCTCAATTATCTGCCATTTAGGAGTTAAATTGCTTTGTTTATGTAGCCCTAGTCATACCTCCCTGCATGTGACTTACACAGCATTCCTAAACACTTCCTGTAAAGAGTCCCTCAAATGTTTACACTTCCTTTATTGCAAACTCTGCTTAATTTAGAATTTCTTATTCTGCTCTGTTAATAGCTTGCTATACCCTGCAGGGGCCTCCTGTGTGTGATTAAAGTAAAATTTTACAGAGCAGGAGATAAAAACTTTTAAAGTAAGTTACATCTAATTGAAAATGAAACCATGTTGTTTTCATGCAGGCTGTGTCAGTTATAGCCAGGGAATGGGTGGCTAGGGCTGCATAAACAGAAACAAAAGTAATTTCACTCTTAAATGGCAGTGGGTTGAGTAATGAGACTGCAGGGGCATGATTTGAACACCAAACTTGCTTAATTAAGTTAAAGTTATTTTGGTGACTATAGAGTCCCTTTAAAGAAGTAAGTAGTAGGGATAAAATAAAACTCCATTTCCCATGATGCTCAGTCATCCTGAGACAGAGAGCCTCATTTAGCCATTGCTTGTTAAAGGTGTCATGACTGGAGCTAAGATTATTTATTATCATAACCTGGATTCTAAACTCTTTTAATAAAATAAGATCAGCCATCTGACCATCAAATACATGCGAACGGCTTATTTATTGACTGAAAAGCACAGACATTATTTATTAAAAGATACTCTCTGTGATGATTTCTTCCATTTCTATTTTTCATAATTTACAAAGTTGTTTCATCTGTGGAAATTCAACACCCCTCTCCACGAATCGATCTCCTTTCTAAACCCCATACATTGCTGATATATAACTGGGCTTGCATCTTAATACAGGTATTGATTTAAAAGCATTGGTGGAAAGGGGTGAAGGCAGAAATAGCACACAATGATATGTCAGATCAGCGGTGTGTGCGTGGGAGTGGATGCCTGGGAAAGCTTAGTGCACAGCCACAGAGGGAGCTTACACTGGATAATATTCATAGGTTATCTCACAGAAAAACTCCCAAAGCCATCATTATGCTCAGCTCAATATATTAATGGCACAATTTCTTCAGTTTAATGCAGAATGCTCAAATATGGTCTTATCAGAGACGTAAATATATGTTTATTTTAATTAATGTTCATAAATGAATGTCTTCATGGTTCATTTTAATCTTTATTTCTCGAAATAAAATCTTTTTTTATAGTCCTTCTGCTCCATGTGCCTTATCTCTGAAACTCCTCCTATTGCTCGATATAGCCTCTATTTATTATAATCTTCCTACTACTCTATATACCTCCTCCTATTAGTTCACATACCTTCTCGCTATAATATTAATTACTATAGGTCCACAAAACCTCTCCCCTCATCAGGAGCCTTGGTAATAAATGAAGGGGTCAATGTCCTTATCTTATTCTTGAGGCAACTTATCAGAATCTGATGGTGAGTCTGCACCGATATACATGTACAAACTTAGATACTCAATAACCAAAAGGGGGCTGAATATGATTTTTGGGTTAAGTATTTACGCTTCCTGCTCATGACTCACAGTTAGAGCTTACAGTGGACGTATACAGGAAAATCAATGTATTAAATTAGTGATGTTTTATTCCACCCACAAAGTGGACCAGAACGATTCAACCCTGTGGGGGTCTTTGTCAAACCAATCTACATACGTGGAATACTGTGCTGTATAGGTCTTTATATATAAAACATAAAAATTAAGTGGGAGAAGCAGAGTTTTGGATGGGGAAAATTGATTTTTATTTATTTCATGGGACACTATGGTCACCAAAACAACTTTAAGCTTAATTAAACAGTTTTGGTGTATAGAGCATCCTCTGAACTTCCACTGCCATCTAGGAGTTAAATCACTTTGGATTCTGTCCATGCAGCCCTAGCCACATCTCCCCTAGCTTTTATCTCCTGCTCTGTAAATTAAACTTTAATTACATACAGAAGGCAAGCTATTAACAGAGCATGAAATAAGAAATTCTAAATTAAACAGAATTTACAATAAAGGAAGTGTAAACATTATATTACTTTTTACAGGAAGTGTTTAGGAAGGCTGTGTCACATGCAGGAAGGTGTTGCTAGCACTGCAGTGATTAAACTACTAAATGGCAGTGATTTAAAACAGTGAAACTGCAGGGGAATAATCTATACATCAAAACTGTTTCATTAAGCTAAAGTTGTTTTTCTGAGTATAGTGTCCTATAAACAAAACTTATATACTTATAGAAACCATGATTACAGCAATTAATGATGTTATAATAAAGAATATATTATTCTTTATAACAGGATACAAATTGTCAACTTGGGGGAGTCAGACTGAATTTTTTATAATGGTACAGGTATATAAAACATTTAGGAATACACAGAACAAGCAAATAGTATATTCTAATACTATTATTGATGTTTCAATAGAACACTCCTCAATATAATTGATTATGTTGCTTACATTACATAATGAAGGGGGTGGGGATTAAGACAATGTTCAATCACTTATTTTCAAAACTTGTCCCCAATATAACCTCTCCCTATAACTACACATTTAGATCCATACAATATCTCTCTATAGCCTCCATTATTTTTCATACATTATCCAATTTCATATAAATCTTCTCTATCGCTTTTATTAATATACAACATAAGCATTTCTGAAAACTGTTGCTGTTCATCTGTCATGCAGCCAGCTCTGCATATGTTCATTTTTCATAGTGGTTACTGCTAAGATATATATATATATATATATGTATATATATATATATATGTTGCTATGGATGATTTCCCACTAATGTATGAATATAATTAATCAGAGCACTTCATGCAGTTCCTTTTAAGATTTAGATGAAAATTGGGATAGGGTTAATATTGAATTATACCACACAGAATAATGACTCATAAATCTAACTAGGACTTTTGCAAATATTTCCATAAGAATGACAGGTAATAGAACACGTTGGAAGATATTTAAAAAAAAATAATATATATATATATATATATATATATATATATATACAGTACATCATGGAACAGTTTGCCAACATTTAGCCATTCAGCTGTTCTACAACTACATAATTGGCTCGGGGTGACACCTAGCTACCACTGCTTCCTGACAAGGGACCAACCATGCTGACCACTCATGGTGATTTTAAATCAACACAAGCTGGAGAGAAATATTAGTTTCACCTTCTATATAGGCTATATTGGGCTCTAAGTATATCATATTTAAACGTAAGCTGACTAACAGAAAAAAAAAGAATTCTACCTTTGGATCAAAACTAAATAATGATAATGTAAAGAATGAGCTATTTGGACCATGACCATTCTAGATATAGAGATATACTTGGATTTTACTATTATTACTAACAAAATAGATTTGAATAAAGAAGAGTTGAAAACACCAGCAACTAAATTTTTGACATTTTTTTAAAGATTACATGGCTCATAAATTATGATTTATATAGTCACAAAGTATAATGTCAATCTCTAATAGTGCATAGCATATCCTAACATATGTGAGATAATGCGCTTACTTACCTTGCTAAGAGCTTGTGACTGTCCCACAAGGATCAACACGTTAGAGGCCAAGATGGACAAACAGAAGTTGAGCAGGATGATAGAGCGTTCAGAACGGATAAATCTAGACCAAAGCAAAGTTAAAGTCAAACACACAAAACATTAGAGAAATAATAATACCATCTGGGAAAGCGTTGGAGTGCATCCTAGAATACTGCTTTATTAATTTAATAGCAGTATTAGGACAATTTTATTCAGTATGCTTACTATTCTCGTATAATGCCAATGAATCGTCTTGGACATCTTCAGTATTTGTCATATGCTTAAATGTCCAGCTGTGTAAATGTATGGTAGGTGAAACTGACTATACATGAGACAGTTATCTAATTGATCATTATTGGATAGGATGCACTGTGCATGTGCCCTCTAAAGGACAATGTCTTGTGCATTGTCCAAAGGTCATCTTGATTCATCTTTAAAGTTCTTGTCATACATGCAATTTTACAACTTTTAATTGAAAGGAATAGATTGAACAGATTGTGAACAGAAAAGTGTCTTCTCTGATGTCCAGAGCGATATCCATATTTACTAAAGGGCATTGATATGAAAGAACAAAGTTATTGTGCACTTGTACCAACATTTTGCACGTCTCGCAGAATCCTTAGAATATCTTATTCTGACATGAAATGATAACCAACTTACCTCCAGAATGCAGCATATACAGCAAGGAGGATGAGCAAAGCCATGCAGGATACGGCACAGCCGATCATCAGGGGAACCGACGGAGATCCTGAGACATCCATCACCTGCTGAGACATCAAAATGTGAGCTCACGGTGAAGTGCCCAAAATAACCGCTCAGCTGAATACAAGGTGTCCTACAGCCACGAGGCATCTCAATGTAAAAATTATGATAGATAAATACGATATTAGCTCACTACCATTTACCTACTGCAAAATGTGAAATACAATAAAGCAATAAGCTAGCTCATTGCAGACACTGCTACAATGAAGGATGTGAGATATATATGAAGTGTCATACTGCATAGTGTTCTGTCAGAATATTCAAACAGCAAAGTATCAGTTCACTGCTAAGTGTGATAGAGTGGAGAATTAATTCATTCTCAGGTGTCACTGAGTGTAGTATAAGTTCGTTGAGAGGAGTCATTCAGTGAAGTGTTAGGTCACTGCAAGGTGACTTCCAGTAAAACTTCAAGTTGGTAAGAGAAGTTGTTCAGTAAATGTTTAGGTCATTGTGAGGTTTAAAACAGTTCTACCTCACTGTGGGTCAGAATTAAAAAGTTTCTTTATCACAGATACCATTAAATGTATGGTCATGACAAAGAGACTGTTGAGAAAATTATAGGTTAGTGTAAGGTGTAATACAGTGAAGTGTCAGATCACAATATACTGTCATCCTGTACAAAATCAGGTCACTGCAAGGTGTCAGAAAAGTGCCAGTTCAGTAAAGTCACTGCAAAGTGTATTTCTAAAAAAATGTCAAGTCACCATGAGTTTTTACTTGTTAAATATAAGACTGAAAGGAAAAATGTGCAAAATACACACGAATTGAAAGTAGAGGCATCATAGACTTGGCAGAACATCATCAGACAAGATACCCTGTCTCTGGTGATCTCTGTTGGTCGCAGGTTTCGGGTCGTTATCGAACTCAAGGAATTTGTATCCTTGTTTTCCAATATGAAAATAATTTCACAGTGCTTTGTCATTCATGCACCAGTTAAGGCTGTTTTAGTGGCAGAATTTAGCCATAACAGAAAATCTGTTCACTGAATGGTGTCCTACAGCAAGTGTCAACTCAACCAGTAAGTTGATTGCTACATGTCCTACAGCAACGTGTGAGCACACAGTGTTATATGGGCTAGAACAGTCAACTAACCCGGAGATGTTACATAGAAAGCATCTCTCTGTAGTTTGCCTTTTATTACTTTCATATATATCAGCAGTGAGCGACATCACCAACGGTGAGCAGGCACTTTGCTGTACAATTATTACAAGATACGGCTCACTGAATGAACACCTGGCAGTAGGACACCCTCCACTAGCAGTGATCTGACAGTTTTGCTGCAGGACACTGCGTAAAGATGGCATTTTACTGTCAGGAGCTTTGCAATGAGCCGACATTCAGCTGCACTCTGACTCACAGGAGCATGACACTTTCCTGTGACGACTGTGCAAGCTGTCACTGTGCTGTGCTACTTGCAATGAAGTGGCTTTCTGCTGCACAGACCTTTGATGTGGGACTCCTCACTGTGAAATGACAGCATGCAGTAAGACCTCTCCTAGTGAGATGACACCTTGCTATATACTTCTTGTTCAGTCAGTCATTGCAAGATCTTATGCTATCAGGGTTGACCCATTCCTAGAGAAAATGTAAGTGACAGGATGCCAAGTCGCACAGGGCACATGTTTTAGACTGTCTTGCCATGAACAAGGGGCTGTACTCATATGGTATGCAGCGTAAAGTCGCACCTACTGCCTGTCAAAAAGGTTTTGGTAATAATTTTCAAATAAAAGAAACACTGCAGGCACCCAGACCACTTCATCTCAATAAAGTAGTCTGGGTGAACTGTTCCTTTCTTTTTAACCATGCAGCTCAAGACATTTTGTTCTGGAGGAACAGCAATGTTTAGATTGCAGGATTAGTCACTCTGACAGCCAATAGAGGAACGTCTGCCAAAATAGTTTAGTAAAACTCCACAATTTCAAGCAGATAGTCTCATAGGTTGTCTCGCATTTTGCTGCACTAGCTTCCCAATGCATTTTTATGGGAAAGCATTTGATTGGATCATCATTCCTTATGACATCATCTAAAGAGGCAGAGCGGCATGCCAGAGGCCAGCGCTACATGGGAGTAAACGTGAGTAAACTCACCTTTTAAACCCTGACAGCTTTAGCACAGTCACCTAAACAGTGACTAGGGCAATACACATTTGTATTCCCAATGCTATAGTATTTTTTTTAAAGCTATAACACTGAGTGCAATATTTAGTTTATCAAGATATAAATGGTTACTAAAAACAAACAGCATTATTTACTACAGTGGGAACTCCAAGTGAAGTCAAAGTAAATTTCAAATTTAAAGCAGAAATAGCTGGGTCAACTATGCTTTCACTTTGGCTACTGTGGTCTTAAACTTGAAATTCACTTTGAATTCCATGAAAGTGTCAGCTCTCTGAAAATGTCAGCTCTCTGAAAATGTCAGCTCATGGCTAGATGACATACAGCATCATATATAGCATTGTGTAAGCTAAGGTGGCATTTAGCACTGTACATACCAGTTGCCTGTAGGCGCAGAAATCTCAAGCACTCCTACCTCTTCCCATAATCCAGTTCTCTGTTGCTTGCTCCATTAATTGGAGGACCCATAAAAGTTCCAATAGGAAACTTACTACTTACTACCATATCACCTCTGTGACTGGTGTCATGCATCAAGTGTTCTATAGCACTGTATCAGCTGATTGCAAGGTGTCAGACAGCATTGTATCAGCTCACTAAGAGGCATCATACAGCATATCAGCTCTCTGAGTGGCATGATAAATTACACACTTGGGTATGGTAAACTGTAACTGTCAGTGTTCATATAACTTTAAAGGGTCACTCCAGACCCCTAAAGCACTTCAGCTCGCAGAAATGCTTTATGTATTTTTTTTTTCATTTTACAATAGGTGTAGATTTCAATAGAAATTGGCCTTTCCATAGTGCATATTCCGTGTCTGACTATGGTATGGGGTATATCTACGAAACAGTGATTTTTATTTATCTATTTTTGTATTTGGACAGTGGAGTGTTCCTTTAAATGCAATGATAGCACAATTAAAATCACCTATACACAGTGCTAGAATAATTCCTAGTTAAAAGGACACTATAGTTATCAGAACAACTACAGCTTATTGTATTTGTTCTGGTGAGTAAAATCATTTCCTTTAGGCTTTTTGCAGTAAACATTGTTATTTCAGAGAAAAGGCAGTGTTTACATTACAGCCTAGTGATATCTCCACTGGCCACTCCTCCGATGTCTGCTGGAGCTGTTTCCTGGGGCAGTGCTGCACAGTGCTGGTTACAATTATGTGCCTGTTAGTCCACCCATTGTACAGCGCTACAGAATTTGCTGGCACCTTATAAATAATAATAATAATAATAATAATAATAATAATAATAATCAGGGGCAGAGCCAGCATCAGCAGACCTAAAAAAAGGTACGATGTTACTATATTTAGGAGGTCCAGGGGGGGCTAGATGGTGTTTTTAAATATATAGGGTCCTGACTACATGTTTGTGTTCCTGACCCTATAGTGTTCCTTTAATCTTTATTTGCAAATCTGATCCCAGGTAAGCCTGTCATGACTGGTTCACTTTAATATAGAGTAGTCTTAGCAAAATGTAAGCAGGTCCACTCTTAAGATTTGTAGGGCTTAGGACAAGAATTTGTTTTTTTAGGACTTTATTTCCCTACTCATACTCTCCAAGCTGAAATGCAGCTAGGATCACAGAAGGCGGATATTCTATCTACACCCTAGTTGATTGTAGCATGCCTCTATGGCAAAAGTGCAGAACGAGGTGTGTGTAAATTGTCACCAGCTAACTGTGCACACGTCTATTCCTACTCCTTCAGACTTGAGATTAAAAGCTTCATAAATGGGCCTCCAAAATCATGGTGCTGGAATCATAGGCCTCACAATCCCCTCCCTTAAGACAAGCCAGCAGAAAAGTGTAAATCATCAACAAATGAAACAGGATATTGCCAGCTAATTACAAAATGTTAGTACGAGCTGTCAAGCAGCGAAGTGGCATCCTAAATTAGTGTTTAGTATCTCTTGCAATAGGGTTATCTGGCAGGTCAGACAAAACTGACGTCCAAGTTACGTTGACAATAACATTCTGAGCATGGCTGAAACCCACCAGTTAGCATTATAGTCAATAGGGATTCAACTTGGCATTGCATTTGTGCAGCTTGGCAAACAGTGCATTTTACACAGCTGTCACAGGCTCAGCAGAGTTATACCAGAGTGGGCCTGAGTCCCCCTTAGCTCAAAACTGATACTCAGAATGTCCTACATCGAAACATCATAGAAATGGTCCATAACAACGAAGTGTTACTTCATTGAATAGAATCCCAAAAAGGAGAATATTTGAGCTGACTTAAGGTGTATCAATAAAGCAACTTGACAACTGAATTGAAGGTTCTTTACACAATATTTCTGCTGACTGTAAAGAGGGCCACAAAACAACAGTGGAGATTTTATTAAAGTGTCACTAATGCAAATGTGTCATAACTAGTTTTTGTACAACGACATAAGAAAAAGCTACTTCTGATGCACAGATAAACCGCACGCAGATTTTCCCCACACATCAACGGCACAGTCAGATCCGCAAAGCTGTTAAAAGACCCACTGCATGTCACGTAGCAATTTAGATCACAAAATGTCACATTCCTGACACGCTGCCCACAGCGAGTCACATGCTGCAGCCCCTCCTTCTCTGCTTTGCCCACCAGCCCACGCTGTACAAAGCTAAATACACAGTGATCAAGCATTTTAAACCCACTGGTATTTATTCACTAAACTGCTAACTGAAACTTACAGTCAAATGACTGGCTACATTTAAATCAATATATCCGAGTCAGAAAAACTGGAGAAATATTTCCTTCTCTTCCATTTTTTATCTGCATTTTGCAAACCAGTTGTCTTGACAGCATAAATCACAATTTAGTGAATAAACCCAGCAGTTAAATAATTAGTGTGTGACTGAATGGTCTGACCTCAACCACAACCTTACTGCTTTGAAATCCCACCTTACAGCATCCTACGCATGCACAGATAATTGATTTGGACTGTGGGGCAAAGTAATGATGTGAGAGAGTTGTCTAATTTTCAACAATGTTACTCAGAAGCATAATCGGAAGAGAATTAAAATGGAAGATAAGGTGACCACCCATATATTAACAGAGAAGCCTCCACAAATCTATGGCAAATACAGAACTCAAGCATCAATGTGTTGTTCTGAGCATCATGTTTAAAAGACTTCTAATTCTCTCCCTTGGCACCGATGGAGGGTAACTCCTTACTGCTGTGTGCTAAATCTCACTGGCATCCTAGCAACTCTGCCAATTATGGTAACGTATGTACATATTTACTTCATCATTCTCCATATGTCCCAAACCATCTTATCAGAAAGATTGCCTGACAGGGCAGTAAATCACTATTTCTTGCAAATCATTTGGCAGATTAATACGAATGCCATAGTGTTGTGCTCAGATTTACTACCCCCAATCAGATGAACTGCACACTTGGGATGATTTTAACAAGGCGCTCTCTACAAGAAAGTAACACACAGGCATACAAATGGATCCAGATCTCAGCAGGAAACAACTCCACAGGGTGCAGCAAGCACCTCAGAAATTTGCCAATATTGGAGGTTATTCACTAAACCGTGAATTGTGGTAAATTTAAACATTTGATTCAAAACAGCGATGGTAACATAGCTGAGTTGGAGGAACAAAGTCCAACTCAACTTCTTTGGCCTAAATGTAACAAATAATGTTTTCAATTTGTAATAATATCATGAATATAAAAAAAAACAAAAAAAAACAACAAGCATAAAATGTATATTGCCAAGATGAAAAGCCATTTGTTAAATTGATACTCAAAATAAAAACATTAACAGGGTTATTCACCAATGTGAGAACTCAAAGTGAATTTCAAATGTAAAGCCCAAAGAGCAGAATTGTAAACAATCTCTAACTCAGCTATGTTTTCAGTTCAGCTACTCTGGTCTTGAATTTAAAATTCACTTTGACTTCACCTTGGATTCTCACATTGGTGAAGAAACACAACATATTGTACAAAATATACAATGTAAACAATATATATTTTTGTATTAATTGTGACCCTGAAAGAACAAAGATCTCCAAAATAACTCATGTGGAGCCACTCATAGGAATAAGCAATCTCTGATACCTTTCGCTATGGATTGTGATTTCCAGATCATGGATGACAGAGTATATAGTGGAAGGTAGGCCATAGATTCGCTATGCATGCCCACACCTTTAAATTTCACTAAGCATACGTATCTCCTACATCCCTGTGATTAAAACTACCCATCTGCGGTTTTCCTATATTTTCCTCAAGTTCAAGTTTGTCCTTAATTTCCCTTATATGGTCTCATGTATCATGTCATCACAATATTCCACATCCTTTTATAAGCTTGACGACAATATCCTGTTAACCCATACATGCCCAAACTTACCATCTCCTTGGGCAGCTGTGCCAAAACAGCAAAGGTGGACAGCTGATCGCAAAGGCATTTGGTGTGAGATGGGTGGGTTGGTAAAGTTTGGCAGCTCTCAGTGTCCCAGTTCCCAGTGGACGCATCGCTAGGGGTCAGAAGAAGAGATGTGATGTCAGGAGTCAAATAGGAAAACTCATGGACAAGAGGAAAACAATTCAGCTGAAGGAGAAAAGGGTAAAGGGAAGGCAATGCATATCTAGAGCTGGAAAAGCCAGTGTGACGCTCTGTGCTGGTGTATGTAGTATTTGTGTGTGTGGGTGAAACCCAGGGAGAGGAGGGAAGCAGAAAGGAAAAGAGTGTGGGGGAGACAGATAAAGACAGAACGAGGGGGAGAATTAATGGCAAGGATGATAAAGAAGAAAATGGGTGTGAAAGTCAATAAAGACGGGTAAAGAGAGAGAGGGAGGGGACATGTGTGAAGGGGTATGTACTGTTTATATGGTTAATAATGGTAAAGATGAGAAGAAGGGAGAGGGAGAAAAGGTTGCGAGTGAAAACGAGGGATATGGAAGAGAATAGCTGAAAGGAGTACGGAACAAGAGAAGAAAGATACAGAGAGCGTTAGTGGTGGGGGAGAGAGATCGCTAAGCTTCAGGCAATATTTGTGAGGGATTAAACATGAAAAAGAGTCGAAGCAGGAAGGAGAAACATATGGAGTAGAGGAGAGCAGGCATCGCATTGAACAATGATTAGCAGCCTGAAGCTTTAAAGGCCTTTGTTGGTTTAATCTGACAAAAGTCTTGGTGCTGTTTCTCTTCACTGGCCTGTATCTGTTTATAATGGACTCTAAATCCATATTTCTATTTCTGCTTTGAGTGCAGAGAAGTTATAAATGTGCGTTTAGTTTTTTTTTTGTTTTTTTTTTAATTGAGTGTTTGTCATTGATTTTGGGATGTGCACAAAAATAGGGTATCATTTCCGAGTTAATCAGCATTAATGTGTGCTTATCATATCTGGCCAGTTCTGACTCTTTGCCAGATCATGCAGTTTTGTAGCTCAGCTCTTGTCACCAGGATCTGAATGACAGCTGCACAGAGGTGGAAACAAAGCAAGCATCACTACATCGCTACAGCTGGAACCAATCCTATCAATGTTACTCTGGCAACAGGAGCAGAGAGAATGGAGGGACCGGGAGTGGGAAAGGTTCATATGCACACATACATTGACACCTATATACTCACTCACACATTATATATGTTTGTGTATGTATATATATATATATATATATATATCATAATGCATAATACATATTAGTGAATTGTGTAATGTGGTAAAATAATGCCATTGATGGGCTCTGGAGTCATCATAATAATATCACAATTAAAGCACATCACCAAAGGAGGCCCTAATCACAGCAGGAACCAAAATTAGTGAAAGTTACAGTAAGAAGCGGCACCTGCTAACAAATTAAACGTTAACTCCTATACTACCAGAACATTCACCTGCTATCAAGCTTAACATTAACTCCTACGCTACCATAACACCCTACATTAAACATGACAAGCATTAAACCCTACTCTACACCTAACATTAACCCTTACACTACACATATAAACATTAACTCCTGTGACGAGACCAATCTCGCCACTGTGCATTGGAGGAGCCTGTTTGCCTGCCTGCTGCCTTTTGACTACGGACCGGCATTTAAATACTTTATTTTCCTATGCAGAAAGGTCTATTCATGTATTTCTGCCCTGGCGTTCGGTAGATTCACGGATTTACTGAATGAACTCATTTAACCCAGATAGCTATGCCATGGAGCCAATTTGTGTAATAAAAGACTTTGGCTCCACGGCGATTGAACTGTATGTGTGTGGTCTGAGCGCCATTCAGTAATAATGTGCGCTCAGACCTAAACTATCTGGGGATACGTTGCATGTCTGTATTTTATATAATAAATGTAACCTTGTGTATTTTATTGTATTTTACTGTATTTTGCTATCATGTGGCTAATGGAGTTTTGCCTCTGTCCTTGGAGATAATTGGATTACTTCTCAATTATCTCCAGGATAGAAGACTCTGCGGAACTGGTTTTGGGCAGAAAAGCCATGCTTTATTTGGTCACAAAAGACTTCGATCTATCTTTTGAACCAATGGACCAATTTGGATGATTTTGACATATGTTTGTATTTGGAGTATGCTGATTCTGAAAATGTATGTGAATGTGATGCATACTTTTAAAGATATGAATAATGTGGAAAAACTGTATTTCTCTGCCTGTGATAATTACATTACCCATTGTGTAAGGTAATTGTATCACAGGCAGAGGGGAGGATTTTGTGTGGGAGTGTCTGAGTGTATTGTACGTGTTTATTGGTTGTTTTCCAAAACCCTGTAGGTGTTACTAATGTGTAAGAATCTGTATATAAGAACAATAAACCCACCGCTCTGTCTGATCACTGCTTGACCCTCAACACTGAGCTTTGTCTCGTTCTAGGGGGGATTTATTGTATGCTGTTCCAGTTTGACTGCTAGGAGTGTAAACCTTTTGTATTGTTTTTCCTATTCGGCTGTTTACAGCATTTATATGTTTGAGAGCATTCGTATGCTTTTCCGGTTCGGGAGTTTGGAGTGCTACTTTGTATCCTGTTCGGGAGTTTGGGGTTCTGCGGTAGCTGTGCCTGTGTCTCTCAGAAGGGAAGATCTACTAAACGGCGGTTTGACCCTTTTATGCCTGGGGGTGCTGTTACAACTCCTAAACTCCTACACTACCTTACCTCTAACCTTAAACTAGCGTAGCATATAATATTATAGATGCATAGTGGTGAAGCATGTAGTATAAAAATAAATACCATATCCAGGCTTTGGATATATTTATAATCCATTTGACTACACGTCGATCATATTATTGTTATTATTCTATCATGGAAATATATGCTAACATGTGCTACTATAATGTAGCAAATTCTAGCCTTAATGTATAAATGAACTGAAAAATTATTGAAGGAAATAATGAAAGTGGTTTGTTTCAATATATTTACTATAATGGACTTTGAAACACCTCTGTTAATGCCTATGACTAGAACATGTAAACATTAACTCATTGCATGCCAGAACTCAGTAAACCATATTGAAATACTAATTACCTCACAAGCTAATGAATATTAGCTAAACTAAAGACCTAGCCTGTGCCTAGCACATACTGTAAATACGTAAAGAAACTGGTGAAAAAAACAGCTTCTGCTGGTGGGTGCCGCTTAAAGCTTAGGAACACCTGTGAGACCTGTGAGCTTAACTTCTGTAACTGGGAAAATATTTGAACTGCTATTAAGGGATAATATTCAGGAATTCATTGGGAAGAACTTTATTAGCAATAATCAGCATGGTTTTATGAAACATAGGTCATGTCAAACTAACCTGATTGCATTATACGAAGAAGTAAGTAGAAGTATAGATCAGGGTGTTGCAGTGGATGTGATCTACTTGGACTTTGCCAAGGCATTTGATATGGTTCCTCACAATAGGTTAGTCTTCAAACTAAAAGAAATTGGTCTAGATAAATATTCTTATTCTTGGGTAGAACATTGGCTTAAGGATAGAGTACAACGAGTTGTCATTAATGGTAAATTTTCAGGCTGGACAAAAGTAGTAAGTGGTGTCCCTCAGGGTTCTGTTTAGGACCGCTTCTATTTAACATATTTATAAATGATCTTGAAATAGGCATTGAAAGCCATGTATCAGTGTTTGCAGATGACACAAAACTTTGTAAAGTAATAAAATGTGAGCAGGATATTTCTTTGCTGCAGAGGGATTTGGATAGATTGGGGGACTGGGCACTAAAATGGCAGATGAAATTTAACGCAGAGAAATGCAAAGTTATGCACTTCGGGGTTAAGAATGCACAAGCAACTTACACCGTAAATGGTAGTGAATTAGGGATAACAACACACGAGAAGGATTTGGGAATTGTTATAGATAACAAATTAGGCAGCAATTTGCAATGTCAATCTGCAGTTGCTAAGGCCAGTAAGGTTTTGTCATGTATAAATAGGGGAATAAATTCTCGGGATGAAAATATAATTTTGCCTCTTTATAAATCGCTGGTAAGACCACACCTTGAATATGCTGTGCAATTTTGGGTGCCTGTTCTAAAGAAAGATATCATGGCACTAGAAAAAGTCCAACTGCAATTGGATAAATACTTACAAAAACATAACATACAGAGATATAATTTCTCATTGGGGGCTTGATCCAAGGAGACATCTGACTGCTATTTTGGGGTCAAGAAGGAATTTCTTCCTAGTTTGTGGCAAAATTGGAAGCGCTTCAGACCAGGTTTTTTGCCTTCTTTTGGATCAACAGCAACAACATATGTGAGGAAGGCTGAACTTGATGGACACAAGTCTCTTTTCAGCTAACTATGTAACACAGGTGGCAACCACTCTCATTGCTTGCCCACCTCTTATTAAAAAATAACTGATTTTGGTTTATAGTTTTAACAATGAGACAGCAGACACATGCTTCAAGTCTGATGCACACCATAATATAATATCAAAGCACATGCGCACAATATACAACTCGTGTTAAAACTACAGTATAAGCCAATTCATTATCCTCTTCTCACTGTTTAATCTAATCATCTCTAGCTCAAACCGCCCCCAAGAAAACGAAAAAAATACATTTAAAATATTGATGGGAATGAATGGAGGTAGAAGTGACATATAGTAGATACATGGAATTAGTAGTGTGATAGACAATCCTTTATAGCATAGGTAGGCAACCTTCTGCACTCCAGACTGTTGGGACTACATTGTCCATAATTCATGCAAAGCATCATGGGAGATGTAGTCCACAACATCTGGAGTGCTGAATGATGACAACCCCTGCCTTATGATGTAAACATATAGTCATACTCCTTTTATATGCCAGCTGTAGAGTAATGTTTGTGTTAGATGAACTTAGAGTTTTGTAGGTTGTGATTTTCATTTTGTTTTGCTTTCATAAGCTGAAATAAACCCTTTTATATTTGAGGACATATACATGCCTTCCTGATGGTGCTCTTCCATTGTTTTGTACAGCTTTCTAGATGCCTTAAAATATCTCATATGTTTTACAATACATCCTTGACTTAACAGAACGCGGCTCACAGGCTGTGCGCATAAATGATTTACGGCCCTCCCCATTTACGACATGGACAGAGCTGTTTTAGGACATTGTTTTGTTTAATGCATTGGAAATAGAAAACTTCAAGCCACTCATTTGGCCCGATCTACCATTTTTCATCCTTACCAACATAATCCATTTTTACAGCAATCTTTTTTTGCTCCCTCGTCAACCTTTTCTTTGAATCCAAAACAAAAAAGCAATCTGCACACAACACACTGATAACTAAGAACCAGAGTGCATCCAAGCGTGAATTAGAATTGAAATAGGGCCACGCATACTCCACAAATGAACACTGTTGTAATTGTAGTTGGCTGAAGTTAGAAGTCAACAAATCTAAAGCCATGTATCATGGATTGTAAATCAGAATGAATTTTCTTTTCTCTTAAGAATAAACTCTAAGCATACATAATGCTGAGCAGAATGTGACAATTTATAAGGCCATATTCCACAAAATCTAAAACAATGCCGGACTAAAGTTCTATAAGTGGAGCAATCATTGGGGATATTGCATTGGTTTCCATAGTGATTACTCAAATCATTCTTCCCCATGTTAGTCAATTTTTTGCTTTAAAAATATTCTCTAGGCACTGGTCAGCTTACTGAAGTGGTTATGTAGCCAGGACCCTGCAACCCTGACAAATTTACAAAAAAACAACAAAATAGGGCTTAAAGTTAGCAACACAATAAAGCCTTGTCAATCATTAGACGGTTTAGACAGTACAGTTTTCAGCACACATGGTGTGTCGACATGGAGGGACTTGTCAGTGCTGCTTCCCATGTAGTAATTACTGGCAAGTACAAAAAATGTGCCCCTCTCTTTGTCATGACTGGTGCTTCATGTGCATGCATGCACATATCACCAATCATCACAGAGCGAGGGACAGCTTTTAGAGTTGCGACTGCTCGCTCCCTGTGAGAAGCATCTTTAAGTCCCTTCACCTTTCCCCTGTTATACCAAACCATTGTTGTTGGTATCTGAGCCAGGAATTGTAATTTGCGGTTCTTTGACTGAGAGGGCTTGTGGAATGACATTCACTTCCAACTCCTAGTTTGTCCGATTGACAAATTTCTAAAACAAGAATGGAGCTGCAGGGTCCTAGTGCCAAAGCCATATCAATCAGCTGAATTGATTCCGGTGCCTAGAGTGTCCACTTAGCAAATTTGATCCATAGGAAAGCATGTCCTAACTAGCCACAATAAAAAAATAAAATAAAATAAATATTTTAAATATGAGCTGTATGTAAAATAATATGGTGTGCTAATTCTGACTTGTTTTTCTGAAGTTTAACAGCTTTCAATAAAAATGTTCACGGAAAATATCACCCAGAAGAAAAAGACTATTATAAGAACACGTGTATTTTTAGACTGAGATCAGCTAATATGCTAAAATTGTACTATTTGGAATGAATTTGTGTGATTATGAAATCTACTTGGAATTCATATATATATATTCAATATACACTATGGGATTGAGCATGAGCTTTACATGTCACAGTTGCACATTAATACATTGCCACTAATGCTAAATGCAAAATAGAATTCATTATTTCAGGTTGAAATATTTGCAATGTATTGATACATGCATTCCAATAACTCTTGGAAGTATACAGCCTAAAAACA
Organism: Pelobates cultripes; assembly: GCA_933207985.1. Classification (NCBI taxonomy): domain Eukaryota; kingdom Metazoa; phylum Chordata; class Amphibia; order Anura; family Pelobatidae; genus Pelobates; species Pelobates cultripes. The sequence goes on along the minus strand of OW240912.1, from coordinate 204,440,444 downwards.
TGCATGAAAGAGTTAACATCTTTGTAACTGCAGGTATACTTATTAGAATATACGCTGGCTTTGACACACTGCTCTGAAACATGCACTTCCTTATACTGTAGTACTTCCACACACACACACACACACACACACCTACGCACATTTATAGAAAACGATTAGTGAACATACATTAACACACCCACACAAAAACCCAATCACAATGTTACATGCAGCTCTGCCAAGCAGAGTGCTCTTCATGGGGCTCGCTGTTTGCATACACTTCTATATGGATTTAAGTGCTGTATCCTTGTATTCTACAATTCAATGTTGAGATGTTGTGATTCTGCTATTTTAAATTATCTCACATGTCATGTGTATCATCACTCTTGGATTCTGAACTGAAGCAATACTGTGCAAATCCTGATTAATCTGCTGTGAAGATGATCTCTGTGTGGAGGAGGAGACCATAAACCATGGGGTCACTGGCAGGGTTATTTAAGATTGTGTGACGTGTAGTATTTAAAAGAAACATTTGAAGCACAATAACCATTGCAGTATTGGCTTTCCTGCCAAACCACCAGATGCCACTACCTGCTTTCACTACTTCAGACTGACAGCTGGAAGCTCTCTGTCTGTGCTGTGCCCAGCAGTGCAGGGCTTGCCTCATTGGCTACGACCAATCAGCTGACATTCTTAGCCAATGATCTGAAAGCTTAGCTTAGGAAAACATAGAAGCTTCCAGTTCTCCGTTAGAAGTAGTGGAGGCAGGAAAAGGTGCCCAGTGAACCCCAGGTAAAATGGCTTGACTACTTAAAGCAGAGTTGTCAAACATAATTTGGCCCTCAGAAGGGCTCTTAGATTAGGGCTCCACAGCCCTTTAACAGCACACCATACCGGGCCCCTGTCACTGTTAGTTTACCCCTGCGGTTTGGTGAGCCCAGGTCACTTCCTCTCAGCTTGCTGAAAAACGTGCAGGGAGCTCGTAGCTGATACACACATAGGAGAGGGAAGAGAAGTCTGCAACGTCAAACTCCCATCAACCTTGGCCAACCAGTTCCCACTGGACCTCCAACTAAAACTATGTTCATTGTTACTTATATGTGTGTGTGTGTGTACCTGTATGCCTCTGTGTGCCAGTCTGTATGTGTACCTGTGTCTGTGTATATCTGATTTTGTGTGCATATCTGTGTCAGTGTGTGTATCTGTACGTTTGTCAGTGTCTAAGTGTACCTGTGTGTATTTGAGAATGTGTACATAGCTGTGTTAGCCTGTGCATGTATCTGTGTGTATCTCTATATGTGTAAGTGGGTATATGTAAATGTATATCTGTGTGTATCTTTATGTGTGTATGTGTACCTGTATGTTTATATGTATTGTCTGTATCAGTGTGTGTGTGTGTCTGAGTCTGTAGCAGTGCATTCATCCCAGCATTCAGAATTCAAATGCCAACACTGCACACAAGTCAACCCTCCATTCCCTCCAAAACTAACACTGCATACATATACACCCCTGTACTAAAACACCAACACTACATATAATTACATCACTGCATTTAAACACAAACACTACACACAAACACAGCCCTGCATTGAAACAACATTACTATAAACACACCCCTGCATTCAAATGCACACACTACACACAAAAACAAAACTGCATTCAAACACTAACACTAACGCACAAACATACTACTTTATTCAAATGGCAACAGTACATAGAAACACACAGCTGCATTCAAACACCAACATTACACATAAATACACCTTTTTTTTATTGTTGTAATAAATGACATTCCTAATATGTGAAATTGTTCTTTCTGACCATTTTTTTCTTGTTTGCACATGTGTAAATTGTAAATATGCTTGACTAATTGCTGTTTAGTGAATGATCCCCTATATATATTATGCAACTACTTAAACCCAATACATGTTCTGGGGATAGCAGCACAGCAGGTTTTGTGCATAAATTCTGTCTGTGGTTCTACAACTTAATCGCAGCTATCTAGATGCAAATGTAAATTTTAGGGTTTTTTTGTTTTTAGTTTTTAAATAAACTGCCTTCCTGCATGCAACAATTACAGAAAAACAGAGTACACACTTTAAAACACATGACAGAATCAGTACCAGTTGCTGGACAGTTCCACAGCCTTTCCAATAGCTAAGCTTGCATGTATTTCACAGGCTAATCTTGAGTCATGCCTCAAACATCGTGAAATGAAAATAATGACTATTATTCATCTAGAACACATTTTACATGAATCAGCTTAGGCAGCACATTAATTGAAACAAAAACTCGCTGCCGTAGTCATAATGAAGGTGGCAGTGTTTCTGTGTTGCTCTAATGAAGAGCTGGTGCATTTGTTATAAAAGACAGGATAATGGTACTAGAATTATATGCACAAACTTGAAAACATCACTTTCTATTTTCTTTTTTTTTTCTTTTGTGGGTCTGAAGGGAGATATTGCCTTTAACATACATGTAGAACACATGAACATGGAGCTTGTGTTGCAATTTCATATATATATATATATATATATATATATATATATATATATATATATATATATTACACAAGATCCAGCGCACTCACCCATCCACTAAACAGCAACTTCAATGTTGAAAGATTTTATTAGTTTTTTTAAAAACACCTAATCTAGGCAAAAATAATGGGTGTTTAGTTACATTATATGATCATACATTGCATAAGCCTGCCACAACGTCAATGTACCCCATCTTTGGCAGGTCCTACACTAACAGCCTAATGTCTGCTATATATATAAAATAAAATCCTACTTGTAAGTGAAAGGTGCTTGTCTAAATTAGAGAGAAATAAAAATGATAACTCAAAAGTTTGGAAATGGAGCATTTTCTCTCTGAATTTAAATTTCCATATTGCATGTCCCTATAAATATCCATAATAAGATATTACACAAGAGAATAAACAGGCTACTGACCTTTTGGAGTAATCCCACACTGCACACTGGGGGCTGGAAGTACCCTGTTAAATGACATATTGTTAAATCATTGAGGGTGTTAGTTATGTCAAACAAATGTATAAAAATAATGCATGGTAATATAGAGCAGGAAAAGATGGGAATCTAAATGGTTTACATCCAGGCATCAATAAGCACATGTGAAACATATGGGGCTCACAGAAAGAGAAAAAAAAATGAAAAAAGGGAAAAAACAGATCAAGCATTTACTAAAGTGAGAATTCAAAGTGAATTTAAAGTGAATTTCAAATATAAACCCAAAATAACTGAATTGTGAAAATTCACTAAATTAATTTACTCACTAAAGTTCGAATGGCCCCATTCAGGGCGAAAACAGACTCAGTGGAGATTTATCAAAACTCTCTGCTATAAAAAGTGGTAGAATATTTTAGCTTAAATCACTAAAAGTGTGACAATCACCAAAGAAACCAGCGGAACCAGCAGGCACGTCCCATTGGTAACCCCTGTCTGTTCACATTTTTGCGCCACTTTTTTTTTGAAAATCTCACTCAGTGCGAGTGACAGATGTAGGAAAGCTAGAGACTTGAAATATGCCAAGTTATATAGTTACCCAGACACACCAGCATAGAATGAGTAACACATATGATACTTGCATTGATAATATGGGAAAGTTCGACCACTACAAGCTGTTCGGCTGGTTTTGTTAGAGGTCGTACAGTGACGGTTAGAACTTTCGAACTGACAGCCAGTGAATTTCCAGGTGGAGGAAGAATTAGCCCAAGTGTGCGATATAGCACTGCACCAATCACAAAATACCCCGCTTCTTCATTCTCTACAAAGGGAAAACACACAATGCGTGAGAAAACAAGTGCAAATACAGAACTCCAGGGGCAAAGTGCTAAATAAGGAGCAACCACCCTGGAAACCAATAAAGTATCTATCAGCTTTCATCGCTTTGTATCAATAACACTGCTTTGCTATGATAAATCTCCCCATATCTGCCCCAGCATGTTCACTCTTGTACTAACTTACATCATTTTAATCAAACCTGAGGTTTATGAATTATGAATCATTGGCAAGGGAATTGCAAAGATTAGGCTAAAATACTTGAGCTTTTAAAAAGTAAAAGTAAGTTAGCCATTTTTTTTAAATTGGGATATTTTGGCCAACGTTTTGCTATTCTTTCGTAAATTGCCATGTGTCATCTTTATAAAGCAGGCTTCCCTTATGTAGTTAGCATAAAACTTAATCCAACGCCTTTACACTTTGGGATACGGCAGCCTACTTTCTTATCTTTCTCTATGATAGACTGCATTCTTGTTTCAATGCTTGAGTAATGGGCTTCACTTGGTCATTATCTCTGCATGGCAGGTTCATGCCAACTTTTTAAACATATAGGCAGAGCAACATGGTGCCTGGCAGGGCCCATGGCTCCAAGTGGCACTATGAACACTTTAAGTTGTCTGGTGTGGGGCCAAGGCTGCCTATTTGTATATATATATATATATATAGCGATTACCGCTATAAATATATGCGGTTCCAGTTTCGCTAACTTGTCCTGTGAAGAGAGGGCCCAGAAGTCTAATCTTCATGTCCCCTCCTCACGTAAATCACGTGAGTGTTGCCGCAGGTTGCCACGCAGAGGATTGCCATGGTGGGAAAAGCTGCAGGAGAGAAAGATTAGACTTTCAGGCCCCCTCTTCACAGGACAGACATGCTGTGTCACTGGACCACCAGGTAATCTGATGTCCCCCCTCTCTGGTCACAGGTAAGAGCAGGGATGGGAGAATAAGCCTAATTATACATTTTCAAAAAACTGTTCACAGTCCCTACTAAACCCCACCACACACACTGAACATACTACATGCACTACACAAACACTGCACCCACTACATACAGACACTGCATCCACTAAACACAGACATTTCATCCACTACAGACACACTCTGAATCCCCTACACACAGACACTGCATCCACTAAACACGCACACACACTGAATCCACTACACAAAAACACACTTTGCATCCACTATACACACCCACGCACACAGGGCCGGCGCTACATGTAAGGCGGACTAGGCAGCAGCTTTGCCCGGGTGGTGCGTCCATGAGGGCGGACCGCACCACCCGGGCGCAGCATGGGGAGAGGGGCTGACAGGAGGGAAGCGCTCAGCGCTCCCTCCTGTCACTCCCTCCCTGTAGCGTGGCCGAGCCCTCTATGGTATGGTCCGCGGGTACAGGGAGCTTTTGTGCACTTCCTGTTAGTCCGGCCGGGTACAGGAAACAAAAGCTCCCTGTACCTGCGGACCATACCATAGAGGGCTTGGCCACGCTACAGGGAGGTAGGGGGAGAAATTGACATGGGGGAATTGGTGGGAATGGACAGGAGGGTAAATTGACAGGAGGGGGGTAAATTGACACGGAGGGTAAATTAACAGGAGGGGGGAAATTGACAGGAGGGTGAATTGACAGAGGGACAGGGAGGGAAATTGACAGGAGGGGGAACTGACAGGAGGGGGGAAATTGACAGGGGAGTGAATTGACAGGAGGAGAAATTGACAGGGGGAGGGGGGAAATTGACAGGGGGGGGAAGAAATTGACAGGGAGGGGAATTGATGGGGGAATGAGAGTGGGGAGGGGAGAAGAGAGTGACAACGGGGAGAAGAGATTGACAAGGGAGGGGGGAGAAGAGAGGGACAAGCAGGGGAGAAGAGAGTGACAAGGGAGGGGGGGAGAAGAGAGGGACAAGGGAGGGAGACGGGGGAGAAGAGATTGGCATCCATCACACACACACACAATGCACCCCTTACACACAAAGACAATGCACCCCTTGCACACAGAAAACCACACAATGCATTACACACACAGACACACACACACAAGCAATGCAACCCTTACACACAATGCATCCCTTACACACACAGAAACACACAATGCATTCCTTACACACACTCAATGCACCCCTTACAGATGCACACACTCAATGCATCCCGTACATACACAGAAACACACCTTGCAGCCCTTACACATACAAACACAGATTCAAAAAAAATAAATAAAGGGCCTTAAAAAAAATGGAGCTGCTTCCCATTCTCCCAGAACATTGATTTTTGTGACCACAGTTACAAACAGCCTCCAGAGAGCCTGTTCTACACCAGACCAGTGGAGCCAGACTGCAGCTAGAGCCCATCATCATCCTCATCTGGCTGTAAGTAGGCAATCTAGTATATTATTCGTGGCACTAATCTCTAGTCCCCAGAACCACTTCAGCTTAATGTAGTGGTTCTGGTGTCCATAGCCTGTCCCTGCAGGCCTTTTAATGTAAACACGGCGGCACTGCAGCACTGGCATTAGTTAACATGGCAGATCATATGGGTGGGGCATTGTGATGTCACATGGGGGGGAAGGGCAGCAAAAATCCTTGCACCGGCCCTGCACGCACACAATGCATTCAATACACAAACTGCATCACTGCATAACAAAACCGATGTGCGCGTGGGGGCAGCATTTTGTTCATGAATCCAGACCCAATGTTTTGGGCTGGACCTGGTGCCTGGACACAGAAAACTAGCAGTTTAATAAGATATTCAGCCTGTCTCCTGTCTAGTTTTCTATTTGCAAAATGCATGCTGCCCCAATGAATTCTCCTAGATAAAGCTTACTGCCCCTTAAGTTCACCTTTAGAATGCTCCAATACTAACTCATTATTTCACCTGGTTCACATGAAGTAGATCAGAGTGCATTCACCTAAATATCAACATATTTGTCGAAGACAGCTTGGTCTTGTGCTTACCTGTAGAGGGCAAACTCAGAACCTCCTTGGGGATAAAAAGTTTATCCTCTGAGTTCCTTGCCCAGTCATTCATCCCCCGCCGGCCCTTCATGGGGAAATTAATGTCACTGGAGACAGCAGAGACAGGTTCCCTCTGGATACTGATAACTGCAAGACATGCACATGTTAACTCAGATAATGCAATCAGAATTACCAGCTTTGATGTGTGAAGTGTGGGCCCCACACAACTCCACAAATACAACTGAACACCGTTTTGTGAAAGTATAGTGAGAAAAAAGCGCTTGGAATTCAAACACTGCTCAAATTACTTTTTTTCCCCCCAGAATACCAATAGAGTATTTATGCAAATTGTTTTCTCTCTATAACAAGCTGTCTTTAAATATAGCACAGACCATTAATTTGAATGAGCAGCCTAGAAATGTTCACCAGTTTATCTCACTTTGCATCAGTCTCTTAGACTGCAGGCTTCATTGGCAAAGCTTCGTTACACTAAAGATGACGGCAGATATAAAAATTGCTTCTGTAAAAGCTCATATATTATTTAATTCTGTTTTATTTTTCTTTCAGGGTAGACTGGAGACATGACGTCCATAAGCAACTTGGAATTCCCTTGCAGTATTGGCCACTTAGGCAACTCCATACATCTGACAATTATTTATAATATGCCTTCCCTGAAATCTTTGAATGATGTGCAAAGTTCCTCATTCAAAGCAATGGCAGGTTTCAACATCAAAGCTTAGGATTTATTCACTATAGTAAATATTATAGTAATTATAAATAGTAAGCAGATGATAACCGACTAAGACATTATTGCCAGCACATGGTGCAAAGACACACCCAAATGCAGGAGCAGTAGGTCTCCCCTTGCCCATAGACATTTTCCCCAGGCTCAGTATACCCAGCATCAAAATGTTCTGAATCTTGCCAACAGATCTATAGTAGAGATTTATAAAGAGAAAACCAGGTGCTTTTAAGGGGGCAAAGTGCTAAATGAGGTGTAAACACCCTAAAAACCAATAGAAAGCCTTACAGTATTTCATTCTTTGCACCAAAAATAGCAGCTGTTTTGCATTGAAATCTTTGTATTAATATTTTGAAATGCTTACCAACATAAAAATGTATTTTGTTCTTTAGTTTTTAATGAAATGTAAATGGCAATGTTTTTAGTTTATTTGATTAATAAAAATAAATGCTCTTTATTGTACTCAATAAACGTTCACCTATATACTAAACCAAAAAGTAAAAACTTCTTGCTTCTTGGTTGGGTAATGAAATATACTGCATATGCTTAAAGGAAAGCAAATATGATGCCAAGACAATTAGCCGAATTAAGACAAATGCTCCAAATGAGATATTTTGGTCTGAAATTTACAATCCCCTGGTAGATGCTCCACAACGTCTAGTTTAGTGAACAGGGCCTGTGGTGTTTTACATGTATTTGCTTTCATTAATATAATTAACATAATTTAATTCATTAATAACTCAAGATGTTATGTTGTAGAATATAAGGCAGAGTTTGGATCACAAATATGTTAACAAATATATGGAAAAATAATTAGAGAAGCAGGGCAGAGATTACACGTATACTAGAGGCAAACAGCATGGCTTGTTCTGTGATCTTGGGTAATGCCAAATTTCACAAAAGTTGTTACAAAGGCCTTCACTTTTATGTCCACCTGGACGGCACACTGAGGATGTGTATAAGGACATACACTGAAGCAGAGGGCTTTACAGTGGGTGATATGAGATGATGTTTCTGGTTTGCTGGCGTCACTGATGAAAGTTGTGAGTTGGTTGGCATCACTATTGGGTATACCATGAGTTAGCAGATCTCACTGTGGATGAGTTGCTTGACTTCAGTGTAATGGCTAGCATATAAACTAAGTCATATTTTCAGCACATGCTGGTCAGACAGGCAATTAAGGGGAATGATAGGTTGTTGGTTTGCATGTCACTTGTAGCCTCTCCATCTTAATCTTAATAGCTACTTCTTCAGCTTACCTCCACCCTGCTATTGCTTTGTCAATTGATCACTACCCTCGCATTGTCAGATGACCCTGACTCAAGCACATACAAGGGCTATATAAGAATTTTCTATTAAAATAGCACCATTACAATTGTTGAATTATGATAAGTGTCACTAAGATGAATCAGAAATGGTGTAACATTAAAAAAGCTGCATCATAATGACTCAAGGTATAATGGTGCACATTGACACAGCAATATAACCCGTTTCTTATTCTGTATCTGATTTTGCACTGGTGGGAATTAATCATTAAACACAAAACTGTAAATTTTTGGCTTATTCAAAAAATGAATTGTAAAATTTGGGTAAAAATAGATGATTGTGATAGTCACAATGAGGCTAATTTGCATTTGTTATTTAATTCACTACAATTAAGTGTTTAGTGAATACACCTCTTTAGACGCTGGGCTTAAATCTAATGCAGATCTACCTACTAATAAAATTGGACATTGTAGAAAGAGATTATCCTGAACCTAACATTACACTTCCCCTAACATTATTATATGAATGGTGCTGTGCTCTTATTAATAGTGCACCATTACAAGAGTACCATGTTTCTCTTTGGCATTTTAAATAGAGTGATTTTAAAAGGATACTACACATGGTTGCCTTTTGTGAGAGAGGAACGTAAATGTGCTGCTTATAACTCTGAATTGCTATAATTGGATCAGCATTTCTTGTCTGCAGCAATATTCAGCAATCTTACTGAGCCTTAAGGCACAATGACCAATTTACAGTTTAGTAACATTTGCTTGTTGAAGGAATGTATTCAGGTTAGGGGTAATTGCATTTGTGTGCGTGTGTAAATGTGTGTGTGTGTGTTTTTTTATATGTCTACATGCATGTACACAAGCAAAGTAATGTACTAAGTAGTAGTATTCATGAGGCAATGTGTATATATGTTGAAAATAACTATGGATGAGGTAATGTATATATATGCTGACGCTATATTGATATTGTCATAATAACTATGCTAGCCTAGTAACATTTGAGTGTTGAAGTAACTATGCTGTACTGTATAAGGCTAGCCATATGCTGATATTAATCATACTGTGCGTTATGAGGTTGCATCTGCATACGGGAGTGTTTAATACAATATCAATACTGCTATTATTTATTGACTGAGTCCAATGGAGGAAAATATGAAAGGAGCGGACTCTGTTCACCGGAGATCAGTTTAATAAGTTAAGTGGTTGTCAAGATGATATAGAGTATGGTCTTCACACCAAGATAAAAACCATAGTTCTTGATAACTCTCTATAGCGTGCATATCAATGTTCAGCTACCATATAGAAAACTATAGTTCTCTATCATTTTTTTTTTTTTTGTTAATAGTAAGCGACCATTAACAAGAAAATATCACTTCCTGTACCATTACCCAAAGCCAAACTACTGGTTAACTATAGATCACGCTATTAAAATATCAGCCATTGGTTATTTATGTAGCATATACCAGGCTGCTAATGCTCAGCCTGGTATATGATAAATACAGTGGTAAACCCATGATGCCATGCGCGCGGTCCTACGGCAACGATGTGGGTGCTAGTACTGGCAGTGCCGAGGAGGTAACTTTATTTTATGTTTGCATCTGCTGCAAACTTCAGACAATCACAGTATATTCTTCAATACCTTCAAACAGATTGACAGAGTATAGAGCTATCAGCAAGGGCAATAGAGCCTCTTAAAATGTCATGTGATATTTTAGCTTGGTTTTTTTATTGTTGCAGGTGGCATAGACTTGTGGTGTCAATATATTGTCAACATTTGAATGTTGAAGTAACTATGCTGTACTGTATAAGGCTACCCATATGCTGATATTAACCATTAACCATTGGTAAAGTATAAAGATGTCCTAACAACATCTAATATGTTTCTGATCTTTATGCACTTTCAAGCTACAAAGTATCCACAGACAATGAAAAAAGTGGGAAAAACAATGTTAGTTGTACCCAGGTTGTCGGTGACGATGATAGAGCTTTGAAACGGTTTAAGTGCGTCCCCAATGAGGTGAATGTAATCCTCTAGGACTTTCATCAGAAGAATAGAGCCTGGAGCCACCTGAGTAACAGATAATCAGTAGAATGCACAAATTAAATATGGCCTGCTTCGCCCAGGAGAAGTCACATTTATAAACGTGCAATGATCAGGGACAGCTAGCGGAGAGAAACACATACAATTCATGAGAAAAAAAACATTTGTTTCAAATAAAATGACAAAGGTTTAAAGACTTTATCTCTGGATCAAAATAGCATCAGTCTACCCTCCAGGGCACATGCTAGATTCAAACTGCGCATTAAGAGACATTTACTGCAATTTCATTACACAGGAGACAATGTGATAAGCTACAGAGAGAAACTGACAATGCAATGGTAGATAAGTACCACTTTTCTCATCCCGTCTCCATCTACAATTGGACTCTACAAAGCACTTTAACCCTTTTAGGATAAGGGCCTATGTAAATGCTGTAGTATCAGGACTGTCTGTCTCGGTAAGTCGTCTGTCGTGATTTTCTTAAAAAATTAAAAGCAACTCAATATTATGAAAAATGTTTATGTCCCCAAGTAATATTAGATTTGTTAGTGAAATTAAGCATTTCCTAAAAGTTGATGTGCTCATCTTTTTACATAACATCAAACTCATTTGTGACCCTGTTACTCTTGCTTAATGTCAGTAAAATTCAAGTGGTCTTATATTTCCCCATCTCCCACTAAGAGGATTATCCTCTCCAGCATTTAAATGCATTGACAGTTTTCTTTCATTCTACTTTTTCATTATCCCCCGCAAGTGGCACACACACGCACAGCCCACCCCCGCGACAGCAGACGTCACAAATTCAATGCTCACTGACAATACGTCACTGTCCCCACCTGCTGTGCATCCTCCCACTTCTCCTTATTCTCTGCATCCAGTATGTGGCTGACAGCATGGAAAAACTTCTGCAGGAGAACAGAAATATTGTGGGAGGGAAGGAAAGGAGGATGTGAGAGGGGAGAAGAGGAAGGAAAATTTGAAGATTAAAGGTGGAAGTTGAGATGGATTGACGGCTAATATTCAGAAAAAAGGAATGTGCAAAATACATTTTTATACTTAGATATGAAAACAGAAACAGGGACATAGCAGATGGTTTTTAAAGTGTATCTTTCTTTGCCATCAGAGACGTTTAACAGTGGAAATACTGCCCAGTCTACGAGCCATATTTTCAAAGATTCTTTAGGCTTAGAGAAGGGTGGGGGTGAGTGGAACAACACACAGCATACTGATTGAGCAAAATGAATGAGACAGAAAAAGTGGTATTCTGTTGGTAATTCATTTTACCATAACTTTCTGTTTATTATTTCTTATCTGTATTTTCATCAATGATGGTGTAAGCAATCTTCGCACTCTAGATGCTATGGACTACATCTCCCTTGATGCTTTTCCAGCTTTATGGCTGTAAGAGCATTATGGGTGATGTAGTGCACAACATTTAGAGTGCCAAAGGTCGCCTACGCCTGGACTAGTGTATGGGATAAAAAGAAAAAATCCCTTTTTGGAAAATAACATTTCAGTTTTTACCTAATCTGACCATGTATTTACTTTGGTGAGCATTAAACCTTTGAGTGCCAGTAATGTACACATCTAGCCCTGAAAAAAGTTACTATTAGATATTAAACTTCACAAGATGTTGTTAAATGCTATTAAATATCATATATGTCGTAGAGACGTACTAGATACCACACTCACCAAGTAACCCAGGTGCTCTGAAACCAAGGCTAGCCAGTCCTCCCTTTCAAGATATGCAGAATAAATAACGGTTCAGTCACTCCGGGATAACAAAAAACAGCATCTTTATTGGTGCAAAAACAGCAACGTTTCGACCCTACAGGAGCTTGATAAAGACGTTGCTGTTTTTGCAACAATAAAGATGCTATTTTTTGCTATCCCGGAGTGCCTGAACTGTTATTTGTTCTGCATATCTTTAAATATGAGTCGCATTATATATCCTGATCTCCCTGAATTGTTTCATCTAGAATGATCGTGGTATCTGGAGTTCAGTAAAAGGAAGAATGCTAAAATGCAGCACATATTAACCCAAACATTAGAGGGTTATTGACTACAGTGTGAACTCTGCCTCCAAGTGAATTTAAAATTTTATGCCAAAATAGTTATAATAAAAATCTGACTTTTGTAATTTCTTTACTTTACCAGTTGTGGATTTGAATCTGGAATTCCTGACAATTCACACTTTAGTGAACAACCCTGCTAGAATAATGCCAATACGTTGGTTTCATCAACAGGAGAAACAAGTGGGACAATGATATAGATGCATAAGCATAAGGACCGTTAATCTTTACAGCAAAAAGAGTTAATCCTTAGAGATTTTTCACACAAATTAAGGGGTGAAACAGGCAACATTGTAGGCTCTGACAAGATTAAGAAAGAAATGGGGTGAATACGAAAGGTATCGTATGTAAATGAATGATGACAGATGCAGTTAAATAAATAAATAAAAGAGAGGAAAAAGATGGTGCAAGTGAGATTAAGAAAAAAGGGCAAGAGAATATTAAAAGAGAGCAGAATAAAAAACACTGTGTGCTGGCTGTAATATCACATTATACACAACATGAGTTCTGTTAACAAGCAAAAGAGCCTTTTATGTCTGTGCTACAACTCACTGTGACAGCACTTACAGGCTCTGTCTGCATGTTACGCATGGATCTACAAGCCAGCTTGTGCACCAGAGCTTAGGCTAAAAGATGCAGCAGAGAGGCTGGCACATGAGTCAGCCAGATGGAAAGCAAGAAAGGACTGCCTTAAACACAGATAGGCATGCAACAGGTAGCATACATATGGAAATGTGAGCTAACTAAAACCGGAACAAAGAACAATTAAACACCTATGTATCTATCTATGTATCTATCCATAATACCTGTCTGTCTATATACATCACATCTGGATTGTGTAAATCAAGTTTTTAAAGCAGATCTGCCACTTTTCAGTATTTCATAAAATATATTCTTTATTGAATACTGATCAAGATCGCTAGAGCCGACATTGACAATGCCGAAATCCCACCAGCTGCTGGGACTGGACAAAAGCTGCAAGCGGAGCCCCGCCTTTTGTCTACCTCAGGCTTTTCCATTAGGCAGCAGCTGTCACCCTGCACCCTGCAGCCACCAGACTCACACTGTATCTGCCACTTATGGGGGTCTTTGTGAAATATGCAATGACCCTTGAAAGTGATATACCTGCTTTAATAAAAACTCAGCTTTATTAGTGTTGGGGTTAATGCTGCTAGAGATATTTCAAACTGTGAATCAAAGCAAGTGCCACATCAAAGACCCCAATAAGATGAAATATCTCTCTGGCCTGTACATTTAATATATTTAGATACCACCCCTTGGTTGAAACACTAAGTTTAAAGGGACACTATAGTCACCAAAACAACTTTAGCTTAATGAAGCAGTTTTCCTGTATAGATCATGTCAGTCTCACTGCTGAATTCTTTGCCATTTAGGAGATAAATCCCTTTGTTTATACAGTCCTAGTCACACCTCCCTGCATGTGACTTACACAGCCTTCTTTAACACGTCCTGTAAAGAGTCATCTAATGTTTACACTTCCTTTACTGCAAATTCGGTTTAATTTAGAATTTGTTTTATCTCCTGCGCTGTTACTAACTTGCAAGACCCTGCAAGAAGCTCACGTATGCAATTTTAATCTACAGAGCAGGAGATACACACATTCAAAGTAAGTAACATCTGATTGGAAATTAAAACATTTTATTTTCATGCAGACATGCCAGTCACAGCCAGGAGAGGTGTTGCTACGGCTGCATAAAGAGAAACAAAAATGATTTAACTCCTAGATGGCAGAGAATTGAGCAGTGAGGCTTCATAAGGTATGACCTATACACCAAAGCGTCTTCATTTGATGACTATAGTGTCCCTTTAAAATAATTAAAGCAAGCTACAGAAATGTGGGAAGGAAAACTAAAGACTAGCAATATTATGGTTCTTAAATGCATTCTGGGAGTGTTATGGAAATGCAATCTCTCAGCGTAAACCATAACTTGTAGTCAATAAGATATATTCCTTCTAAAAGCATCCACAGTTTAGGGTGTTAGTCTATAATTGTACATTGCATATACTGTGGATGGAAAGCAATAGAGGACACATGCCTGCGTGAATTTGTGCATATCTATAATGTATTAGTTTTTATACCAAACAGATACAAGCACGAATGCATAGTGTTGGGGGAAGTGTCTTTTTAATTTTTACAAATGTAAAGTCCAATTTTTCAGTTTCACATTATAAATAGCTCAGAAACTATGTACATATTCTCATGCATAATGCATAGTTTCCTATTTAACACCATAAAAGAAACATCCTCCTCATATGTGGAGAAACATTCAAAAAGTCAATTAGGTTTACTGCGCACATACATTTTTTAGTCCACTGGTGCTACTAAGCTAAATTAAGAAGCAACTGAAAGAAAATATGTTGGTGGTGGATATTTTCAACTATCTTTGTTTGAACCCATAGGTACCAAATTTTCCCTCCACATATTTGTTTTCTTACCTGAATGTCCTCAAATGAGGGTATGTATGTGGCTCTCTTGTACGTGTCAGTCACATTGCGCAAGATCTCCACACAGAAAAGAAGGTCTCCACTATAGTAGTTCTTGGTTGACACCAACTCCAACATGCTCCGGACCACCTGAGACATACCCTGTCCAGCCAATAAGCGTTGACCCTTAGCCAAATGTTCTCGGAGCTGGGGGAAGGGGGAAGGAGAGAGCTCTGACCACTGCAAGGAAGAAATGTGTGTATAGAATATACAGCCCCCCAAGCATACCAATTTTACACATACAGTTTACACAGTCAATATTTTCATTACCATTCTCTAAATCATATTTTTAATCGGAACATTGAATATCGATTCTGAGTTTTATGGACTTTCGGTATCAGATGTTAGTCTCATGGTTAGGCTTTTTAATGGTGATCACAAAATGCTTTGTAACTCTGATATGCCATCTATGTATCTTACATATTGCAGGTTTTAGAACAAAAGTGGTTCCAATACAATTAAAGGATAATTGCTGTCTCTGCCGTTCGTACATTGATCATTATGCTCTGGAATCTTAATGAAAATGAAAAAGGTTTCCTGTTAGCCTGCATTTTCTATCAATTTTGTGAGAATAGAGAATTTATTTCATGAAATAATAAATGAAGAAGCTCAATAAATGCAGCCGTCCCACAAAACCATTCTGAAGGGTACATCTAGGTATCTATGCTTTGAAACATTTGACGTTTCAGTCCGAATCAAACTTTTTTCAAGACCTTGAAAAAAGTCAGAGTCGGACTGAAACGTTGACTGTACCACATTTGCACAAATAAAGGAAATAGTGCACAAGATTACAAGCCCTCTGAGTGCATTTCTCTGGAATGTTGTATTGGGGCACGAAATAGCACCGAGGCAAGAACAGGACAGGAATGTGAGTGCCAAGCCCATGTTGGTTATACAACTGTAAACGGATAGGGGTGAGGGAATTATGTGGAATGGAGAAGTGTAAAGAGTTGAGATCGGCACAAGCTAAACAGAGAAGAAATTGAAAAAATCTAAATAAAAAAAAAGATAGGTGCAGATTGAGTCCACCAGGAGAAAGAGGCAAGATAGAAAATTGAGAGAAACATAAGAGACCCTGTGAGACAGAGTATAAGGCAGCTCAAAGTAGAGTACAAGAGTCATATATACGATGCAGAATATTCCACAGATCATAGGGAGAGAGTCTTTTCAGGTGCTCAGTGACAAGAGCACTCTGGGTAAGTTAAATAAACAGTAATTCTGGTGCAAATTGCTTAGTGAGGGACAATCCTCTTAGAATCCCAATGAATAAAGACTCCTAAGTCCAAAACACATAAGGCTCTGGTCTATCTGTTTCCCTGAGCACAACTGTGGTGATTTAATAAAATAATTTTATCGTTGGAAAGCTTCATGAGGCATGTTTCTGGCAACTGCAAAGTGTATTACAGTAACCTTGGAAACCAACAGAATGTTTCTGCTGATTACTCTACCTTCAGAACTTTGACCCAAATTTGCACTATGCATGTGCGATCTGCAATATATGGTTTGCGTGTTACTTCCAACAAAAGAAAATATTATTCACAATTTGCTCCATAAAGTAAAAAATCCATAATGGACATTTTGTACAGCTTTCAGGGCTAGGCATCTAATGCTGCACTACAAATCTTAAAAGTGTAAAATATGTTCTTGTCACGTTTCTGGATATTAATCCATAACAATGAATATAGGATTCATCCTTTAAATATATATTGGTCGAACAAAACAAAATAAATAAGTCACAACAAGTAAGACAATTCTCAATTTTACAGCCAAACTGAGATATCAGAATGTATTGACCATCAAAGCATTTCATGGTGCTATAAAATAAATGATTTATCTTTATCACTTTTATTTAAAATTGCACTTTTTATTACACACAGTAAAACTTTGTGAACAGCTTTTTCAACATTTTCATGCTGCTATTGTACAGGATCGATTTTCTTTGGCTAGATAAACAAAATGCTATTTCTAAAATCAGACATGCACAATTTTGTCCAAATTACTGAGCTATTTAATAATAGTTAAGGTTGAATCCACTGTGTGGCAATGGCACTGCATGTGAGTCTGCTTAGTAACAGAATGAATAGATTTATTAAGCAGTGAGAATTCCAGTATAAATCTTGTCCCAAGATGCCTCATTTTCACAGCAATAAAAATGATCCTTGAAATATTTTTTTTTTCCTTATTGTTTAGTTGCTTACAATTTGATAAATGTACCTCCGGAAGGGTATAATGTCAAAAGGCAAATGCCACCACCCAGAATTTTTAATATTATGTTTGCTTATCCACTACATTTAAGAAAAACATTTTTGTTTAAAATTAAATGTATAAATCAACCCACTTTATCCTGCAAGTGGGTGCATCAATTTTAGCTCCCTGTCAGTCGTCGTTATAAGCTCACGTTCAACCTGATCAACATATTGAAAACGTATAGAAAAGAAGAGAAATTAAACAAGGTATATTTTTCTCCTTCTCATTTGCAATGTGTGCCTTGGTTGTCTCTTAACTGAACCGGATTATGATGTCATTTTCTAAATCTTAGACATACATTTAAAACAAAGTGAAGGATCACATGAAAAAAAGTTAAAGAAAAAAAATGTTATTGTGACACCAAGAGCATCTTTAAATTAACAAGTTGACACTCTAGACACCATACATTTTTAATCAAATTAAGAGGTTATAATGCCTGGTGTCTCCTGGTGCCTTCCCTCTGTTTAACGCTAAAGGGACACTCTCTTCAAATTAAAAATAAATAAAATAAAATCATTGTTTAATAGATATACCCCAATAAAAACAGCCATGCATTTACTTCTGCATATTTTTCATTGGGATATATCTCAAACAGCTTGCAAAAACTGCATTTCTCTTGTCTGCTGCCTTTGCAAGAGCTCCCCTTCTTCCCCAACCCAGACCTTCTGTGGCTGTCCAATCACAGACTTTCCAATGCAGCTCAATGATATGTATTTGGAAGGCAGATACTCTGGGTAATTGCCTGCCTCTACCAAGCTAACAGAACCTGTTGTCTGATTGACAGCCAGGGGGTGTAACAAGGTACATTTATAAAAATAAAAAAATTCTACTGAAAAATTCACTTTTTTGTAAAATGAAAGAAAGAGCAAACTGCAGTGCTTAAAGGTCCTGGAGTGTCACTTTAGACCATTTTTGAACAGGTACATGCTGAATGAGGGTCTCTGATCTACTACATCCCAATCCCACTGTGTTGCTCAGACCAAAACTTCTGCATTAACCTGAGCAATCATGGGCGGCAGTGATTGGTTGAGAGCATCAACTGAGCACGCTCAGTCTATCACAGAAGCTCATTGCCGGCATTAATTAGTATGGCTTAGGCAGAATGGAAATTTCCACCGTAGCCATGCGGAGTGTTGGAGTCTTTGTTAAGCATTAATTGATGCAGCTCTCTTATTGCTTAAAAGTAGAGCCTTTTGACGTCTTCAACTGTGCTAAAACATACCATTGGTATATCTTCATCATGCTTAGATGCACAGAACATTTCCTGACTATCTTGTAAACATTCAAGATCATTAAAACACAAAACAGATCTTTCACCTAACATCTTTTGATTTTGTGCAAACCATCCCTTTCCTCCTTTTTTCTTCATGGTTACTGTTTTACAGAATATTTTCCCCAATTTCTAATTTTCCTTTAGAGATTCGAACGTTTTGAATAAATAGAGAGAGCGCTAGATGCTAAAAAGATTGTGGTAAAACATTAATGTTGGGTTTCACCTGCATAATTCAAGTTGGACTCAAATAAAACAAATGATCAATTTATGTTTGCTTTTACACAAAGTACGAGAACATCAAAAAGTACGTCCAGTTCTAAAACAATCAAACTGAATAAGGTAGACAAACCTGGTGGACATATTTTCCTAAAGGCTTGTTGGTGTATCCAAAATGTATATTATAAGAGACATAATAATATCTGCAATAACAGGCTTTCTATCAGCTTAAAGCATTCAGTAGTGCCCCAGAGCAATAAAATAATATAATAAATTGTACTAAGCTGACAAAATTACCTCATGTTAAATATGATATGTGTGGTCCAGATAAAAAGGAATTGTCTGAGCGGTAAGCGGCAGGAGTGGAGTTGAACAGAGGAGGGGATATAAAAACCAAAAACAGATCACGTAAGGGTGGGAGACGTTCAATGAAAGAGGAAAAGAGGGGAGATGAATGCTTCCCCTTGCAGGCACTTTGTGCAAGTGTAAAAGCTCTGTATGTCTCTCACCAGCATACGGTGCATGCTGACAGACTTTTTTTGTTGCAGAAAATTGATATTAAGCAGGAACAAGTCACGTATACCCATGTTTCACATGTGCCAGTGGAGTAACTAGCACACGAAACACAAGTGCAAATGCTTCTGGATGTGCAGCCTTTACAGGATAGGATACAGGAAGTCAATGTAAGGATTGACAGATGGGTAAGGTGTGACATGAGCAATTGGAGAGAAAAATTACTTTGGTGGCAGCATTCATTACAGACTGTAGAGGGGCAGTATGGTTCCAAGGGAGATGAATTAGAAGAGGATTACAGTAGTCAATGCAAAAAATGACTAGAGCATGAGCAAGCTCGTTAGCAGCATCTTGCGTAAGAAGAGGGCAGAAGTGGTCAATGTTTTTAGGGTGGAATCAGTAGGATGTGGCAACATACTGGACGTGAGGCTTAAAGTTTAGGCCATAATCAAAGGGAACACTATGACAACGAGTTTGTAAAGATGGGCTGATGCAGGTACCATCAACTGGCAGGGAGGAGGATCACTATTATGAGGAGGAAAAATAAGAAGCTCAGTTTTAGAGAGATTGAGTTTCAGAAAGCGAGAGGACATTCAATCAGGGATGGAGAGATAGAGGGAGCAGGGAAGGAGCGATATATCTAAGTGGCATTGTCATACAGTTGGTAGTGAAAACCAATGGAATTAATACAGTTTCCAAGAGAGGCAGTATAAAGAAAAAAACAAAAGGGGAAAAAGAAGAAAGCCTTGGAGAATTCAACTGAGATAGAATGAGGGGAGGTGGTGTCCTTAGAAAAAGAGATACTGAATGCACATTGACAGAGATAGGATGAGAACAATGAGAGGACTGTGTTACAGAGACCAATGGATTGTAGAGTTTGAAGGAAGACATGATCAACAGTGACAAAGGCAGCAGAGAGGTCAAGAATAATAAATATAGAGTATTGGCATTTAGATTTAGACACAATTAGATCATTGATGTGAAGGAGGTAAGGATTGCGTCTAGGGCTAATAACAGTAGTCTATAACATTAAGAACCAGACCAAATGTTCTAAATGGAGAAAAAGTATGATTGTTTAGCAAGGGTGAGAGTTGTGCTGTACAAACGCTAGATGAATTTATGAGGGAGAAAGACTGACAAAAGTACAAGACTTTCTCCAGCAGTGCTCAGCTGAACAGGAGCATCTCTGTAGGCAGCGGGTTGACTTGCCATGGTTTGGAGCCATGACATCCTTTAGGTGTATGTTTAGAGCGAGGCTGCAGTCTCCTGGGGTGAGGGTAGATAACAGAGAGGGACAGGAGAAGGTAGGGATGGATGAGAGTTCAGTCAAGACATCAGCTGACAGTTGCTGGAGTCCAAGATAATTTATTTTCCTCCTTAGATGACGAGGGTTAGGAGTTGAGCATGGAAGGCACACTAGTTTTCAATTAAACAAGAATAAAGGGTGACAGGGAGGGAGGTAGAAATACAATAAGAAAATAAGAAATAGATGAATAAAATGAGGTATTAAATAGGTATTCTTGAGTAGATCTTCCAGAAAAGCTACCTCTGCCTAAGGCTTCGGCTGCAAGACTTGCTAGCTCTGAGTCCTGTGAAAGGTCCTTAGGGGTTACACTAAGCCATCGAGCAACTTTAGCCTAATGAAGCAGTTTTGGTGTATAGCTCATGCCCCTGCAGTCTCACTGCACAATTCTCTACCATTTTCTTTCTGTTTACGCAAACCTAGCCACACCTCCCTTGGCTGTGACTCACATGGCCTGCATGAAAAAAAATATTTTGTTTTCCATCAGATCTTGCACAGTGTGTTTACTTCAGATGTTTTTATCTCCTGCTCTCTTAATTGAACTTAAATCATACAGAAAAATCTCTTGGATGCAATTAACAGGGTAGGAAATAATAAATTCTAAATGTAAGGCTTTCGCATTTAAAGATTTTTGTCTGAATTACCAGAGTCAGTTCATGTAGTGCATTTAAAGCATATGTCTTATGCTCATGAAGTGTAAGGAAGGGCTATAATACATTTAAAATGCATAAATCACCTGCAGACTAGGGAGGAGCGATGACATAGGGTGCACACGCACGCATATGTCCTTGTGGAACACGGCTGAGAGCGCGACGGAGGGAGTCAGGAGCCGACCAGGAGCCAGGGAAGCAGGGCACGAGGGCACGATATGGACCCCCACATAGGACTAAACAGGACCTGACGCTGGGTCAAGAGAGAGAAAGCTATCTGCAAGTCCACCGGTCAGACAGACGCTACAAAGCTAGCCACGACAGAAGGAAACTGCAAGCAGGACAGACAAGGAAAAACCATTCAAAGCTAAGTGTTGAATCACTAATGTAAACGCGAATGTAAACTGATATTAAGAAGGGGAACACACAATTAGCAATACTTAAAGGTTGGGACAGTAAAATAGTAAGGTACTTTGGAGAAAGGTTCTAAAGTCTCTGAAGTCTTTTCCCACAGGGTTGAATTGTTCACCCTACACCGCTATTTAGGTGAGGGTAAACCCCATATAACCTCTTCCACTCCATTTTTTTTTCTATTTGTTTATTTATTTATATCTATTTTTTTGGGGTGGGGGGAGTTGTTTGCCTTTTGTTCTGTGGCCGATTCCTTTCCCTTTGCACGTCAGCCTGGTTTATCTGCCAAATATCCTGGCCTTATCTCTTTTTCAGCATCTCCTACACTCAAACTTGTATTATATCAGTAGTGAAAGGAGTGTATATTTGATAAGTAAAAAGGAAATAAAAAATAAAAAAAAGGAAAATAAATAAGTAAAAGGATAAGAAGGGCAAAATATAATTGAGGCGAAGTGGAAATAAGAAGACGCAAGGGAAGACAATATAGCAAATTAAAGATACCAACACACCAAAGAGATAACAAACGCTAGGAAAAAGTAAACAAAATGGCCACAAAGAAGATGGTAAACAACTAAGAAAAGAAAAGAAACCTGAAAACAAAACAGAAAAACGCCTCTCCTTTTTTTCACCACAGGAGCCAGGATATAAGACAAACATGGAAGAATCCCTACTGTCAAATATTCCAATAGAGGTAGATATTAACAAGGGACAGAAGGAGGACAACCAGGAAACGAGGGAAGGAACGAATACGTCCACCTACTCAGACACCTAGACAACCAATTTGAGAAACTCAAAGAAGAAATGCAAGCTAACACCAGGGATATCAACTTTCAGTGCACAAATCCAAGGAATGTAGGAAAAACTAAATGTGATGGAACATATGGAAAAAAGCCATAGAGAGGAATACCTGACATTGGAAAGAAAACCCCCATGTAACTAAACCCCCATTATTTTTTGCCTAGATTAGGTGTTTTTAATAAAACTAGCAAAATCTGTCAGCACCAAAGTAGCTGTTTAGTAGATAAGGGAGTGTGCTGGATTTTCATTTTTACTGGAAAGAAAAATGACAGAAATGGAAAACAAACTGATAGACTCGGAAGATAGATCAAGATGGAACAACTTAAGATTTAGAGGAATACCGGAACAAGTAACCGAACAAAAACCTGGAGTCATATATAGAAGATTTTATCAAACATCTAGATGTGGAATGGGACTTCAGAATACCTACTATAGAGAGATGCCATAGGTCTCAGACCATCTCCCAAGAGATGTGCTGATATGCTGCACTTCGTTTAAACTCAAGATCCAAATAAATGCTATAAGAATAAAAAAATGCGCTGAAGAATATGAAACCGTGAAAATATTTCAGGACCTTTTATGGCCAACCAGACAGAAGAGGAAAACCTTCTCTGACAGTACAACAATTTTGAGAGATAACAACATCAAATACCGATGAGGGTTCCCCACAAAAATGATCATTTCACACGTAGGAAAAACTATAGCTATTGATAGAGCAGAGGACCTAAAAAATTGGCTAACTGCAAACAACATAGGAAGTGGCCCCAAGCACTTATCAACAAATAGTGAGGCTCCAACTACCTGAGAGAAAAAGGGAGAAAGGAAGGAATATAAGAGACACTTAACTCACATGCACGGGAGAGATTAAGAAAGCAAAAGGGAATAATAAAATATCCCAAGTAAGGAACAAGGAGAAAAAAAATCACAAATATGGCAAGATAAGATAAAAACATAAATAATTAAATTACACAATACACAAACGGAAATATATCACCAACAGAAAAAAACAAAGAAAAAAAACAAAACACAAATTAAATTAAGAAGGATATCGTACAATTGCACTACAAACACAAAGAAAAAAAAACAAGATATAATGGCACAGAAATAAACACACTCACATAATGATGTTTAAATAATAATTAAAGGGCAATAAGAAAGGAAAGGGAAAAGAAAGGAGAAAAATATATAACACTTTTTTTTTCTCTTCAGGATTAGAAATAAGATAAAAGGTGGATGCGGCTTAAATTATGGAGGTCCTATAAAATATTTAAAATGTGTAAGCCACGTGCTTAATTGCCTAAAAGTATCTGAAAGGGGGCTCCCTCTAGATCACAGTCCCTCCGCACGCCTTTCCCACAAGACAAGTGGGACCCATACTCGAGTAATGCCTGACATTACTCGAGATGTTGTATGTCAGGACATATCTGCCATGCAATACATATATCACTGGTTGATTCCAAAATTTTGGAACAACCTAGTGTTTGATGTAAATATAAATTATTTTCTTGTTTTAGGTTTCACAATAAACTTTAGAGAGTGAGATCCCCTACAGACAGAAAATTTTAAATTAAGCTAGTCTCAATAAATGCCCGTGGGATCAACACACCCAGTAAAAGATCTACAATCTTAGAATTCCTAACAAAAAACAGGGTATAAATTTGCGCCCTACAAGAAACACAATGGACACACTGGACAAAATCCAACAAAATATGTTCTTCAAGATACCCCACCATTATAAGCGCTTCGAAGGAAAATTTAAAAAAAGAGGTGTCTCCCTTCTGTTCGAAAAAAATGTCTCCTTAGATATTAAACATGAAGTACTAGATCCAGAAGGCCGGTACATCATTCTAGTATGTGAAGTCAATAATAAACTATTTACACTGGCCAACATATACGCACCAAATAAATTGACAATAAACTATATCGCAAAAGTCCTTAAAAAGATAGAACAGATTAAACAAGGACTGGTATTATTAATGGGGGACTTTAACTGTGTAATTGACCCAGTTAAAGATAGGAAAATCCAGAAAGACCAAAAGAACCGAATTACAAGTGAAAATAGAAAGTAAAACTTATTGACCAACTATAACGTAAGCGATATATGGAGAATATTTCACCCCTCAGACTTAGACTATACATGTTACTCTAGAACACATCATTCTTATTCTAGAATTGACCTTATGCTGGGAAACATGCCCATGCTCTATCTGACTAAAAAAATTGAGATAAAAGATATAACGTGGTCAGATCATATTAGAATATGCGGATACTTTTGATAATTTTCACAAAGATTGGCGTCTAAAGCATTATACACTACATAAGAAGAATAATGTGGATGAGATTAAAAAAATAACTAACTTTTTTTTTTTAGAAAATAAAAATTAAGGCACACCAGACATCACGGTCTGGTGTGCGTATAAAAGCGTAATCAGAGGTCACATAATAAAAATGGTATTCACTGCAAAAAAGAAAGGAATACCCCCTTTAGCCAACTTATATATAACATTAAGCAAATATGAAAAACTAAATAAAACAACACCCTCCACACAAACAGCAATGTAAATTGTAGAAATAGAAAAACAGATAAACGATCAGTTAATGGACAATGCAGCCAAACAGCTAGAATACTTACAATCAAAATGGTATTTGAAGGGCAACAAACCAGAAGCGTCAATGACTAATAAACTCAAAAAGGAAAAACAAAAAAGAACAATATACAAAATAAGAGAGAAAGAAACTTATCTACTCACCCCAGAAAAAATAGGAGAAGCATTTGGAAAATTCTATCAGGATCTATATAATCTACCAGAAGAAATATTTGGTAAAGAAGAAGAAATAGATAGATTTTTCCAAAATATACAATTGCCAAAAATCACAGTTGACCAACAAAAAAGGATAAATCAACCGATAACGTAAACTGAGATTAGCAAATCAATAGAAAAACTCAAATTAAAGACTGCCCCAGGCCCAGATGGTTTTACCAATAAATGTTAAAAGTTAATGAAAGAGCAATTAAAAGGAGAACTTGTTAATATTTATAATCACATAATGAGAACAGGACACTGCCCTGGAGAGTTGTTGAGAGCAAACATAGTTCCCATCCCAAAAATAGACAAAGATTCAGAGTTGATCAGTAACTACAGACCGATTTCCTTAATCAATACTGATATTAAAATTTTCTCTTCTATTCTGGCAGAAAGGCTAAAAACAGTTATACCACAATTAATTAATTTGTGTTTATACCAGAGAGGTCACCCATCAACAATCAACAAAGAAAAATAATCAATATATTAGAAGAAACAGAAAAAAATAAAACTCCACTAATGTTGTTATCAATAGACGCAGAAAAAGCATTCAATAGGGTGGGTTGGAGTTTTATGTTGCGACATTAAAACAATTTGGAATCACAGGTTCAATACTACAAGCGATATCAGCCCTCTACACAGATCCATCAACAAAAGTTATAGGGTCAGGATTCGCATCACATTACTTTAATATAAAAAATGGGACAAGACAGGGTTGCCCGCTTTCCCCATTATTGTACATAATGGTTTTAGAACCCTTAGCAACTTTAATAAGACAAAACAAAAAAATAAAAGGTTTCAGTAATATTTCTGGACAAATAAAGTTAAACATATATGCAGATGATATTCTATTAACATTTGAAGATCCTGAAATCTCGGTCCCAGAGCTTCCTGAAAGAAATAAAAATATACTCTAAAGTCTCAGGATATAAAATGAATTTAGAGAAATCAATATATATGGTTAAAAATATGGAACTAATGTACTTGTACAAAATATCAGGCTCCCTGGCAATAAGGATAAATTAAGCTATTTAGGCATAATTATAACTCCAGAATTAAAAGACCTAATCAAAGCTAATTTTCTACCTTTATTAAAACAAACTAAGAAGAAATTAAAGGATTGGAAAGGACTAGGCTTTTCCTGGTCAGGTAGAATTAACATACTAAAAACATACATTCTGCCAAAATGGCTATACTTATGGAGAATGATACCTCTTAATTTTCCAGAAAACACTCATCGTTCTGCAAATTTGTATGGGGAGGCAAGAAAGCTAGGGTGAAAATGAAAAATCTAGCTAGGTCAAAGCAAGATGAAGGTCTGGGGTGCCCAGAAATTATGCAATGTTACATGGCTAGCAGACTCTTCCACATTTTGCTCACTCAAAATAATATGGCAACCAAAGAAACTTGGTACAACATGGAAAAAACTAAAACAGGGGAAAACAATTTGTCCTCATCCTTTTGGGTTTTAGATCTAAACAAAAAAGCGATTAAAGACGCATGGAGCAAATCACAGATACTCAAAGAACTAACAAGCTGGTGGGATAAAATCACATTCAATATAGGATTTAGAAATAAAATAATAGAGGTGCTCCCATTCTCTATGATTTCAGACATGATGGGAAATATAAAAATAGACACCTGGAAAAGTGGGGGGATCAGGGATTTCAAAAATATAATAGTGGAGAATAAAATCAAACCCTTTAGGCAAGTTATGGAGGAAATTAATATCTCCAGGAATGAAACCTTCAATTACCTAAGAATCAAGGGCTTTATTGCTGAATATTTATCCAAGAACAAGGAGGAGAAAAATATAAAACTCAGACACCTTCTGGAATTAAAGAACTATAAGAACCTTTTGGCAAAATGAGCCAAAATTATATACGGATGGATAAACCAATAGGATTGATTAACAAATGGGAAAAAGAACTACAAGTATCCATAGCAGAGGAAGAATGGATAAGCTAATTAAGCAAAGTACACAAACATATACATTGCCTAAATCTCACAGAAACACAATTTAAACTCGCTAATAGATGGTATTTGACACCAAAACGTATTAATAGAATCTTTCCAGAAACATCAGACAGGTGTTGGAAATGCAATGTTAATGAAGGTAATCTGATCCATAGCTGGTGGTACTGAGCTCCTATAAGTCAATATTGGAAGAAAGTAATGAATGTAATCTATCAAATAACTGGAATGAAAATAAGATTTAAGCCTGAAATAGTTTTATTAAACTTAAAGTGGCCCAAAATGCAAAAAGAAGTACAAATGTTAACAATACATATCATTACGGCAAAAAAAACTTCTACTAGCACGTAATTGGAGAACAGTGATAATTCCACACATCTAAGAATTAATAAATCGTCATATGGCAAGCGAAAATGGAAAGGGGTATATTAACTAGATGCATACTTGCAAGAACAGAATATTCAAGGATATAATCTTTCAATGTAGGGTAATAACTGCTTGATCCAAGGATAAATCTGACTGCCATTCTGGGGTCAAGAAGGAATTTTTTTCCTAGCTTGTTGCAAAATTGTGCTTCAAACTGGGTTTTTTTGCCTTCTTTTGGATCAACAGCAAAAAACAAATTTGAGGTAGGCTGAACTTGATGGATGCAAGTCTCTTTTCAGCTATGTAACTATGTAACTATGTAACGAATATAGGAAATAGATATACACAGATAGAGGATTGGGACATATGGATAAATAAACTGGAATCTATAACTTAACAACCGCCATAACGGCGTAAAAGTTCATATGGACCCCGAAGATCCCAGGAAAGGGGCATATAATAAAGGACGGAACAATAAACCATATAACACCATACATAAGGGTGTGATCTCTCTGTCTAAGGACAAGTAGTTAAAATAAATTGACAACCAAGAACCTATAACAAAAAATGCATAAATCAGCTACACTGACTTTCCGATGTGACAAAGGTGGAGGATGTAGCCAAATCTTCTATTGTAAGATGGACATCTTAGTTAACGCAGTTAAGCAATATATGTTTCAGCTTTGCATGGGAGATTCCATAATCTTTCTGAATAATGCCTGGAGTCAGAGACTATAGTGAAATGGTAAGTGTACATTTTACATATGTAAAGCAGTGTTTTTCAACTCCCAAACACTATCAAAACATTTCATGGTATCCAAGGCTGAAGCATAGACAATGGAATAGGCCCATTGATTTATAAAAAAATTATTATTTTTTTTACATTTTTTTTCTCCACACACTATTCTTAGGGATTCCACCTGGCTTTTAGTTTATTGGCACAGCCAGTACTTGAGGCTGCCTGGTTGGTGCCAATAGTACAGTGATACTGGCAATACAAATGCTGGTATTTTTCTCAGTATAAACTGATTAATATGCAATACCAGCACTGGCCAGTAGGGGTCACTGTGTGTGGAGACAGCCAGGGATAGGACGTTCCAGCATATCGCTCCCTGCCTATCTATACTCACTGATCTGCAGGGGTGCAGCTACAGAGAGTCCAGAGAGCAACTCCCACCCTGCAGAGACAGCCTACAGCTCAGGGAAGTAAGGGATGGGGGGGGGAAAGGCTGCAAGGAGACATGGGGACACTGAGACACTAAGGGACATTGGGAGACATTATGACACAGACACATGGGGACACAGTGTCCCCATGTCTCCCAGTGTCCCCATGTCTCCCAGCCAGTGTCCCTGATGTCTCAGTGCCCCCTAGTCTCCCAGTGCCCCCAGTCTGCCAGTGTCTCACTGTCCCCATGTCTTCTAGTGCCTCCATGTCTCCCAGTGTTCAAGTGTCTCAATGTCCCCATGTCTCCAAGCTAGTGTCCCTAGTGTCTGTGGCCTTGGTGTCTCCTTGTCCCCATGTCTCCCAGTGCCCCCATGTCTCAATTTTCCCATGTCCCTCAGCCAGTGTCTCTAGTGTCTGTGTCCCTGGTGTCTGTGTCCCCATGTCTTCAAGTGTCCCCTATTTTCCCAGTGTCCCCATGCGTCCCAGCCAGAGTCCCCTAGTCTCCCATTGTCACTGGTGTCTTTGTGTCCCTAGGTCTCCCCGTGTCCCCAGGTCTTCCCGTCTTCCTAGTGACATGGGAACCCTGGGATACATGGGGACACAGGGACACATGGGGCATTGAGACACTGTGATACATAGGATCACTGGGAGACCTGGGGACACGACACTAGGGAACACTGGGAGACATGGGGCACTGAGACACTGATACATAGGAACACTGAGACCTGGAGTAATCGACACATGGGGGCACTGGGAGACATGGGGCCACTGGGAGGAATCTATCTATACAGCAGAATCAAACTAAGTCGTTTTTTGGTGATTTTACGGCATTTTCACTCCTTGTGATTTACATCATGTGATGTCACCCATACATATTTAATTATGCAAATTAGCAAGGCCGGTATGTTTTTCCAAGAAAGGTGGCAACCCTAACTACTTTTCTCATACCCTTACTTAAATATGGAAACTTAAGAGGGATGTATGGGAACAAAACTTGTGTGGACTGGCTGACAATGAATATAGTTAAAGGGACACTAGAGTCACCAGAACAACTACAGCTTATTGAATTTGTTCTGGTGAGTAGAATCATTACCGTCAGGGTTTTTGCTGAAAACACTGTCTTTTCAGAGAAAATGCAGTCTTTACATTACAGCCTAGTGATAACTTCACTGGCTACTCCTTTGATGGCTGTTAGAGATCCTTCCTGGGTCATGGCTGCCTAAAATGTCAGTGTCAGCGTCTCCTCCCTCTGCATGCAGACACTGAACTTTCCTCATAGAGATTCGTTGATTCAATTCATCTCTATGAGGAGATGCTGATTGGCCAGGGCTGAATTTGAATCATGCTGGCTCTGACCCTGATCTGCCTCTTTGTCAGTCTCAGCCAATCCTATGGGTAAGCACTGTGATTGGATTAGGCCACCACTTCTAATGATGTCAGCAGACTGGTTGTTTTTCTGAGTCTAAAAGCATGCAGAGTTACAGCTTCAGGCTTGACTACAGTAAGATGTTGCTATATTTATGGAGGCATGAGGGGCCCAGGGGGGGCTAGATGGTGGTGTTAACACTATAGGGTCATGAATTCATGTTTGTGTTCCTGACCCTATAGTGATCCTTTAAAGTAATGCTGACTTTGGTCTCTCTAACAATGTGGCATGTTCCCTTTCTTCTACACTCACTACATACAGCTTTTCTCTGTCCCAGACTATATACCAGGAGCTTCTGCCTGCTTGTAAGAAGGTAAGGAGACAAGTGGACCAGCGAGTGCTAGGGGACAGTCCTTAGAAAGCGTTGAGCGAGCGCATCATTAGATGCCTTTATGCCAAGCTCAGGGTGCTGTCTGCATAGTATGCCTTTAGTTGGCCAGCTGCATGATGAATGACATGCATTCATACCAGGCTGGCCTTCTAATTCTTTGGGCAGACATATCCTCTTTTTGGGCATGTTCGCCCCTTTTGGCAGGTTACGTGATTTGTGTCAGTGGCACACCCTTTTACCGTGCCCATTGACTTCCTGCTTAACTGGACACTGCTGTTAGGGGTTATGGATTTACTTGAAAGATGAAAACATAAATTAGTGAGAGATTAGCCTAGGGTATGTGTTTTCTTATAGCTGCTGTTTTCTTTCTCTCCAGCACCATCTCCATCAGATACATGACGCTTGGGAGAGTTTTACTGTTTTTGGTCGATATGATTCTGTAATTAGGCCTGTCATAATTGTCAGCACCAGATCCACTGGGCTCTTAATCTGGCCCTGGACATGGTGTGCCTTAAAGACTAGAGCTGGGGGGAAAAAAACATGTCAAGACTTGCGAGCCGTTTCATCTTTTATTTAGTACTTTCCATTGGCAACTAAGTTGATTTAACTCACCTCTCCTATAATCAAAGACAATTTCATTAAATTTTCACTCTTTTGCCATTCCTAGAAATTGCTCCCTTTTTTTCTTAGGCCTATTTTCTCATATGATTTCTTGGTCTCATTTTCTATGTCATTATGTTGACTTTGTTACTTTGTCCTGGAAAGTATTGTTATTCATTACCTGATCGGATAATTATAAATTAAGGCCAAAATAACCTAACTGGAAAATGGGTCCAACCTTTTTACAATTGCAGTTCATTTTGATCATCAACTGTTACTTCAACCAAAAGACAGTGTTAGTATAAAACAGTGGTTTTGATTAAAGTAACCCCTTCTGTGGTGGTCTGCCCCCCGCACCCAATCCCACCCACGCAAAAAGCTTAAAGAAAAAAGCTTAAGCCTTCCCATTTCTCTTATATAGGCAAATTTCTCACATTACCCCTATCCTCCTTATCAGATGGAGAGGAAGGTCAGAGAGTGCGACATAGGCGATTCCACCATTGGCTGTCTTGTGCCAGCATTCTGTGTGTGCTGGCATCATACGCCAAGTTTGTTCAGGATTAATGTTAGCCAGCCCAAAACTCTTGTTCAGTGTTGTTGACACGGTTGGTGGTGGACAATGAGGTTAATCTCCGTATGTGTGGCGGTTCTACACAATCACTGAAGTGGTCATGGTGCTTGGAGTTAACTTTTAAATTTGCAATTCCCATGTCAGTTCTTCATACTTCTAGATTTACTGAATAACCCTTATTTGCCCAAACTGTTTGAGAATTGTGCCCTTAGATAAGTTAAGACTATCTATAATGAGGTGAAGAGGTCTGGGTGCCTATAGTTGCCATGGCCTACTTGGCAACTATAGGCACCCTACATACTATCTATAATGAGATAAAGTGGCGTGGGTGCTGTGGCCCTGTATGTTTAACCCTAAAATGTAAAAGGTTGCAGGTTTAAATGCACATTTAATGGCTGTCATACTGACTGTATATGGGCATCAGATCCCCGATGCTCCTCTATGAGGAGCATTTGTTTGGACATCGGTAGAGAAGGCCATGCCTTTCGGTTAGCCAGAGCTGAGCATTATGTGAATGTAGTCCCCTCTTTCAAACTTGTCGAAGATGAGCTTGTTTTAGCTTGCAATTCTTGCCCATGAATTCTATTTTATGCAATTTTAATTGGTGATCAGTGACAAAAATATTGTGTACACTTTAGATAATTTATATTACATGTGTTTGAAATGACATGATTTTCGCTGTTTTTGACTGTGGGACACAGCTCTAATTGATTTCTTGTTAATGGTATGCATTATATATTTATGGTTTGTTTAATTTGTAATTTGAAAAAGACTCATTTGAGTCGAAACGTTGCCTTTCCTTTAAAACTGCATTGGATTAAAAGCAAAGAAAAAAGAAAATGGAGAGGGTAACAATTCAACAAACTATAACTAAAACCAAGTATTTATTAAGTAATTTAAAAGTCCGAGTTGGACAGAAAGCACACAGCACACAATAAACTATATACAAGTGATATAAGTGAAAATAAGGAAAAAATAAAAATAAAAAAAATAAAAATGCCAGCAGCTAGAGGGTAGAAGGTTAGAATCAGGGCAATGGAAATCACAAAATATATTCTGCCCACAGTTCATGACCCTATTAACTGAAAAGAAAAATGCACTATGGAGTTTTAATATGGCATTGCAAATTATAAACAAAAAGCGTTGATTTGTAGAAAAAAAAAAATCACCAAACCACAAGGGTTTAATTAACAAACTCCAAATTCTATCAAATGTAAATCTGAATGACAAAATGTGGACAAAAATTGCTAATGTGTCAAATTTCACGTTAGTGAATAGCCCTGAGAATGTCGAAATTTATGGAAACAGCTAATATGGTGGTTATAGTCACAACTTGTCTACTTTAGCTTTAATTTTCCAATTTGGATTTCAGTTCATTATAGTTCAGCGTTTACTGAATACCCTTTGCATTTCCACAGCAAAATAACATCAACAAAAGACAATAGCCCTTATCCATACTGTACAAATTACCACTGATCCTTAACATGTTAAATTAGTATATGTTGCTTAGTATTGCTTGTTGTGCTGTCTGCCTGTTTGCAAAAATATGTATTTAGTTATGTTTCTTCATTAACCATTTGCTATACATGTAGCAAATCTTAACTCTTGACAAGGGTTCTAAGGTTCAAAAGCAGCACTTTGATGGCAGCGGTACACACACTTAAAGGGACACTATAGTCAACACAATAACCACAGCTTAATGTAGTTGTTCTGGTGAGTATAATCATTGCATTCAGGGAAAAGGCAGTGTTTACATTACCCCTAGGGACACCTCCAAGTGGCCACTCCTCAGATGGCCACTGGAGGTGGTTCCTGGTGGGTGCTGCACATTAGGCAACAGTGCCGTTAAGCGTCTCCACGCTCTGCATGGGGACGCTTAATTTTCCTCATAGAGATGCATTGATTCGATGCATCTCTATGAAGAAGTGCTGATTGGCCAAAAAGGTGTTTGGCCCCGCCCCCATCCTGCCTCCTTGCAGATTTTAGCCAATCCAATGCTTTCCCTAGGGAAAGCAATGGATTGGCTAAAAAAAAAATCTGCAAATATGATGATGTCATCAAGGAGGCTGAGGGGGGCAAGCCACCTAAATCGTGGGTTTAACATTATAGGGCCAGGAATACATGCACCCACTCACAAACAGAACCCCTCACACACAAACCCACTACACCCCTTAACAAGCACACATTACACCCCCCCACACACACACAGCACCCCTCATGCAAACTCACAGCACCCCTCAGGTAAACACACATACTGCACCCCTCACACACACATAATCCCTCACACAAACACACAGCACCCCTCACACAAACACACATACTGCACCCCTCACACACACACACACATAACCCTCATGCAAACACACAGCACCCCTCATGCAAAAACACATACTGCACCCCTCACACACGACCCCTCACACAAACATACAGTCCTCCTCGCACAAACACACACACACATAACCCCTCACACACACACACACACACACACTGCATCCCTCATGCACACACACATAATCCCTCACACACACACTGCACCCCTTCACACACCCACACTGCACCCCTCACACAAACACACAGCACCACTCACATACACCCAGAACACCTCACACATATACTTTGAACCCTCTCGCACACAGCATCCCTCACACACATACTGCCACTCTCACACGTACTCGGGACTCCTCACACAAGCAATACATCTCCTCACACACAGCATCCCTCTCACATACACACACCCTCCCTCACACAAACACACACAAAACCCCTCACACACACAGCATCCCTCACACAAACACACACAGAACCCCATACACACAAACACACACACTGCTCCCCTCACACACACCCTGCACCCCTCACACACACACACTGCACCCCTCACACAGAACCCCTCACACACACACTGCACCACACACACACCTCACACATTCACACACACTGTGAGTAGCAACATCATCAATATCAGCTAACATCACACCAAAGAGAAGCAGTTCCAGCCATCACATTAGCAGTGAGTTAATTAAATGTTTTACCATATACAGCAGACTAATTTTTAAATTGATTATTTTGTGTGGCCCGTGAGTGAAGTTTTAACTATCCAAATGGCCATTGGCAGATAAAAGGTTCCCCACCCCTGCTTTAAAGGGAGTGGTACTTTAAGTATATGGATCATTTGGCAGTATCAATTCCATTTTCAACATTTCTTGGTTTTTATCTTTTTAAAATAAAGATACAATCTTCCAGCAGGGGCAATATATTTGTTTCGGTTTTGCAGTGAAGGATTATTAAACCAACCCTTGATAAATATTTTGGGGTATGTCAGGTATTTATATAACTGTATTTGTATGCGACTTGAAATAAAAATAAAACCCTGATACAATAAACCTTTGCATACAGAGTTGGCAACAGGTTCTGAGTACTGCAGTAATCTGCATGCAGAGTTCTATACCCAGACTTTGCTACATAACATTCTAAATATTCACAGTGTGATCGCTCTTCCTCTCTGCTCTCTACTGGGGCTGAATTCTTTGATAAGATTTAAGTTTACATGGAATCTATCTCGAAATCATTGCATTCCATATCTCTAGTCAGCCTCACTTGCTATCCATATTCAGTGCAAAAGAACACAAAAACGAAAAATATTGCCCTGAGATAGATAAAGAAAAGACAGCAGAAAAGCTGCAGTCCAAAACACGTGAATTAACAGCAGATCTATATTATTGAATGTCAGGAATACCACTAGATACATGTAACAAAGGTTTTTGATCTGTATCTATTGCAACACTTGGTTCCTGCTGTTGTCCCTTCTTTGACTTCGCTTATATTATGCAGCCCTGACGGCTTCTCCTTTCAACTCTCCCCCTAACATGAGATGATTTACTCCTGGGAAGCATTCTGCTGGGACACGCCGGTGACATTGACCTTTTCCTTGCTTAGAGGCGGGAGGCGATGCATGGAGAGGGGCGAGATACAAACGCTAGCGGCTGTTCCCACTAATGAGAAGCTAATTGGTGGTGTGCGCAGGAATGAAAGCCATGTCGCTTAATCCTGACTACGCTTCTCCCACGCCTGGCATGCATGCCAAGCTCGTCACCGGAACTAATAGGTATTTAACGATAATAGGGGCCCCAGTGCAAAAAAAAACCCCGTCCTAGCAGGGGATGGAGAGGGGGTGAGTTTGTTAGGGTGGTACTTGAGATGTGAGAGTGAAATATTGTTAGGAACACTCATTAGGAGAGAAGCATGGTTTAACTGCTGTCCTGGTAACATAATAAATGTCTGTACTTATTTTCCTTTTTGAACTGCAATAATTTGAAACAATGATACCAAAATGCAACACCTCCTCCCTCTGGGTCATTAAGGCATGAGACAGAGGGGAGAAGAAATGAGAGACACTAATTATATTATTAGAAGAGCCAAGAAAAGCAATCATGCACGGTTATTCACTAAACTTTGAATTTTCACACTTAATCCACCCAGCTAACACTTTATTGTACTGCACTACTGAGAGAGGAACTTAAGCTGTGAGGCAAAAGTGCCAGCTGCTAAAAACCCAACTCTGGCATTATACTGTTTAGGTGATGTAACCCCTAACGGTGCGGAGGTGCCCGGACACTACGGTCCCATAACAACCTAAACGCATACTCCATGTACCTAGAGCACTGGGCTTGTTTAAATGCTCTATGCGTGAAGAGGGTGTCCTCTTCTTTCATTTTGGAAAAAGTGCAGATTTTAATAGAAATTGGCACTTTTGTAAATTAACCTTGTTATAACCCTTGCTGTCAATCAAAAAACAGATCCTGTTACTGCCTGGTTTCTTAGTTCAGTAGAGGTAAATATGTCACTTGCCCAAAGTATCTGCCTTGCAAATACTTCTCATTGAGCTGAAATTGGAAGTCTGTGATTGGACAGACACAGAAAGTCTGGGTGGGGTTAGAATGGGAGGGCTTGCAAAGGCTGGTGACAAGCGGTTGCAAGTTGTTTTTAGTATAAACCCAACGGAAACATTTATAATTAAATGCAAACATGGTTTCATATGGGCTATATCTGCTAAACAGTGATTTAAACAAATATATTTGAATACAAGAATCATGTTTTTTGTAAAATGTAATCACTGCCAGTTCTCAGAAATGGCTCTGATTTACACTGTCCAAAAAAAAAGGAACAACTTATATGTGCCAAAACCATTTCATTAAGATGAAGCTGTTTTAAATGCATAGAGTATGCCTATAATAAGTCTAAATAAAAATGTGATACAGCGGTGTTTGAACAAAAAAAATAAAAAGCCTGAAGCTGAGCCTGCTCAAACAGCATTGGTAAATTGGTCATTTTTATTCTTGTGCATATACACAGTCTATTCTACATCTTACATGACAAGTGACGCCCTACACAATATACAACATTTTGCTGAAGAGAATTCAATGAATTAATCATGAAAGGTTTTATGAGATTCCCTACATGATTAATTAATTGATATCCCTCTTGTAATATGCATTTTACATACTGCCAAGCATTGCTTTTTATTTGCCAACTGACAGCATGTAGAAGTAATAAGTATCCAGTAAAAACTGACCAATCCGGCTGTGGCACCAAACATAGTAGAAAGCATGTGTACATATGGGTTATGTTTCAGCATATTACAACATTATACAATTTTACAGAAGCATCTCATGAGCTCAGCCAGATCAGTGGTGGAAGACCTTTATCATGTTTAGAGAGTTAACAAAATATTAAGACCATGCATTAAATACAATAAGAAAATGGGGACTATAATCTGGCAATCTATTTATTGCAAACATTTAAAAAGGGATACTAGATATTCATCACGTCCACGGTGTCAGATGTGCTCTTCAGTTAAAATTATTAACATTTCAACTGAATTTGCCTTTAGTAAATATGAGAAATGCTAATCTGGTTGAAATTTGGTTATTTAATTACGTCCATCCAAGCCAAATTGGGATTCTAATGTATAACACTGTTAGAATGAAAATGAGATAGCTTTTATTGCTGTAAAACATTTTCCATTTGTAAAACATAGAAACATAGAAACATAGAAACATAGAATGTGACGGCAGATAAGAACCATTCGGCCCATCTAGTCTGCCCAATTTTCTAAATACTTTCATTAGTCCCTAGCCTTATCTTATAGTTAGGATAGCCTTATGCCTATCCCACGCATGCTTAAACTCCTTTACTGTGTTAACCTCTACCACTTCAGCTGGAAGGCTATTCCATGCATCCACTACCCTCTCGGTAAAGTAATACTT
>OW240912.1:204357547-204402070 GCA_933207985.1 Pelobates cultripes | reverse complement strand
AGTGGGTTCCGGCGATGAATTACATGCCATGCTATACCTGACAGTACCCCCTTCCCATGGGGCATCCTCTGGGTGCACTATTTCGGTTTGGAGGGATAGCGTTTGTGAAAGGCAGTAACTAACCTCCTAGCATGTACATTAGATGAATTTTCCCAAGTGTCTTCATCAACTCCATAACCTTTCCATCTGATAAGGTATTGTAAGGAGCCACGGTGGACACGAGAATCCAAAATTTTGTGAATTTCATATTCTTCTTCACCTTGGACAATGATAGGTTCAGGAGTTGTTACTATTTCCCTATAAAAAGGATCAGGGATGTGTGGTTTAAGTAAGGAGACATGGAATACTGGATGAAGTTTAAAACTTGGAGGAAGTTTTAGTTTAACAACGTTATCATTAATGATAGTAATTACTTGAAAGGGACCAAGAAAAAGAGAGCTCAATTTCTTTGAAGGACGGCTTGTGGTAATATTCCTTGAAGAGAGCCAGACAAGATCCCCTACCTTGTAAGGAGGGGGAATTCTTCTATTATTGTCAAAAAACTTTTTCTGGTTATTTTGGGCGAGTTGAAGATTCTCCCGTAATTTGAAAAATAGAGAAGACATAAATTCATTTTTTGATGTAACAGTAGGATTGGATGAAGTAATGGTTTGGATGGGGAATGAAGACGGATGAAAACCATAGTTGGAGAAGAAAGGAGTCATTTTCGTACTAGAATGAATGGTATTATTGTAAGAAAATTCGGCCATAGGTAACCATGTGGTCCAGTCATCTTGGAGGTATGAACAATAACATCGAAGATATTGTTCCAAACATTGGTTAACCCTTTCTGTTTGCCCATTAGTTTGGGGATGATAAGCGGAAGAGAGTTTGCGTTGAATTTGAAGGGAGAGACACATCTCTTTCCAGAATTTGGAGGTAAATTGTGTCCCCCTATCAGAAATAATTTCTTCAGGAAGACCATGAAGTTTCACAATATTGTCAATAAAGACCTTAGACAATTCTACAGAGGAGGGTAATTTTTTTAAAGAAATGAAATGGGACATTTTTGTGAAGCGATCCACAACGACAAGAATAGTGGTGAAATGTTGAGAAGGTGGAAGATCAACGATAAAATCCATAGAAATGGATTGCCAAGGTTTTTCTGGAATAGGTAAGTTAAGTAGTAATCCAAAAGGTTGATTATGTTCTAGTTTAGACCTTTGACAGATAGGACATGTTTTGACATATAATGCAATGGTTCTATCCTGGCGAGGCCACCAATAATATCGTGAAGTTAGTTCAAGTGTTTTCTTTATTCCAGGATGTCCAGCTAGGGGGGAATCATGAACCATCTTAAGTAATTTATTCCTAAGAATGGGAGGAATATAAATTCTATTTTTAAAATAAAATAGACCATCCTTTTTTGTTAGTATAGGTGTTTTGGGAAGTTCAAGATCCTTCTGATTCAAATTCTTTATGTCATCATGAAGAGAAGAGAGGATTCCTATTATTTTGGTAGAAGGATAATCATCAGTAGTAGTTTTAGAAGGAATTCGAGAAAGAGCGTTTGCCTTTTTATTTCTATTTCCAGGTCTGTATATTAATTGGAAGTTAAATCGGTTAAAGAATAGGTTCCATCTAACTTGTCTAGCTGTAAGGGTTTTGTTAGTATAGAGATATTCAAGATTTTTATGGTCAGTATAAACTATTATAGGTTGTTTTGTATCTTCCAGAAGATGACGCCAATTTTCGAAGGCAGCTTTAACACTTAATAATTCTTTTTCACCAATAGGATAATTTTTTTTCAGCAGAGCTCAAGGATCTTGAAAAAAAGGCAACTGGATGAAGTGGATCTTGTGGAGTCTTTTGTTGAGAAAGAACTGCTCCGATGGCTGCATCTGATGCATCAACTTCAAGAACATATAGGAATGTTGGATTAGGTAGTTGTAGAATAGGTGCAGTTGTAAATCTTTTTTTTTAATTCGTCGAAGGCTGTTTGAGCATCTTTATTCCAATTAAAAGGACGTTTACTACTGTTGAGGAGGTTAAGAGGATGTGATACATCCGAATAGTTTCTAATAAATTTTCTATAGAAGTTTGCAAATCCAAGAAAACGTTGTAATTCTTTTGTAGTAGTAGGAGCAGGCCAATCAATAATACATTTGATTTTGGAATTATCCATCTTCAAAGAATGAGGTGAAATAATGTATCCTAGAAAAGAGAATTCAGTAACCTCAAAAAGGCATTTTTCTGGTTTAGCGTATAATTTATGAGTTCTCAGTCTAGATAGAACCCATCTAACATGTTTCCTATGTTCATCCAAATTGTTAGAATATATTAAGATATCATCTAAGTAGATAATAACACATACATCCAGAAGATCTCTAAAGATATCATTGATAAAATGTTGAAACGTTGCAGGGGCATTACAGAGCCCGAAAGGCATCACTAGATATTCGTAGAGACCATATCTCGTCCGGAAGGCGGTTTTCCATTCATCATCCTGTTTTATTCTAATGAGGTTATATGCGCCTCGAAGGTCGAGTTTAGTGAATATAGTTGCAGTTCTTAACCTTTCAATTAATTCATTTATTAGTGGAAGAGGATAACGATTTTTAATAGTTATTTTATTTAAGGCTCTGTAATCTATAATAGGACGGATGGTTTGGTCTTTATTCTTCACAAAGAAGATACTAGAAGCAGCAGGAGAGGTCGAGGGTCTGATGAACCCTTTGCGTAAATTTTCATTAAGATATTCTTTTAAAATTTCTAACTCCTTTTCAGAGAGTGGATAAATATGACCATAAGGAATAGGAGCTCCGGGTATGAGATCTATTGGGCAATCATATAGCCGATGAGGAGGAAGTGTTTCCGCTTCTTTTTTACAAAAGACATCTGCAAAATCGGAGTAGAATGGAGGTATAACTGGTTCTACAGTAGTTTGGAGAATAGGAATGTGTTGTAAGCACGTTTTTTTACAGAAATCAGAAGCAAAGGAGATGGAGAAGGGAGACCACTTAATTAAAGGATCATGGTTTTTTAACCAATTAATTCCTAGAATGACGGGATAAAGTGGAGATTTAATAATATCAAATGTAATGAATTCGAAATGTACGTTGTTGGTAATCATTCTTAGAGGGATTGTTTCATCTTTGATGGGTCCTGAGGATATAAATGAACCGTCAATAACTCTGATTGGAATAAAATTGGTTTTTTGAACACAAGGAATTTTATTTTTTGAAACAAAAGAAAAATCAAGAAAAGTTCCATTAGCACCAGAATCAATGATGGCCTCAGTCACGATTCTTTTTGTATCCCACTGTAATATGAGAGATATAGAAAAATAAGTAGATGCTTTTCTTTTTTGAAAAACGTTCAATATAGAGGTAGATGAATGAAGCTTACCACCTTTTGAATGTTTCAGTAGAGGACATTCGGAAATTAGATGTTCATTCGAAGCACAATACATACATAAGTTTAGTTGTCTCCTTCTTATTCTTTCTTTAGAAGTAAGAGGACTTTTTATTATACCTACTTCCATAGGTTCAGTTTGTGGAGGAATTTTTTCAGGTAGTTTTAGAGTAGTGAAAGGTTTTCTCCAGGTAGAATTAGTAAGAACCCTTTCAGCTTTTCTTTCTCTTAGACGTCTATCAATACTGATAGACAGTTGAATCAATGCATTTAAGGTAGGAGGAAGTTCTGTACGAGAGAGTTCATCTTTCACAGCTTCAGATAATCCGAGACGGAATTGATTGCGTAAAGTAATGTCATTCCATTGGGTTTCTGTAGCCCATCTTTTGAATTCTGCAATATAATCTTCAACAGGTCTATTCTTTTGGTGTAATGTTCTGATGGTTAAATCAGCAGTAGTTTGTTTAAAAGGATCTTCATATAATAAAGACATAGCTTCAAAGAACTCATCCAATGAATCCAATATGGGATCATCATTTTCCAAAAAGGAATGGGCCCATGCCATAGGTTCACCTCTTAAAAAAGAGATCACTGAACAGACTTTGGATCTTTCGGTGGGATAAGATCTAGGTTTTAAAGCAATTAGTAGTTTGCAAGAATTCAAAAACTCTCTGTACTTTGTTCTATCTCCATGAAATTTTTCTGGATTACAGACAGCAGGATCACCAGCCGATTGAAGAGCGGCATGAGGAAGATGACCTTGAATGTCTCTAACATAGGTTAATATTCTCTCATTTGTAATTTGCAGTTCCTGTAACCCTTGAGCAATCGTATCCACTCTATTGGTTAGGGCAGAAACTTGAGAGTTAATATCTGCTGGTTCCATTGAAATGGCTGGATTATTCTGTAATACTTATTTTGTAATATTTCTTTAATTGGAACTCAACTGCAGCATTTCTTGGTTGCAACAACAATAAGGTTCACCTCCTTTTATATTGGTATGAAACTATGGTCACTGTACCTTTAAATATCCATGTAGGTAAAATTAGGCTTTGTAGCAATCCCTTATGAGTAAGAGGAATAATTAGACAAAGTGACACTTTAGTGAGTTTTAGATACTGTGTAATATAAATAATAGTAATTGACTTGTTTGGTAAAAGTATTACTTAACTTAAAGGCAGTTCTGGCACTGGAAGGGTTAATTCACCCAATGAAGGAGAAATTAGAAGTCCGTTTCAACAAGCTGAGAACTAGGAGTGGAGAGTGGGGAAGTCCGTTTTAACAAGCCGAGGTCTGGGAGTGGAGAAGGTAGAATTCAGAGTTACAAGCCGAGGTCTAGGAGTGGAGAAGGTAGAAATCCGTTTACAAGCCGAGGTCGAGAAGTGGAGAAGGTAGAAATCCGTTTACTAGCCGAGGTATAGAAGTGGAGCAGGTAGGATCAGAAGTAGAGCAGCTGATCTTCATGCAGCACCTGTGCGAATAATCCAGCCCTTTGAATCTGGCGCGGTCCTCCTAAGTATCGTGGAGGGACCGCGTCAGAGAAAGGGGCGGGGCTGAGCGCCGTGAACCCGGAAGTGGGTTCCGGCGATAAATTACATGCCATGCTATACCTGACAAAAGTAATACTTCCTGATATTATTTTTAAACCTTTGTCCCTCTAATTTAAGACTATGTCCTCTTGTTGTGGTAGTTTTTCTTCTTTTAAATATAGTCTCCTCCTTTACTGTGTTGATTCCCTTTATATATTTAAAATGTTTCTATCATATCCCCCCTGTCTCGTCTTTCCTCCAAGCTATACATGTTAAGATCCTTTAACCTTTCCTGGTAAGTTTTATCCCGCAATCCATGAACCAATTTAGTAGCCCTTCTCTGAACCCTCTCTAAGGTATCAATATCCTTCTGAAGATACGGTCTCCAGTACTGTGTACAATACTCCAAGTGAGGTCTCATCAGTGTTCTGTACAATGGCATGAGCACTTCCCTCTTTCTACTGCTAATACCTCTCCCTATACAACCAAGCATTCTGCAACATGTAGATTTAAATCTTCTGAAATTCAATCTATAGAAACCTATGTGTGTCAGATTCTTGCCTTTCTAAATTAAAGGGTCACTCCAGACCCGCAAAGCACTTTAGATTGCTGAAAAGCTTTATGTGTGAAAAGTGTGTCCTATTTTTGAGATTTTGAAAAAAGTACAGATTTCAATAGAAATTGGAACTATTATAAATTAACCTGGTTAATTTCAAACAA
Organism: Pelobates cultripes; assembly: GCA_933207985.1. Taxonomy (NCBI): domain Eukaryota; kingdom Metazoa; phylum Chordata; class Amphibia; order Anura; family Pelobatidae; genus Pelobates; species Pelobates cultripes. The sequence goes on along the minus strand of OW240912.1, from coordinate 204,396,428 downwards.
CAGGTCTACTTCCTGTTTTGGTTAGCTTATTTGCACTGAACTCAAGAGGCAGCAATTGCCCAGAGCACCTGCCTTGCAATGACTTCTCATTGAACTGTATTGGGAAATCTGTGATTCGACAGTCACAGAAAGTATGGGCGGGGTTAGAAGAGGAGGGCTTGCAAAGCATGCAGAAAAGAGATCGGAAGCATTAGATATAATTAAGTTGTATGTACATTTTCATTTGGGGTGTATCTACTAAACTGTATTTATTTATTTTGTACTTGGACATTGGAGTATCCCTTTAACTCCTTTATAGAGATTGGTTGAATATCTGGTACGTTCTAATACAATATTATCTGAACTGCCATAATGTTTCCTAGCTCTGTCACAATCATCTGCCCTAAACATCGTAAAAAGTAAAAAAAAGAAGAAGACAGTGGAGAAAGGCTAGAGTATAGACAGGAAAGATAATGAAAGGCTGAGTGCAATGCAGCCAATCCAAAGGGGAGCTAAGAAAGTTAAACAGGAGATTGTGCAAGCCATTCAAGGGATTTACAGAAATGATTGACAGTACACCCAGTGGAAAGTTAAACCATGTAAATGAAGGCAGGTATATTACAATCACGAATTTGACAGGACATTCAATGTTAATCCACTTTTGTCAGTTGCTTATAACTTAAGGGAATACACTCAAAAAGCAGTCTGCCAGCTTTCTGCCATTCCAGATTGGAATTTCCGCTCCCTCGTTTCATCAAATTTCATCAACTGGTTTCTGAGACGCAAAACTCATAAAAAATCTATTTTACTAAAATTAACACTTTTTCCCCCCTGAAAAACAGTTGGACAGGGTTTTGACAAAGAGAGAACATTATTAAAGCAGAAGTCGATTTAAAATTGTATCAGCGCAATTGATGTCTAGCTTTAATTCTATGCATGGGTGAGAGTAAATTTCAACCCAAAACATTAAATATCTAGAACTGAACTCTTAACCGAGACATTCAGAAGCAATGCTTTATACAAAAGAGATAACACACTGTTTCTCTACCTATTGGTTGCTGCTGTGACCATTACCTTCTTTAGGCATATGTTTCTTTCATTTTTCAGTTAGCAAAACTTTACTACTGTGTTTCTCAAACGACCAGTCCAAACACATATAGCACTTCAAATTGCTGAATGCTTTATGTGTCTGGAGTCTGGAATTTTTTTTTAATTTTTCCTATTCCATTAGCTTGACAGAGCTAACAGAAGTGGCTGGCGGGGTGGGCTAGGGTGCACCAGACAACTGATCTTTATTACAGCTCATTGAGAAGTCTATGAATGGCCTGCAAGCTTGCACCTCCAGCACAGAGGCTTCTCAATGAGGAGCCTCTGATTGGTCAATCCACCAGCTGGTAAAAAAATGCCAAGGCTGCAGATAGTAGATCTGCAGCCCTTGTAAGCGTTTTTTTCATATATCTATAACACAAGAATACATAAAGAAAAAGACAGTCAAAGCAGTAATACAAAAAGATATATGAATCCATACGAGCACTCTAGGTGTTCAAATTCATATTCAGTTTATTCCATGACAAAGCAAAATACTTGAATAAACTGCATACTGAATCATAGAGTGCTGGTATAGATTCTAAATATCTTTTTCTGTTATATATGTCAACGGAGTGTTCCTATAACTATTTTATTTGACAAAACTAATGTTATCCAATCACGGCAAGTTTGCTCTGGAATCTGCCATTTTCTCTCTTACATCCACTTTGCACTGGTTTGAATAACTAAATAACTAGTACATACGTCCTCTGTCAGCACTTACGGAGCCTCTCTATAGTAAACAATCTAACAAAATGGGTACAAAACATCCAAAAAAGTTTCAGATGTTATTCATTAATTTTACCCTAATGTTAGCTTTTTTGAGAGAAGTGTCTGTAAAACCCTTGATAATTTTTTTTACAGATACTTGCCTGGATTGTATTAATTTGATATATTTTTTTTTCTCTAAGACTCATGAATCTAGGCTTCAAGTCAAGGCTTCTATAATCCTGTACGATGAACAGAATTACAAGCACGATGTTTGTATACTTGGCAATTGAGTAGAAATACCCATCCAAAACTATTTATAACAGAGGCGTCCTGACGAAGTGGGCTGGAAAGTCAGCTAATGCTGGAAAAGGCTGCTGAGACACAAGATGGGAAGAGGAACACTGTAATGTCCTGGATAAACCAGTATGCAAATGATAATCTGAGTTGATCATTATCTTCATCCTTTAACCCACAATATTCCCTCAACTGCAATATTCTCTTTCTGCCTCACTCCTGTGATAGAATAATCTTGTAGTCCTTCTTTTTATATTATGGTTCCTTCCTTATCTTTCTCCATGCATGTATCTATGCAAGTCTTAAATCTTCCTGTCTTCCATTTGACTTTTCTGGATATCTTTGCTATACAGCCTGGTTCTCTGACATATTGTTTTCACAATCTCCTCTACCCAGCTCTTATTTTCTTTTATCTCTTCCATCTACCCTTTTTTCTCTGGCCCTACTAAACCCTTACACTGCCATAAATTTTGGTCATGGATAAGGATCAATGGGTCCATCCAGTCAGGCCACTTTGATGGTTTAAAACGGATTTGGTTAATTGCTCTTAAGATAGTCTTCTCATGTCTATGTGAATTCCTTCACTCACTCCATCTACATTATCCTACCCGACTGTTTCTTTAGCCTTACCCCTGCACCCTCACCATCTGCCCTGTACTTCTCTCCCTTTCTTTTTAATTCTCTCCTTTTCTTTATTCTTATATGCCAGATTCTAACTCTTTTCTCAATTCTTCTTAGTCCATCTACTAAATAGTGACATATAGTGAATGCAATATTTTTTTTTTGTCTCATTTATCTTGTTCTGTCCCTATCTTCTATTCCTGTGCTTTTGTGCCCCAATTTTCTGTCACTTGTGTCCAATCTTCTGCATTCAGCAAATTTACTGCTATATGTATGTATCTTTCTGTTAAACAGCATGCCACAAAAACACCCAAGGACCATTTATTCCCATAGAACTAGTGCATTAATAAAAAAAAACTAAAAAAAAACACAACGTAAAAAAATAAATAGAGTCACAAGCTTCTCTATATGTTTGTACATTACCAGGAATATAATATTTTTTCATAGGATTATAGGGTCCTAAGGGAAAGCCATCATTGTGTCTTTTACACTTTGACAAAAACATAATCCATTATTCAACATAACAAACCAGGGTCTCACAGGACATGAATGACTTAAAAAACTATGGAGTGGAGAAACATTTCAATGTATATACTATTAGAATATCTGAATTGTCCACCACTCAGGCTGTTTGTAGCATAACACGGCTCTGAGCTGCAAATGATTTCCATTGAGGCATTTGAAAAGGGATTCAGAGTGGGGGAGGGAGAACACAGAAAGGATATATTTTGTGTAACCAAGGTCCTTGTAATAACACTCTCCTTTTCCAATTTTCTCCTCTCATTTCTCTAGCATCCTATATTTATTACCAATTGATGCACAATTGAAATGTTTCAATAGGATGGCGATTACATTATGCTTATTCACTATGATACTGGCCTCCTAGTGTGCTTAAAACGATCCTGGTATATTTATTCTGCTGGCTGTCTTATTCTCTGTAATGTTGTAAATGATTTCATATATAAGATGAGCGACCTTTAGATGATTGTATGATACGGCCTTTGTCTCTACAGGAGTACAGCTGATTAAAAATCCGCTCTCTGATTTCTTTGCAGTACAAGGTAGGATTTATTTGATATGTATCAAGACCGAACGTTATATATTATGGACTCTCGTCTTACAGAAGACTCCATTAAAGTATGACCTGTCAGGAATGTAAAGTAAATTTTAAATTCTAGAGTGCTGTAGCAGAATTCAAAGCATTCTCAAAGTCAGCTATGTTCACAGTTTGTTATTTTGGCCTAAAATTTGAAATTCACTTTAAAGGACCACTACAAATATTATACCCACTATAGCTTACGGACTCTGGTAAGTTGTCAAACTGCTCCAAAAATGCTTGCCAAATTATTATGGGAGGATGGAAGGCTGAAGTGGTGATGGTGCTGGAAGTGTTTTGTTTAATTTATTTTGAATACCCATCAATTTATACTTTAGTGAATAATGCCTTAAGCCTATATGCTCTGTTGGAAAATGCTGCTGCTATGCTTCATCATCATTGTTCTATAATCTGAATTCAGAGCCAATATACATTTATAGATTATGGGTTTAATACAGATATCTATTTTTTTCTAAAATATATACATGTGGGTAAATTTGTTATAGAGCTGCAATGGCGAACCTATGCCACGCATGCCACAGCTGGCACGCCAAGCCCTCTCTGTGGGCCCGCAGCCATAGGTCGTCGGGGTCGGCAGCCTTAGGCTGCTTTGCGGCAATGCTGAGTAGGCACTTGCCTGCCCAAAATGGCAGGCGCCTACTCTGCTTTCGTATCATTGGTAGGTGGCTGGGTGGGATGAAGGGCTGCGACAGAGCAATGACTTACGTGGTGTTCCAGCACCGTACCCACCACCACTGCCTGATAGATGGCATTTCCTGTCTCCCGACGGCATCAGCAGTGGGAGCAGTCCTAGAACAGCAGGTAAGTCAGTGCTCCCTCGCGCCCACACCCCCACAGTAGCGGAATGGAGTTGGATGCTGGGGGAGAAGAGGAGGAGATGCTGGAGGGAAAGGGGGAGAGGGTTGAGGATATGCTGGGGGGAGAGGAGGAGGAGATGCTGTGGGTGGAGAAGGGAAGATGCTGGGGGGAGGAGGAAGAGATGCTGGGGGAGAGGGAGGAGGGGGGTGCTGGAGGAGAGGAGGAGGAGATGCTGTGGGTGGAGAGAGAAGATGCTGGAGGGGGAGAGGAGGAAGAGATGCTGGGGAGAGGGAGGAGGGGTGCTGAGGAGAGGAGGAGGAGATGCTGGAGGAGAGGAGGAGGAGATGCTGGAGGAGAGGAGGAGGAGGATGCTGTGGGTAGAGTAGAGAAGATGCTGGAGGGAGAGGAGGAAGAGATGCTGGAGGGAGAGGAGGAAGAGATGCTGGAAGGAGAGGAGGAAGAGATGCTGGAAGGAGAGGAGGAAGAGATGCTGGAGAGAGAGAGGAGGAAGAGATGCTGGAGGGAGAGGAGGAAGAGATGCTGGGGGGAGAGGAGGAAGAGATGCTGCGGGAGAGGAGGAGGAGATGCTGGGGGGAGAGGAGGAGGAGATGTCGGGGGGAGAGGAGGAGGAGATGTTGGGGGAGAGGAGGAGGAGATGCTGGGGGAGGAGGAGGAGGAGAGGAGGAGGAGATGTTGGGGGGGAGGAGAGGGGGGGGGAGTGGAGGTGGAGACGCTGGGGGGAGAGGAAGAGAAGATGCTGTACCCAGAGAGGAGGAGGAGATTCTGGGGAGAGGAGCAGGAGATGCTGTGGGAGAGGAGGAAAAGATGCTGGGGGAGAGGAGGAGGAGATGATGGGGCGAGAGGAAGAGAAGATGCTGTGGGTATAGAAGAGGAGGAGGAGATGTTGGGGGAGAGGAGGAGGAGATGTTGGGGGAGAGGAGGAGGAGATGCTGGGGGAGTGTAGGTGGAGACGCTGGGGGGAGAGGAAGAGAAGATGCTGTACCCAGAGAGGAGGAGGAGATGCTGGGGAGAGGAGCAGGAGATGCTGGGGGAGAGGAGGAAGAGATGCTGGAGGAGAGTAGGAGGAGATGCTGGGGGAGAGGAGGAGGAGATGATGGGGGAGAGAAGAGAATGCTGTGGGCATAATGGAGGTGAAGGAGAGTTGGGGAGAGGAGGGAAGAGATGCTGAGGAGGAGCAGAGAGACAGAGAGGAGGAGGAGATGATGGGGGAGAGGAAGAGAAGATTGTGGTATATAGCTGGAGGAGGAGGAGATGCTGGGGAGAGGAGGAAGAGATGCTGGGGAGAGGAGAAGGAGATGCTGGGGAGAGGGAAGAGAAGATGCTGTGGGTAGAGCTGGAGGAGGAGATGCTGGGGAGAGGAGCAGGAGATGCTGGGGAGAGGAGTAGGATGCTGGGGGAGGAGGAGGAGATGCTGGTGGAGGGGGATGTGATGAGGGAGAGGAGGAGGAGGATGCTGGGGAAAAGGAGGAGGAGGTGCTGGGTGAGAGGAGGAGGAGGAGGTGTACAAGAGAGGAGGAGGAGGATGCTGGGGAGAGGAAGAGAAGATGCTGTGGGCAGTGAAGGGAAGATGCTGGGGGAGGGGGTGGAGGAGATGCTGGGGAGAGGAAGAAGATGCTGTGGGTAGTGAAGGGAAAGATGCTGGGGGGGAGGGGAGGAGGAGATGCTGAGGAAGAGGAGAAGGAGGTGCTTGAGGAGAGGAGGAGGATATGCTGGAGGAGAGAGGAGGAGAAGATGCTGTGGGTAGAGGAGGAGAAGATGCTGTGGGTAGAGAAAGGAAGATGCTGGGGGAGAGGAGGAGGAGATGCTGGGGGAGAGGAGGAGGAGATGCTGGGGAGAGGAGGGGAGATGCTGGGGAGAGGAGGGGAGATGTTGGGGGAGAGGGGAGGAGGAGATGCTGAGGAGAAGAGGAGGAGATGCTGGGGAGAGGAGGGAGATGCTGGGGAGTGAGGGGATGCTGGGGAGAGGAGGAGATGCTGGGGAGAGAGGAGGAGATGCTGGGGGAGAGGAGGAGGAGATGCTGGGGAGAGGAGATGCTGGGGGAGAAGAGAAGGCAATGCCGGGGGAGAGGAGAAGGAGATGCTGTGAGAGAGGAGGGGAGATGCTGTGAGAGAGGAGGGGAGATGCTGGGGGGAGAGGAGGGGAGATGCTGGGGGGAGAGGAGGAGGAGATGCTGGGGGAGAAGAGAAGGAGATGCTGGGAGAGAGGAGTAGGAGATGGTCCTCATACAATTTCGGAGGAGGAGATGCTCCTCATACAATTTCAGTCTGGCATGTAATCATATTACAAGTTGAGTATCCCCTTGTACGCATCTTTGGCACAGTTTACATGCAGTTTTGGTGCAGCTGGATGGACAGAAACCTGATGAAAAATGCGTGTCCATTGATATACATACAAAGCTGCACCAAAACTGGATGTAAGACGGATGTAATTCTGATGTAAACTGTGCCAAAGCAGCATGTAAGATGCGCGCAAACTGCAGGTGGGAATAGGTCATTAGTTAGGTGAAGCACCACCGAACACCAGTGTGTTTTAATTTACTAGAAATTATGTTTTTTCAATACAAAACTTTTTGTTTCACTGAACTCTCTGTTGTTGTGTTCTTCTTTTAAAACAAAAGATGTTAATTAGTTTGGACAACTGTATGAGTTGTTAATGCCAAACCTCCGTATTCAGGTTTAATTGCTGTGTTGGCACATTGAGGAAAAAAAGTTGTTTTTTATTGCTGCTATAGAGTGTCAAGAACTCCTGAGATTAATATATTAATATGTGCTTTTATTTTTAAGATTAAGACTAGGATTAAAGGCTGCAGTTAGGCCCAAGGTTCCAATAATCTTTGGGTCACATCAACACATCCTGACATATGAGTTATACTGTAGATAGCTGCTGCTATTTGCTGCTGCCCTTAAAGTGATACTCTAAGCACCAAAACAACTACAGCTTAATGTATTGGTTCTGGTGAAAAGAGACTGTCCCTGCAGCCTGACACTTGTAAAAACTGCCTTTTCTGAAGCGCTTCCTGTTGTGGTCCTGCGATCTTTGCAAGACCAACGTTCTGTGCCCTCACATTCTACATGAAGACACCAAACGCTCCCTACAGAGAAGCATCGATCTAATGCATCTAGATGAGAAGTTGCTGATTGGCACAGTTCATCAAGTGACATGCATGTGCACTAGCCCCCAGATTCTTCCCCTGTGGGGAGCAATGGATCAGCTGAGATCATCATTAATATAGTAGGGCTGAAATTCAGATTATGGGCTGTAGTAGGTGGATAAGGGATGAAGTTGGGGTTGCAGGCTGTTTTGGGGGTTACAGGCTGTAGTGGTGGGATAGAGGGGCAGTGGTAGGGGTAATTGGCTGTAGTAGGACTAAGGGGAGTTATGGGCTCTAGTGGGTTACAAAGGCTTTAGTGCAGGGTTAGAGGTTGTAGTGGGGGTTTAGGAGCCAAAGTCGTGGGTTAGAAGATGTAGTGTGGTGATAACTGCTTTTGTGGCGTTTAGTAGTAGAGATAGGGGCAGTGGTGTGCCTCAAAGGTCAGAGAGTTTCCAGTGCCTTTGTTGTATATCCTGATATTTTAAAGTGATGTAGCCTCTGACAGTCTTATTTAAAAACAGAATGTGTTAATTATATTGGTATTTGTAATACGCGAACTTGTTTAACCAACTGAATTTAGTATAGAAAGCCTATACTTAATAAGTTTTGCTGCTTTTGTGAAAATGAATATATCGATTTGCATACCTTTCAACATAAGGAGGTAAATAAATTGGGAAAGGGTGGGCAATCTGTGTTACTGGCACCACCTAAAAAGTAGGCCTGTGTAAGGATGAAGGGCATGTCAGTATGGCATACATGAACGCCAATCATGTTGGCTGACTCACTAAGGCTGGACCATGCAGAGGTTTCTGTTACAGTTCCAAAAGAGGGATACCAGACCATAGACAGTGGGACAGACCTCGAAATAGAGATTAATCCTCTGAAATAGTGACAAGTTAGACCGGTATCCATCCAGAATGCCTAGTCAGAAAGAGTCTATTTTCTGTTAACTGTACACTATGATTTTATTTTCTTCAGGACTGTTATCAATTACCCATTCAAAATTTAAGCGTTTCTTATCATTTTTAAAAATTCTGCAGTAGGAACACACATATAACAACCTTAAACAAAACCAGTATATATATAATGTATATCAATTCACAGGGAAAGCAATGTAAAAACATGGAAGTGGTTCATTGAAAAAAAGGGGAGATTTAAATAAAAGCAGCGACATGGGCTTTGTGCTGCAGAGATTTTTCTGATATCTCATACATAAAGGATGACAAAATAATACAGTGAAGCAAAGAGGAAAGCTTGTAATTACTGCAAGGTGAAGATATCTGTAGTCATGAGAGATGCAGCGGGCAAAACTTGGAGAACTCCAGTACGCAACACCCTGGGGACTCAGCAGACAGCGGCGGCTAGCTGATCCTATAGGGAAACAGAGAGCAGCGTAAGAACATGGAGGGTGAGAAGAACAGAGAGAGAGGCACATTCGAAGGAATACAGCGAGAGAATGAGCTAAGGAAGGTAGTAATATAAAGGAATGACATACAGCGATAAAACAAAAGGCTAGCAGAAAGAATAGGAAGGAAATTATAGGATGGGAGAATGGAACCGGCAAATGATTGTAAGTCATCAATGATACGAATCAGTGAGACTGACCTGTGGAATCTGAAGGTGGTATAACATACAATATGATATACAGCGATAATATAAAAGAAGACAGTAAGCATGAAAAGGAAAATACAGAATGAGAAAATAAAATGGCCAAATGATATGAAGTTACTAATGGTTTGGAACTGTGAGACTGACCTGTGGCATTTGGAGGACACTTGTTATAGACAATTTCACCAGCAGCTGTTTTCTCCCAGGTCATAGATAAGACATACTCATCTTTACACATCTGATGTAATGCTGAGAAATAGAAAGTACACAAGCAACATGAAATAACTCACATGCAAAGCTGGACATAGGACCTGGGGACCTAAAAACAGAAGAATTCTCAGTTCTGCTAAAACTGCAAGATATCTCACAGCTCCCAGCCATGTTCTACACCTTGAGTCCTGAAGAATGTGTTAAAGTTTGGCCTTCCTTCGGGTAACCTCCGAACATGAGGTGTAATGTGTGTGTAAATAGCAAGCTGTGACCTTCCCGTGGATCATGAACATTCATTGCTATTCTCTGGTAAAACTCAAATGCCTGTCAGCCGAAGCCCACTGAGAGGAAGCAGGCACGTAGAGAGGATGAAAGGAGAACGAGAGAAGAATTCAGAAAACGTGGACTGAAGTAGTGTGGAGAGCAAGAGGACAAGGACAGGTGTAATAGACGTGAACACAGATAGAACAGGAAGTGTGCAAAAGGTGACAAGAGTGAAGAATATGGTACAGAAGGAAGGTGCAGCCGGGAAAGGGTTCTCATCAAGCCATTGGAATCTGTGTAGCAAGGAATAGGGATGGAGAAGAGTTGTATCCCACTAATGAATTCAAGTTACTGATTCTTAATATAGCAGGCTTTCTAGGAACGATTTTTTTTAAAAAAGGTGCAGAAAGTAACATAACATATTATAAAATAAGTGATGTGTGCTGCTGCACACCAAGTAAATCCAAAATTCAGGTACGCTTTTGTTGAGTTACTGATGCTTGGAGAAATTTTCGGTTTCATCTTGATACACAGACCCAAAACAAAAGTGAGAGGGACTGCTGTCTGTATTCTACAATGGCGGATGACAAAAGCTGACACATGACTGAATTTACAAAACAACTGGGGATGGGGAGAGACAGGAACCTGTGAATTCCATGATGCTTGTTTTAAGGTTTTGGATTCCGTTTCTTTATATACAGACGTCACAGAAAGAAAAAGACAACTTGACAGCAGAAAAGATTTCACTCAGTCTGCTGTTTCATGAGAAATTAAAGCTCATCTTGCATTTCATCTTTTTTTCTATATTATCTGCTAACACTTAATGAGCGACTACTCCATCAACTCACCCTTTTTGGGGGGTAGCATTCATACCCATTAGCAAGCATCATGGCATCTTGTTCTAAAATGTCTTTCTCATGCTTCCCTTTATTCCCTTAATGAATACTGAAATATCTATGTTCTTCCCTCTCCCTAAGGTGCAGATATTAATGTCTAAAGTGGAGACATTAAGGCTGCTTCATATCTGTTGTGTTATATTTTAACATTAGATCATAAACCATTTTTGTACATTCTTTAGCTTATTCTGGTCATTCTGGATACCAAGCTTCTAGAACCAAATCTTTGAAGTGGTATCTCACCTGAACATTAGCAATTGTGCTATACAAATATAATCTAGAAAGATGTTCCATAAACACAATTTGCATGATATTCAGTGGTGGATCAAAAATGGGCATTGCCAGATTTTCCTAAAAGGAGCATCTCTGTTTAGCACACATAGCAGGTGCAGTAGGTGGGTACCTGGGCATTTCTTTTTATTGCACGTCCTGACCTCTTCCCCGGAGCCCTCGCACGGGTATCCTTGTACGCCTTTTGCCTGACACATCCGGTAGCGATGCTGCAAGCCACTGTCACATTTCTTGGAGCACAAGCTCCAATGATTCCACGGGCCCCATTTTCCATCCGCTAGAGAGTGTGAGGGGCAAAGGGGGAGCAGAGAAAAGTGTAAAGAGGAGGGGGGCACAGTGAGTTTTAAAGAGAGTGGGGTATTAATGAAATAGCAAATAAGAAAGATGGTAGAGGTATAGTTATGACAGTGAAACAGAATAAAGAAAGGCATAAATAAGCAATGGAGAGGGGATTAGCAGAAGAACCATAAAGATGGAGGAATTGATAACAGCAAAGGTAGAGATATGTATAAATAAATCATAGAGTTGCAGTAGAGCAAATGGAGTTTTTAAATAGTAATAGCAGATGAAGGACATCAAGACCACAAACAAATGAAAAGGAAGGATGTGGAAAAAGTGAATTTAAGAAATAAAAGAGCACCTAGAGGTTCTTGTTTGTCATTTTGAGCAGAATATATAGAGAATCAACGATAGAGAAAAGGGTCTCAGTGTAAAATGGACAAATATGAAAGCACAGCTAATGGGAGGAATGGAATGAAGGACAAGATAGGAAAGAAAATGAAGAGAAAAGATTGAGCAGAAAACATTTGTCAAATGTATGAGAAAAAGCATGGAGAGAGACGGCAGAAATAACGACAGAATGGAGCAGGACTAGATAGAGATTTTCAGTAATAGTATAGCACATAAGATCTACCCCTATGCAATAGCAAACATTAGCTAATGCAGATCTAGAATTTTGAATGTGAGGGTTGAGCTGCGCTCTGTCTGTGGAAGTTGGAAGAGAGGCAGTGGGAGGCAGAGCAAGGTGATTTTGTTCTACAGATCCCAACATCTGATGAAATAATAAAATAACACATTCTCACTGGCAAGCATGTCAGCCAAAATAACAGGTTTAAAACCTTATGTCATTATTTTGTTGATGTTTTTCTGATCACGAAAAAAACATAAAGTTAGTAATTTAGAAAAAGAACTCTTTGGAACAATGTTTCACTTTTCAGAATAAGGGATTTGCAGATCTCTCATGAATAAAATATGCAAGAGACTTCATGAAAGTCCACTGTGATTGTGAATCACAGACTAGAGGCCATGTCATGTAAACAATTAACTTAACTGAACTCATGAATTCATTGTCAGCTTTAACATGAATGTCAACTTGGCGATCTGTACAGGGTACTGGGAAACAAACATTGCTGTGTCCTTTCTCAATGTGCCCATCAGCGCTCTCTGACTCAGTATTACCTGGGCAGTCTGGGTTAGAGCATGGCTTTGTCTCTGTGTCCTGCCCTCTGCACTCTCCTCCGGCCTGGTTGCATTTCCTAGTCCTCTGCTGGGTACCATTAGAACACGTCACGGAGCATCGTCCCCATGAACCCCAGTCCAGCCACTGTCCTTCCACTGATCAGAGAGAGAGATAAGAGACAGACAGAGTACCTTTAGCTTTACATCCTTCTGACACAGTCGGTATACACCGCAACAACAACAACAACACAATAAATAACATTTACTAAGAAATTGCTTTTTCTAAGTGGAAGCTCATCAAAAGATTGTAAGGATGAGAACGTACAGCTTCAGAGGGGGCATTCCCTGCCAAGGACACAGGGAGGAAGCAACCTTTCAAATGAATGAGATGAATTAATCAAAGGTACACAGGTAGCCATTGATGGATGGGGTCATGGTTCCGGAATGGTTTCTCTTAACCCCCCTGACTGCTGCATAAGGAATTCACTGCCCTGCACTGCTCCTTTGATCGCAGATCTATGATACAAATGATGGAATACACTGTCTGCAGATCAAGAAGCGTTTACTGTGTATTAGGTAGTAGCGATATAAATTGAATTAAAGTAAAGGAACTCAGTATGTGACAGTGAAGACATTGTGGGAAACCCACTTGTTCCATACAGATTACTGTCTATGCACTGCAAGGAATCAGACCATGTTTGAGATTTAATGGTGTGGTTTTAATGTATAGGATAGGATTATACATATTTTTCTGAATAGCAGAGCTCTTTAAATATTAAACAAAATGTTTAATCAAGAAAACTGTAAAAGCTTGATTTTTGCTAAGAAGTCACATTGCAAACAGCAAGATTAGCTTTCAAATGTACCCACATTTGTAGTCTTAAAAAAATTGCCTATATGACAAAAAAGTGTGAATATATAAATAATAAAATACTTAAATCTCAAACAGATAAAAAACCCAAAGGAAATACCCCAACGTTATTCTACTGTTGAGAAACAATCTTGGCACCCTAGCAACTTTATCACAATTAAGCTGTTATGGTGCCAGGAGGTCCCAGGTGAAGCTAAGCTCAAAGGTTAATGCATCAATAAAATGACTTAACCCCTAAACTCTGTCAATGAATATCCAATGCACTATGAGGCTCAGGAAGGCCTCAGATAGGGTGCCTGTGATGCACACTTCTCAAGCAGTTTTTGTAAATGAGAAGCTACTGATAGGCTTAGAGTGTTAGCTGATGCTCTCAGCCTTTCAGCCCTATCACCCCGGTCAAGGCTTCCAGATTCAAGTCTCGGACTGAGGCGGATGTTCTTGTGCATAGTGATTGTGCACCACTTTGACACTTTATTAAACCCTTACGAAAAGCTGGTGTCTAGAGACATTTTCACACCATAACAACATTATTCAAGTGAGGAAAACAGAAATGCAAGTACTGATGTATTACTACAGTAGAAATTCAGGAAATTAACAATGAAATTGTAAATTTAAGGTCAAAATAGATGCATTGGAAACATTTCACAACTTTCAGTTATTCTGTTTTTAATTATGTTCCCACAATTCACAGTTTACTGAATAAACCCCACTGTGTTTTTGTGAAATAACATTCATTTTACTTGTACACACTTGAGAATATATGTGCATTATTTACACTTTGGCACTTTGACACTTTAAAAATCCCTGCAGCTTTCATGAATGATTTCACTCACTTCAGTAACATACCAAGGTCAGTAGCCAAACAGTGCATGAGGTTTTTAAAATTATAGACAAACTGGTTTGAACAAACAGGTCAGTCAGCAAACATCACATTCTATTCTGTAGCATCAGGTCTGGGCCAGCACTGCAAGTGTTAACTCTGCCACTCTGTGATGCTGCCCCAGATACACTTTGGAGAGTTTTCCACTGCACATAAAGTCCAACATGATAAATGTGTTTAAGTACCTAAGGAGACAATATACAGATTAAGGTCAAACATTATTGTGGGCAGGCTTGGAAAGTCATGCGGGAGCCCATAAAGAGAAATGGATTGAGGGTGAATTTCCACATAAATCAAAGGCATCCACATTATACCGCGGGAGACATTCTAGTTATGATAGTGAGAGACGAGCCAAGTAACTGTACTCGTTACAAGGCACTTGGGCATACTGATTAGAAAAAGAGGGTGTGTGTATAAGACACAATGCATGTTCAAACCAGCATATCAATCTGTTAAAGCATTTAACTGTTAAATAAATATCAACAGCCTATAATGCTTTTATATGTTAATTAAGTGTTCTTGCATAGCAAGACCACTTAATGTTATCTTACATATATATTATTCATAGGCGTGCGCAGCCTATTGCATTAGGGTGTGCACCCTAAAGCACAAACACACACCGTGTGTATGTGTGTGTGTGTATATATATATATATATATATATATATACATACACACACACACACACATACATACACTGCTGTGTGTGTGTGTGTGTGTGCTGCGTGAGGGTGGTTTGAGGGTGTTGTGTGTGTAAGGGTGCTGTGTGTGAGGGTGCTGTTAGTGTGATGTGTGTGTGAGGGTGCTGTTTGTGTGTGAGGGTGTTTGTGTGTGTGTGTTTGTTAGGGTCCTGTTAGTGTGCTGTGTTTACGAGAGTGCTGTTTCTGTGCTTTGTGTGAGACGGTGCTGTATGTGAGTGGGTGCTGTATGCGTGTGTGTGCTGTATGTGTGTGAGGGTGCTGTGTGGGTGCTGTGTGTGTGGGTGCTGTATGTGTGCTGTGTGTGTGTGGTGTATGTGTGTGAAGGTGCTGTATGTGTGTGTTGTATGTGTGTGAGGGTGCTGTATGTGTGTGGGCTGTATGTGTGTGTGCTGTGTGTGTGGGTGCTGTATGTGTGTGGAGGTGGGGGTACATTACTTAATATTCCCCCTCCCTTCTCACCTTATGTAGGGAGGGGGGATTCTTGTTCCTGCTGCTTTCCCTGGTGGTCCAGTGGAGAGTGAACTCTAGCCCCTGCGGCTAGAGTTCATTCTTGCGAGATCTGAGCGTTGCCGCGGCAACACTCAGATCTCGCGAGAGGAACCCAGCGGAGCTGCTGGTTGAGCTCCCCGGGTCCTCTCCTGCCTCCCTCCATGCCGCAGGGGGAAGGGAGGCATAGAGCAGAGCCGGCGCTCAGATAGCGCCAGCTCTGCATGAGCCGACAGGGAGATCCTGAGATCTCCCCTGCCGGTCTCACTCCATAGGCGTGCCGCGAGGATTAGGGTGTGCGCACGCCTCTGATATTATTATTATTATTATTATTAAGTGTTCTTGCTTAGCAAGACCACTTAATGTTATCTCACATATATCTTATTCTTATTATAGCCAAATTTACCATCCTAACTCCTCCCACAGTTTTTACACTACATTGACAGTAATATACCGAAACGTGCGGATTGTTCCCGATTGGGTTGCTATTACTTTGTGGAACGTTTCGCCGAATGGTTCACGGAATATCGTCGTTCTTGTGGCGAAATTGGTCCCATAGGAATGAATAGCAAAGCTAGAGTGGGAGCTGGCAAAAGCTGAAAAATCAGGACATGATTTCAAACTGCCACCACTCCCTCATTTTCAGACCCACCTACACAAATCTTATATCAAAACGTTCAGCTCTTCCTGCTGCCACTAAAAATGTCCACAGCTAAGCCATAGTCCTGGTAGTTTGCACGATATGACCATTTGTTTGCAACTCACACTGTCCATTGACATTCATTGAAACTCCACTCTAGCCAGCTTAAAGGACCACTATAGTGCCAGGAAAACATACTCGTTTTCCTGGCACTATAGTGCCCTGAGGGTTCCCCCACCCTCAGGGACCCCCTCCCGCCCGGCTCTGGAAGGGGGAAAGGGGTAATAACTTACCTTTTTCCAGCGCTGGGCGGAAAATCACAGTGAGAAGCACGCAAGCGCCTCTAGTGGCTGTCAATGAGACAGCCACTAGAGGATTAGGGGGAAGGCTTAACCCATTCATAATTATAGCAGTTTCTCTGAAACTGCTATAATTATGAAAAAATGGGTTAACCCTAGAAGGACCTGGCACCCAGACCACTTCATTAAGCTGAAGTGGTCTGGGTGCCTAGAGTGGTCCTTTAAATTTGAAGGGCAATTTATAACTGTGAAGTACTTTGGGCAACAACATTGCAATTAAATGTGCTATATAAATAAATAATAACAGTTACTCCACCCAGTCCAGTTGTAGACTACTGGTGGAGGCAAGAACACTTCACACAATTTCCCCAGAAATTGTAGCTTTCTAGTTTAAAATGCATCCCTAGCTACACTGAACCTTTCTCTTTGAGGGCACACATGACTATTTATACCTATCCAAGAACAAAGGGTAAAATGTGTTTTCAGTTCTTTCTTGAGAAATGTTACTCATATAGTGCTTGTCAGTTCTAACCATAATGCCTGCCAGTTACTACCATAGTCTTCGTCAGTTCTAACCAGAGTGTGCACATGGTCTAACCATAGTGTTAGTGAGTTCTAATCATAGTCCTTGCCAGTTACTACCATAGTCTTTGTCAGTTCTAACCAGAGTGCGCACCATAGTGCTTGTCAGTTCTAACCATAACGCTTGCCAGTTACTATCACAGTCAAATATAAGCAAAGTGTTCACCAGTCCTATACATAGTGGTGTTCAGTGCCAATCATTTGCATGGCAATACCTTTGTGCTAACAAAACTTAATAGAATCCTCTAGTCAACACACAAAGGATGTAATTCATAAAACCTATAATTGTGAAGAATTGACAGGGGAACCTCAAATGTTAGGTAAACGTAGCCAAACTAGAAAAAAGATAAAATCTTTGCAAATATTTATTTCTCCACAATATCTGGTTTAATAAATTAAGACCAAAATGTTGTCACAGTGCAGCACCTTTACACACTTAATCAATCCATTTATTTAACTTCAGAAAACAGTCTACAATTCAAGCAACCACAATTATAGGAAACTTCACCAGAATGTCATACACCACAATGGAGCAGACTTACCTAAGAAAACTAAAATCAATAATTAATCCCTGCAGGGCTGTCACTGTAGGAAGAGATTTGTCTAACCTTATACCTCCTAAGTGTCCCTATTTAGGAGGAATAGTCCCTATTCCAGGCCCAAATCCATCTGTCTCTCTTTACTATTATATAATAATAACAAAGTGTTTAACCAGGAAAGGTACATTCAGATTGCTCTGGTTTCCAAGTACGTCCTGGGGATGTTAACTTAGCCCAACATCCAGGGGTTGTTACTATCAATATCCGTCTTTTCTTGGAGTCTAGTATTTCCTGGCATGTCTGCAGTTATACCAGAATTCCACAGTTTTAAAACTACAATACATGTTTTAAACATCTGTGTAAATAAAATACATTGTTCTTGTTCTAAATTATATTTTAATTGCATAAATTGCTTTTTGCAAGTCACCTAAAATTAGTATAAATTTTCCAGCATCTACTTTAGATTGGTACCTGTCTAAATAATTTTCTATAAAATCTTCAATAACCTTTTATTTTTTACCTATTAGGTAGTCACTTTTCAAATAATTTTTATTACATTTTTGAAAAAACACTTATGCACTTATCCAATCTACAGTCAGGCTTAGGAACTTCCTTGATAGAGCCTGTAGATGGCAGCCTCCAACCCCTACATGCCAGCACTTAAGTTAAAGGTCTTTGTTTCTAAAAGGACCAATGCATTTTTTATTTTCCATATTTCTAACACTCCTTATAGCTATCTATCTATTCACCAAACTTCAAATGCAGGTTATTAAACAATATCGAACAGCTGTTTTAAATTCCTCTGTGTGAATGTTAGAGCTAGTGCCAATGTACGTCCCACTGTATGGCTTGTGCTCTTTGTGCAAGGAAACAATAGTATATCCATATGATGGGAAACTGTTCCTGCGTGAGAATGGTACATATTTGTATAGAGCATTCCTTGGCTGCACATTACTGCCACATGATTACACCCTTAATTGAAGAAATGATGTGAACGTCACAGTGTCTCTCGCAACCATCATGCATCAAACTGGCAGGTTCTGTGTTAAATAGTTACATTGTCAAGGGAAATTTGCATCCGTGCGAATTGCTTGAATGGTTGAGAAAAATGTTAGTTTTTTATATGAAAAAACAAAACAAAACAAAAAAAAAACAAGATTCCCTGAAGCACAGTGTAATGTATGTATTTTAATGGCTATAATTATTCTCTATTTGTTTACTAATTATACATCAATAAAACTGTCAACTACCACATCTCTAAGAAAAAAAGAAACAGACAAAAAAACCTCATATACATACAATATACAAAAAACCCACACATTCTTATACATACATTATTAAAATTCTGAATTGCCTAGGGTCAATGCAGCTATGTGTGTTATGGGTTTAATTACAGTTTGTAGAGGTGATGAATAGCGATGCAATATAACGACACATAGATACAACCTCTTGGAAACCCAAACAGTACGCCTCCATAAATTTTAAACAGACACATTGACAGACATATATGATTCACCTTAGGCGTTTTATCAACAAGTGATATTTATCAAAGCTCTGTGAAGTTTCTCAGCCTTCCACCTCCTCAACACAGTTGGAAAATCTTGATAAGCCAGTAATTATCCCTTTACAGGGAAGCTATGGAATACAAGTGATCTAAGGGGTCTGAGATTAATGCATTGCAAATCAAGGCATGTTAAAGGGATGATCTCCCATCAGAAGTCCTGTTCTGGTCACTTTTCTACAAGTAATACAAAGTTTGAGGAGATGAGGGACATGTTGAAATTAAAACCAACTTTAGATTCATTAAGCCGTTTTGGTGTATACACCATGCCCCTGAAATTTTATTGCTCAATTCTCTGCCATTTAGGAGTTAAATCACTTTTGTTTTTGACTCACATAGCCATCCTATACACTTCCTGAAAACTGCACTTAATGCACATTGTGGTTTTCCATTAATTGCATGCTAGAGCATGCCGTAGCCCCCCTGTTGAATTAACATTGCAGTATATTAGAACTTATAAAGTAAATACATTTCATTATTTTTTATAAAAATGAAAAACTGTGATTTACCCCCTAAACTGCAAGGAATTGAGACATTAGGTGCAGGTTGGTGAATAGAGTGTCCCTTTTTAGGAATACATTTGGTCAGTATTTTCAGGAGATCTGATTAAACTGTGTGAGACTGACCAGTAATGTATCTTGAGAAACATACAGCAAGCTATTTTCAACTCCACACTTGAAGTTCACCATTGTGACCATGAATGGCTACAAGACCATGACCACAAAAATTACAAAATAGTTCACTAACCCACTGGAACATTCATCTACATCAACTGTGTTCTCACTCAAACCATTTTGTGTATGTACCTTCTAAGTGATCTCTGCAGTGATAGACATAGTAAATACAAAGTATAATTTTACAAAAAAATTAAGAATTCAGATACCTGGACAGGCCACGGTGTTGTTGCAAGTCCTTGTTTCCCTCAGTGGGCCGCTGCACAGGGTCCCATAGGGTGATGACACACAGGACCGGGTGCGAACTTGCACCCCTTGCCCACAGGTCATGGAGCAACCACCCCACTGCGACCAACCTTCTGCTGCTGGATCTCCTGGTCAAAGCAACAAAGAGTAGAAAAGTTAAAACAAATGATTTGAAGAGACAATGAATAATTTTACGAGGAAAGATACATTTATGTTATTATTACTTAATAGTACTCATCACATTGAGAAGAATGAAAGGCTAAGTTGACACTTTCTGGAATTAATCCTTTGACCCTGAGGTTTGTACAAGTATTGCGTGTATTGCAGCTGTTGGGGCACTAAGTACATTTTCTCATCTACTCATCAAGGTTTGTTGTAACCTTTGATGTGATGTTCATATTAACCTTGTGAATGGAAATCATTTGGGGAAATCAGGTATTGTATTTTTTCTGTGACCTGATTTGTAAGTACAGCTACATGTATGCATGCCTGCATTTGCTGTTTTCACAAGCAAAACTGAACACGCAATCGATAACTTGCTCAGTAAAATGTCAAAACAATTTTGTGTCAATTGCCATTTTGGAGGCTGGAGACAAGAGTTTGGATGAATAATTTTCGTACATGTTGCCTTTTCATCAGAGGTGAATTTCTTATACATTACTGTCTATCATAGTCAGTAACACTGCAATCTTCTTTATTCTTTGGTCACCATTAGGCAGCCCTGTAGAAAATCTATGTTTAAACTGAGAGCTGAGACTCTGCATTGCCTCCTGACCAAATACATAGGAATCAACCACAAACTAAGGGGCAGCAAAACATCACAAAAAGAAGTCAGAGTTTGCCAAGAGGTAAAAACAAAAGGCAATGTCTCTTCCTTATGTGGGTGGAATACATTAATCCTAGAATAGAAATGATTGCAGCCACACACAAACAAACACACACACACACAATGCTCTGACATAAGGGCATTATTAGCAGCCGCATAAATATTCATATAAGCAGGCTCTCCTTTCCCACTCAGATGCTTTCTGTCATAAGCAGCCATGGACTTCATCAATCTCTAGCCGAATACACTCATAAATCAGAGGGGGCCAGGACCAACTTCTCACTGGAATTACAACCAGGAAAATGCTGAATAAATAAGTCTAAACTGTGGAATAAATAGATTGTTTTGCCTCTCCCAGTCTCTTTCGAGTAACCCTCCAGGAAAAATATATAAACACATAAATTCTGCAAATGATACGGTGCGTGATGCAGAGAGGTGGCTTGGCCCTTGGAGAAGAAGGGGTACTGTTCATTTGGCCCCCAGATAGGATACATCTTAGTCCCCTAATGATGGGTGGTAGGGAACTACTTAGCCTTCTTCTAGAATTAGGGAAATACCAATGAAATGGAAAAGAAAGTAAAAAACAAATGAAAGTATTGTCAAAGCAGATGTGGAACCACCTCTGGGGTATAGAATGTGGCAGCTCATTTTTTGTAATATAGAAAGAGAGCACTGCAGGCTGGAGCAGACTAAAGTGCCATTTATAGAATAATTAATCAGTGCTCTTTCATCTTCCAACCACCAGGCACTAGCAGCACTGAGACTGAAGAGAACCTTTCGACAACGATTTATCAATTAATCTCACCATTATTTTTATTACGCTCATTAATGAAAAATGTTCCTGAGCACAGTTCAATTGCGTTAAAATAAGAAACAGGTTAACATCGATAGACATGCAAGAACACTTTAATAAATCACAGCATCCTGACTCCGCAGAGCTTACAATCTAAGATGGATTCTAATAATTATTATTAATGCTGTTGGCACGTTTCGCAGGGCTGCTCTGTGAGATCATGTAATAGATTGCATGCTGTTCTAAGTATATTATCAAGTAAGACAGCTGTTAATTATGCAGAAACAAAATGTAAAAGGTATATACAGAACTGATATTAATACATCAGAATA
The DNA here is from genome assembly GCA_933207985.1 of Pelobates cultripes. Classification (NCBI taxonomy): domain Eukaryota; kingdom Metazoa; phylum Chordata; class Amphibia; order Anura; family Pelobatidae; genus Pelobates; species Pelobates cultripes. The sequence goes on along the minus strand of OW240912.1, from coordinate 204,374,554 downwards.
ATGTACAGAAAAATAAACCAGGAGCAAGGAAATGGAAGGAAATATGCCATGTTCAATTTTAATATTACTTTGGTGTAACTTTGCCTCAGGAATATGATTGCATGCTTTGTCTTTGTGAGATTTTCTGGAAGTTCTGATGGGTATTTTATCTTAAAGGGACACTATAGTCACTATAACAACTACAGCTTATTGTATTTGTTCTGGTGAGTATAGTCAGTCTATTCAGGCTTTTGCAGTAAGCACTGTTTTTTCAGTGAAAATGCAGTGTTTACATTACAGCCTAGTGATAACTCCACTGGCCATTCCTCAGATGGCTATAAGAGGTGCTTCCTGGGGCAGTGCTGCAAACTGTGCAGCAATGGCATTCAGTGTCTCCACCCTCTGCATGGACACAATGAACTTTTCTCATATAGATGCATTAAAATTAGGATATGCTGAATGGCGAGGGCGGCGTTTAATTCCGGCACGCCTCCTTGGCTGAGATCACTTCTGATGATGTTAGCCAAGGAGGTAGATCAGGGGCAGAGCCAGCAGTAGCAGATCTTAATAAAGGTGAATTTAAAATTTAATTTAAGCAAAAATAAAGTTTAAAAAAAAGTTTTAAAAAGTTTAAAAGTTTCAAAGAGTAAAAAATATACATTCAAAATGCTCATTACCACTACACCTGGAACAAACAGGCAGAAAAATGATCCCACGCTAAGGTTCAAAATATGCCTTTTGAAATACCCCAGGGTGTATTCTTTAAAAAATGGTATGCGTTTGTGGAGTAGTTTGTATATCAAACCAGCTAAACTACTCCAAAATGGAACATAGACACAGCGTAAAACTTCAAAGTTAGAAAAAAACTAAATGGCTGCATCTCAAATGTGCCCCTTCACCATACACATATACCTGGCAAAGGTACATACGGGGTATTGCTGTACTCAGACGACATAGCTGAGCAACATATGAAGTATTATATAGCCGTAGCAACCATAAGGTTTGCAAAATATACGGTGCAATCTCACTTTGTGTGTCAAAAGGCAGAAAAAATGCTTATTATCACTACACATGGTACAAGCTAGCAGAAAATGATCCCATGCCAAGGTTCAAAATATGCCTTTTGAAATACCCTGAGATGTCTTCTTTAAGAAATGGTATGCCTTTATGGGGTAGTTGGAATGTACAGCCTGCTAAAGTACTACAAAATGGGACATGCACACAGTGTAAAAATGCAAAGCTTGAAAAAAACTGGAATGGATGTATCTCAAATGTGCCCGTTCAATGTCCACATATACTTGGCAAAGGTACATACGGGGGTATTTCTGTACTCAGACGACATAGCTGAGCAACATATGAAGTATTATATAGTCGTAGCACACATAAGGTTTGCAAAATATACTGTGTAAACTCACTTTGAGGGCCAAAAAGGCAAAAAAATGCTTATAACCACTATACTTGGTACAAGCTAGTGGAAAAATGATCTTACGCTAAGGTTCAAAATATGTCTTTTGAAATACCCTGGGATGTCTTATTTAAGAAATGGTATGCCTTTATGGTCTAGTTGGAATATGTAGCCTGCTAAGTGCTCCAAAGTGGGACACGGACGCATCAAAACCCTCAATGAAAATTCACACTTCAAAACCTGAACTTTTCACGTCTCCTTTACAGCACTGTAACTTCACAAAATAGTGTCTAGGTTATACATTGGGCATATTGTTTTACTCAGAAGATGTAACTGAGCATATTTTGGGGGATTTTATGACAGTGGCACATGTCAAGTGTAAGAAATACTCAGCAGGAATGCAACATGTATGTAAATGCCCTTTTATTTCCCCTCACCACAAACATTGGCATAAATTGGTGAAAAAATTGTGACAAGTTAAGGCACAATACACGACATAAGATAGCCTGGGGTGTCTGCTTTATCAAATGAAAGCCTTTTGTGGGGTTATTTGAACAGTCAAACTGCTATAATACCCAAAATGAGACATAGACCCATCAAATCCATTTATGAAAATTCTAACTATAGAAACTGAAATAGCCTTGTTTCTTATATGGCATTGTAGATTCACAGAATAGTGCCAAAGGCATACAATGGGGGTATCATTATACTCAGCAGGTGTAGCTGAACACGATATGGGGTTCTTTGCAGGAATAGCACACACAAGCTTTACGAAATACACATTACAAAAACCTTGTTATTTGTGTATATGCCAAAATAGAGAAAAAAAACACAATTTGACTCCAATATTTAGATATTGGCGATGAAATGGCAACTTAAAAAGTGTCAAAATAACCTCAGGTAAATATCCTGTTATATCTACTTTATATAAATATATACTTTTCTGTGGTAATTTTATTTTCTGTGATTGCTACTAAACCTACAAGACAAATATACCAACTTCTAAAACTGTTTCACATTGAAATTTTATTTTAGTTCTTGTGTTTTTTGTCCTGTAACTTTCAAAATAAGCTGAAATCCTACACATAATATGAAGTCTATAAATCAAGACACATAAATTAATTTATTTTGAATTACTTTTCGTAAGCTGGACATATTATGCACACGCTATAATTGCCAAAACTGTAAAGCTGTTTTTCCCCATTTTTTGGCATTTTTTTTTATAATTAATGAGAATTTATCTATGTATATGTGACATCAAATTAAAGCCCATTTTGCCCTCTAAAAAACGGTATATAATATGTGTTGGTGCAATAAATGACAAAGATGAAAATTGCATTTCAACACAAACAGCAGAAAAGTGCAAAAATGGCTTTTGTCCTTAAGGGTAAGACAAGCTTTTGAAGCTGTGTCCTTAAGGGGTTAAATAAGTTTACTAAAGTAATCTAATATTTATGTATCTCTATCATGTATAGTCACTATTTATTACGTTAAAATAAGTCTGTTATTTTTTCACATGGATGAGATCACTTGATGTATTGATCATATTTGGTTTTGTAGTATAAGACATACAGGAATGTAAGATGTCGATAAAGTGGATGTGTATGTTTTGGTAGTATGTTTTTAATTAGTGTCAGTTAGGGTTTTAATCATTATAATAAAATGTTATTACATGTTGCATAACTAATAAAAAATGTATATAGTAAATAAAAGAAGTGAGATCATCTTTTCCAGTGCTCCTCTCGCATTCCCTTTGTTATGCTTTTTTCCTTCATCCCTCTTTTAAGGATAACTTCATGGTAAAGATGGAACTGTAAGTGAGTGATCTCTACCATGTTCAATGTGGAATTTTAACTTTGACTAGTTTAAGGAGCTGATGAATAAAATATTAGGAGGAGGAAGAGAATGGAAAACAAAGGGAGATCAGCAGGTAAGAAGTATATTTCTAGTCTACTATCTATATAAGTGTTTTAACCATTTTTCATCTATTGGGCATTATCCATTAGATCCTCCCCATTCTTTCCCTATCTCCCCCTCCCTCCTACACCCCACACCCCTCCCCCTCCCTCCGCAAAAAAATAAAAAATGTTTATAATAAGCTTTTACTACTGCTCATAAAGCCCCTGTTTGACGTCATACGAGTTGCGCTGAGGTCCAATCAAAGGCAGATAAGCCATTAATTGGGCCATTTACCTGGCTTAGTGTGCATGCGTGTGCTCTGTGCTGGAATAGGGAGGGGAAAATGGAAGGAAAAGGGAAGAGGGACGGAAAGAGGAAGAGGAAAGAAAGGAGAAGGTGGAAAGGAGAAGGAGGGAGGGTGGGTGCCTAAAATCAAAAGTGGCATAGGGAGGAGGGAGTGCTGCAATCAGTGTATGGAGGGGGCGAGGGAAGACAAAAGCTTCCCTTTTCATGCTCTGCCGGCAAGGGAGAAGTCGATTACATTATTCAGCCCAGAAGAGAGCTCCAGGCTGCCCAAGTTACATTCAAGCTGACACACTGCACATCTAGACTCCTACTACTATGACCACTTCAAAAACCACAAGTGGTCATGGTGCTTGAAGTTATAGTTAAATCCCCTCTCATAATATTGTAAAGCGCTACGGAATCTGTTGGCGCTATATAAATGGCAATGGCAATAATAATAATAATAATAATAATAACCCTTTAAGAAAAAAAATTCTGTGAATGTTCAAACACAACACCTAGTCTTTCCAGGTAACAGCTCTTGCAAACTGGGAGCTGCATAAAGATCAGACACACAGTGATATCTGATATCTGAATGAAAATATGTTATGTCATCAATTAAAGATAAAGAATTCTTCCTCAACCATATTTTTGGAGAAAAAAAAAATTGCATTACCTTACATTTGTTAAATTACTGCTGTGCAATACACAATTAAATTATCACATCTTCACATGATACAAGCTATTCATCAATGCAAAAGATGTTCTTTCTGATTAAAATATGTGAATTTAATAACATATAAATGTGTCCATACTTTGCCCACCACTACAGCATGCCTTCGTTCTATTTATTGTATTAAAGTTCTGATCATTTCATCAGCACTCCAGTAAAAGGTAAACTCCAAGTACCATAATTACATCAGTTCACTGTTGGTTTGCCTTCTTAGCTAGAGACCGATAGGGTCATCTACTCCCTGCTTCCAATAAATCTTCTGTGAGCTAAGTCCTGACTGCTCACAGACAATGAGCCAAACCCTAGATTGCAGAGCCTAGATCAGGAGATTGTAGTGCTGTGATAACCGACAGACTCTAGGTAAGAGGGCAAATAGACCCCAAGGAAGTAGTAAAAAAAATTCACTGCTCACAATGGAGGGAGGGAACAGTGCACTCCAGGCACCACAACCACTATATCATTATGGTAGTGGGTATGAATTAAATATTCCCAAATTTCTACATCCCCCAATTTATGGTTCATTGATGAATACTTTTAGTGTAACATTTTCTTGAACCTGTTTTGGTATAAAACACTTGTGATCATGCAGGACTGTCCCTAAGCATCTAAAGTCTGAAAGTTGCATGGAGTTGAATTATGAAATCTTACTAGAAACAACCTAGTAGAGCATGATACATGTACAAACCATTTTTGAGGCAACAAGAAAAGAGGACATCTACACTTTACAAGATGCAGACATCTATTTTTGGTTTTATGGGTCCTAGAGCTTCAAAGGTGAGTCTCTTTTATTATTGTGTAATATTTTTATTTATTGATTAATTTGCATTTTAATACATTATCTATGTGAGGGTATTATATTGCGCACAGAACCAGTCAACGTGCTTTAGGAGTAAATTGTCTAGGGCTAGGCACAATGACGCCATTACTTTGATTGCAATTCCAGGCTTGTGTTCACACATGTATTCACAAATGCCAGAGCATTCTGCATTGATTGCAGTACAGGTTCTCAATAAGGTGCCGACTATGATGGGCATTGTAAAAAAGTTACCTTTTCACTTGTTAGTTTAACCTTGTTATTGGGATATTTTTTTTGCTTATTTATCAAGTGAATTGAGCTTGATTATGCAGCCAGTGTGTAGCTGATTTTTGCTTTGGTGTCAGTTCCATTCAATCTATGTGAGTAATAGAAATCTAAACTATGTATTCATAAACCACTGCAGAGCAGAGTCTTATGTGATAAAGGCAGTCTCCCCTGAATACAATAAGAGATTGCTGAAAATCCATCCATGCAAGGATTGTATAGTTTAGATTTTATAATTTATTTATGCATATATTAAATACATTTTGTATGTAAGAGGTATCTTCCATCCCGGAGTGCCCCGTTAAAATATATGTGAACATGTTTACATTATAGGGAAACTAGAGACACCAGCTTAATGTAATCGTCCTGGTAAGTATAATCATTCCCTTTGGGCTTTTTGCCGTAAACACTTTTTTCAGAGAAAAGGCAGCATTTACATTTCCGCCTAGGAACACCACTAGTGGCAACTCCTCAGATGGCTACCAGTGGCGGATCCAGAGCCTGATCTCGGGAGGGGCACTTGTAGATTATTTAAAGAAATAATCCAGACACAATAACTACTACAGCTCAGTGTAGTGGTTATGGTGTCAATAGTGCCGGGACCCCCTCCTAGAGTAAGTAGTCAAACCATTTAAGAACAGTTTGACAACTTACCTGAGGTCTGCTGGGAAATGGGGCGGTAGTAGGGCATTGGAGCAGTGGTGTGTGTGAGTGGTGCAATGTGTAAGGGGTGCAGTGTGTGAGCAGTGTGTGTGTGTGTGTGTGTGAAGGTTGTAGTGTGTGAGTAGGGGGGGCAGTGTATGTCAGGGATGCAGTGTATGTGTGGGACAGTATGTGTGTGTAACAGTTGCAGTGTGTGTGTGAATGTGGGCAATGTGTGTGTGTATGGGGCGGCAGTGTATGTGTGTATGGGGGCAGTATGTGTGTATGGGGGCAGTATGTGTGTATGAGGGCAGTATGTGTGTATGAGGGGCAGTATGTGTGTATGAGGGCAGTATGTGTGTATGCGGGGCAGTATGTGTGTATGGGGGGCAGCATGGGTATGAGGGGGCAGTATGGGGGCTATGTGTGTGTGTGTGTTAAGGGTGGGGGGGGTTTATAATATATATCTTTATTTATTAAAAAAAATATATATATTCTATGTCCCCCCTCCCTTCTTACCTTTACTGGGGAGGAGGGGGGACATATTTCGATCCCTGGTGGTCCCAGTGGTTACAGTGAACTCTAGCCCGCGCTCCCGGGCTAGAGTTCACTCTCGCGAGATTTGGAGCGTTGCCGTGGTAACCGCGGCAACGCTCCAAATCTCGTGAGAGGAGGACCCGGAGGAGCTGCAGACTGAGCTCCCGGGTCCTCCCTCTCCCTCCCTCCGCCGCCGGCTGTCAGCACAGTGCCTGCGGACCGGGGAGGGAGATCTCTGATCTCTGATCTTCCTCCCCGGTCCGCAGGCACATTGCAGGGCTGGCACCTGCATGTGCTGCTGGCAGGGGAGGGAGAGGGAGACCGGCGGATTTCTCGGGGGGGGGCAATTGCCCCGTTGCCCCCCCCCTGGATCCGCCAGTGATGGCTACTAGAGGTGCTTCTTTGGTCAGTGCTGCACACTCTGCATGGAGATGCTAAACATTCCCCATAGAGATGTTTTCCTATGGGAATGCATTGTAATTAACCGAGATCATCAATTATGATTGTGTCAGCCAAGGAGGTGGATCGGGGACAAGGCCATACAAGAGGAGCCCCTTGAGGAAATGGAAAAAGGTGAGTAAATCACTTTTCTAACAAGAGGTAAGGGGGGCCGACCACCTAAATGTTGATTTTAGAACTATAGTGTTCTTTAACATATGGGATATTATGCAGCCAGTGGAATACATGAATCTCTTGGTTGGCCATTTGTTGTACATTCTTCAGCTTCTATGTATGATCCCTAAAAAAAAAATTCTCAATCCAATAGAAAAACACTACCAAGAGGAATAGTCATTTAAGTGTCACCCTAGAAATGAATGAATGACAATAAGTGATGAGACTTTACTAATTCTGATATTAGTATGCCAGATACTAACCTGTCTGTGCCATGTATACAGCGGGCTCATCAGCTGACCTTGGTCTCTGTGTTTTGACCTTCTGATTCTCTTCCAGGTCATCTTCACCTTAAAAGACAAAAAAAAAAATACAATCATGAGTTGTAAACAGTCACTACAAAAAAAGAAAAGGTCTGACCAATACATATTTATAAGTGTCCCAATTTAGGAGGTAGAATCGCTTTGTCCTAATCTCCCTCTTTTCTAGAAGCTCCATATTGTTAATGTGCCCAGTAATGTGTCTTTATACTACAAAACGTGTGTTTAGAAATCAGTCTGTCTAAATAAGATACATTGTTCTTGTAGTAGCATAAATTGTTATTAGTAAGTCACCTAAAATTTCAGCACAGTCCCGCACCTGATCACACCCCTACTTACACCCCTATAATTAAAATGCTTCATCTTTGTCTATCTGAAATCTTGTGAGGTATACTAATACAATGGCACAAGTAGACAGCAGTATGCAGATTACAATGTCCCATAGGAGAGGAATATGTGCTACAATGTCACTTGGCTGATATGAATTTTCATCAAACAATTTTAAAGACATAAATAGCATGAAATACAAAAAAATGCAGAAACAACCAATCATGGAAAAGATCAATTGGATCGAGGACTATAAGAAGAGCAATGAGGAGAGCAAGTGTGGTTGAGTCCTCATAACCATACTGCTAATGTTCAGCTGGTTTGAGTAAATGCAGCCAGTTAGACAAAGGTATCTAGGTATGTTTGGTATTTAGCAGACAGTGAGAAATGCATCTCCTCCAAGACTCTAAGTCCACATTTCTGGCAAAATCCCTCACTGGGTTTTCCTGAAGGCAGAAGTGTTTTAGAATGTAACATTTACAAACTGAAAAAGGGAGAAGGTAAAACAGAACTGCTGTGGACATAGAGACCTTAGTAATATAAAATTCTTGATTACAGGGCAGAACCACCACACATGGGCTGGGCCCTGGGGAAGTCCCCAGACTCTAAGCATCTTGTACATCCAGTACTTGTCGTGAGCATATGGAAACAACCTCTGCATATGGGAGGGAGGCATATGCCACCTAGAAACCTGCTTATTGTTACAATGCTGTGTGGCTATGCTGGTTGGGGTGTGGTGTGCCATGAGCAAAATCTTTTTCCATTAATGTTTGGTAATAGGTCCTGTGACAGCGTGTAGTGAAAGGGGTCACAATGGATGAACTGTTCTTTAAAAGTAACAAATACATAATTGAAAGGTGTCTGCTCTCAAGTTGGTGAGACGTGCAGATACTTTCTAACATAGAGCAAAGTCTAGGACCCTGGGATCATTTTGGTATGGATTGTATGAAGGGGTATAGTTGGGTATCGTTAAATCTGTCTAGCAAAGAAATATTAGTCAGTTGACATATATTTGATGTCGTTAAGGCAGATTGTAATTGGAAGTTTGAGGAAGAAAAAATGTTGTGCCTATGTGTTTTCTTTGAAGCTTAGGGGAAAGCGTGTGTTACTCGTGAGGGGAGCGAAGGAGATGTGTTTTTAGATAGAAAAACTAAGCTTAGTCCAGGCCTGTAAAATTGAAGCAATAGTAGGATGGATGGGAGGGATTCGCGCTCTGCCATGGAAAAAAGGTGACTGGGCACTCTTAAGAAGGTTTGTTTTAGTAAAAACCACAGTTTATCAGTGGCGTCTAATAAATCCATGTAAGTGTGTTGTCACTATAAAAGTGCTCAAACTGTTCCTCTTTTATATTATAGGGTGTGCTGTACTAATCAACTTGTACTCCATTAAGATATTTTTTATTTTATGTTTTTGCAAGAGTATGCATTACAGTACTAAAAAAAATAATGCATTGAAAAATACATTTCCGCACCAAATGTAAGAAAAATAACAAGACATATCAAAACAAATTCTAATATGACCATGAAACAGTGTATCAGCATTTAAAGGGTTAATATATATGAGAATAGGACAATATCTAAGTAATTGTACAATCAGTTGATCTGAAGGAGTCTTAAGGGGTCAAAGTGAGTGTGTATTTGTATATGTGTGTGATTTTGTGTTCCAGCACTTGTCAGACATACAATGAGAGTACAAATATATGTATATATAAATCAGTGACCAGAATAGGAGGAAATGTGCTGGACTGCACTTTAAGTTAATGCACCGAGAAGGGAGCGTGCTTTTTAAGACAACCTCTTCTTCATGTGAGAGAGAAAATTTTCTTTATACAGTAAGCTAAATCATTAAAAACCTGATGTATAGATTAAATGATATTCCTACTTGAAGCTTTCTCATCTTTGTGAGTGGGCTGTCACATTCACTCACATTGCAATCTGGGAAAGTGAATGGTGCATTGTCGTAGTTTTCATTGGTATGCAGGAAGCATGACACTTTGCATAAAAAATAACATTAAATCTATGCATTCACTAGCAATTTGGCTGGTGTAACGTATAGAATACATTATACATTTTTAAAATTCAACAATGTCATTACATCATGGCAGCTACACATTAATTTCTTCGTTATCTCCTCTCCATAAGAGAATTGCGTTCCTCACATTGTTTTGGTCGTCCATGGGTGATTGCCACTTCTTGTAACGGTAGCATAATAGAAGGAGATTTGCTGCTTTAAGAGTTCCTCAAACAATGCTTCTGAAGCCTTTCAAAATATCTGTCTACAAGTACCTAGACCTGTGATTGCTTCACCTGTGTTTTTATATTGATACATAATTTGATGTTGTCACACTAAATTATTTGTAAGAACACTGTCATCTTTTTAAAAAATATTTTAAATATAACTTTATGTTAAAATTTACTTTCTCAAATCATTTTTTAAATTCATGTCTTTTGAAATGTTTTAAGTAGAGATAGTAGTAATGTTAGTCAGGTGAAATAAATGTAAAAAAACAGATAGCATTAGCATCCTACAATACCTTTTTTATTAGGCTAACATGATTTTGGTAAGCCTCCATTTCGCTTGTGTTATTCTTGATAAAGGCAGGGTCTCTGGAAATCTTGTCATTCCAAAATTCTGTTAGGTCAGTTAAAAAGGTATTGCAAGATAAAAATGTAATCTGAAATTTTTGAAAAAAAATCTTTGTCTCTCACTGCCTTTCTAAAAGCCATCTTTATGCACCTTTGTTTACCATTTTGTAATTGCCAGTTGATTTTCAATATTGGCTCACTGTTGCAAAATAGTGAGCATTGGTTTAGACAACTGACAATCTGACTTAAGGTGCATAAACATATTTGTCAGGAAGGGGGACTGATAATGTATTCAATACATTTAATGTACAGGCTTTAAAAATATGATGAAATTGTATATTATTAATGGTATATTATATATTATAACTTTGTATATTATAAAGATTATAATAAAGGAACACTATAGGTTCATAAACACAAACATGTATACATGACCCTATAGTGTTAAAAACACCATCTAGCCCTCATGACCCCCCCTCTTTTTGCCCCCCTAAATAAAGTAAAATCTTACCTTTATTCCAGTCTGCTGCTGCTTGTTCTGCTTCTGATCAGCCTTCTTGGCTGACATCATCAGAACTGGTGAACACAGCCAATCACAATGTTTTCCCATTGGAAAGTATTGGATTGGCTGAGATTGTCAAGGAGGCAGATCTAGTACAGACAAGCCAAACACAGCCCTGGCCAATCAGCATCTCCTCATAGAGATGCATTGTATCAATGATGAAAGTTCAGTGTCTACATGCAGAGGAGACACTAAATGTCAGTGCTGCACCACTTCCCTTAGGAAGCACCTCTAGTAGCCATCTGAGTGGCCCGTGGAGGTATCCCTAGGCTGTAATGTAAACACTGACTTTTCTCTGAAAATACAGTGTTTACTGCAAAAAGTCTGAAGACACTTCCAATACTCACCAGAACAACTATAATAAACTGTAGTTCTTCTGGTGACTATAGTGTCCCTTTATATTATTAAAGAAAGTCAGTGCTTCTTTAAGCACATTCACGTGTTTGCAGCAAAGTCTCACAAAGCCAGATATTGGCTCTGTCAAACCAGGTGCTTTCATAAAAAAAAATTTCTGACTAAGCTGGACAAATAGTTAACCAAAGACCAAATAGAACTTTTTTTTCTTAGTCACAGAAATCAGTGACACATGGGGAGGCCATTTATTTTGAGATGAGGCGGACCCAGCCTCGCCACTGGGCATTGGAGAAAACTGATTGCCAGCCTCCTGCCTTGTGACTATGGCCCCTGGGATGTATTGTCTGCTCTCCTGTACTGCTGAGGTTTGCTACCAAATAGGTGGATTTGGCTATGGAGCTTGTCTAGTGCCCTCTGTTGGTAGCAACAGCAATATGCACTACCTGAATAGCAAGACTGGTTCATTTGCATATTTGGGTAGATTTGCATATTGCTAATTCTGCAGGCATGTGAGATATTTTCTGTTAATTATTGTTTCCCCCACCTCTTTAAAAATATGCCATTGTGTTATAAGTCACTGTATGTTGCCTGCTATGATTTGACTGTTAGTAATTTTATTGAGTTTTCACAGCAATGTTAATGTAGTGACCATATGGGCTGGTCCTAAGTAAAATAAAGTTTTAGAGAGTTCTTCTTCACCCTCAATCTAGAGTCCTGTCTCTTATTGGGGGAATTGCTATGTCACTACAAGGGATTGCTATGCACTGCATGCTCCTTTGGATAATCACTGCTAAGCTCTTGTAAGAGCTTGTTCCTGTCTTGCTCTCGGAAGGAGTCTATGGTGGTTATGGTGTCGGCTGGAGTGTTTGGAGCCCTCAGAAAGCGCTACGAGCATCCTTCAACGGAGGTACCCAGTCAGGGTGCCAGGTGATCCGTTACATGATACACTGAGACCAGAGTAATTATTTAGACGCTCAACATTAGCCCTTAGGAATTCCTAGTAACATTTGTAAATGGCAATTGTATATGTGTGTGTGTGTGTTTAAATTCTGGCAACCATCCAGTCGACCTAATCTTGCTTGAGGATGTAGATTTCTATTATGCAATATATGAACATGCATAGGGTTCAATGAAATGAAGATTTTTTTTAGATGCCCAGGAAATTCTGAATGTCATTCTCTAGTCTAACCCTTTAATGGCAAGCAATAAAGAGTCAAATCTATGTATTTTCCAGTTGTGGTTTAGTGGTCCTAAAATAGCAAATTCTGCTTTGTCATAACTGAATTGAATTTTTACTTTAATAACCTGCACACAGGGATTTCAAATCTGACACATTAAGTTATATAATAATAAGGCTGAAAAAACCCTCAAGTCTATCAAGTTCAAGCTTTTACAAATCTCAGTTTTTGTGTTGATCCAATGAAGGTGAAAATCAGATTGATATCCTACTGTACTGTAAAAAAGTTTCTTCGTGACTTCAAAGTAGCAATGGGAATCATCCTTGAATCATACTGGAACAAGCTGTAAATAGTCTGACATTTAACTATATTCCTGAATAACATTCAAATAATTTTTTTTTCAAAAATAACAAAGCTTTTTAAGGACATTCATTCGTTTTTCTAACACAAATATGTTCCCTTTTTTATTATTATTAAGCTAATCAATTCTTTGCTCAGTTTTAGGTGAAAGCTCTTTTATTGCAGTCTCAATGGGCATCTTCCTTGTTTTTTGTACAGTCCTGTTAATTAGCATGCCACTAGAGAGCCGTTTGTACTTTCCTTTTTTATTTGTGTACAGAGATATGTTCTTGCATTGGGTCCCTGACGTCGGGAGAGGAAGAGCAAAGGCGGAGCCCCGTTGTTGTTAAGGTCCAACAATGTCAGATTCAGGTAATTGACGAAATGGAGGGGAGGCCCTATAGGCTAGGAAGACAGTTTTGTATTCCTAGCCTATAGTTTCCCTTTAAAATCACTTTGTATATGAAGTCAGGGAGAGCTGGCTATATTTGGCCTATAAGGCAACTGCAAACAAATTGTCTAATTTTAGGCTCAACCATCACACTGTCACATCACACTTCACTTGCTTTCTTAATTTTATATTAAAAGTTTTATACTAATATTGCAATAACTGTACTATAAAAAAAAAAATAGAATACAGTTACATAATATATTTATTACTGTGCTGTGAGACAGCAGCCCACACATATCTCTAGCAAGAAATCACCCATTGCCAGCCCTCCAAAGTATGCAACTCTAGACACACCTCCCCATCTATGAAGTCATAGGTGCATACAGGGCCACCATCAGGGGTCGACAACCATGATGGTTGTCACTGGCCCGGCGGTCCTGGGGTGCACAGACTGCTCTGGCAGTCCCGGGCCCCACTTTCCATCTCTGCACACATAGATAGCGAATATCGCTATCTATGTATGCAGCCGCGGGCCCCCGGCTCCCTGTTACCGCAGAGGGGGCCCAGCACACTGCCTCTACTCTTCTCTTCTCTCTTCTAATAACTCTCACGAGACTCGCGGCCTTCTGAGCGTTGCCATGGCAACGCTCCGCGCGGCACACAGGCCGCGGGTCTCGCGAAAGTTATTAGAAGAGAGAAGAGAAGAGTTGAGGCAGTGTGCTGGGCCCCCTCTGCGGTAACAGGGAGCCGGGGGGCCCCCCATGCCACCGGACCGCCAGGGAATGAATCTCCCCCTCCCTGGACACAGGTCAGAAGCAGGGAGGGGGGAGAAACAATTAATTAAATTTAATAGAAAATTACTGTGAAAATGCCGCTTCCTTCCCCTCCCCCCCAGATTGCACATTTACACACACTGCATACACTAACCTAACACAACACAAACTACATACACTAACACAACACACACACACTTCATACACTAACACAACACACACACACACTTCATACACTAACACAACACACACTGCATACACTAACACAACACACACACTGCATAGATTAACACAACACACACACATACTACATACACTAACACAACACACACACTGCATACACTAACACAACACACCCACTGCACACTCTAACACAACACACACACTGCATACACTAACACAACACACACACTGCATACACTTGTACAATACACTCTGCATTCACTACACTAACACACACTCTGCATTCACTACACACTAATACACTCTGCTTTCGCTACACTGACACACACTCTGCATTCACTACGCATTAACACACTCTCTGCATTTACTACAGTGACACACACTCTGCATTCACTACACTAACACACACTCTGCATTCACTACACTGACACACACTCTGCATTCACTACACATTAACACACTCTACATTCACTACATTGACACACACTCTGCATTCACAACACATTAACACACACTCTGCATTCACTACACACTAACACACTCACTGCATCCACTACACTGACACACACTCTGCATTCACTACACTAACACACACTCTGCATCCGCTACACACTAACACACACTCTGCATTCACTACACTGACACACACTCTGCCTTCACTACACATTAACACACTCTACATTCACTACATTGACACACACTGCATTCACAACACATTAACACACACTCTGCATTCACTACACACTAACACACTCACTGCATCCACTACACTGACACACACTCTGCATTCACTACACTAACACACACTCTGCATCCGCTACACACTAACACACACTCTGCATTCGCTACACATTAACACACACTCTGCATTCACTACACTAATATACACTCTGCATTAACTGTACACACATCATCTACTACACAAGCATCCTGTATTCACAGTACACACATTACATCTACCACAAATTGAAACACTCTGCATTCACTATACACAGTCACTGCATGTAATATACACACTACAGACACTGCATCCACTAAACACATTTCATCTAGTACACACAAACACTACATCCACTAAACAAACACACTCTGCGTTCACTATACACACTGCATCCGCTACACAAACACACACTCTGCATTCACTGCACAAACAGTATCTAATACACACAAACATCTAATACACACATTCTAATTCACTTCCACTATACACACCACATTCAGTCCTGCATCATTGTGAGCGGACTAGGTAAGGCATGGGCGGGCCCAGGGGGAGGGTAGGAGGGGGAGAGAGGAGAGGAGCCCAGACCTTGTGCTTTGTCAGGGATCCCAAAATTTCTGATGGCGGCCCTGGGGGCATATGAAAGTATGGGGTCCCGCAAAATCATTTTCAACCTTATTGTCAGGATACACTAATATGCCCAGCACGCAGAACTTAACTTATGAAAAGAAAAGTACAAGAAAGGCTGAGGTCAAGAATACAGAGTGTACGTAAATGGTAGGCAAGCCAAAGGTCAATGAATAAAGAAGCCAGAATAGTCAGGAAAAAAGCCAAAGTCCAAGGGACTTTTGAGTTTATTAAGGGAAATACCAAAGCATCTCCACAAAGGGGCACCCACACCAAACATGATTGTGTGATCATGTTTGCCCACATCTTCTCCAACAGCTGGAAGAATCATTTGGATATGTGCAAGATATTCTGGCCAATATAATATTACATTGAAAAATAATTTTCCAAAGCAATTTAAAAATGAAATCATTTGTACATTTTGTAGGCCCCACTAAATATACAAAATAAAAATGTATTGATCATTCACTCTCAACAAGTTGTTCTCTCAAGTTCCTCTATGATTTTTTTTTACATAAGAAATGTGGCATAAATTGTGTTCTGTATCTTGTTGTAGCACACAGATATTAACACCCTGCCCTTTATGTAGTTTCTTTAGACCAAGCATTTCAAAGGCTGCCCCATAAATGTTGTTGAACTACACCTCCCATGATTTCCTGGCCATCTATTGCAATCAGATAATTCTAAAAGTTGTTGGACATCAACATATAGGTGCCAGAATTTTAAAAGAGCACTTTGTTTTAGACTCATGTTTGTGTATTTAGGGATATTGTTTAAATAAGTTTTATCACTACAACTTATAAAAATGAGCAATGAGTTATTTACAGAGTAGATCTAAAAAGTATATCCATCTCTGATATTATGTTGATAGCTCTGAAAGAAGAATCTGCAATGTTTTAAGTGTGATCTCAAAGAGGGAAACACTTGGGGAAGGGCTTCCACACTTCAGTGTCCTGGAGTAGGATTGCCCAGCCTGGGGAAGTGCCCTGAAGTTAGATACATTCCCTCGGACAGAGTTAAGAAGAGGTGTGTCTCCAAGAACCAAAGTGGATCAAGCATCCCTACTCATTATACATCACAAAGTATCTTCTAGGGGGAAAGGGGGAGGGCTTGCTAAGGCTGCAGTTTGTAAGGATTGCAGCTTTGCAAGCTCTTTTCAACATATACTTTACAATGAGTACATGTATTATTGGAATATATCTACTAAACAGTAATTGTTTTTGTTTCCCCATGTTTTTGACTGTGGAGTGGAGAGTGGAGTTGTCCTTTAATCACATCTGGAGCAATGACATGTTAGGACTGACATATTTACAATGGAGTTTACTAACCCTTCCTACACTGGATAACTGCTGCCAAATGTGGCTTGCTGGTGGGTCCAGATGACAATTTTAAAGAACTGCAAAATATAGCCCTGGTGCTACTGGTAAATGCTAAAAAATTAAATGAATTTCCATCTTCCGCAATCTCAGTAAGAAAC
>OW240912.1:204340047-204352547 GCA_933207985.1 Pelobates cultripes | reverse complement strand
ATGTTCCAGTGAGTGCAACCAACCCCTTGTTTTGTCACTCTAACCCAGGCACCAATTCAGGGTGCGTAAGGGAGCTGCAAGGCAATGCTAAAATGGATCTGAGCTCCCCCAGGGAAGTGCAGTGGCAGCCCACTGGACAGTAGCCTGTGGATCCACTCCAGTTCTACTAAAGGTAAGGAGACTGGGTGGGTTTAAAAAATATCCTCTGATAAAAAAAAATTTGTTTCAGTGTGTATGTGGGTGAGAATGGCTGTGAGTATGTGAGATTGTGTTTGTGTGTCTGTCAGTGTTTTTTTTTTTTTATATTCTTTATTTTTCATGCCAGAGTAATGCAACATTGAAATCGGTTGTGTCACTGTAGTAATATGCGGATTTGACGCTTAGCTTTTTACATGACATGCTGAAGTGGCATACATTTTTAATAGTAAACATGTTTGAACAACGTATATTAGAACGGACTTAGTCAGGGCCTATAGGGCTCTTACTCAGATTGGTACGTTGTTGGGTGGTACGAGAGGATTGGTGTAGAATCAGGAAGTAAGGCTCAGTGGTGGTGATAAGGTGTTGCAACAGAAAAGTGGAACTCATTAGTGGAGGAGATTGAGTCGTGTCCAGTATATTGGTTGGGTATGGACAAGGGGGCTTCCACTTTGTAGGTGTTTCAATGAGGGGAGGTGGGGGTGGGGCAAAGTGTTCTGGGTGAGTTAATATGCCTGGTGTTCTAGGAGGTGCGTTTACAGGCGGTGTTGTGTGTTCCCTTTAGTTCATACACTTTGGTGCGTTAGGTACCCCTTACCTAGGGGGGTGGAAGAGGGGGAGTTGGGGTCTCGTTTGATGGTGTTACGTTTTAAGGTGGGGGAGCTTACCTAGTGGGCTCCTGTTCGGGTTTGTGGGAAGTGTTAGCCGTGTTATATATATGACATTTATAAGTCTGTTAGTGTTTTTGAGTGTGTTTCATTGTGTGTATGTGCCTTCACACTAAAGCCCCACTCCTCCACAATATCCCCTATCCACTATCCCCTATCCCCACACTAAAGCTTCACTCCCTCACAATATGCCCCTATCCTCCCACTAAATCCCCACTCCCCACAATACTGCCCATATCCCCCCACTAAAGTTTAATTGAAATTAGCATATCCTTAAATATCCTGAAGTGCTTTATGCATGTGGAGTGTTCTTTTAAATATTGGCTTGCAATAGCTGCAGATTAAGTATGTGAAGGTACTGCAAGCCCTACCTGTCTGCCCCGGCATACACATTCTGTGGCTAAGCAATCACAAGTGGTTATTCATTAAAATTAATTTCAAATTTTAGGCCAAAGTAGCTGAAGCTTAGCTGAATTTGAAGAATTCTCTTAGACAACTATGTTGGCTGTAAACAAGATTCATTTATAAAAGTGCCAATTTCTATTGAAATCGGCAATTATATAAAATGAAAAGGAAAAAAAAGAGGACACACCTTCATGCATAAAGGATCTCAGCAAGCTGAAGTGCTCTGATTTTTGGAACTTAAATTATATTCAGCAAAGTAATAAGGGGAAAAGAGGGGGTTAGATGTTTGCCCTGAATATAACTATTATAATCAAAATAAAGGCAGGATTGCTGAAATTTAGACCTTAACCTTTTTTCGGAAGGCTTTGATAAAATATTAAAACAGTATCTAGAATGTTTCATATTCTATTGGAGCTAAAGGGCATGCTGGCCAAGGCCAACTTAAAATATATGATATATTTACTGGTATCAAAACACATTGGATACTAACATTTATTAATAAAAAGGCTGAAGGGGAAAACACCTAATCCATCTGTTAGAATTACTGTTCTGTATCCAAAATGCCTCTTTGCTGATCGGCAGATTAATGATAAAAAAAAAAAAATCAGATGGTGGCCCAATGTTTTTAAAATAGAGCAGATATTGCCAAGGCTCCACTAACCCTCACAAATCACTGCCCTCACACAATAGACCTTATGGGGTGCAAAAATAAAAACCCACACCATTTGGAGGGTACTAGAATGCCAGATATTAGGCTTTCATTTGATAGGCCTACCCCACGGGTCTCCCCTAAGATGGCGCCTGAACCGCTCAGCGACGAAGAGGCCTCAGGGGATTCTCAAGATGGAGAAGAAACCCCCACATCACCTTCGGTGGGGACACCCCTCAATGACCCAGAGTCCGATGAGGATTTCTCCCCAGTAACCAAGAGGGACTTAAAGAACCTCCTGCTAGATATGCGGAAAGAAGACCTAGCAGAAACGTGCATGGAGCTGGGGAACCTCAAACAGAGAATGGTCAAACAGAGAAACAAAAGAAGCAGCCAGAGAACAGAGACTGCAAACCACCCAATACCACATGCAAGACCTCACTGAACAGGTCCAGAGACTCACCAGATCGATGACTGCACTGGGGTCTAGGCACAGGAGGAAGAATATCTGCCTCTGGGGCATTCCGGAATGGATTGGAGGAGAAGCAATGATTGCCTTTCTCCAGCGCCTCTTAACCTCAATGGGCATCAGAGGCAGCACAGATCCAGGACTTATAATATCAGCTTTCAGAGCCACAGAGTCCCCGGTGGCTGCACCGAGAGACGTGATTGCAGTGTCCAAAAACATATTGGTACGGTCTGCCATCATGTCCAGATCCAGAGAACTGGGAAGCATTTCATTTATAACGCCCAGCCATACGCAGGCTGATGCACCAATGCCAAATGTAAATTCATGTCTTGCCAGATACAACGCCTAGCAGTACAATATAAGAAAGGCTCAGTAACTGATAGCTAACTAGTACTGGTCCCTCATGCCACCTCGCTAATACCGTAAAAATGTTATACTGTTCTACTGTTACATATTTTCTATACTGTGAACAAGATGTATTTTGAGTGTGGAAACTCCAATAAAATACAAATTAAAAATAAAATAAAACATTGAGCAGATATTGGTTCATTTTCCCTCTTGTGGCAATGGCAGCATATGCCCATGTTTCTTGAGAACAATACAAATAATGTGTATTACTGCATAGGAGTCTTCTCATTGAGCTCTGTATACCACATGTAGGTCTGGCTCATCACAATAATCTGTATTATGTGCATCTCTAAAGCATCTAAATATTTGTCAAATCCTGAATACTCTCCTGAAAAGACACATTAAACATCAGGGAGGCACAATTACTAAATCAAGAGAGTGTTCATCTAAGACACGAGCCTATATTATTTAAACTTTACTGGTTTTTGCTAAGAAATTAAATGTCTCTACTGGGCCTGTATTATCTGTTCATTAACTTCTTCAGGCTGGAATTGGAGCACGTATGTATGTATTGGGGGCCTAGGTGTGTTGTGTATGTTATCTGTGGGGATGCTATGTATGTTATCTGTGGGGATGCTATGTACAGGGCCGGATTAAGGGCACAGTGGGCCTGGTGCTGACAATTATGACGGGCCTAATTACAGAATCTTATCGACCAAAAACACTAAAACAATCATACCTACCAAGCGTCATGTATCTGATGGAGTTGGTACTGGAGGGAAACTCATAGGATGCAGCTATAAGAAAACACATACTCTATGCTAATCTCTCTCTAATTTATGCTTTCATCTTTCAAGTAAATCCATACCCCCTAACAGCAGTGTCCAGTGAAGCTGGAAGTCAATGGGTGGGGTAAAAGGGTGTGCCACTGGTGCAAATCACGTGACCAGACTTGCCAAAAGGGGAGAACATGTCAAAAAGGGAGCCAGTTGTTCAAAGAATTGGAAGGTCAACCTGGCATGAATGCATGTCAGGCTACCTGCCAATCCTGCAGGCTGTCCAACTAAAGGCATACTATGATGCACTCACTCCATGCTTTCTAAGGACTGTCCCCTAGCACTCGCTGGTCCACTTGTCTCCTTACCTTCTTACTAGCAGGCAGAAGTTCCTGGTGTATAGTCTGAGACAGAGAAAAGGTGTATGTAATGAGTGTAGAAGAAAGGGGACATGCCACAGTGTTAGAGAGACCAACATCTGCATTACCTAAACTAATTTTATTGTCAGCCAGTCCACACAAGTTTTGTTCCCATACATCCCTCTTAAGCTTCCAAACTTAAAGGGACACTATAGTAACCAGAACAACTACAGCTTATTGTATTTGTTCTGGTAAGTAGAATCATTCTATTCAGGCTTTTTGCAGTAAACACTGTCTTTTCAGAGAAAATAACTCCACTGGCCGCTCCTTAGATGGCTGCTAGAGGTGCTTCCTGGGGCAGTACTGCCTAGTGTGCAGCACTGCCATTCAGTGTCTCCACCCTCTGCATGCAGACACTGAACTTTCCTCATAGAGATGCATTGATTCAATTTATCTTTATGAGGAGATGCTGATTGGCCAAGGCTATATTGGACTTGTGCTGGCTCTGCCCCTGATCTGCCTAGTTGACAGTCTCAGCCCTATAGTGCTCCTTTAAGCAAGAGTATGTGGAGTAGTTAAGGTTGCCACTTTTCTTGGAAAAAAATACCAGCCTTAATCATTTTTATAATTAATTAGTTATGCGTGACATCACATGATGTAAATTACAAGGAGTGACATCAAAGAAAATTCTGTAAAATCACCAACAAACTACTCACAGTTTGTTTCTGCTGTATAGATGGATTGCTCCCAGTGTCTCCCTGTCTCCCAGTGTCCCTATGTATCACAGTGTCAGTGTCCCCATGTCGCCCAATCCCCTAGTCTCCCAGTGTCCCCATTTCTCCCAGTGTCCCAATGTCTCAGTGTGTCCCCAGTATCCTAGTGACATGGGGACACAGAGACATGGGGACACAGAGACATGGGGACACAGAGACCCGGTGACACTGAGAGACTCGGGGA
Organism: Pelobates cultripes; assembly: GCA_933207985.1. NCBI lineage: Eukaryota > Metazoa > Chordata > Amphibia > Anura > Pelobatidae > Pelobates > Pelobates cultripes. The sequence continues at coordinate 204,347,718 of OW240912.1, read as the reverse complement.
CACTGAGAGTCTCGGGGACACTGGGAGACATGGGGACACTGAGACATTTAGGGAAACTGGGAGAAATGGGGACACTGAAACATTTGGGGACACTAAGACACTAGGGACTCAGAGACATGGGAACACAGACACTGGGAGACTAGGGGACACTGAGCACAGTGGCTGGGAGACAGACACTTGGGAACACTGGGAGACATGGGGACAGTTGTGGACATAGACATGGGGACACTGGGACATATAGGGACACTAGGCAAACTGAGACACTAGGAACACAGACACTGGGAGACTAGGGGACACTGGCTGGGAGACAGACACTTGGGGATACTGGGAGACATGGGGACAGTTGTGGACATAGACATAGGGACACTGGAACATATAGGGACACTGGGATACATGGGGACACTAGGCACACTGAGAGACATGGGACACTGACACTGGAAGACTTGGGGACATAGTGTCTCAGTGTCCCAATGTCTCAGTGTCTCCCAATGTCCCTATGTCTCACAGTGTCCCCATGTGTCTCAGCATCCCCATGTGTCTCAGTGTCCCCAAGTGTCTCCCAGTGTCTGTGTCACCATGTGTCCTAGTGTCTGTGTCCCCATGTGTCCCCTAGTGTCTGTGTCTCCTAGTACCTCAGTGTCCCCATGTGTCCCTGCTGCCTTTCCCCCATCCCTCACTTACCTGAGCTGTAGAGCTGCTGTATGTACTCTCTGTGCTGTGTTGCTGCTCCCCCACGGATCAGTGAGTAGTAGAGAGAGGCAGGGATATGCTGTAACTTCCTATCCCTGCCTCTCACCACACACAGTGACCCCTACTGGCCGGTGCTGGTATTGCAGAGTAATCTCCATTTATTCTGAGAAAAATACCTGCATTTGTATTGCCGGTATTACTGCAATACCGGCATGGCAAGGCAGATTCAAATACCGGCTGTGCCAGTAAAATACCAGTCAGGTGGCAAACCTAAGCGTGGTGAGTAAAAAATAAAATAAAAATATATATATAATTTTTTTTAAATGGGCCTATTCAATGGGCCTGGGCCTGGAGCTGCAGCTCCATCAGCCCCTATGTTAATCCCGCCCTGGCTATGCATGCTATCTGTGTGGATGCTGTGTATGTTATCTGTGGGGATGCTGTGTATGTTATCTGTGGGGATGCTGTGTATGTTATCTGTGGGGATGTTATCTGTGGACAGCTGAAAATGAGAGAAATCTCAATGTATTCTTCCTGGTAAAATACTTTATAAATAAATGTGCTTGTTTGGAGTCTGTGTGCATTGCATGTGGGTAACTGTGTGAGTTGTTAGGCTATGTGTGTTAAGTGGAGGGCTGTGTGTGCTGTGTGTGGTGTGGGGAGGCTTGGTGTTGTGGAGGGAGCTGTGTGGGTACTCTCAATTCTTAAAATTTCCCAGTTCTTGGCAAAGTAAAATATACCTACAGAATGATGCCACTACCAAACTGAGGCTTTACATTGGAAATTATGTTCTCAGTCTGAAGGCAAAAAAAGCTATATATTGGCCTCATCAGACCAGAAAACATTTAATCATACATGCCTTTTGATAAACTATAAATGGGATTAGACATTGATTTGTTTTTCAGCTTTTGGCTTTATCACCAAACAACCATGAAGCCATGCATCTAGGCTGTAGACGTTGCGTGTATAGTTTCCTTTATCTCTCCTGAGGATCTTTCCAGCCACTTCAGAATTTATCTTGGACTGGTGCTTGCTATACTGACTAATGCTCTCCTTACACAGTCACTGCCTTCTAATGGATGCTTGTATGGTTGTGTGTGTTTTGGGGAGTCTTTGCAATGTGAAGGTAGTTTGCGTGTGTTGTGGTTGGAAGTCTGTGTGTATGTTGTTTGGGGTGCAAAGGCTTACTGAGAGCCGGTACTCCAGGTAAATGCTTAATTTGCCTAATGTTAGTGCTTTAGGTCAATGATCCGTTAAATTAGTCACATAATGATTTCTCCATAATAAGGAACAAGTTGGTGGAATTAAAATGAGGTATTTATTTAGGTTTAGGAATAGTAGGGATAGGTTTAGGATGTATTTATTTTTGGGTTGGTTTAAAGTGATATTATTTGCACCAAAAAATGTCATCTTCTGTTTCTGAAGTGGTCATGGTGGAAGGAGTCTAGGTGTGCAGTTATTTGCACTTGTGTGCCAGGGGCTACTTATACCACCAGAACACATGACTAAGGCAGCCCACAGTTTGCTTAATGTCAATTCTGTACATATTTTACATCTGCCACAGCGAGTATAGCAGACAGACGTTTACTGCTTCTCTCTTGCAAGGAACGATTGTGTCTCCCCTCCCTCCCCAGCTGCAACATTCTCTCCTCCCTATTCCCTCCGCTAATCAATTTTTTTTCCCTCTCATGTTGATACACGTACGGACAAACTTCCCCCTTTGTAAATAAAGCCCAGTAGTATGGTAGAAAAAGAAGTATTTGCTCTTGAAAGCTTGCAGTCTACTTCACGCTGCGATGTCATAATTAAAGCAATGTTAAAACTCTTTAAATTTGCACATAGGATTTCTGCATAATTTGTTAGAGAGAGGAAAAAAAGAGTAAGGAACACTGCGATGAATTTGAGGCCACCTGCCTGCAGTGTTAGAGATGACATCATTATGATTGGATTGCATTTGGGTGGTCCAGTCACCTCCTGGCTACTTCCCAAACTCTCAGCGAGATGCAAGTTTTCATGTTGTCCCCCACGCACCACTTACATCCTTGCGTTGCTCTGGTAACCATCTTCCCAGATAGCCAGAAAGACTAGAAATGAATGTGAAAAACACACACATTCACTGCATTCCAACACACACTTACAATTAAATACTGGATTTAAACCCCCTCCTGACCCTCTCGCCTTCCAACAGGATGTGACTCTGTACTTAACCCCCTGTACCCAATATACACACATAAATATATCTATATATAAATAAACGTACCCCATAATAACAGACCCATAAAATCAAATTTCAAAACAAAATCAAATAACACACTGACCGCAGTCCACTCTTTCAAATACCTGGGTATGATGTTAGACTCCAATATATTTTTTTTCCACATAGAAAAACTTTCATCAAAGCTTTATTCAAAACTAGGTGCCCTGTACAAAAACAAATCCTGCCTAAGCCCTACAGTAAAGGAAAATACTGTACAGAAAATACTGATGCCAATCATTGATTATGGGATGTAATATATGCACCTGCACCACAAGCTTACCTTAATACAATGTATAACTCATTCTGTCGCTTTGTGCTACAATGTAATTACATGATCCACCATTGTGACATGCTAAAAAACTAAACTGGCTGTTGCTGGAATCCAGACTCACCCTTCATCTTTCCAGCCTTGTGTTTAAGAGCTTTTCTGGGAAACTCCCACCCTACCTGAGCAAAATGCTTTCTTCGGCTGTTCCCACCTCCTATAACCACCGATCCAGTACCAGCACTTTATTTAGTCTACCTCAATACAAAAAGAAAGCAGCTCGATCCTCCATTTCCTACAGAACACCACAATTATGGAACGACCTCCCGCACACTTTCAAATCTTCTCAGAACAACCTCCCGCACACTTTTAAATCCTTTTAAAATCCTTTAAAAGATCCCTCTACATGTCTCAAAACAGAACGCACCTGTTATTTTTGATTATATATTTCTTACCTGTTCTATGTTAAATTTTGTATTTATTGTGTATTAATATTGTTTTTGTATTTTATTGTATCCTATTGTAACAATACCATGTTTTGTGGACCCAGGTCATACTTGAAAACAAGTGAAATCTCAATGTAGCCTTCCTGGTAAAATATTTTATAAATAAATAAATACTGTATTTACACACATTCAAGATAGAGACATAGGTGTCCTGTCAGTCCTAGCTCATACGAACGGATAGATATACAATTGGCAGTAAATGCAAGAATGACCCCACCTCAATCTCAGTCAGTTACATATCTGGGCATATGAAACATGTCGGGTTACATGTCACACTAGCAGCGAGTAACAGGTGCAATTCCTTATAAATATGCCAGATACTAACTGAAAACAGGGAAATCAGGGATCATGATCAATAGTTTTCAAAGCTTCATTACTAAAATATTTTGTATATGTGTGTGTTTGTTTGTATGTATGTTTCTATGTGTGTCTGTTTGTATGTGTGTGTATGTACATGTCTGTATATATGTGTGTCTGTATATATATGTGTGTGTGTGTGTGTGTGTGTTTGTCTCTGTATATGTGTGTGTCTTCATGTGTGGGGGGACAACATATGGGAGGGGGTGGGTAGATGTATGGGGGTGGCGGTGGGTAGACATGTGTGTGGGAGGGGCGGGGGGCATGGCAATTTTCGCACCAGGGCCCCGTGGTTTCTAGTTACGCCTCTGGTAACTGTTTAGCAACTACATATAACCAAAGTATTTTTTTATTAAAAATGTAATCCTTATATAAGTTCTAGTTCTCAGCTGAATGAAAATAATATATGTGATGCCTGCCTGCTATCTTTTATAGAGCAGAAGACTGCTCATAACCCCATGAGGTGAGAGGCAAGGATGTGTCTGGCTACAATAACAGTGATGGGGGAGTAAGATGCATCAATGTCAGGCAGGCACCGGGATTTTAGAACAGTGCATTTGACCTGAAGTCAGGAAATGGCGTGGGGCGCTACTATTATTATTATTATTTATGCAATTATTAAATGGGGCTAGTTGACAAAAAGCAATTGATATACTGAATACAAAGAGACAAGAGGTGAAGAAGTCACTGCTCAAATTAGCTTACAATGTGTGAGGAATTGGTAAAGACGCACAAGAGAAATAATAGCATGTCCAAGGGGGTAGGGATTGATGGATATGATGTAATCAAATAAAATGGTAAAAGTGATGAGTGGAAGAACCAAACAGTGGCAAGAGAGAGAGTGAGCTTGGCTATTGAGCTGAGGGAAGTGAAATGAGAGAAATGTCACCCAGAAAGATGGTATGCACTCCTAAAGAGGTGTGTTTTGAGTTACTTTTTGAAGGACTGGAGGCTAGGGGAGAGATTGTTGGCATGGGGTAGCAAATTTTAAAGAAACGGGGCACATCTGCAGATGAAAGTGTAAGAACAAGCAGATGTCAGGAGAAGGTAATTTGAAAAGGTTAGAAAAGGGTGAAAGCGGGCACTATTTTTAAAGTGCAAGCTACAGCCAACTGGATGGGAGAAGAAATGGTATGACCTAAGTCAAAAGTAACACCAAGACAGCGAGCATGAGGGGTTGGGGTAATAGGTTCTATTGACTTACCCAATCCTCCTACTTCTCATCGTAAGGAAATAAAGTAATAATGTATTTAATTATCGAAAGGCATTAGTCAAAGTCAAATACAACAAGCCTCAAATCCTAACCCCAAGTGTCCCATAAGAATGATCAGCCCATGTGATGTACCATTAATAGAAGGGAGACAAAGATTAGCAAATGAGAGAGAAGGACTGATTGTGGGAGAAAAGATGAGGAGTTCAGTCTTAGAAAGATTACAAGAGGCAGTTTGTGACATGTTCCAAAAACGCAGGAGAGAGGTCAGCGGAGGAGAGGTTAATCTGTACATCGTCAACACATAGATAGTACTGAAATCCAAGGGAGTTAATAAGGTTACTGAGAGAAGCAGTGTAGATGGATAATAAAAGAGGATCATAAACAGAATCTTGGGGAACACAAACTGAGACAGGCTTCAGGAGAGATGTGACACCAGAGAAAGAGACACCAAATGAGCGTTCAGAGAGAACACCTCCTTTATCAAAATCGTCATGTGTGGGCAAATAGTACTGGAAGGGCACCCACACATAATGTAGATTGCTTTACTTTTGGGAGCAAAGAGTGACACAAACGAATCAGGGGCCACAGTGGCCTGTATTAAGACATTGTAACCTACCTCTCTTCGTTGCCCTGTTATGGTTTTTGCTAGCCCAAGAGTACGTTCCTATTTGGCTTGATTTACTAGTAACTGACTTGGCTTTGTTTTATTGTTAGTCTGATTTCTGATATCCTTGACTTTTGGCTGTGTTATTCTCGTTCATCTGTCTGTCTCCTGTTGTGACCTGGCTTGTTTTCGACAATTCTGTATACCTTACATAATTACGTTAGGTCCCACCACTCTGAGGCCCAGTAATATGTCTGACTCTCTATTATATAAGGTTGAACTTGCCTCACTGTTTGCATGTTAGGGTGTCTAACCTTGGCAGATTTTGAAAAACAAGAAAGTGGTTGACAGTATCAAAGTGAGCAGAGAGGTAGAGGAGGATTAAGAGAGTAATAACCTTTAGATTTAGGAGTGATTAAGTTAATAGTCACTTTGGGTAGGGCAGTTTCAGCGGAATGGAGATAGTGGAAGCCAGATTGAAGAGGGTCAAGGAGAGAGTTAGTATTGAGAAAGTGAAGAAGCTTAGAAGTGAAGGAGAGTAGTGATATGGGATGGTAGTTAGAAGGTAGAAGTGGGTCAAGGGATGGCTTTTTTAGGATGGGATTAACAATTGCATGTTTGAGAGAAGAACAGAAGCTGTCAGTTGACAAAGAGAGTTTGAAAATATGCATTAGTGATGGGACCAGACTAATGTAGAGAAGGCACAAATGAAAGCAGGCAACATGAGTTTACCTAATGCTGGAGTCAGCAGTGTGAGTTACCAGAGGGAACAAGTGAAGGCAGGCAAGCACCCACAATTGGACAGGACACCATGATTGGGACGGTGAGGGTTGGAGCAAACACACTGCATTAGAGTACTGGCTTAGCATGCCACTTTACTGCAGTTCAGTAAGCTCATCATGCCCAACCAGTACTCCTATTTACATGGAGCCAGTAGGCTAGCATCATGGCTGCTAGAGAGAGTGTAGCATGGGAAAGGAAGGTGAATTAACACTTCATCCCCTGATGTCTGTTAACCAATGGCTGCCCAAGAAGACAGGCCAGTCCGTGTCCTAAGCTGCCAGTGGTGGGATAACACCTCCTTGAGCAATATAACATATCTAAATATACTGACTGAAACTCTGCATGTACAGGGTCCTTGCACCATAACCACCTCAAAGTACTGAAGTGGTTATGGTGCTTGGAGTAACGTATTAATACATTTAAATAGACATCGCTACACTTTATTAGCCATTATTAATACAGCAAATAATTCCTTCCATGTGACATCATTTCTTACAAGTATTATCTATAATAAAAAGCATGGCATGAACAAATAAACTAATCTAACCAAATCATTCCATCATCTCAACTGACATACGGATACTCTGACACAATATCTTTGACGGAAAAAATGCTGAGCAGCAGCTTGATTTCTCCTCATCTCCAGCTTGAGTAAAGAAAGATCTTCCAAAACATGAACTGCAAAAAAATTGTCAACAATACACAATTGAATCTTTTAAATCCAAGCTGCAAGTAAACAAAAAAATAAATACATGCAGCCCATGAATCAAACTTCATTCAGAAACTGAATAATACACTCAGGCACTTTTATGATTGTACAAGAACAGTAGCTGGGGATAACTATTATCTTAAAGCTATATATCAGCTGACTTTAACAGGTATCATTCATGGAATGTTTTTGGGCTGTACGTTTTATGGAAGTGCATAGTTACTGACAATTTACAGACTATAATAACTGTTAAAATAATTATCTGCATATTTATATAATGTGTCTAA
>OW240912.1:204221016-204339947 GCA_933207985.1 Pelobates cultripes | reverse complement strand
AATCTTATCGACCAAAAACACTAAAACAATCATACCTACCAAGCGTCATGTATCTGATGGAGTTGGTACTGGAGGGAAACTCATAGGATGCAGCTATAAGAAAACACATACTCTATGCTAATCTCTCTCTAATTTATGCTTTCATCTTTCAAGTAAATCCATACCCCCTAACAGCAGTGTCCAGTGAAGCTGGAAGTCAATGGGTGGGGTAAAAGGGTGTGCCACTGGTGCAAATCACGTGACCAGACCTGCCAAAAGGGGAGAACATGTCAAAAAGGGAGCCAGTTGTTCAAAGAATTGGAAGGTCAACCTGGCATGAATGCATGTCAGGCTACCTGCCAATCCTGCAGGCTGTCCAACTAAGGGCATACTATGATGCACTCACTCCATGCTTTCTAAGGACTGTCCCCTAGCACTCGCTGGTCCACTTGTCTCCTTACCTTCTTACTAGCAGGCAGAAGTTCCTGGTGTATAGTCTGAGACAGAGAAAAGGTGTATGTAATGAGTGTAGAAGAAAGGGGACATGCCACAGTGTTAGAGAGACCAACGTCTGCATTACCTAAACTAATTTTATTGTCAGCCAGTCCACACAAGTTTTGTTCCCATACATCCCTCTTAAGCTTCCAAACTTAAAGGGACACTATAGTAACCAGAACAACTACAGCTTATTGTATTTGTTCTGGTAAGTAGAATCATTCTATTCAGGCTTTTTGCAGTAAACACTGTCTTTTCAGAGAAAATAACTCCACTGGCCGCTCCTTAGATGGCTGCTAGAGGTGCTTTCTGGGGCAGTACTGCCTAGTGTGCAGCACTGCCATTCAGTGTCTCCACCCTCTGCATGCAGACACTGAACTTTCCTCATAGAGATGCATTGATTCAATTTATCTTTATGAGGAGATGCTGATTGGCCAAGGCTATATTGGACTTGTGCTGGCTCTGCCCCTGATCTGCCTAGTTGACAGTCTCAGCCCTATAGTGCTCCTTTAAGCAAGAGTATGTGGAGTAGTTAAGGTTGCCACTTTTCTTGGAAAAAAATACCAGCCTTAATCATTTTTATAATTAATTAGTTATGCGTGACATCACATGATGTAAATTACAAGGAGTGACATCAAAGAAAATTCTGTAAAATCACCAACAAACTACTCACAGTTTGTTTCTGCTGTATAGATGGATTGCTCCCAGTGTCTCCCTGTCTCCCAGTGTCCCTATGTATCACAGTGTCAGTGTCCCCATGTCGCCCAGTCCCCTAGTCTCCCAGTGTCCCCATTTCTCCCAGTGTCCCAATGTCTCAGTGTGTCCCCAGTATCCTAGTGACATGGGGACACAGAGACATGGGGACACAGAGACCCGGTGACACTGAGAGACCCGGTGACACTGAGAGTCTCGGGGACACTGAGAGACATGGGGACACAGAGACATGGGGACACTGAGAGACCCGGGGACACTGAGACATGGGGACACTGGGAGACATGGGGACACTGAGACATTTAGGGAAACTGGGAGAAATGGGGACACTGAGACATTTAGGGAAACTGGGAGAAATGGGGACACTGAAACATTTGGGGACACTAAGACACTAGGGACTCAGAGACATGGGAACACAGACACTGGGAGACTAGGGGACACTGAGCACAGTGGCTGGGAGACAGACACTTGGGAACACTGGGAGACATGGGGACAGTTGTGGACATAGACATGGGGACACTGGGACATATAGGGACACTGGGAGACATGGGGACACTAGGCAAACTGAGACACTAGGAACACAGACACTGGGAGACATGGGGACACTGAAACATTTGAGGACACTAAGGACACAGACATGGGAACACAGACACTGGGAGACTAGGGGACACTGGCTGGGAGACAGACACTTGGGGATACTGGGAGACATGGGGACAGTTGTGGACATAGACATAGGGACACTGGAACATATAGGGACACTGGGATACATGGGGACACTAGGCACACTGAGAGACATGGGACACTGACACTGGAAGACTTGGGGACATAGTGTCTCAGTGTCCCAATGTCTCAGTGTCTCCCAATGTCCCTATGTCTCACAGTGTCCCCATGTGTCTCAGCATCCCCATGTGTCCTAGTGTCTCAGTGTCCCCAAGTGTCTCCCAGCGTCTGTGTCACCATGTGTCCTAGTGTCTGTGTCCCCATGTGTCCCCTAGTGTCTGTGTCTCCTAGTACCTCAGTGTCCCCATATGTCCCCTAGTGTCTGTCCCCATGTGTCCCCTAGTGTCTGTGTCTCCTAGTACCTCAGTGTCCCCATATGTCCCCTAGTGTCTCAGTGTCCCCATGTGTCCCTGCTGCCTTTCCCCCCATCCCTCACTTACCTGAGCTGTAGAGCTGCTGTATGTACTCTCTGTGCTGTGTTGCTGCTCCCCCACGGATCAGTGAGTAGTAGAGAGAGGCAGGGATATGCTGTAACTTTCTATCCCTGCCTCTCACCACACACAGTGACCCCTACTGGCCGGTGCTGGTATTGCAGAGTAATCTCCATTTATTCTGAGAAAAATACCTGCATTTGTATTGCCGGTATTACTGCAATACCGGCATGGCCAGGCAGATTCAAATACCGGCTGTGCCAGTAAAATACCAGTCAGGTGGCAAACCTAAGCGTGGTGAGTAAAAAATAAAATAAAAATATATATATATTTTTTTTAAATGGGCCTATTCAATGGGCCTGGGCCTGGAGCTGCAGCTCCATCAGCCCCTATGTTAATCCCGCCCTGGCTATGCATGCTATCTGTGTGGATGCTGTGTATGTTATCTGTGGGGATGCTATATGTTATCTGTGGGGATGCTGTGTATGCTATCTGTGGGGATGCTGTGTATGCTATCTGTGGGGATGCTGTGTATGCTATCTGTGGGGATGCTGTGTATGCTATCTGTGGAGATGCTGTGTATGCTATCTGTGGGGATGCTGTGTATGCTATCTGTGGGGATGCTGTGTATGCTATCTGTGGGGATGCTGTGTATGCTATCTGTGGGGATGCTGTGTATGCTATCTGTGGGGATGCTGTGTATGCTATCTGTGGGGATGCTATGTATGCTATCTGTGGGGATGCTGTGTATGTTATCTGTGGGGATGCTGTGTATGCTATCTGTGGGGATGCTGTGTATGCTATCTGTGGGGATGCTGTGTATGCTATCTGTGGGGATGCTGTGTATGCTATCTGTGGGGATGCTGTGTATGCTATCTGTGGGGATGCTGTGTATGCTATCTGTGGAGATGCTGTGTATGCTATCTGTGGGGATGTTGTGTATGCTATCTGTGGGGATGCTGTGTATGCTATCTGTGGGGATGCTATGTATGCTATCTGTGGGGATGCTGTGTATGTTATCTGTGGGGATGCTGTGTATGCTATCTGTGGGGATGCTGTGTATGCTATCTGTGGGGATGCTGTGTATGCTATCTGTGGGGATGCTGTGTATGCTATCTGTGGGGATGCTGTGTATGCTATCTGTGGGGATGCTGTGTATGCTATCTGTGGGGATGCTGTGTATGCTATCTGTGGGGATGCTGTGTATGCTATCTGTGGGGATGCTGTGTATGCTATCTGTGGGGATGCTGTGTATGCTATCTGTGGGGATGCTGTGTATGCTATCTGTGGGGATGCTGTGTATGCTATCTGTGGGGATGCTGTGTATGCTATCTGTGGGGATGCTGTGTATGCTATCTGTGGGGATGCTGTGTATGCTATCTGTGGGGATGCTGTGTATGCTATCTGTGGGGATGCTGTGTATGCTATCTGTGGGGATGCTGTGTATGCTATCTGTGGGGATGCTGTGTATGCTATCTGTGGGGATGCTGTGTATGCTATCTGTGGGATGCTGTGTATGCTATCTGTGGGGATGCTGTGTATGCTATCTGTGGGGATGCTGTGTATGTTATCTGTGGAGATGCTGTGTATGCTATCTGTGGAGATGCTGTGTATGCTATCTGTGGGGATGCTGTGTATGCTATCTGTGGGGATGCTGTGTATGCTATCTGTGGAGATGCTGTGTATGCTATCTGTGGGGATGCTGTGTATGTTATCTGTGGGGATGCTGTGTATGTTATCTATGGGGATGCTGTGTATGTTATCTGTGGGGATGCTGTGTATGTTATCTGTGGGGATGCTGTGTATGTTATCTGTGGGGATGCTGTGTATGTTATCTGTGGGGATGTTGTGTATGCTATCTGTGGAGATGCTGTGCATGCTATCTGTGGGGATGCTATGTATGCTATCTGTGGGGATGCTGTGTATGTTATCTATGGGGATGCTGTGTATGTTATCTGTGGGGATGCTATGCAGGGACGTATTAGCCGCGAGGCAAACAAGGCATTTGCCTTGGGCGGCATTTTTCAGGGGGCGGCAAAAAACGCCGCCCCCCAAATGCCCAAGGCAAATGCCTAGTTAGCCTTGCGGCTAACTGACATCCCGAGCGGGCGGGCGGCGCTGGCAGGCAGGCGGCTGGCGAGGGAGCACTTCCTCTGAGCTGACTGCTCAGCTCCCTCGCGCGCCGCAGAGTGAGGCTGGGAGCCGGAAGATGACGTCATCTTCCGGCTCCCAGCCTCACTCTGCAGCCGGCGCGCGAGGGAGCTGAGCTGACAGCTCAGAGGAAGTGCTCCCTCGCCAGCCGCCTGCCTGCCAGCGCCGCCCGCCCAGCAGCCACTGGACCACCAGGGAGAGAGAGACCTCCCCCCCCAGCACTCCCAAAGGTAAGGAGGTTGGGGGGGGATTTAAATAAAAAAAAAAGTTAATGTGTGTGTGTGTTTGTATCTGACTGTGAGTGTGTGTGTGTGTGTGTGTGTTTGTTTGTCTGTTTGTCTGACTGTGTTTGTGTCTGTGTATGTGTCTGACTCTGTGTGTATCTGACTGTGTTTGTGAGTGTGTGTTTGTGTCTGACTGTGTTTGTGTGTGTGTGTGTGTGTTTGTGTCTGACTGTGTTTGTGAGTGTGTGAGTGTGTGTTTGTGTCTGACTGTGTTTGTGAGTGTGTGTGTCTGACTGTGTTTGTGTCTGTGTATGTGTCTGACTGTGTGTGTGTTTGTGTCTGACTCTGTATCTGACTGTGTTTGTGACTGTGTTTGTTTGTGTCTGACTGTGTGTCTGACTGTGTTTGTGTGTGTTTGTGTCTGACTGTGTGTCTGACTGTGTTTGTGTGTGTGTTTGTGTCTGACTGTGTTTGTGAGTGTGTCTGTTTGTGTATGTGTGTGTTTGTGTCTGACTGTGTTTGTGTGTGTGTGTCTGACTGTGTGTGTGTATTTAGAAGGTGGGGCGGGGGAAGGGTTGGGTGGGGGTGGCGCAGGGGGAGGGGGGCGCCTGAGTTTTGTCCTGCCTAGGGCAGCACAAAACCAGGATACACCACTGATGCTATGTATGTTATCTGTGGGGATGTTGTGTATGCTATCTGTGGAGATGCTGTGTATGCTATCTGTGGGGATGCTGTGTATGTTATCTGTGGGGATGCTGTGTATGCTATCTGTGGAGATGCTGTGTATGTTATCTGTGGAGATGCTGTGTATGCTATCTGTGGGGATGCTGTGTATGCTATCTGTGGGGATGCTGTGTATGCTATCTGTGGGGATGCTGTGTATGCTATCTGTGGGGATGCTGTGTATGCTATCTGTGGGGATGCTGTGTATGCTATCTGTGGGGATGCTGTGTATGTTATCTGTGGGGATGCTGTGTATGCTATCTGTGGGGATGCTGTGTATGCTATCTGTGGGGATGCTGTGTATGCTATCTGTGGAGATGCTGTGTATGCTATCTGTGGGGATGCTGTGTATGCTATCTGTGGGGATGCTGTGTATGCTATCTGTGGGGATGCTGTGTATGTTATCTGTGGGGATGCTGTGTATGCTATCTGTGGAGATGATGTGTATGCTATCTGTGGGGATGCTGTGTATGTTATCTGTGGGGATGCTGTGTATGTTATCTGTGGGGATGCTATATGTTATCTGTGGGGATGCTGTGTATGTTATCTGTGGGGATGTTATCTGTGGACAGCTGAAAATGAGAGAAATCTCAATGTATTCTTCCTGGTAAAATACTTTATAAATAAATGTGCTTGTTTGGAGTCTGTGTGCATTGCATGTGGGTAACTGTGTGAGTTGTTAGGCGATGTGTGTTAAGTGGAGGGCTGTGTGTGCTGTGTGTGGTGTGGGGAGGCTTGGTGTTGTGGAGGGAGCTGTGTGGGTACTCTCAATTCTTAAAATTTCCCAGTTCTTGGCAAAGTAAAATATACCTACAAAATGATGCCACTACCAAACTGAGGCTTTACATTGGAAATGATGTTCTCAGTCTGAAGGCAAAAAAAGCTATATATTGGCCTCATCAGACCAGAAAACATTTAATCATACATGCCTTTTGATAAACTATAAATGGGATTAGACATCAATTTGTTTTTCAGCTTTTGGCTTTATCACCAAACAACCATGAAGCCATGCATCTAGGCTGTAGACGTTGCGTGTATAGTTTCCTTTATCTCTCCTGAGGATCTTTCCAGCCACTTCAGAATTTATCTTGGACTGGTGCTTGCTATACTGACTAATGCTCTCCTTACACAGTCACTGCCTTCTAATGGATGCTTGTATGGTTGTGTGTGTTTTGGGGAGTCTTTGCAATGTGAAGGTAGTTTGCGTGTGTTGTGGTTGGAAGTCTGTGTGTATGTTGTTTGGGGTGCAAAGGCTTACTGAGAGCCGGTACTCCAGGTAAATGCTTAATTTGCCTAATGTTAGTGCTTTAGGTCAATGATCCGTTAAATTAGTCACATAATGATTTCTCTATAATAAGGAACAAGTTGGTGGAATTAAAATGAGGTATTTATTTAGGTTTAGGAATAGTAGGGATAGGTTTAGGAGGTATTTATTTTTGGGTTGGTTTAAAGTGATATTATTTGCACCAAAAAATGTCATCTTCTGTTTCTGAAGTGGTCATGGTGGAAGGAGTCTAGGTGTGCAGTTATTTGCACTTGTGTGCCAGGGGCTACTTATACCACCAGAACACATGACTAAGGCAGCCCACAGTTTGCTTAATGTCAATTCTGTACATATTTTACATCTGCCACAGCGAGTATAGCAGACAGACGTTTACTGCTTCTCTCTTGCAAGGAACGATTGTGTCTCCCCTCCCTCCCTAGCTGCAACATTCTCTCCTCCCTATTCCCTCCGCTAATCAATTTTTTTTCCCTCTCATGTTGATACACGTCCGGACAAACTTCCCCCTTTGTGAATAAAGCCCAGTAGTATGGTAGAAAAAGAAGTATTTGCTCTTGAAAGCTTGCAGTCTACTTCACACTGCGATGTCATAATTAAAGCAATGTTAAAACTCTTTAAATTTGCACATAGGATTTCTGCATAATTTGTTAGAGAGAGGAAAAAAAGAGTAAGGAACACTGCGATGAATTTGAGGCCACCTGCCTGCAGTGTTAGAGATGACATCATTATGATTGGATTGCATTTGGGTGGTCCAGTCACCTCCTGGCTACTTCCCAAACTCTCAGCGAGATGCAAGTTTTCATGTTGTCCCCCACGCACCACTTACATCCTTGCGTTGCTCTGGTAACCATCTTCCCAGATAGCCAGAAAGACTAGAAATGAATGTGAAAAACACACACATTCACTGCATTCCAACACACACTTACAATTAAATACTGGATTTAAACCCCCTCTTGACCCTCTCGCCTTCCAACAGGATGTGACTCTGTACTTAACCCCCTGTACCCAATATACACACATAAATATATCTATTTATAAATAAACGTACCCCATAATAACAGACCCATAAAATCAAATTTCAAAACAAAATCAAATAACACACTGACCGCAGTCCACTCTTTCAAATACCTGGATATGATGTTAGACTCCAATATATTTTTTTTCCACATAGAAAAACTTTCATCAAAGCTTTATTCAAAACTAGGTGCCCTGTACAAAAACAAATCCTGCCTAAGCCCTACAGTAAAGGAAAATACTGTACAGAAAATACTGATGCCAATCATTGATTATGGGATGTAATATATGCACCTGCACCACAAGCTTACCTTAATACAATGTATAACTCATTCTGTCGCTTTGTGCTACAATGTAATTACATGATCCACCATTGTGACATGCTAAAAAACTAAACTGGCTGTTGCTGGAATCCAGACTCACCCTTCATCTTTTCAGCCTTGTGTTTAAGAGCTTTTCTGGGAAACTCCCACCCTACCTGAACAAAAATGCTTTCTTCGGCTGTTCCCACCTCCTATAACCACCGATCCAGTACCAGCACTTTATTTAGTCTACCTCAATACAAAAAGAAAGCAGCTCGATCCTCCTTTTCCTACAGAACACCACAATTATGGAACGACTTCCCGCACACTTTCAAATCTTCTCAGAACAACCTCCCGCACACTTTTAAATCCTTTTAAAATCCTTTAAAAGATCCCTCTACATGTCTCAAAACAGAACGCACCTGTTATTTTTGATTATATATTTCTTACCTGTTCTATGTTAAATTTTGTATTTATTGTGTATTAATATTGTTTTTGTATTTTATTGTATCCTATTGTAACAATACCATGTTTTGTGGACCCAGGTCATACTTGAAAACAAGTGAAATCTCAATGTAGCCTTCCTGGTAAAATATTTAATAAATAAATAAATACTGTATTTACACACATTCAAGATAGAGACATAGGTGTCCTGTCAGTCCTAGCTCATACGAACGGATAGATATACAATTGGCAGTAAATGCAAGAATGACCCCACCTCAATCTCAGTCAGTTACATATCTGGGCATATGAAACATGTCGGGTTACATGTCACACTAGCAGCGAGTAACAGGTGCAATTCCTTATAAATATGCCAGATACTAACTGAAAACAGGGAAATCAGGGATCATGATCAATAGTTTTCAAAGCTTCATTACTAAAATATTTTGTATATGCGTGTGTTTGTTTGTATGTATGTTTCTATGTGTGTCTGTTTGTATGTGTGTGTATGTACATGTCTGTATATATGTGTGTCTGTATATATATGTGTGTGTGTGTGTGTGTGTGTTTGTCTCTGTATATGTGTGTGTCTTCATGTGTGGGGGGACAACATATGGGAGGGGGTGGGTAGATGTATGGGGGTGGCGGTGGGTAGACATGTGTGTGGGAGGGGCGGGGGGCATGGCAATTTTCGCACCAGGGCCCCGTGGTTTCTAGTTACGCCTCTGGTAACTGTTTAGCAACTACATATAACCAAAGTATTTTTTTATTAAAAATGTAATCCTTATATAAGTTCTAGTTCTCAGCTGAATGAAAATAATATATGTGATGCCTGCCTGCTATCTTTTATAGAGCAGAAGACTGCTCATAACCCCATGAGGTGAGAGGCAAGGATGTGTCTGGCTACAATAACAGTGATGGGGGAGTAATATGCATCAATGTCAGGCAGGCACCGGGATTTTAGAACAGTGCATTTGACCTGAAGTCAGGAAATGGCGTGGGGCGCTACTATTATTATTATTATTTATGCAATTATTAAATGGGGCTAGTTGACAAAAAGCAATTGATATACTGAATACAAAGAGACAAGAGGTGAAGAAGTCACTGCTCAAATTAGCTTACAATGTGTGAGGAATTGGTAAAGACGCACAAGAGAAATAATAGCATGTCCGAGGGGGTAGGGATTGATGGATATGATGTAATCAAATAAAATGGTAAAAGTGATGAGTGGAAGAACCAAACAGTGGCAAGAGAGAGAGTGAGCTTGGCTATTGAGCTGAGGGAAGTGAAATGAGAGAAATGTCACCCAGAAAGATGGTATGCACTCCTAAAGAGGTGTGTTTTGAGTTACTTTTTGAAGGACTGGAGGCTAGGGGAGAGATTGTTGGCATGGGGTAGCAAATTTTAAAGAAACGGGGCACATCTGCAGATGAAAGTGTAAGAACAAGCAGATGTCAGGAGAAGGTAATTTGAAAAGGTTAGAAAAGGGTGAAAGCGGGCACTATTTTTAAAGTGCAAGCTACAGCCAACTGGATGGGAGAAGAAATGGTATGACCTAAGTCAAAAGTAACACCAAGACAGCGAGCATGAGGGGTTGGGGTAATAGGTTCTATTGACTTACCCAATCCTCCTACTTCTCATCGTAAGGAAATAAAGTAATAATGTATTTAATTATCGAAAGGCATTAGTCAAAGTCAAATACAACAAGCCTCAAATCCTAACCCCAAGTGTCCCATAAGAATGATCAGCCCATGTGATGTACCATTAATAGAAGGGAGACAAAGATTAGCAAATGAGAGAGAAGGACTGATTGTGGGAGAAAAGATGAGGAGTTCAGTCTTAGAAAGATTACAAGAGGAAGTTTGTGACATGTTCCAAAAACGCAGGAGAGAGGTCAGCGGAGGAGAGGTTAATCTGTACATCGTCAACACATAGATAGTACTGAAATCCAAGGGAGTTAATAAGGTTACTGAGAGAAGCAGTGTAGATGGATAATAAAAGAGGATCATAAACAGAATCTTGGGGAACACAAACTGAGACAGGCTTCAGGAGAGATGTGACACCAGAGAAAGAGACACCAAATGAGCGTTCAGAGAGAACACCTCCTTTATCAAAATCGTCATGTGTGGGCAAATAGTACTGGAAGGGCACCCACACATAATGTAGATTGCTTTACTTTTGAGAGCAAAGAGTGACACAAACGAATCAGGGGCCACAGTGGTCTGTATTAAGACATTGTAACCTACCTCTCTTCGTTGCCCTGTTATGGTTTTTGCTAGCCCAAGAGTACGTTCCTATTTGGCTTGATTTACTAGTAACTGACTTGGCTTTGTTTTATTGTTAGTCTGATTTCTGATATCCTTGACTTTTGGCTGTGTTATTCTCGTTCATCTGTCTGTCTCCTGTTGTGACCTGGCTTGTTTTCGACAATTCTGTATACCTTACATAATTACGTTAGGTCCCACCACTCTGAGGCCCAGTAATATGTCTGACTCTCTATTATATAAAGTTGAACTTGCCTCACTGTTTGCATGTTAGGGTGTCTAACCTTGGCAGATTTTGAAAAACAAGAAAGTGGTTGACAGTATCAAAGTGAGCAGAGAGGTAGAGGAGGATTAAGAGAGTAATAACCTTTAGATTTAGGAGTGATTAAGTTAATAGTCACTTTGGGTAGGGCAGTTTCAGCGGAATAGAGATAGTGGAAGCCAGATTGAAGAGGGTCAAGGAGAGAGTTAGTATTGAGAAAGTGAAGAAGCTTAGAAGTGAAGGAGAGTAGTGATATGGGATGGTAGTTAGAAGGTAGAAGTGGGTCAAGGGATGGCTTTTTTAGGATGGGATTAACAATTGCATGTTTGAGAGAAGAACAGAAGCTGTCAGTTGACAAAGAGAGTTTGAAAATATGCATTAGTGATGGGACCAGACTAATGTAGAGAAGGCACAAATGAAAGCAGGCAACATGAGTTTACCTAATGCTGGAGTCAGCAGTGTGAGTTACCAGAGGGAACAAGTGAAGGCAGGCAAGCACCCACAATTGGACAGGACACCATGATTGGGACGGTGAGGGTTGGAGCAAACACACTGCATTAGAGTACTGGCTTAGCATGCCACTTTACTGCAGTTCAGTAAGCTCATCATGCCCAACCAGTACTCCTACTTACAGGGAGCCCGCAGGCTAGCATCATGGCTGCTAGAGAGAGTGTAGCATGGGAAAGGAAGGTGAATTAACACTTCATCCCCTGATGTCTGTTAACCAATGGCTGCCCAAGAAGACAGGCCAGTCCGTGTCCTAAGCTGCCAGTGGTGGGATAACACCTCCTTGAGCAATATAACATATCTAAATATACTGACTGAAACTCTGCATGTACAGGGTCCTTGCACCATAACCACCTCAAAGTACTGAAGTGGTTATGGTGCTTGGAGTAACGTATTAATACATTTAAATAGACATCGCTACACTTTATTAGCCATTATTAATACAGCAAATAATTCCTTCCATGTGACATCATTTCTTACAAGTATTATCTATAATAAAAAGCATGGCATGAACAAATAAACTAATCTAACCAAATCATTCCATCATCTCAACTGACATACGGATACTCTGACACAATATCTTTGACGGAAAAAAGGCTGAGCAGCAGCTTGATTTCTCCTCATCTCCAGCTTGAGTAAAGAAAGATCTTCCAAAACATGAACTGCAAAAAAATTGTCAACAATACATAACTGAATCTTTTAAATCCAAGCTGCAAGTAAACAAAAAAATAAATACATGCAGCCCATGAATCAAACTTCATTCAGAAACTGAATAATACACTCAGGCACTTTTATGATTGTACAAGAACAGTAGCTGGGGATAACTATTATCTTAAAGCTATATATCAGCTGACTTTAACAGGTATCATTCATGGAATGTTTTTGGGCTGTACGTTTTATGGAAGTGCATAGTTACTGACAATTTACAGACTATAATAACTGTTAAAATAATTATCTGCATATTTATATAATGTGTCTAAGTGCAAATTGAAAGAGAAACATTAAACATTTTTGGAGGAATAATGCTAAACTCTATCAACATTCATACAGTAAACATTTTTTAAAAAGGTACAAATACTAAAAAATTTATTTTCTTTTTAAATCATTGTAATGGCATTCACTGAATGAGTGGTAAGTAATGCATGCCCTGTCTTGTTTGGGATAAGGGACCTCATCTAACCCTGACAGGGAATAATTTTGAATGTGTTAAAGGGGAAATGTAGGCATCAAAGCTGTGTATAGATCATGCCTCTAAAGTCTCTGTAGCGGAGATACAATATTCTCCAGGTATCTCCGCTTATAATCCAAGTGAGGCTCAGGAACAAGTAAATTGTAAATCCATAGGCAAGGTCTCCAGCAGGCAAAATAACACAGCAATATCCCACAGTAATCCCAATAACTGGACGACACACAGTTTCAGGAGCAGAACTGAAATCTTTTAATCCACACTGTCCTTTTAAAGCATGCTCCCATGCAAGGGAGGGTTTTACAATCATTAGTACAGTAGCCAATCCTGTCCTGGTAACCTCCCACACATCTCCTCCCCTCAGCCTGCATCATAATCCCCTTATCCAGTCTAGCAATTCCCCCCGTTTCTGGATGTACCCCTAAACGTAGGGGTACCCCTTTAAATCCTACATCCCCTGATAGCCCTGATCTGGGTGAACAACATATCCAAAAATCACCCAGATCAGACCAGGGGTTCGGGAAATGTATGGAGGGAATAAAATGACCGACCGCACTGACTGAGATAGCCGAATGCGGTTCCATGCGAATGGGCCCTGCAGTCGGTCCTGGAATAAGGGAACAAACTGCACGAAAGCCTCTAGCTGAATCCCCTCGTTCGGTTCTTTCTATCTACCGAACGAAGGGCCGTTCGGTAGTTAGGAACCGAACGGACCGGGTTTGTGGAGGATTCAGCGGTGTTCGCCTAGGCGAGTGTACGATTTGAGTTCCAGACACTCGACGGCAAAACACCGCTGTTCGGGAGTTTTAAAATGGCCGCCGCCACGTGTTCGTTTGTCAAATGGCGGCCACCCCCGAGAACAAAGGACGGCTACTTCCCTTGTCAATTACCCGTTCGCAACAATGTTGCAACGGGTAATTGAGAACACACTTCACACAGGGGAGGTCTGACTGTTCGGTAGTTTCATTCGAACAAACCAAGGGAATGAAACTACCTTACATTCAGACGAATCCAATACATTTACACATATAACTTAGCTATTTCACACGAATACATTCTCTTACTGCAAAGACATTTACCAAATAGACGAATACAGTTTAAACATAATGTAAGTCCCAGGGCAGCTTGTGGCCCTCCGCTACAGTCTCACTACCCATTTTAGAGTTAAATTACTTTTGTTTCTGTTTATGCAGCGCTAGCCACACCTCCCCTAGCTGTGACTGACACAGCTTGCATGAAAAAAATGTTTCATTTTCAATCAGATGTAACTTACTTTAAATTTTATCTCCTGCTCTGTATTTTTTACTTTAATTACATACCGGAGATCCCTGCCGGGTCTAGCAGGCTAATAACAGAGCAAGAGATAAGAAGTTTTAAATTGAACAGAATTTGCAGTAAAGGAAGTGTAAACATTAGCAGACTTTTTACAGGAAGTGTTCAGGAAGGCTGTGCAAGTCACATACAGGGAGGTATGCCCAGGGCTGCATGTGACTTGGCAAATGGCAGAGGATTGTGCAGTGAAACTGCAGGGGTATGATCTATACACCAAAACTGCTTCATTAAGCTAAAGGTTTTTTTGATGATTATGGTGTCCCTTTAATGTAAACATGGATAATTATAGAGCTAACTTTCTTCTTAAAAAAAGTTCAGCTTTGGGATTACTAGGATATATTTGAAGGCTTGGCCTGGAGTTGTGGGGGGGCTTGGTTCACCTTTAAAAGGGCTGCCAATCCACTCCCACCTTACCGTTGCTGGTCTGGCGAGTCTGAAACGTTACTTCCGGTTCAGACCGCCATCTTGGATTTTTCCTTACCTGTTCCCTCGTGGTCTCCTGGTTCGGGCTCCCGTGGCTCTCCTTACCGTCGCCGGCGTCCGCACAGCTCTCTCAGTGCTTCCTCTTCACAAAAACCGTAAGTCAGCCTCGCCGTAAAGCAACCGCTGCAATTCCCCTGCTTTACACGGTGGCGCCCCGTTCGGTTCAAATCTACGTTCGCGTTCGGTTCATTTTATTATATCACTATTGCATTCGTCTTAATGCTTCACTCTGCTATTCGCGTGTTTCACAAGTTCAAACTAACGAACGATATAATTCAGTTAAATCATACTTAAGCATCAATCTGTTGGTTTCGCAGGTAAATTATGGTGTATCTATTCGGTTGTTACTATACTCTACATAGCTCTTTCGGCAGCTACACTAACTCACGTATTAAACACGAATTCAGCCAGTACTCCAAGGGAATTTCGCCCCTACTGGTTACAAATGTTATTGCAGTAAATCTATTTTTGAATAGGAATGTTGTTAAACAAAGTTGATGGGTCCTGATTTCCTGAATTTGTTTTCCCCACAGAGTCATCCCAGTGGTTCGTACTGGGAATTGTGAAATCTGTCATTGGTATCAATGTTCTTATAGGTTGGTTATTGTTTAAATTATGTTTTATGAAGTCCAATGATACACATTACATTAGTTAAGCATGTATTTTACTTTTTAGGTTGTTTGCCTTCAAAACAGTAGCTTTTACAAGCGCGAAAAACCTCTGCAGTGTCGGGTAGGTTCCTTGTTTTTTTATTTTTTAATTAGGGCCCACGATCTGGCCATAACACTACGTTTAATCACACGTTCATATATCGAATCTCATATCCAACAGGTAATCATCTCGAGACTCTTACAAGTCACTGGTTACTTCTACCTCGACAGCGCAACCTGACTCACATATCAGGTACTACGCCAGAACCCATTATTTTTTTTTTCTCCTCTACCATGTTCTGAGGGTACTGGTCCTAGGTTATATGACCCAACAAGGTAAAAGTTTCTGGTCTTTATCCATAGGCTAGTGGTCCCGCGAGACCAACACCCCTCTCCTCATACTCGGAGGAATACGCCCCTCGGGCCAAATCATAGCTAGCCGTCTCGCATTGTTGCATAGAGAGGGCCTCACCTGTCACTCCCAATCTATCTTGTGCTTTAAATACCACCGAGAGGCCAACACCCCGCCACAACGTTCGGTGGCCTCATACGTTTCCCTCGGGCCCACGCATAGGTAGCGCCTCTCAGGCCGCTTGGCAATTAGTAGGGACTCATCTGTCACCATCCATAAGTATAATTGTTTCGCCGCTTGGCATTTAGCTAGCCTTACCAGTACCCACCAAAATAAAACATTACAGAGTGGTTGATTAAAGCTTACTTATATTTTTCAGTTATGTCTAATAATCCTGATATCCCCAAGGAACTCTCGCTACCCGGCACTCCCGCTAGGCCTGGTACCCCTGTTCCTGCAACAGACGTTGCTAGTCCTGCTTCTCTCAGATCATGGACCATCCCACGTCTCATGGCAGAACTTAGAAGACGCAGCATCCCTTTCCCAGCTACTGCTAGGAAAGCTGAGTTGTTCAGACTTTTGAATACGGGCACTGACAACTCTGATGCAGGGGAAGGCCCTAGTGGCACACAATTTCCAACATTTCACGCCATGATGACCTCGCTCATGTCATCCATCAGCACAATTAATGACAGGCTGGATAAATTGGAAACAAGTGGTACTAAACAGACCGCTACGAACCCAATTGCGGCCAGTCACCCTCTGGCTGACATGACTGGTACTTCTTTGGAATCAGGGTCTCTTAGCGACGATATTAATCCCTCACACATGGTCCCATCTCACCTTAAAAAGGACATTCTGGAAGGCAAGGATGTCAACCTGGTGTCATTGCTTATAGCCTCCCAGGATGTCCTAGAGCAGGGGTTCTCAACGTTAGTCCTCAGGACCCCCTACCAGTCCAGGGTTTAGGGATTACCTGGGTGTGTCTAAGGTGTTTAGAAAAAGAAAAAAAAACACCTTAGAGTCTAAGATGTTTTTTTCCCTTTTTCTAAACACCTGAGACACACCCAGGTAATCCCCAAATCCTGGACTGGTAGGGGGTCCTGAGGACTGGGTTGAGAACCCCTGTCCTAGAGAATAGGACTTTTGCATATGGGGATATATCTGTCATACTAAGGTCTAGAGACCCTAGACCAGTGATGGCAAACCTTTTTGAGCCCAAGTGCCCAAACCTCAATACATGGCAACTTTTTCCTTAAAGTGCAAACACGGCAATTAAACCTCAATACTGAGGTTTACGTTTAGAAACAACAACTCATACTGTTGTCCGAACTAATTAGCAACTTTTGTTTTAAAAGAACACAACAACAGAGCGTTCAATGATACAAATTTTAAATAATGATATAAATAGATAAAATTAAGCTTATAGTTATTAGTATCTCCAACAAATGCAATACATACACACACAAACTGCTGAATACATGCACACAGTCTGCTGAATACACACACAGTCCACTGAATACACACACTGCTGAATACACGCACACACACAGACTGCTGAATACACGCACATACTGCATTGAGGGGTGTAGTGTATGTGTTTGTGGGTGGGGTGCTGTGTGTGTGCTGTGTATGAGTGGTGCTGTGTGTGTCTGAGGATTGCTGTGTGTGTGTGAGGGGTGCTGTGTGTGTGTGTGTGTGTATGAGGGGTGTTGTGTGTGTGTGTATGAGGGGTGCTGTGTGTGTGTGTGAAGGGTGCTGTGTATGTGAGGGGTGCTGTGTGTGTGTGTGTGAGGGGTGTGTGTGTGTGTGTGAGGGGTGGTGTGTGTGTGTGTATGAGGGAGTGCTGTGTGTGTGTGTGTGTGTGTGTGTGTATGAGGGTGCTGTGTGTGTGTGTGTGTATGAGGGGTGCTGTGTGTGTGTGTATGAGGGTGCTGTGTGTGAGAGAGGGTTGCTGTGCTGTGTGGGGGTAGGGGTGCTGTGTGTTGTGGGGGGTAGGGGTGCTGTGTGTGGGGGTAGGGGTGCTGTGTGTGGTGGGGGTGCTGTGTATGGGGGTAGGGGTGCTGTGTGTGTGGGGGTAGGGTGCTGTGTGTGGGGGTGCTGTGTGTGTGGGGGTGGGGGTAGGGGTACTATGTGGGGGGTAGGGGTACTGTGTGTGTGGAGATAGGGGTGCTGTTGGTGGGGTAGGGGTGCTGTGGGGGGGAGGGGTGCTTTGTGTGTGGGGCTGAGGTAAAGGTGTTTTAAAAAAAAAAAGTATGCTAAATCAGTATCCCCCCCCCCTTCTTACCTTTAATGAAGGAGGGGGGGACACAGCCATCCCTGGTGGTCCAGTGGTGGCAAGCACTGCTTCCGTGTCGGAAGGCAGGGGGAGGGATCTGTGAAGCATCTCCCCTGTCCTCCCGCGCGATGCTGTGTGGAGCATTGCCATGGTAACGCGCGGCAACGCTCCACATATCTTGCTCGCGTGAGGACAGGGGAGCTGCTTCACAGATCCCTCCCCCTGCCTCCCGACATGGAAGCAGAGTTGGCGCCTGCTATTTTGGGCAGGCAGGTGCCTACTCTGCATTGATGGTGAACCTATGGCCGCGTGCCCACAGAAAGGGCCCGGTGTGCCACCTGTGGCACGCGTGCCATAGGTTCGCCATCACTGCCCTAGACTAAACAAAAAAACACAAGATGGTGGACCTGGGGCACAAATACGGTGGTACCGCTTTTTACAATTACCACCGTTCCTTTTCTGCAAAGATGGCTGCAGCTCTGCCTTAGTTCAATTTAAGCATTAATTGGAGCAAGTTGGACACTGAGCTATTCTGCAGGCATTTTGCAGGCCTCAGGCCTTCAGCATGTGCAGTATGCGCATCTACAGCACATCACACTAATCTATGCCCTAACACAGCCGAGATCGAACAAAACCAATCTTCCCCTAACTTTCCTAAAGCTACCAAGGGATTAAAAGACAAGCTGGGGAGAGACATTGTATTCCTGGGTAAATCTCAGATATGCAATAATTTCAATGCGGGCAATTGTGGTTTTAGTTCATGTAGACTGATGCATGTGTATTCACACTGTTTTAGAGCCCATGCCAAAACCAGGTGCCCAAATAAAGCATTCCCAAAACCGTATCACACGTATGTGAACGTCACTTTATTGACATCACTTTTACAGCCACATCCTTCACGTCATTTCACTGAATATATTATTTTGGGCATGACAGAGGGTTTTCACACCAGGTTGGTCCATTTACTCTCCGGTACACTGGAATGCGACAACCTACAGTCCACATTAGACGATCCACAGTTGGTAAATACACTTATCTCAACTGAGCTGGAACAAGGGTTTCTGTTGGGACCATTC
Source organism: Pelobates cultripes (assembly GCA_933207985.1). Lineage (NCBI taxonomy): Eukaryota > Metazoa > Chordata > Amphibia > Anura > Pelobatidae > Pelobates > Pelobates cultripes. The sequence goes on along the minus strand of OW240912.1, from coordinate 204,321,084 downwards.
TTTTCCCCACCCTTCACGTCCTGGAGAACCAATCCTATAGGGGTGATCACAGGGAAGACCTCACTTAAACCCAGACTGATAATTGATCTATCAGCACCACACTCCTCCACTATCCCCAGCCTAAACTCTCTAATACCTTCTAAAGAATTTTCACTGCACTACGCCACCATCGACCATGCCATAGGGGCCATTATACAAGCAGGTACGGGAGCATGGCTGAGTAAAACAGACGTGGTAAACGCCTTCAAGCTACTACCCATACACCTTTCCCTGTGGCATCTACACGGTATTAAATGGCAAGGGAGGTATTATTTTTTCACCCGACTAACTTTTGGCTCCAAAAGCAGTCCACGTATTTTTGACACGTTTGCAGAGGCTCTATATGGCTCTTACTAAATGTGTGCAAGTGCCCTTCGGTTATCCATTATCTGGACGATTTCCTCTTGATTGAGAATAACACTCTTCCACCTAGTAGTTTGAATCACGTATTGGCACTGTTTGAATCTCTTAACATTCCTGTCTCTCCTCACAAAACTTTGGGTCCAGATACCTACATGCAATTTTTGGGCATACAACTAGACACAATAAACATGCAGGCCAGTCTACCTCAGGACAAGATTGAGCGTACCCTGGCAAGTATTTAACATTACCTGCTACAAGGTCATTGCAATCGGAAAGAACTCCAATCACTACTTGGATCGCTCAATTTTGCCATGAGGATCATACCCCAAGGTAGATATTTTATATCCCACCTGTTATCCTTGGTTCCACTGTTTTCTTCGGACATTTCACATATCACATTAGATGTACACGCAACTTCTGATTTACGCATGTGGTGGGTCTTTCTCACCTCTTGGAACAGGCGAACCATGTTTATACCACCTCCATCCGACACATCACCTACATTATGGACAGATGCCGCAGCTAACACAGGCTTTGCCGCCATCTGGGGTGACCAATGGATTTGGGGCCCTTGGCCGACCGAAGTGGAATCACTACCCAAATTTTCTGACACCTCGGCTTTATTCGAGTTGTACCCAATCGTGGCAGCAGCCATTGCTTGGGGACCATATTGGTCTGGCCACACGGTCAGATGCTACTCGGATAACCTGGCTACATGCCACATTGTGAATAAAGGCCGTTCGGCATCACTGGTCATTATGAGACTGCTAAGGCGTCTCACATGGGTAGCAGCTACTTGTCAATTCTTTATAACATGCATACACATCCCGGGTTACACAAACACCGCTGCTGATCACTTGTCTCGGTTTCGTTTCCAGGCTTTCCGCTCGTCTCTACCCAACGCTTCCATGAACGCATTTCACGTATTCAAAAAATTTATCACGAGTTTCACATTCACGACATGTTTGCATTAGAGACGATTTGGGGGTTTACCTCTTTTTGCCACATTAACCTTAAACTATCCTTCAATACTATTAAACTGTACCTTACCGGCATTCAACAACATATGTTCATCCAACAACCTAACAGTACTGCTTTTCTAACCTCATACCAAATTAAAACATTACTTAAAGGCATTAAAAAATTAGATACACATGTTCCCTCACAAAGACTACCTATAGACAACAACATCTTCCACTCTCTATCCAACCTATTAGATTCATCTCCTTTCGAACCCATGACAAATAGCACTATGAAAACAGCACTATATCTTGCTTTTTACGGGTTCCTCCGGCCTAGCGAATTCACAGCCACAACCATCAACGCACCTGACTACCTTAGAACCAATGATCTACAGAAACATACCGACCATTATATTCTCTCTCTAAGACAATCCAAAACCAGCACCGACGGACACAGTATTCAAATACCCCTGTACCCTACTAACAATATATGGTGCCCAGTTAAAGTGTTAGACACTTATTCACTTTCAGTCCAAAAACAACCTCAACAGCCTTTGTTTGAACTGCATGGACACACTCTGACCACAGCTAAATTCATGCTGTACATAAGACTTCTGTTGACCAGGCTCGGCCTAAACCCCAATCAATTTTCAGGTCACTCTTTCCGTATAGGAGCAGCATCTTCTGCATGTGCTAATCACGTCCCCGCTCATATTATTAAGGCAATGGGGCGATGGAAATCCTCCGCCTACACACTCTACATACCCAATCCTGTTGAAGAATTAAGACAAGCTTTTTGTGACTTATCGCAATAAACGAAGTTGGTTCACGAATTATGTTTTCTGGTTATTTTCTTTTTGCCCACTTTTATTACAGGCCTACTGCTCTGTCGGTTCCGGCACACCACAACTGACTGGTGCCTACTCATAGATGTTATGATTGTATTGTGCTAAGATTTCTCTGTTCGGCTATATTGCCCCGACTACAAATTTGAAGGCTTGGCCTGGAGTTGTGGGAGGGGCTTGGTTCACCTTTAAAAGGGCTGCCAATCCACTCCCACCTTACCGTTGCTGGTCAGGCGAGTCACCCCTCCCACCGCTCCCTCTACCTATAACACCCTCTAAGGTGGGTCCACTTTTATTACAGGCCTACTGCTCTGTCAGTTCCGGCACACCACAACCGACTGGTGCCTACTCATAGATGTTATGATTGTGCTAAGATTTCTCTGTTCGGCTATATTGCCCTGACTACAAATATTATATATATATAATGGAAAAACTGCATTTCATTAGGTTGATTGCCAAATAGTATATTCCAGCTATAAAAGAAACCTGAGAGTTAGCCCTATGTAACTTTCCAGAGGCATAAAATGTCAGTATTGCAATTATAGGTATGTTGGTCACAAAACTAACAAAATGATTTACTGTGACAAGATGAGCAGTCTTGAGCAAGCAGCATATGCTATGCATGGGCAAAAGGGAATGGGCAGCAACAATTCAGATGATAGATTCATAAATGTGTAGCCTCAAATATTGTAACAAACTGTGTGTCATGTGCTTCACAACCTGGAATTTATAGCTCACAGAGAGCAGCTGTATTTAAGGACAATACATAAGTATGCATAATCTAGACTCCCAAGCCATGGGAACAACAATATAAAGTCTGGTGAGTCATCTTTCAGCTTGTTTACACCGAATGCAAGTCTGTTTAGAGAACTCATAGATGTATTCTACCTGTGATGTCTGTTCCTAATTATTAGGAATCATTAGATCTCATTATTAATCTGCATGATCATATGACTGCCAAGGAGTATGGAATTGTTTTATAGGACCAAGTGCACTGTATGGTGGAAATATTTTAACCTCTTAAAATTCTCAGATGCTAGAACGCTAATGTCCATTAACACTGCTAAACCAATTTAAACGTGGTTTCATGGACATCACCATGATGTCAAACAGAACACCTTCCATGGCCTCCTCAATCATCACCAGATCTATCTAACCTTCATTGAGCCTTTATGATAAGATTAGAATGTTAACCTCATTTAATAATTTACATTAATATATTTTGGTGTTAACTATATAGTCTGCCCTGATATATATATATATATATATATATATATATATATATATATATATATATACACACACATATGTATTACTAACTCAATTGCTGGTGTTCGCAATAGCTGTGCTAAATATTTACAATAAAACCTAAAAAAAAATAAAAAAAACACAAAGAAAATGTACTGCTGCACATTAACCCCTTAAGGACACATGACATGTCATGATTCCCTTTTATTCCAGAAGTTTGGTCCTTAAGGGGTTAAAGGAGAAAAATACAGTATTAGAATTTCTACTCACCCCTACAGTCACTAACTATACAGACATTCCAGGCCCTATGCATACCTCTTTCTCAGCTGACACACACTCACTGCTTCCTGAAAATAAAAACACATACACTCTCAACCTGACAGATAAGAACAGAGCAAATTTTCTGCCTCGATAAGTGCATATAGGTAGACATTATCAGTCCATTGATTCTTGCAGACAGTATCACTTAGAATAAAATAGATCAGTGGTCTTTCGTAGGACACATTCTTCATGTTGTACTATAGCCGGCAAGGTCTGCACAGGCTGGAGCTGAGTGCATAGAATAAGAATTTGTGTTGACATGATAATACATCCCTGCAGACACGTTCACATACGAACACACACAATTTGTGCCGCTGGTTTTCAACTAGTTTGATAGAGTATGACTTGACTAAATAAGCCTTGCCCTGGACTGCAGCAATACATCAGCGCACAGGGAGGGAGGGGGAAACAAAGACTGGATGTCAGAGAGATGCATTCACAGGCTGTCTGGAGTGTGGCTTACTGTGATTCCCCAGAGCAAACCTTTGAAAGTGATTGATATGGACATCCTGATGCAGGATGCCCTCCTTTTCACCTGCTGTTAACACCTTTACTGGCATCAAGAGATGAGCTATGCAATGTCTGTGTGTCCTAAATGCCTTTAAATTCTCACCACACTCACCCTGGGGCAGTAAGCAAGCATTCCGTATGACATCAGCCTTCACCATATAACCCAACAGAGTGCATTGTATCTAATAGCTGTTTCAGGGAGCTCAGATTCATCTTTATTAATTCAACCAGCAACTACGATGAAGTGGTATTTGTATGGTTAAATATACAAGGTTGTACTATGATCTCTAAAAAGGGATGCTAATTTGTAACCAGCATCAGATTAATTTAGAGTAACACTGCATCATCTCATCAGCTGTAGTCCTTTAGATGTCTGAGTGCTAAGTGGATGAACTTTATCATTATAATTATTAAATTAAAACAAAAAGACTCTGAATGTGTCCAGAAAAATGACCAAAGTTTTTTTTTAAACTGAGAAGAAAGCGCCACGGTAATAAATCATCGGTGGATATTGTATAACAATATAACAAGATAAGAAACAATAAGAACTGAAATTATGTTTCAACAATAGAACGTGTTCAAACTTCAGGATTGCTGCCTCTATTTCCTGTAGGTTAAGGCTAGAATTCCATCCATACAAGATGCACTGTAGGCCATAGGTCATAGATAAAAATTACAGAAATCAGAGGGCGCAGCTTGGAAGCACACCGATACAAACGGCATTTCTCGCAGCTCCGAGTATCCAATCCACAATCTTGCCTCTTGCCGCATTTCCACCAGTTTATGGTGGGAGTGCCAACAGAAGACTACAGACACCACTCTGAATGAGAGGATGCGTTTCTTCTATTCCCCAGGTTTAAATACTCAACGCCGTGTACTTCGGGCCTACTGCGCAGGCAATCCTTGGGCTGCAGTTGACAGCAACTGAGCTAACAGAGCAGAGTGATTACTCACCTTCTGGAAATACTCCTGTGATACTCGCTAGTAAAGAGAGTATCCAGCTCCCATCCTCCTCCTCTCCTCCCTTTCAGCTGAATGCGCATGCGCGGCAAGAGCTGCACGCGCATTCAGCCGGTCGCATAGGAAAGCATTCACAATGCTTTCCTATGGACGCTTGCGTGTTCTCACTGTGATTTTCACAGTGAGAATCATGCAAGCGCCTCTAGTGGCTGTCAATGAGACAGCCACTAGAGGATTTGAGGGCTGGATTAACTTATTTATAAACATAGCAGTTTCTCTGAAACTGCTATGTTTATAAAAAAAAAAAGGGTTAATCCTAGAGGGACCTGGCACCCAGACCACTTCATTAAGCTGAAGTGGTCTGGGTGCCTAGAGTGGTCCTTTAAAGAAATGGCGCCAATACACCCTGAGGCCTATACCGCCTTACAAGACAAGGGAACATCAGACAGGGCCTTGCCTTTTACAACATTGGTAGATGCCCAAACAGTACTGGAGGACGGTGCCCCCGACATAAACAGGACCTACAAAACCTACTGACAGATATACAAAACTGTTTGTTGGTGACTTAGTTGTGGTAAAGGCTATATATTATTTTGTGCTGTCAGACTTATGCTGATAAACATTGTCTCCTGAATTCAATTAAGGGGAGAATGCCTTAAGTGTTTGAGTAACTTAGCCTCACATTTTTTTTCAAGACATTGTTGCTGTGGCAAAAGTCTATGCAACGAAGATCCTCCAAAATGCAGTCTTCCTCAAGGTCCCTCTCAATCATTAAGGACAGGAAATCAAGGCTTTGGACATTCTTTCTGGACTAAGCCCCGTCAATGACAAGACCAACCTCTAAACATATCTGGAACCTTACTAGAGTCACATCTTTTATACCTGGAGGGGAATGGGATTCAGTGATAGAATTGTACATACTTTTGTTGCATAAGGCACGATGTATGTTTAGTACAATCATTGTTTTCTTTATTTTGTCAAGTTACTATTTCTAGCACAGTACTACCTTGACATGGTCTTAACGGTGATAGTGTCGGTGTCAAGTGCTGCCACTAAGGCTATTTATAGACACATACTTAAGCCATCAAAAGTATTCATTCACCCACCCCATTTCCGCATGAGAGGGGTTAAATTCTTTAACCTAGGAGTTTAATTTTATAGTTCTGGAGACCCTCTCTGCTGTAGAGTTGTTATTATAGCTTTACAATTTACTCCACACATTACACGAGTCAGAATGTATGGGGAAGAATGAGCTTTTCTGTACAAAGCACAGCTATTTATACAGAACAGTGCTGAGTCTCAGTGCAGAGGTTCCTCCATACAATACAATGCACAGTACAATTGTTCCTCCCTGGCGCCACTTTGTCTGGGATCTAAATTAAGTTATCCCCAGCTAACACAATTGGCTTCCTTGTGTGCTTTCACAGTACTAGAGGTACAGGACACAAAATATATACTAGAACCACCTTTCCTTTAACTGTACCCAACACAATATATATCCCAGGAAAGCTCTTCACGAGGCCCCTGGCTGTCCAAATAGTGCCCTAATCAGAGAAACAGTTGTTACAGCATGTAAAGCTTTACTGGATCACAGCTATTCTACGATCTAGTGAGTTCCAGTCGTAGACCGCTTAGTACCGGTCTCACAAAAGGAGTTCCCGGGAGCACTCTCAAGCCCCAGGTATGCTCCAAATCCTCTGTGTCACCCTGACTTTCCCTCAAAATAGCTATCTATTTGGAGGTTGGGGGACCAAGCAATACCCACTTAAAGATTTGCTGGATCTCGGCACAGTCCTAATCCAAAGAACAGTTCCATAGTGTTTCAGGGTATCTCCCTGTCTGGTGCTCAATGTGTTAAATGAGTCCAATCAATCCCCAGAGGTCCTCAAGTCCAGCTGGGAAGCACAGTAAACATCTGGGGCCCCCATATCTCCACACTGACAACAGCCCTTTCAGGAGCTCTTGGGACCAAGCCCATAGTCTGTGTTGCAGAAGGCTGGCATTCAATCCTCTCCAAAAGTCTGGGGAACAAAAGTTTCCATCACAGTAACAATATTGATACTATATGACATATAGTATATGTCATACCCTATGTATGTCATACTGCCTACTATGTCTTGTAGCAACAGCAAAAAACATTACATAAAATAAATTTTAAAAAAACCCACAGAAATCTCAATATACTCTTACTGGTAAATAGTTTGACTATTTAAAATTGTTAAATACTAGACTTAAAAGATAATTACATTATTTTGTGTGTGTGTGCATACCTTCCTAGTACATGCATTTGACAGGACAGTCATGATTTGGTGGCCCTGTCCCACAATCTTGCTCAGTTTATCTGGTGTTTTGCTTTAGGGATCAAGATCCTTGAAAACACAGGATGTGTCGCACTATGGTTACTAGCATGAGCAATACAGAAGCATTCTGCTCAAGAATTATCAAATCAACATGTGATTAAACTCATAAAACATATTTTAAGGGTTATTCCAAGCACCGTTACCACTTTAGTATTTTGGTGGTCATGGCTTTTGGAGTCTTTGAGTGCAATGTTTAAGTTTGGGACATACACACAGTGTTGCTGGAGGTGTAACTCCACCTTGTGCAGCATCATTAGGCAACAGAGAGCAAGAGTTCAATGCTGGCTAATGGCAATCCTGTGCATATTGGGCATCTGTTGTCAGTATATGCTGGCAACCAGTGGCGTACATACCGCAGTCGCAACTGCGACTGGGCCCGTCACTCCAGGGGGCCCAGCCGCCCTGCAGACCCCTGCGACCAGGTACCCGCAGCCATGTTTTGCGGCCCCTGCCTGCGTGGAAAACCTCTGGGGCTGCACATTAAGGGGCCCATTGGGTGGCCCATGCTGTTAGGGCCACCCGATGTATATGGATTTTCAGGGGGCCCAGTCAGCGCTGGGGCACTTTAAGTGTGACCAGGCCCCCTCTGATGACATCAGACAGAGCTAGGAGGAAGAAACTGCCCTGGCCACTCCTCCCAGCTATCAGAGAACTGCACGGGAAGAAGAAGGAGGGAGTCAGAGTGGGAACTCTGACTCCCAACAGGCTGAGCCCCCACTGGACCCCAGGGAAAGTCACCCTCCTGTAAAAGGTAGGAAACAGGAGGGTGACTTAAACATTTTGTTTATGTGTGCATGTGTGTGTGTCTCTGTATGTGTGTGTGTCTGTCTGTATGCATGTGTCTGTGTGTGTGTGTCTCTGTATGTATGTGTCTGTATCGTACAGACACATACATACAGAGACACACACACATACAGACACACACACACAGAGACACACACATACACACATACATACAGCCCATTCTTCTGGATGTCTTTCACACTACAGTGAGGGGGAGTAACATCAGCAAAGAAGGACCAGGCTGCATGAAGAACTTGGCACCCAGAATTATCCTTTATATGCCAGCAAGGGTTACTACAAACAAACACAGTGTTTGATTAAAACACTTTTGTTGGCTGTGGCAACCCTTTAAAGATTTCACATGATAGTAGGCATGCTGCTCTTCATATTTGAGTATAGTGTTCTATGCTTGATAAAGGTCTATGTATCGTACAGGAATGTTGCAATGACTGTTATTAGTTGAATGGTTTGTATTTAAGCACACATACTGGATACAATATTGTATGGCTCTGTGGTATCACAACCTAGTCATATAAGAGAGTGCAGCCTTCCTGCAGTTTGCGTGTTTATTTATTAATATCTAAAGTTGTAGGAGATCGGATGGTTTTACTCTGCTATTTTATTGGAATCGCCTCTAGTGGCTGTCTGAGTGACAACCACTACTTGTTTAAACATTGCCTTTCTGCAGAACAGCAATGTTTTTACTTTCAAAACCACATTGAGATTAAGTGGTCTGGGTGTCTAAAGTTTCCCTTTATTTAACAAAAAAGAAATCAAAGCATATATTATTATATTATTATTTTCTCAAACTAACAAATGTATATCATAGCTTTTCAGTTCACACTAACATACCGACTCTGCCCCACACAAGCAAATTAACACATACCACACAAAAAACATATACAGGGAGTGCAGAATTATTAGGCAAGTTGTATTTTTGAGGATTCATTTTATTATTGAACAACAACCATGTTCTCAATGAACCCAAAAAACTCATTAATATCAAAGCTGAATATTTTTGGAAGTAGTTTTTAGTTTGTTTTTAGTTTAGCTATGTTAGGGGGATATCTGTGTGTGCAGGTGACTATTACTGTGCATAATTATTAGGCAACTTAACAAAAAACAAATATATACCCATTTCAATTATTTATTATTACCAGTGAAACCAATATAACATCTCAACATTCACAAATATACATTTCTGACATTCAAAAACAAAACAAAAACAAATCAGTGACCAATATAGCCACCTTTCTTTGCAAGGACACTCAAAAGCCTGCCATCCATGGATTCTGTCAGTGTTTTGATCTGTTCACCATCAACATTGCGTGCAGCAGCAACCACAGCCTCCCAGACACTGTTCAGAGAGGTGTACTGTTTTCCCTCCTTGTAAATCTCACATTTGATGATGGACCACAGGTTCTCAATGGGGTTCAGATCAGGTGAACAAGGAGGCCATGTCATTAGATTTTCTTCTTTTATACCCTTTCTTGCCAGCCACGCTGTGGAGTACTTGGACGCGTGTGATGGAGCATTGTCCTGCATGAAAATCATGTTTTTCTTGAAGGATGCAGACTTCTTCCTGTACCACTGCTTGAAGAAGGTGTCTTCCAGGAACTGGCAGTAGGACTGGGAGTTGAGCTTGATCCTCAACCCGAAAAGGCCCCACAGCTCATCTTTGATGATCAGCCCAAACCAGTACTCCACCTCCACCTTGCTGGCGTCTGAGTCGGACTGGAGCTCTCTGCCCTTTACCAATCCAGCCACGGGCCCATCCATCTGGCCCATCAAGACTCACTCTCATTTCATCAGTCCATAAAACCTTAGAAAAATCAGTCTTGAGATATTTCTTGGCCCAGTCTTGACGTTTCAGCTTGTGTGTCTTGTTCAGTGGTGGTCGTCTTTCAGCCTTTCTTACCTTGGCCATGTCTCTGAGTATTGCACACCTTGTGCTTTTGGGCACTCCAGTGATGTTGCAGCTCTGAAATATGGCCAAACTGGTGGCAAGTGGCATCGTGGCAGCTGCACGCTTGACTTTTCTCAGTTCATGGGCAGTTATTTTGCGCCTTGGTTTTTCCACACGCTTCTTGCGACCCTGTTGACTATTTTGAATGAAACGCTTGATTGTTCGATGATCACGCTTCAGAAGCTTTGCAATTTTAAGAGTGCTGCATCCCTCTGCAAGATATCTCACTATTTTTGACTTTTCTGAGCCTGTCAAGTCCTTCTTTTGACCCATTTTGCCAAAGGAAAGGAAGTTGCCTAATAATTATGCACACCTGATATAGGGTGTTGATGTCATTAGACCACACCCCTTCTCATTACAGAGATGCACATCACCTAATATGCTTAATTGGTAGTAGGCTTTCGAGCCTATACAGCTTGGAGTAAGACAACATGCATAAAGAGGATGATGTGGTCAAAATACTCATTTGCCTAATAATTCTGCACTCCCTGTACACCATTATCACACACTCCGTTCACACACACTCAGTTCACTAACACTCAACTTGTGCACTTATCTCACACTAACACACACAAGTCACACTAATACACAGTCTATTTACACATTTATCACTCATTGAAGGGACACTCTTGGTTTGTCTTGTCATAGTGGTTATGGTGCTCAAATAGTGTGTCTAACGTGTCAGCATTGGATCTGTTTAGTTAAATACATGGCTTAAAAGCACAAGTTGTAGCTAAGCCTTACAGAGAGCAGAGAATTATACTTTCTGGCTATCACACCAGCTCATACCACTGAGTTGGTTATGGCAGCCTACAAAACATGTTGACAGGGAGGAATTTGCCAGTGGTGCTCCTTGGAACAAGCAACTGCATGTGTAAAGTAAAATCTTGCACACATTGAACACAAATGATCAATGAACTCCTGCGAGGAGTCTTCACACTACCTAATGTAAAGGGGTAATTTTTCTAATTTCTCTTTTCCCTCTTATAGCCACAAGGGTATTCAGATTGCCTTTGGTGTAATTTTTTGGTTTATATGTGTGTGTATATATATATATATATATATATATATATATATATATCAAAAAGATAGATGCTTGGCACTCTCCTTTAAATGATAAATGCAGAATACTAGCCTGCGTGCTAATATCCTATACGTCAAAAACATGTAAAAAATAAGGAATTAGGATGCACTCACAGTGAGTGAGTGCATCCTAATTCCTTATTTTATATATATATATATATATATATATATGTACAATGATCAGCCACAACTTTAAAAATACTGACACTATAGGCACCGAGACAACTTCATCTCATTGAAAAGGTCTAGGTGCAGTGTCTCTGTCCTCCTGAGACCAGAGAAACTGCAATTTTAACATTGCAATACTAAGACTGCCTCTAGTGGATGTCTATCAGACAGCATTAGAGGTGTTTCCTGCTGTTTTTAATGGAATTTGACTCCGTGAAATGACTTTGGATATCCTTACGCTATGCATAAGGACATCCAGCATCTACAAGGCCTAATGCGCATGTGCCTCAGGTTACCCCTTGGCGCTGACGTAGAAGGAGGTGGAGTCAGCACCCTTCGGTGCTGGAATAAGGTGAGTGAGAAAAGGCTTTTTGTAACTCTTTATCTTCCGCGGGAGGGAGCAGAGGTACACTATAAAGTTAGGAAATCGGCTTTGTATTCCTAACATTATAGCGTTCCTTTAAGCAGCTTAAATTGTTAGTTTACAAGATGAGATTTAGAAAAGAAACCATGGGTCACACATATATTTCTTTAACTTCACAATTTGCAATGAGTCTCGATGCTAACTCCTTAGAATTCATCTGGGTCACCTCCAAAAATGGTGCGAACCACTGTATTTGACATTTTCCAGCTGGCTTATGAATACATTTTTAGATAGTTCTATCTTTCTTGACATGACTGGTGGTGCAGTGCAAAATGCTACATAGCTTACTGATATGCCATTGCCACGATGCACCAGCAAATGTAATCCCCCCTGCCACTTAACGGCTTTTCTAATAACATTTAATGTCTCAAGGTTCTGGGCTTTGAAGCTAAATGTCAGATATAATTAGTAGAGTCCCTAAGATTGGCCCAGAGAGATATTAACCCTCCCTGCAGCTACTGGCGCTGGCGGGTCAAACCCAACCACTCTCGGCATCAGTACATTTCATTAAACTACCAATCGAGACCAGACGTACCAGTCGTCTGTCTATCTGTCACAATTTCTGACTCTCAGATCTGATGAGCTATTGTAAAATCACTTTCCCTTTTCAGGCACTTTCACTATTGCATGTAATGTGAAACCATAAACAGAAGCTAGGAAAAGTAACTTTGTATTTTAAATTGGCCTGAGTTCCAGGTGGCCTGGGAGGCCTGAAGTTTGTGGTGAATATTTAAATTGTTATAGGTTTCTACACAGTTTTTTACAGATCAGGAGTTGGGGGTATTATACACTGGCTGACTCAACTGTATTAGAGGGATACTGTAGTGGCAAGAATACAAAGCTGTATTCCTGGCACTACCGATCTCTCTGCCTCCCCCCTCCCTCGCGCCCCCCTCCTACCCAGTAAGTAAAGCGTTACAAACCCCTTATTTACTTACCTGATCCCAGCGCCGATGTCCCTTGGCGCTGGGCCGAAGCTCTTTCCTGCGACGAGCAGGGTTGCATGTGTGGCAAATGCTGCACGTGCATTAGATCTCACAATAGGAAAGAATTGAATCAAGGTCTTCATGCAGAGCATGAGGATGTCCAGCGTCAGATAATGGACCAAAAGTCCATTATGATAGACAGCCACTGAGGGCAGACTTAGAGCTGCAATGTAAACACTAGGTGCAAAAGGGACACAGCACCAGGATCACTTCAATGAGCTGAAGTGGTCTGGGTGCATACAGTGTCCCTTTAAGTAAACATTGAACAAATTATACATGTAAACAGGCCTCCCAACAGTTCCAATTTCAACAGACAGCAGCTATTTTAGGATCCTGTCCTGCTTTCTTCAGGCAGAAGAGTGTGAGCGCATCCTTACATGTGCTTGCACTGTGCAACAGACACTTAGACCATGTAAAACATGTTTACCTGGTCTTCTATGTTAGGGGATGGACAGAGAGGCTGCCAATCAGCCTGGTGTGCTTAATGTCAGGTTGACACGTACCTTCAGTGGGCAGACCTGCTCAGCCCATTATAGGAGTTGCAAATTAAGCAAGTTGAATCACCATCTCAATTCCCTATCTCCCAATGTTGGGAGCTATAGATAAAGGTTAGCTTAAGACACCCTCGTCATGGGCATCCGCAGGTATTTTTCCAGGGGGCTGGGGGGGCATAATTGTAATGGCATCCATGCTTGGCCCCTTTTTGACAGTGTCATGAAAGGGAAGGGACCTAATCATTATCACAAAAAGCCAGGGTGAATAGCGTTTTTCACAACTATGGTGTCAGGAATACATGTTTGAATTCCTGACACTATAATGTTCCCTTAAGCAAATTAAAGGAACAACATTCTGGTCACCATAACAACTTCATCTAAATAAAAATGCTATGATGCCAGGAAGCCCCTGGGTGCTCTCTTTCCTTTGAGAGAACTTTAACCCCAAAGGCATCCTCCAGCTCCAGATCTCCAGGTCGCTCAGTGGTATTTGGCTTCTGAAACGGAGTGTAGGGAAGTGCAGACTGACGTCAGGCATGGGTGCTGCAGATTGGCTAGAGTGGTCAGTTGACGCTCTAAGCCAATCGCTAGTTCCCGGTTCATAAAAATGTTCTACTTTTTTATGAATGGAGAGCTACTGATTGTATTAGAGTGCTAGCTGACTGCTCTAGCCAATCAGCGACATCCCTACCCAGCAGCACTCTGTGCTTCTTGACACTCAGTAAATAAAAGACACATTAACACTGAGATTTTTTTTACCTGGGGAGAGAAGGTCCAAAGTTTTCCTGCCAGGTACCAAAGTCTTATGATGTGGTGTCCAGAATAAAATGGAGGGTTCACTTCCCTTGTCCTTCCTTCTCCAATCTCCTTTTCTTCTCCTTCATTTGACACAGTCTTCTCTTTCTTCTGACACTGTCTTCTCTCCTCCTTGGCTCCTTCTGCTCCTTTACCTTTCTGCTACTTTCTGCTTATTCTGCGCCCTTCTGCTCCTTTCTCTTTCTGATCCCTTTCTGCTCCTTGCAGACCCTTTCCGCTCCTTCTCCTACTTTACCTTTGTGGTCCTTCTGATTCTTTCTGCTCCTTTACCTTTGTGATCCTTCTGTCCCTTTCTGCTCTTTACAGACCCTTCCTTCTCCTTGCAGACCCTTCCTGCTCCTTGCTGACCCTCCCTGCTAATTTCTGCTCATTCTCCTACTTTATGTGTGTGCTCCATCTGCCCCTTCCAGCTCATTGCTGATACTTTCTGCTCCTAGGTGTCCCTTCCTGCTCATTTCTGTTCCTTCTCCTACTTTACCTTTGTGCTCCTTCTGTCCCTTCCTGCTCCTTGCTGCCCTTTCCAGCTCCTTGCTGACCCTTTTTGCTCCTTATACTTTACCTTTGTGCTGCTTTACCTTCCAGCTCCTTGCTGCTCCTTGTTGACCCTTCCTGCTCCTTACTGACCCCTCCTTCTCTTTGCTGACCCTTCCTGCTCCTTGCAGACCCTTCCTGCTTTTTGCTGCCTCTTCCTGCTCCTTGCTTCCCCATCCTGCTCATTTCTGTTCCTTTGTGCTCCTTCTCTTACATTACCGTCCTGCTCCCTGGTGACCCTTCCTGTAGGCTGCCTCCCCCCATCCCTCACTTACCTGATCTGTAAGTGAATCCCCCGATCTCTAACTTACCTGATCTGCAGGTGAATCCCCCATCTCTCACTTACCTGATCTATAGGCTGCCTCTCCCCCATCCCTAACTTACTTGATCTAAAGGCTACCCTCCCCTCATCCCTCATTTACCTGATCTATAGGTTGCCTCTCCCCCGACACCATCCCTCACTTCTCTGATCTATAGGCTGCCCCCATGCCTCACTTCTCTGATCTATAGGCTGTACCCAATGCCTCACTTCCCCGATTTATAGGCTGCCCCCCATGCCCCACTCCCCTGATCTATATAGGCTGCCCCCCATGCCTCACTTCCTGATCTATAGGCTGCCCCCATGCCTCATTTCCCTGATCTATAGCCTGCCCCCCATGCCTCACTTCCCTGATCTATAGCCTGCCCCCATCCCTCACTTCCCTGATCTATAGCCTGCCCCCATCCCTCACTTCCCTGATCTATAGACTGCCCCCCATGCCTCATGTAACGGCACCCCCAGGTATAAAAGGGTTAAACCGCCGTTTAGTAGATCTTCCCTTCCAGAGACACATGCACAGCTACTGCAGAACACCAAACTCCCGAACAGGTTACCAAGTAGCACTCCAAATTCCCGAACTGGAACCTCACGAATAGCTGCTAGCAGCTGAACAGGAAAAGCACCCAAGCGGCTTACACTCCTGGCAATCAGTCTCTAACAGCATACAGTAAATCCCCCCAAGAACGAGACAAAGCTCCGTGTTGAGGGTCAAGCAGTCAACAGCCAGAGCTGTGGGTTTATTGTGCTTATGTACACATTCTTACACATTAGTACCACCCACAGGGTTTTGGAACACAACCAATAAACACATACAATACACTCAGACACTCCCACACAAAATCCTCCCCTCTGCCTGTGATACAATTACCTTACACAATGGGTAATGTAATTATAACAAGCAGAGAAATACAATTTTTCCACATTATTCATAACTTGAAAAGTATACATCACATTCACATAAAACTTACATTTTCAGAATCAGCATACTCCAAATACAAACATCCGTCAAATTCATACAAATTGGTCCAATGGTTTAAAAGATAGATCAAAGTCCTTTGTGACCAAAGGAAGCATGGCTTTTCTGCCCAAAACCAGTTCCACAGAGTCTTCTATCCTGGAGATAATTGTGAAGTAATCCAAATATCTCCAAAGACAGAGGCAAAACTCCATTGAACACATGGCAGCAAAAGACAATAAAACACATAAAATCATATAACTGTGCAGCCATTGCACAAAACAGGTACATTCAACATATCCCCAGATAGCTCAGATCTGAGTGCACATTATTACTGATGGCGCTCAGAGCACACACATACAGTTCAATTGCCATGGAGCCAAAGTCTTTCCCATAGTCTTTCATTATACGAATGGGCTCCATGGCATAGCTATCTGGGGTATCACCGCTCAAACAGGGCAAGCACCAAATGGCCTGGCTTTCATGTCTTTGCAGGGAAAAATCAAGCCTTTTAATATGGGGCCATAATCCAAAGGCAACAGGCGAGCAACCAGGCTTCTCCAATGCAATGTGGCGAGATTGGTCTCGTCACACCTCACTTCCTTGATCTATAGGCTGCCCCCCTATGCTTCACTTCCCTGATCAATAGGCTGCCCCTCCCATGCCTCACTTCCCTGATCTATAGACTGCCCCCCATGCCCCACTTCCCTGATCTGTAGGCTGCCCCCCCATGTCTCACTTACCTGACCTGTAGGCTGCTCACCCATCCCTCACTTACCTGACCTGTAGGTTGTCTCTGCAGACTGGGAGTTACTGTATGCACTCTGTGCTGCTACCCTGCAGATACAGTCAGGAGAGAGAAGCAGGGATAAGATGTAGCTTCCTATCCCTGTCTCTCTCCATACACTGCGCCACCTACTGGCTGGCACCGATATTGCACTGTGGTTTCAATCTCACACGAAAAATAGCAAAACAAGCTGTAAAATCGCCTATGCCCCTCTTGTATATTTAGGATGAGGGTAATTTAATATTATAGGAGGGAAGAACAGGGTGTAGTTTATCTTGAATCTATGAATAGTTATATTGGAGAAAGTGTAATGTTGCTGTTGGCACCGAGGAATAGTAGGCATTACCCTAATATAATACCAAGCAGATAAGTGGGCATTATGCATGTCTAAGAGGCTGGATTTGTACTCTGTTGCTAAATTTAAAACCATATTAGTATCCAGCATATTCAGGATTCCTTGTCCAACCTTATTGCTCTGGAGATGGGGACTGGAGAATTGCTGAGTCTCCAAAAGGTAAACTAAACTAGACTAGTGGGGACCATCCACCTAGACTAGGCATAGACAACCTTCGGCACTCCAGATGTTTTGGACTACACCTCCCATGATGCTTTGCCAGCATTATGGGTGTCAGAGCATCATGGGGGATGTAGTCCACAACATCTGGAGTGCCGAAGGCTGTCTACCCCTGACCTAGACTATCCTGGTTAGTAAGGGATCCATATGTTAATTTAATGACTGCATTTGTGCTAACTGGCAGTTTAATATTACCAGCAGAACTGTTTATTCCAGATGGCACTTGATGTGCTGATTAGTTGCTCCCTGACAGCTGACATTCATGTTACCTGTCAAGGAGCATTACTTGATTGTCAGTCAGTACCAAGAGGAATATTGTGGCCAGTTTAAAATACTTTTTATTCAGGTCACCTTATGTTGGTGTGTTTATATACTTGGGTTTAAAGGGGAACTGTCCCTTCTTTGTAGTTTACACCGTTGAATAAAACACTGAAAATCACAGATAACTTTTGTTGACTTTTTTTTTCCTGAAATGCTCCATTTGCTTTAAAAGTTATATTATATAAAAATATAAATTATATTAAAATAAAAATGATATAAAAAAATATTAAAATAAAACATAGATGATATCATAATCCCACCTATATAAAGCAAAACCAGGACAAACATTACAAATAAAGAGGAGAAATAGAAACATTGTTTAATGTCTTCTTTTCTCTGTTTGTTTTCTCTATGCTCACGATTAAGAGACAGCTAAAATGGAGGCTCCCAATTGCAGAATAAACCGCTGTGGATTTCTACTTATTTTATTTACACATTTCATAAATACATATTTGTTACATAAAGGGATATGTAAACATAATATTAAGAACCCTGGTAAGTGATAGTTACTCTTTAATCAGCCTGATTAAAGTCAGATTTTTTTTAAAAACCTGACATTCAGATTGAGGTTGCAAATTAGAGTTCAGCAAATAGACCTCTTTATTTCTTAAGAATTCAATGCAGGAGAATTCATTGCAACAATTCAATGAGGGAACTGAAATTTAAAAAATCAAAAAAATCACAGTTTAGCCTATGAGTTTCATGATTGATTGCCCACCTAGAATAGCAGAGCTGAAGCACCAAGGATTCCAAAGGGATTTTCAGACTAAAAAATGAAAAACAGTAAAATGACTATTTTCTGAAAAATAAAATAAGGGCTTTTCACATCAGTTTGTAAAACAGTAACACTCGGCCTGCCCAAGGTATTGTGCTGCATGGATCCAGAGACAAAATGTTGCCTACCAAAACCCACTCTCCAAAAACATGCAAATATTAAACACCTAACACAAGCATTGCAAAAAAAGCAAAATCTGGGCCCACTCTGGAGGGCATCTTTGCACAAATTTTTAAATCATTACTTACTGCAAGGAGGTGATAGGACTGGCAGAGGGTGATGGAGGTGGCTGGGCTGGCAGAGGGTGATAAGGATGACGGAGAGTGAATGGCAGATAGTGATAGGGGTGGCTGGGCTGGCAGAGGGTAATAGGACTGGCAGATGGTGGATGGCAGGGGGTGATGGGGTGACTGGGCTGGCAGAGGATGATGGGGGTTACTGGACTGGCAGAGTGTGATAGGGATGGCAGAGGGTGATATGACTGGCAGAGGGTGGATAGCAGAGGGTAATAGGAGTGCCAGAGGGTGATAGGAGTGCCAGAGGGTGTTGGGGTGACTGGACTGGCAGAGGGTGATAGGGATGGCAGAGGGTGATAAGGGTGGCAGAGGGTGATAGTGGTGGATGGGCTGGCAGAGGGTGGCACAGGCTGTTCCTCACCTGACTCTCCGGCTGCAGTGAGTGAGTGTATGTATGTATGTCAGTGAGTGTCTGCCTGTGTGTGTGTCTGTCAGGGAGTGTATTTATGTCAGTGAGTGTCTGTCTGTGTGTCTGTCAGTGAGTGACTGTATGTTTCTCAGTGAGTGTCTGTGAGTGTCTGCCTGTGTGTGTGTGTGTGTGTGTGTCTTTCTGTCAGTGAGTGTGTCTGTCAGTGAGTGTGTGTCTGTGCGTCAGTGTGTGTGTCTGCCAGTGTGTGTCAGTCAGCCATTGCGTGACATGAGGGGGCAGCAAAATGGATCTTTGCCTAGGGTGGCAGAAATCCTTGCACTGGCTCTGCTTACTGCATATAAAACCGAAACACTGGGGTGGAAATCAGTTAAACTCTTCTGATTGGGTAGGACCAATATCACTAAAATGATCATGCTACCTATCCACCTTTACCCTTTCTTCTGTAAACTACAACAGGCTATATTTTCTTCTTTTATCTAGGAAGCACATAAACTGAGATTTTCCATCCACCTCCTCCAGAAACACACGGGTAGCGGTAGGGTAGGCCTTCCTGGCCTTTATGCATATTATAAAGCTTCTTGGATGCAGTGATTAAAACTACACTCTCCCAGAAATACTTTTCAATGGATATATATGAAAAATAACAGGGGCGCTCATTGGTGAACACCTAAATCACTACATCCTAAGTCCATACTCTTATTACCATCTACGAAATTCCCATTGTATTACAGGAACCTATTCCGTCGCAGCTGTGACACCCACCTTATATTCTACCCATTAACATCCATAACCCTCTTAAAAATGGTGTCACCCTGGTTGATGCTGAACTCCTGGCCCAAATATGGAATAGACACTCTTGAACAGATGTTCTGCCCAAACAGTATTATACCATTCCCTAAGATGTAAAAAAACTTTTATCTATTTAATCCCTCCGTATTTTAATACTTACAACTGAAAAGCATAATTTCCAGGCATGTATATAAACCTAATGAAATAGCTAGCCCAATGGGAGCTAACGCTCAGATACTCTATGACAGGTGCTGCAAAACACCTATGAAACCCAAGACATTGTCTGTCTGTTACAAGACCTTGATTCAAGTTGTCCCTTTTAGACTTCACACCCTCATGACTCAATGGACCGCAGAATGTGACACAACCCTGTCTGAACGAGATTGGGTGTCCTCTATCAACGCATTGAAGGGTGTCACATGCTGCTACTCTCATGTAGAAGCTCACAGGAAGTGGAGATGGTATCTTACACCTAGCAAACTCCATAAAATTTAACCCAAATTCCCACAGTATTGCTGGAGGTGTGGATTGGCTAAAGGCAATATGTTCCACATCTGGTGGGATTGCCCGGTGATCCCGCCGCTCTTTCAGTAGTGAGTGACCTATTGGTAGCTGTCCATATTACCAACCTACCCACCGATCCCTATACATGTCTATTCTTCCTTTTTCCCAATGGCATCCAAACAAATGGCTGCGCTGTTTATACTTGCAGCAAGGAACCTAATTGCGCTCAACTGGAAACAAGCAACTTGTCCCTCCAAGGCTCAATTGATAGACAAAATCAACCAATACTACACTTATGAATGCCTGTCCACAGACACTGCAATCTTTCACAACACTTGGCAATCCTGGACAGGTTACCTCAGAATAGGGAATATCTAAACTGGGACTGCTCCCTTTCCTGTGCCCCTTACACTCTAGAATACCACCTTCATTAAGGATTGCAATAGTGTTCTATAGTTCTATAGATCTTAGGCAATTGTGCATCTTTCTTTTGGATTGGAGAAAGAGAAGGGGGTAAACAAAACAAACAAAAAAAAAAAATATATATATATATAAAAAAAAAATACAAACAGGGGAGGTTTCTCTTCTCTCTGCTTCTCTTTACCAGTTCCAAATACAGGAATGGAAGTTGACCTCAATAGGCCATAGGGGGAAGTACATCGGCTATGATATTCACAGGACGATCACGGTTTATGTGCATACTGCTGTATTTTTACCCTTGTTCCTCTCCCTTTTTATTTTCTGTACGCCTTCCAATCCAATGGTGCATGGTAATTTCAAGTTTTTTTCTACTGAAATAATGCATGTGTCGCCTCTTATGTGCTGATACTGCTACACCTTTTGATTCTGCAATGTATTGCACTGCACCTAAAATAATAAACAGTGGTTTGAAAAAAAAGAAAAAATAATAATGAAGTGATTTGGGGGCATAGATGTTGTCCTTGTAGTTCTGCAATTTTTAAGCACTGCTGTTTCTGAAAAATGTGCTGGTGACATTATGCAATTTCTCTAGAAGAAGCATCTGATTGGATAGAAGTCATCAGGAATGATGATTTCACAAGTGGAGGATTTGGTTGCTGTGAGGAGTACTGAATTATCGGTAAATATAATTTACAATCATTAAATTAAAACTATATACATATATTTATTTTAAATTAAAAGTGTGTTCTTTAACCTCTTTACTAACCAACATGTCTTATTTTTAAACATATAAATCTAAGATTTATTTGAAGCATGCAATGCAGAGCTATAAGATAAATATAAGCTAAAATAGCAATTTTGTCTGTTGGCTGCTCTTCAAACATAAAAAAAAATAAAATTATGCAAATTTACACAAACAGATTTTTGATTTATTCATCCATCCTTTATAGAACTCTCGAGGGAATGAAAAGCTTTAAACAGAATACAGTATCTTCACTTTTTAAATATTTTACACAGGGTCAGAAATATTAGTATAAGAGCACACATACATTAAGTGAGACAATAATTAATCAATAAAATGGTCATATACCTGGTATAGCTCCCTAATATGGCAACACAATGTAAAAAGAATGTCTACATTTGAGCATAATGCCTATATATAAGGAGTACAAGTATACCAAAAGGTATTTATAAAGTTTTATAGAAAACTGCAAAAATATCTCCAATCCTAATGTAATCCTATGAGAAAACATATTCACTTATTTTCCCTGACTGAATTTAAGGATAACATAATATTTGTAGCTTCCTATTTAAAAGGAAATGGTGGCTGTCACTTTCTGCCCATATGATGACATTAAAGGAACACTATAGGGTCAGGAACACAAATATGTATTACTGACCCTATAGTGTTTGAACCATTATTAACTCCACCCTTCTAAATATAATATAATCTTTAATTTATTCCAATCTGCTGCTGCTGGCTCTGCCCGTGATCTGCCTCCTTTGCTGACATCAGAAGTAATGATGTCAGCCAATTATAATGCTTTCCCATAGAAAAGCATTGGATTGGCTGAGATTGTCGAGTGAACAAATGCATCTTAATGAGGAAAGTTCAGTGTCTCCATTCAAAGGGTGGAGACACTGAATGTCACTCTGTGCAGCACTGCACCAGTAAACCCCTCCAGTAGCCATCTGACGAGTGGACACTGTAGGTGTCCCTAAGCTGTGATGTAAACACTGCCTTTTCTCTAAAACAAAACTGACTATACTCACCAGAACAACTGCATTTATCTGTAGTTGTTCTGGTGACTATAGTGTTCCTTTAACCCCTTAAGGACCAAACTTCTGGAATAAAAGGGAATCATGACATGTCACACATGTCATGTGTCCTTAAGGGGTTAAATTGGTGGACTGCGTTCATGGCAGAGATATTTGCTCCTCTACTGACTGGTAATCATTTCTACAGTATAAATGTTTCCAAATGAGGATCTATGAAGTAAAGTTCACTTTGGAGAGCAAATAAAAGTAAAAACATAGGAGGTCTGTCTGGAAAGTATCCTTCCATGTAATATGAAAAATAGAGACATTTATTAAAGAAGATACAAGAAATAATGTACATAGGACAATGCTGCTTCAGTTCACTTCAAAATAGGAACCTTTGGACCTCACACAGTTCTCCCAGTGTCTCTTCCACTGTTCAAAATACTCTGCAAAATCCTTTGTAGGAATCGTCATCAGCTGCCCCGTCATATTTACCTGAATCTTACCGATGGTCTGAAATCTCTTTCATTTCAAAGGTGATTTTAGTTTTGGGAAAAGCTGAGGGTGGTGGGGGGTGAGGGTAGTTGGGGGGAGGCTGAGGGTGGTGGGGGCTGGTGATGCTGAGGTGGTGGTGGTGGAAGCTGGGGTGGTGATGCTGAGGGTGGTGATGGTGAGGGTTGTGTGGGGGAGTGAGGCTGGGGGTGGTGATGCTGAGGGTGGTGTGGGGGGGTAGTGAGGTGGAGGGTGGTTGGGGGTAGTGAGGCTGAGGGTCATTGGGGGTGGTGATGCTGAGTGTGGTTGGGGGGTAGTGATGCTGAGGGTGGTGGGGGTAGGAGGCTGAGGGTGGTGGGGTGTAGTGAGGGTGTGGGGGGGGTAGTGAGGCTGAGGGTGTGGGGGCTGGGTGATGCTTACTTAGGGGTGGTGGGGGAAGCTGAGGGTGGTTGGGGGTGGTGATGCTGAGAGGTGGGGGGCTACTGGAGGCTGGGGTGGTGATGCTGAAGGTTGTGTGTGGGTGGTGGTGATGCTGAGGGTGGTGTGGGGGGAGTAGTGAAGCTGAGGGTGGTGTGGGGGAGAGTGAGGCGGGGAGGGTGGTTGGGGTAGTGAGGCTGAGGGTGGTTGGGGTGGTGATGCTGAGGTGGGGGGGTAGTGATGCTGTGGTGGGGGGTAGTGAGGCTGAGGGTGGTGGGGTTGTAGTAAGGCTGAGTGTGTGGGGGGGGTAGTGAGGCCGAGGGTGTGTAGTGAGGCTGAGGGTGTGGAGGGTAGTGAGGCTGAGGGTGTGGGGGTGGTGATGCTGAGGGTGGTGTGGGGGTAGTGAGGGTTGTAGGGATACTGTAGGCATTAAACAACTTGAGCTGTTTCCTCTTTTCTTCCTGTTTCAGAATCGTTTCTTCTTTTCTACATTTCAGATCTATTTCTCTTTAAAACATAAGACAAAGTAATTTTACCTACATTTGACAATTGTGACAAAAGGGTGGAGCTTAAAGGAACTCTTTAGGGTACACTATAGTTACAAACATGTATTCCTGGCTCTATAGTGTTTAACCCACCATTAAGGTGGCTTGTCCCCCCTCAGTACTCTTAAAAGTGAATAAAACTCACCTTAATTCCAGCGCCACAAGGGTCCGCCGGCGCTAGCTCCTTCCCCTTAGTGATATCATCAGAATTTCCCATGAGGATAGCATTGGATTGGCTGAAATCGGCAAGGGGGCGGGCCATATGCTGTTTTGGCCAATCAGCACTTCCTCATGGAGATGCATTGAATCAATGCATCTCTATGAGGAAAATTCAGTGTCCCCATGCAGAGCGTGGAGACACTGAACAACAGTGCTGCCTACTATGCAGCACTGAGCCAGGAAGCACCTCCAGTGGCCATCTGAGGAGTGGAAACATGGAGGTGTCCCTAGGGGCAATGAAGGGCCAATGAAAATGGCTGCATATAATGATTATACTCACCAGAACAACTACATTAAGCTTTAGTTGTTCTGGTGACTACAGGGTCCCAGACAAGCTTGCCTTAAAGGGATACTATAGGTATCAAAACAGCTTAATGAAGCAGTTTGGATGTATTGATCGTGCCCTTGCAGTCTGGCTTCTCTGCCCTTTAGGAGTTAAATCCTCTATTTATCAAGCCCTAGCCAGACATCCACTGGCTGTGACTCACATAGCCTGCATGAAAAAAAAAGACACTTCACTGAGCGGTATGGTTCGGGTCGGTGCGGTTCGGAAGGGTTAGAATGCCCCAGCCTATTCAGGTGAGCGATTCCACTGCATGCAGGGTTTAGACCAAATGCCTAGAGGACCAAATGCCTAGCGGACAGGTGTTTTAACCTGTTTTCTGCACATTATTTCATTTATCTTCAATTCTTTATTATGCTCTGTCTCTCCCTTCTTTGGCACATAGGGGAAGTTATTGATGAGATTATATATATTGTATGATTATGTCTATTGTATTTATATTTATATTTTATGATCTGTGTATTTTGTACTAATTATTGATCATTGTTAATGACTTTCACTTAAGTGAATTATTGTTTGGCCTTTTTCTTGGCATTGTTTGCTATAAATACACTTATGTTTGCTTTGTGGTGTTAGCTTAAAAAAGACCTGTTAGTAGGTCGAAACGTTGCTGTCTTTTATGTTTCAATAACTCTGCCTGCGGCTTTCACACTTTGAGTGCCTGGGAATGTTTCTTGCTGCCTTAACGTGTTTGGATTGCTGGTCCTATTCCGGAGCATGCCTAGCGTGTCATTTGTCTTGAGAATTTATGTTTTCCTGTCCGCCAATCAATGGATTGTATAGTGACGCCAGTAGTTACACCCTAACCATACCATTTCCTATGGACCTACATCTGAAGGGGGCCCAGGAATGGTGCCGTTTGGTTTGGTTGCACGGGCCACTTTCATGACGGAAACACTCAAAATAGCGTACCAGATTGTACAGACCTGAACCGTACCAGTTAGTGGAAATGGGGCATTAGATTCCTACATCCATGACCACTTCTAAAAACAGACGTGCTCATGGTGGTTGAAGTAACTTTTTAATGTAGGTAGAGGTTGGTGGTGTGTGGATGATGTCACTCCCCCAATACAATTGAGAGAGATGTCAGGCACACAACTCCTAGGAGAAACCTGGCACATTCCCAGAACACTGTCAGTTTGTTAGATTAACATCCCGCTTGAAAAGCATAAATATGACATTGTATAATATCATAAGCAAATTATTCTAAATGATGACTGTATACTCTTGGGATGGGTTCTACCACAGAACAAGGTCCCAATGGCATCAACCCAGACAGTGTATTATGAAGGGCACACAGATGACTAGATATACAGAAAACAAAACATAATTATTGCTACTGAACAATGCTATTTCTCAAAGGTCTACAGAAAGGAGCAGAACAAGTTACTACCTGTACATATGGTGCTTTACAGAGAAGTGCCTTGAAAACTAATTAAATTCTATAAAAGCACTGGAAAATATCAGCAAAGCAGTGTGTGATTTGGCAGAACATTCTCCCAGAAACCTTATGGCTAAATCATGTACTCCTCTGTTTTAGATGCTTTTTTATAATTTTATTTTTAACCTACCACTTGACTTCTTCAATGTACCATGCACAATTTTAGAAGATGAAATAAAAATGTTTTCATTTTTGCTCAAATTGAACATGTATTCCCTTTAGTAGAACTGTGGGTCATATGTTTAATTTTGATTTCATATATTCAGCACAACTAACTTGTTTTTTTTGTTTTTTTTAGCCAAGCATAAGTGGAAAGAGGGCAGAAAATGCAAGAATACATATAGGTGTTTGTCAAACGTGAAGTGTTTAGACTTAGCAGACAAAAACATCACTATACACCACCCCAAATTACTTGTAAAAGCGTTTCTGTCACTTTGCAGGTTTTGCTATTGAATTGATCATTTTAGTCCCTCTATTTCTCCTTGATTTTATTATTTTTTTTAATTCACTTTCCTTTTTTTCCCCGTTATACATATGTAAACGTAGGGACTATGCTTTCTCACGGACACTAGAATCTTGCTCAAATGTTGGCAATGGATGGAACTTGAGCAAATTTCAGCTGTTAAGTTAAATTACCCACAATTCATCAAAAGAATCCTACAGAAACACAAAGTGCAGACATCATAGACAAAGGAGAACAAAATGAAGGCACCCAGGTATTGAGAGGTGGTGCAAGGAAGAGAAGATATAGATATATATAAATAAAAGAAGTGGCAAAGAGGCTAGTGTAACCATTAAGATAAAGGGGCATAATAAAAGGAAAACTGCAATAAAATAAAAAATAAAAACATGACAGAGCCACTTTAAAGGAACACTTAAGTGTATTGGTTTTGGCTTTGTATGCATGCTGTCTTTTTCTTCACATTCCAATCTCTTTTGTTTTCTGCAGCAAAACTCCACAACCTTCGTCATACCTCTTCTTTTCACAAAACATTATCCTGATTGGAAGACATGTAGTGTATCTCAGCCAATAAGAGATCAGTGTGAGCTGATCTGCTGACTTGACTCCGCTCCACAACCACTCACTGTGCTTTTATAGTAGAAACATAGAAACATAGAATGTGACGGCAGATAAGAACCATTCGGCCCATCTAGTCTGCCCATAGTATGTATAGTATTTCAAACCTGTGCTAAAAGGTAGCAGATAAAAGCACATTGACTGACTGTGGGGCACCGTAGCAAGGGCCAGATTAAGAACCCATTAGGCCTGGTGCTGACTATTATGAATGGCCTAATTACAGAATCTTATTGAAAAAAAATGCTAAAACAGTTATATCTCCCACGTGTCATGTATCTGGAGGTGGTGCTAGAGGGAAACTCACAGGATATAGCTATCAGAAAGCACATACCCTATGCTAATCTCTTAAGTAAATCCATACCCCCCAACAGCAATGTCCTGTGAAACAGGACGCCGGGGCGTGGGGAAAGAGGGTGGTCCACTGACCGGCACTGCCCAAAGGGGCGAACATGCCCAAAAAAGGTGGCATGTCTGCCCAAACAATTGGAAGTCCAGCCTGGTGTGAATGCATTTCAGGCTGGCCAACTAAGGGCGTGTAGTACAGACAGTGCATAAATAAGTCTAACGCAGCGCTTCCCAATTCATGTTCCACGGAAACCTAGGGTTCCACGAGAACAAAATTGGAGTTCCGTGCGATTTGTCTGTCGGGTTTAGGGCCAATCGATGGGTATCGCTAAACAGGGAATTGGTCACGTGCCGCAGCCATCTAAGACCGCTACTGGACCCCTGTTGTATGAGATGCTGGGAGGAAGTGACAGCACTTCCTCCCAGACAGAACATGCCAGCTGAAGGGAGAGGGAGCACAGCGGAGAGTGGGCAGCTGCTGACCTGGCACACCATCCTCAGACAGCAGCCTGCAGCAGCCTGCAGCACTGAAGCAAGAAAAAAGGTAAGTGAACAGCAAATATAAACATATGTGTATGTGTGTGTATACCTGGGTCAGCGGTGTATGTGTGTCAAGGTGTGTGTATGTGTGCCAGTTTGGGTATCTGTGTGTCAAGGTGTGTGTGTGTGTCATTGTGTGTGTGTATATCTGTATGTCAGTGTGTCTTTCACAGTATACAAACAGGTTACATTAAAGGATCACTATAGGGTCAGGAACACAAACATGTATTCCTGACCCTATAGTGTTAACACCACCATTTAGCACCCATGGGCCCCTCATGCCTCCATAAATATAGCAAAATCTTACTGTATTCAAGCCAGAAGCTGTAACTCTGCATGCTGTTTGCCTAAAAAAAACACAAGCAGTCTGCTGACATCATCAGAAGTGGTGGCCTGAGCCAATAACAGTGCTTCCCCATAGGATTGGCTGAGACTGACAAAGAGGAAGATCAGGGGCAGAACCAGCATGATTCAAACACAGCCCTGGCCAATCAGCATCTCCTCATAGAGATGAATTGAATCAATGAATCTCTATGAGGAAAGTTCAGTGTCTGCATGCAGAGGTAGGAGATACTGAATGTTTGGATGCATTTTAGGCAGCAATGACCCAGGAAGGAACTATCTGAGGAGTGGTCAGTATAGTTATCAGTGGGCTGTAATGTAAACACTGCATTTTCTCTTAAACAGTCTGACTATTTACTCTGTGAGGGCACTATGGCACTACTGGCACCATAATCACTACAAAGGGCTGTAGTGATTATTGTGCCTGGATTGTTTCTTTAAATCATCTACCAGTGCCCCTCCCAAGATTAGGTTCTGGATCTGCGCTTGAACGGCAAGCATTTCTGCCGAACAGGGGCCCAATATATGCTGTTGCGCTGTACATATATACAACCTAAAAAACTAATTTTAACTTGGGGCGCCTTGGAAAAATATTGAAATATTAAGGGCGCATTGGACCTAAAAAGTTTGGGAACTACTGCTATAACATACTTTCTTGTGAACCTTTTTCACATCATGCATTTACGTTTACATTTATATTAAAGATTTAGCAAATTATAGCAAAATCCAGTTCAGTCGAAAGCCAGGGCAAACATTGCAATTGAGCAGTAAAAATAGAAACATTGTTTAATTTGTCTGTACCCTCTCAACCCTTGACTGCTAGCTGCAAAGCATAAAGTTAGAATACCTCTCAAATGTCCCTATTTAGGATGGACAGTCCCTATTTTGGACCCAAATCATTCTGTCCCTGTTTTCTATCCCAATGTCCCTCTCAAGTAGGAGCTCCATATTGTCTGATATTTTTATATGTTTCTGACTGTATAACAAAATGTCTTTAAAGTACAATAAATGGGTTTAGAAATCATCTTGTGTAAATAAGATACATTGTTGTTGTTCTAAATTACATTTTAGCTTGTTCCTAGTCACACGTCCACTCACACCCCTAAGATTAAAATGTCCATCTTTGTCCATTTAAAATACTGGGATGTGTAAGCTTGTAACGATGATTGAAAGGGAACTAAAACAGGGATGCCCAGTTGTAAATTAACAAGATGTGGATTTCTACACTTAATTTAATTTTTCACACCTCTCAAAAATGTATTTGCTACCTACAGGGATAATTAAACAACATATTAAAAGTCCTAGGCAGTGACAGCTACCCTTTACATTTTGAAGGCTGTTGATTCCAAGGTTGTTTTTTTTCCCCCTACAATGTCCTTTAAATATATATCCCCAAAAAATGGTGAATGGTGCAAATAGGAGAAAAAATAATTCAGAGTGACTTGTATATAGTGGAGATTCATTCAGCTCTGTATTTACTGGAAGGCTAGCAAGGCATTTGCCTTGGGCAGCACTTTCCAGGACGGCAGCAAATAATGCAGTCCTCAAATGCTGTGGCAGCTTTAGCAGATGCCCTGTTAGCCTTGTGTCATGTGGGGCTAAAGAGCTGGCCGACTGGCCACCTTAGGGCACCCCCGAGGCGGGCAGTTGCACGTATTGTAGGCGGGAGGCAAGGGAGCACTGTCCTCTACTTGCTCTGCTCCCTGTGGTGATGCCCGGAGCCGGAATATGATGTCACTCCAGCTATGCATCACTAAATGGTGCAAGGGAGCAGAGCAAGAAGGTCAGAGTAACCCAGCACTGGACCCCAGGGACAAGATGGGCACAGGACCCCAGAGAAAGAAGCCACGTCAGCTCTCCGAAAAGTAGGGAGGCTTAGTGGACTTAAATTAAAATAGTAAAAATAACAATTCGTGAGTGTGCCAGTATCAGTGTGTGTATCTGTCAGTGTGTGTGTGTGTGTCTGTCTGTCAGTGTGTGTGTGTATCTGTCAGTGTGTGTGTGTATCTGTCAGTGAATGTGTGTCAGTGTAGTTGTGGAGTAGAGAGTTCCTCGGTGCAAGAATTTCTTTGGGGCCACTCAAAGATGGATTGCAAAGATGGAAAAAAAGGTAGATTCCCATCTGTTGTACAACTCCCACAATGCTTTGCCAGCTGGGGATCTACCAATTATCAATTGTTGCACGGTGGTATTTAGCACTGAGCAGTGTTTGTATGTTTAAATGTGAGCATATTTTTGTATGAAGTATGTGTTTGTGAATGTAGGTATGCATTTGTGTATAGTATTGTGTTGTGTTTTATGTACTGTTGCCATTTGAAAGCAGTTGTTTACTTGTTTGTAGCATTTGCCTTTGAACGTAGGGGTGTGTCTAAATGCAGTGTTGACGTTTGCATGCAGGGCTGTATTTGTGTGCAGTGCTGGAGTTTGAATACTGAGATGTATGCACTTATACATTTACACTGACACACACGCGTACACACATTCAAATCCAAAGGCACACAGATACAAGCACACAGACACACATGCAGATACACTGACACATAAATAAACACCCTGAGACATAAACAGGGCTGCCATCAGAAATTTTAGGGCCCATAACACAGCACAAGGCCTGGGCTCCGGGGGTCCACCTCCAATCTCACCCAGAAGGATGCAGTGTGTGTAGAGTGGACACAAGGTGTGTGTGTTGTGGGTGCAGTGTGTGTGTTTGTGTATTGGATGTAGTGTGTGTAAAGTGGGCACTGTGTATGTTAGTACATGTGTAGTGGATATAGTGCATGTATATTGTACACACATATTTATACCGTATTTATCGGCGTATAACACGCACTTTTTCTCCCTGAAAATAGGGGAGAAATTGTGGGTGCGTGTTATACGCCGGCCCTTTAAATTCTGCAGCCGCCTGAGCGCTCTGTCAAGAGCGCTCAGGCGGCTGCAGTTGGTACTCACCTCCCCTGTAGCATGGCCGAGCCGCTCTGCAGTCCGCGGTGGCCGGCCGGACTGATAGGAAGGTGCACGCTCAGTGTGCACCTTCCTGTCAGTCCGACCGGATACAGGAAACAGAAACTCTTGTTCCGCGCGGAACAGGAGTTTCTGTTTCCTGTACCCGGTCGGACTGACAGGAAGGTGCACACTGAGCGTGCACCTTCCTATCACTCCGGCCGGCCGGCCACCGCGGACAGCAGAGCGGCTCGGCCACGCTACAGGGGAGGGGGGAGTGGGGAGTAAGAAGAGGGGAGGGGAGCAAGAAAGGGGAGGGGGGGCTAAGAAGAGGCAACAAGAGGGAGGGGGCCAAGAAGGGGAGGGGGGCAAACAAGAGGGGAGGGGCAACAAAGAGGGAGGGGCCAAGAAGAGGGGAGGGGGGGTAACAAGAGGGGAGGGGGGCTAAGAAGAGGCAACAAGAGGAGGGGGGTAAGAAGAGGGGGGAGTAAGAAAGGGGTAAGAGGGGGGAGTAAGAAGAGGGGGAGGGGGGAGTAAGAAAGGGGGGTAAGAGGAGAGGGAGTAAGAAGAGGGGGAGGGGGAGTAAGAAAGGGGTAAAGAGGGAGGTATAAGAAGGGGGCAAGAGGGGAGGGGAAGCAAGAAGAGGGGAGGGGGAGTAAGAAGGGGGTAAGAGGGGGAAGGGGAAGTAAGAAGAGGGGGAGGGGGGAGTAAGGGGGGTAAGAAGTTCTTTATTTGAAATTTAAAGGACCACTCTAGGCACCCAGACCACTTCAGCTTAATGAAGTGGTCTGGGTGCCAGGTCCCTCTAGGATTAACCCTTTTTTTTATAAACATAGCAGTTTCAGAGAAACTGCTATGTTTATACTGAGGGTTAATCCAGCCTCCAGAGCCTCTAGTGGCTGTCTCATTGACAGCCGCTAGAGGCGCTTGCGTGCTTCTCACTGTGAAAATCACAGTGAGAGCACGCCAGCGTCCATAGGAAAGCATTGTAAATGCTTTCCTATGCGACCGGCTGAATGCGCGCGGCTCCTGCCGCGCATGCGCATTCAGTCGATGACGTCGCGAGCAAGGAGGAGAGGAGGAGTACAGCTCCCCGCCCGGCGCTGGAGAAAGGTAAGTGTTTAACCCTTTCCTTTCTCCAGAGCCCGGGCGGGAGGGGGACCCTCGAGGAGGGGGACCCTTAGGTGCACTATAGTGCCAGGAAAACATACTTGTTTTCCTGGCACTATAGTGGTCCTTTAAGTTTTTTTTCCCTGAAATTTCCTTCTTAAAATGAGGTGCGTGTTATACGCCGGTGCGTTATACGCCGATAAATACGGTAATTGTTTTTGACCAATATTGATCTTGAGAAAGATCCATATAGGGATCGAAACGTTGATTGGGACAGCGTGTATTTTTATGCTGTTATGCAATAAATAATAACCATTTTTTTTTTTTAAACCACAAATTCCCTGGAGTGCACCCTCTTTATTTGGAATATATACACTGCTAAAGGGAACACTTAAACATCACTTAAACATCACAATGTAACTCCAAGTCAATCACACTTCTGTGAAATCAAACTGTCCACTTAGGAAGCAACACTGAGTGACAATCAATTTCACATGCTGTTGTGCAAATGGCATAGACAACAGGTGGAAATTATAGGCAATTAGCAAGACACCCCCAATAAAGGAGTGGTTCTGCAGGTGGTGACCACAGACAACTTCTCAGTTCCTGTGCTTCCTGGCTGTCACTTTTGAATGCTGGCGGTGCTTTCACTCTAGTGGTAGCATGAGACAGAGTCTACAACCCACACAAGTGGCTCAGGTAGTGCAGCTCATCCAGGATGGCACATCAATGCGAGCTGTGGCAAGAAGGTTTGCAATGTCTGCCAGCGTTGTGTCCAGAGCATGGAGGCACTACCAGGAGACAGGCAGGCCCGGACTGGCCATTGGGCACACCGGGCAAATGCCCGGTGGGCCGCGGTGGCCATGGGCCGAGGCCGGCAGGGGAGGTCCCTGCCGGTCTATGCAGGGCCGGCACTATCCGAGCGCCAGCCCCGCTGTATTACATGTATTCCCTCACCGGCCCATTTAAATAGACCTGCGGCTGGTGAGGGAGGGGGAGGACCCAGCGGAGCTCTGCCGGGTTACTCTCGCGAGATCGGGAGCGTTGCCATGGCAACACCCTGATCTCGCGAGAGTGAACTCTAGCCCTCACTGGACCACCAGGGATGGTGTGCGAGTGCCGGCCCCTCCCCTCCCAGACACCACTGTGCCTGTCCCCCCCTCCCAGGCTAAAGGTAAGAAGAGAGGGGGGGATTTAATGCCTGCTTAGTTTTTTTTTTATTGTTTATTTACCCCCCCTTAGTTTTTTTATTGTTTATTTACCCCTCTTAGTTTTTTTTATTTGTATGTTTACCCCCTTAGTTTTTTTTATTTGTATGTTTACCCCCACTTAGTTTTTATTTATTTATATATATATATATATATACACACACACACACACACACACAGCACCCCTAAACACATTACATTCCAGACACACACTAGATCCTTTACCCAACTCTGAATCATCTACACACATACACACACTAGATCCCTATATACACTCTGAATCTGTTATATACGCACGCTCACTAGATCTCTTATACATATTCTGGGTCCTTCAAACACACACAAGACTTATATACAGGGAGTGCAGAATTATTAGGCAAGTTGTATTTTTGAGGATTAATTTTATTATTGAACAACAACCATGTTCTCAATGAACCCAAAAAACTCATTAATATCAAAGCTGAATATTTTTGGAAGTAGTTTTTAGTTTGTTTTTAGTTATAGCTATGTTAGGGGGATATCTGTGTGTGCAGGTGACTATTACTGTGCATAATTATTAGGCAACTTAACAAAAACAAATATATACCCATTTCAATTATTTATTATTACCAGTGAAACCAATATAACATCTCAACATTCACAAATATACATTTCTGACATTCAAAAACAAAACAAAAACAAATCAGTGACCAATATAGCCACCTTTCTTTGCAAGGACACTCAAAAGCCTGCCATCCATGGATTCTGTCAGTGTTTTGATCTGTTCACCATCAACATTGCGTGCAGCAGCAACCACAGCCTCCCAGACACTGTTCAGAGAGGTGTACTGTTTTCCCTCCTTGTAAATCTCACATTTGATGATGGACCACAGGTTCTCAATGGGGTTCAGATCAGGTGAACAAGGAGGCCATGTCATTAGATTTTCTTCTTTTATACCCTTTCTTGCCAGCCACGCTGTGGAGTACTTGGACGCGTGTGATGGAGCATTGTCCTGCATGAAAATCATGTTTTCTTGAAGGATGCAGACTTCTTCCTGTACCACTGCTTGAAGAAGGTGTCTTCCAGGAACTGGCAGTAGGACTGGGAGTTGAGCTTGACTCCATCCTCAACCCGAAAAGGCCCCACAAGCTCATCTTTGATGATACCAGCCCAAACCAGTACTCCACCTCCACCTTGCTGGCGTCTGAGTCGGACTGGAGCTCTCTGCCCTTTACCAATCCAGCCACGGGCCCATCCATCTGGCCCATCAAGACTCACTCTCATTTCATCAGTCCATAAAACCTTAGAAAAATCAGTCTTGAGATATTTCTTGGCCCAGTCTTGACGTTTCAGCTTGTGTGTCTTGTTCAGTGGTGGTCGTCTTTCAGCCTTTCTTACCTTGGCCATATCTCTGAGTATTGCACACCTTGTGCTTTTGGGCACTCCAGTGATGTTGCAGCTCTGAAATATGGCCAAACTGGTGGCAAGTGGCATCGTGGCAGCTGCACGCTTGACTTTTCTCAGTTCATGGGCAGTTATTTTGCGCCTTGGTTTTTCCACACGCTTCTTGCGACCCTGTTGACTATTTTGAATGAAACGCTTGATTGTTCGATGATCACGCTTCAGAAGCTTTGCAATTTTAAGAGTGCTGCATCCCTCTGCAAGATATCTCACTATTTTTGACTTTTCTGAGCCTGTCAAGTCCTTCTTTTGACCCATTTTGCCAAAGGAAAGGAAGTTGCCTAATAATTATGCACACCTGATATAGGGTGTTGATGTCATTAGACCACACCCCTTCTCATTACAGAGATGCACATCACCTAATATGCTTAATTGGTAGTAGGCTTTCGAGCCTATACAGCTTGGAGTAAGACAACATGCATAAAGAGGATGATGTGGTCAAAATACTCATTTGCCTAATAATTCTGCACTCCCTGTATATATATATATATATACACACACACACACACACACACTCTGGATCCCCTATACGCACACTAGATTACTTGTAAGCAAACACATTCTCTGAACACACACTCTCTAAAAACACTACATCACCTATACACACACACACACTATAGCCTGTATGCACACACTTGCTACATCCCCAATACACACATTCTCTACAGCCCCTAGCCACATATGCATTACATTACTCCACAAACACAACACGACTAAAACCGACCTTATTACACAATACCACACCACGACCAGCTCACTTTACACACACGCAATACCACAAGCAGGCTCCAAACACATGCACAATACTCTTTCCTGGCCCTTTTGTCTCTTGGTATCCATTTATAGAGACACAAGAGACAAGTTGCAAGGAAACACAGCACAAGCATGTTATTAAATTTGCTTGCACTGTGCAGAACAAATACAGGGCTTTTTTCTCATGCTAGAGCTCTTCAGCAGAGCTCTGCGCATGGTCTGCCCTGGAAGGGCATTGAACCAACATGCTCACTTTGAGAGGGGGCGTGTTTGTCATAAGTGATGACAAAACACACCCTCTCTGCCCCGCCCCCTTCTTAGTGGACTGCTGTGATAAAAAAAAGGCCCAGGCCGAATTTTTTTCCCAGTCCGGCCCTGGAGACAGGCCAGTACATCAGGAGACATGGAGGAGGCCGTAGGAGGGCAACAACCCAGCAGCAGGACCGCTACCTCCACCTTTGTGCAAGGAGGAGCACTGCCAAAGCCCTGCAAAATGACCTCCTGCAGGCCACAAATGTGCATGTGTCTGCTCAGACTTCATGAGGGTGGTATTAGGGCCCGACATCCACATGTGGGGGTTGTGCTTACAGCCCAACACCATGCAGGACATTTGGCATTTGCCAGAGAACACCAAGATTCGCAAATTCGCCACTGGCGCCCTGTGCTCTTCACAGATGAAAGCAGGTTCACACTGAGCACATGTGACAGACGTGACAGAGTCTGGAGACGCCGGGGAGAACGTTCTTCTGCCTGCAACATCCTCCAGCATGACCGGTTTGGCAGTGGGTCAGTAATGGTGTGGGGTGGCATTTCTTTGGTGGGCCGCAGAGCCCTCCATGTGCTCGCCAGAGGTAGCCTGACTGCCATTAGGTACCGAGATGAGATCCTCAGACCCCTTGTGAGACCATATGCTGTTGCGGTTGGCTCTGGGTTCCTCCTAATGCAAGACAATGTTAGCCCTCATGTGGCTGGAGTGTGTCAGCAGTTCATGCAAGACGAAGGCAATGATGCTATGGACTGGTCCGCCCGTTCCCCAGACCTGAATCCAATTGAGGAGTTGGCAGATGCTTTAGTTCAGGTCTGGGAGGAGATCCCTCAGGAGATCATCCGCCACCTCATCAGGAGCATGCACAGGCGTTGTAGGGAGCTCATTTTGATTTGTTTTAAGGACATTACATCAAAGTTGGATCAGCCTGTAGTGTGTTTTTCCACTTTAATTTTGAGTGTGACTCCAAATCCAGACCTCCATGGGTTGAAAAATTTGATTTCCATTTTTTAATTTTTGTGTAATCTTGTTGTCAGCACATTCAACTATGTAAAGAACAAAGTAATTCAGAAGAATATTTAATTCATTCAGATCTAGGATGTGTTATTTTTGTGTTCCTTTTATTTTTTTGAACAGTAATATATATATATATATATATTGTGTGTTTGACTACACATACACACACATGAAAATACACAGTTACACACACTGTTACATGTTACACACACAGACATACTGAGTGACACAGTTAAATACTCATATACCCACACTGACACATACAGACACTCAGATACACACTGACACAGAATACACACATACAAAGACACAAACACAGATATACATACAGACACAAAATGACATACATATGTACATACATACAGAGATACACAGACACACTCAGATTCTAACACACACACACTGACACACAGACATACATACTGGCACAAATAAACACAAACTGACAAACAGTTAGGGTGCAGGAGGGTGCTGGGGCTGATGGGAGTCTGTCTCGCAGTTGGCTCTTCCCTACTCACTGCCTCCGCTCTGCCTTCTGCCTACCAAGTGCAGTAAGCTGGGAGGAAGTTACTGTCTGTCACTTCCTCCCAGCGCTGACGGTCTCTGCCTTTTTTTAAAGGGGTCCAGTTGTGCTAGTGGCAGTTCCGCCACTACAGATCTAGGCAATGTGGACAACCGGGTCTGTGACAACCATCATTGCTGTCACCTCCTGATGGTGGCCAAGCACACACAGATACACAGGTACAGGCAAGCAGATACACAGACACACACTGACACATATGCAGATACACAGACATACACACTAACAGATAAACAGACAAGCACACTGTCACAAATGCAGATACAAAGTCACACACAATAAATGGCATAAGCTTTAGCTGCACAACTGCTGAAACACATACATACAAACAGACACACATACAATACACAGATTAAAAAAACTGACACACATACATACAGACAGACAGATGCACACAGACACGTAGATAGATACACTGCAACACACAAACAGACAAAATGGTACAGTTAGATACACAGATACACTGACACACATACAAACACACTTATGCACACAGACAGATACAAAGATAGATAGACACATGCGAAATGTAAACATTTTATTAAGTCATCTTACTGTTTCCTATCTTTTGGGTGTAGGAATGTGGCTTCCCTGGGGTCCACTTGGCTGGCTAAGGTTTTTGCTCGGACTGTGCCCCCTCCTCTCTGCCTCCCTCCTGCATGGTCTATGTTCTCAGCACCACTGAGATCACAAGGACCGGGTCACGGTTTTAAAGTGCTGCAGCGCATGACCTGGCCCCTGAAAATACTTTTGCCATCAAGTGGCCCTGAGCACCTGGGCCACCTGGTGGACCCCCTGAGCATCCAGCTCCACCACTGTGTCAGTGAATGTGTGTGTATCTGTCAGTGAATGTGTATGTGTGTGTGTGTCTGTCAGTGTGTGTGTGTGCCAGTGAATGTGTGTGTCTGTCAAGAGTGTGTCATATTAGTGATGTGTGTATGTCAGTGAGTATATGTGTATGTTAGAGTGTGTGCCTGTCAGTGAGTGGGCATTTGAGTGTGTGTGCCAATAACTGTGTCTATTTGTGAGTGTATGTCAGGGTGTGTATTAGTGAGGGTATGTTGGTCTTAAACCAGAGGTGATGCAGATTTCACAGAAAAGGCTGGGGTAAATATAAATTATGGGTATGTCCGAGTTTAGTCATGCTTAGGATAGCACAAAACTAAAATATACTATTGGGTCCTTTGTGCATGAGAATGGTAGATGGTTCAGCGCTTAGTGTGTCAATAGAATAGTGCAAGATATATTAGCATATAGGCAGCAACCTAAAATAAGACGTTCCCTCACAATGCGTCAAAGAAAGGGGAGAATCAGAGAAATAAAAGATATTAGGTCGCGCCAAAAGTTATTGGAGAGTATATAACAATTCGTGTGTAAAAAATAAATAAATGAATATAAAAAGGTAAAAAAGAGCAACATAAAAAGTACTGACATATACAATGGTATATAATAACAAAAATAAGTCCTTAGATGATTATAGGGTGGTATAGTCCACTTGATGAGTTGTAAAAGGAGATAATAATCCAAACGAGGAAGGAGTCAGGAGTTTCTTGTTCCAAGTAACGGTATATAAAATAGAACAAAAGGAAATTCCAATAGTGTAATCTGTCACTTAAAATTCCTTGCGTGAATTCAAGATAATAGAGTATCCCACTCACCTATTTGAGAGCTAAGATAAGCTCAAATAAACTTCGCATCCAGTGGTATAGATCCCCCACTGATGGGATATAAGCTTGTGCACGTAGAGAAAAACCTCGGAGAAAGTGGAGAATAACACACAATAGTGCTCACTGTATAATAAATGTGACGTAAATATAAAAGTATATGGGATACTCACATTTAGGTGAGCAGGAGAATACTGCTCACTAATATAGCGTTGGTGGTATAGTCCCCACCTAGGATTCTTGAGTACAAATTAAAAAAAGCATAAAATAAAATAAAATACAAACCAGGTCCAAGAATAAAATAAATGAGAATCGAAAGTAAAAATTATAGGAGTATGGCAAAAAGAATATATTAGCCAATAATCCTTTATTACTGCAATATAAGATAATACAATAGATAAAATAGCCAAAACGCGTTTCGCCACACAGGGCTTTATCAACTGGCAATTGTAGACTACTATATATATATATATACACACACACACACACACACACTCTGGATCCCCTATACGCACACTAGATTACTTGTAAGCAAACACATTCTCTGAACACACACTCTCTAAAAACACTACATCACCTATACACACACACACACACACTATAGCCTGTATGCACACACTTGCTACATCCCCTATACACACATTCTCTACAGCCCCTAGCCACATATGCATTACATTACTCCACAAACACAACACGACTAAAACCGACCTTATTACACAATACCACACCACGACCAGCTCACTTTACACACACGCAATACCACAAGCAGGCTCCAAACACATGCACAATAATCTTTCCTGGCCCTTTTGTCTCTTGGTATCCATTTATAGAGACACAAGAGACAAGTTGCAAGGAAACACAGCACAAGCATGTTATTAAATTTGCTTGCACTGTGCAGAACAAATACAGGGCTTTTTTCTCATGCTAGAGCTCTTCAGCAGAGCTCTGCGCATGGTCTGCCCTGGAAGGGCATTGAACCAACATGCTCACTTTGAGAGGGGGCGTGTTTGTCATAAGTGATGACAAAACACACCCTCTCTGCCCCGCCCCCTTCTTAGTGGACTGCTGTGATAAAAAAAAGGCCCAGGCCGAATTTTTTTCCCAGTCCGGCCCTGGAGACAGGCCAGTACATCAGGAGACATGGAGGAGGCCGTAGGAGGGCAACAACCCAGCAGCAGGACCGCTACCTCCACCTTTGTGCAAGGAGGAGCACTGCCAAAGCCCTGCAAAATGACCTCCTGCAGGCCACAAATGTGCATGTGTCTGCTCAGACTTCATGAGGGTGGTATGAGGGCCCGACATCCACATGTGGGGGTTGTGCTTACAGCCCAACACCGTGCAGGACATTTGGCATTTGCCAGAGAACACCAAGATTCGCAAATTCTGGCGCCCTGTGCTCTTCACAGATGAAAGCAGGTTCACACTGAGCACATGTGACAGACGTGACAGAGTCTGGAGACGCCGGGGAGAACGTTCTTCTGCCTGCAACATCCTCCAGCATGACCGGTTTGGCAGTGGGTCAGTAATGGTGTGGGGTGGCATTTCTTTGGTAGACTACAATTGCCAGTTGATAAAGCCCTGTGTGGCGAAACGCGTTTTGGCTATTTTATCTATTGTATTATCTTATATTGCACTAATAAAGGATTATTGGCTAATATATTCTTTTTGCCATACTCCTATAATTTTTACTTTCAATTCTCATTTATTTTATTCTTGGACCTGGTTTTTATTTTATTTTATTTTATGCTTTTTTTAATTTGTACTCAAGAATCCTAGGTGGGGACTATACCACCAACGCTATATTAGTGAGCAGTATTCTCCTGCTCACCTAAATGTGAGTATCCCATATACTTTTATATTTACGTCACATTTATTATACAGTGAGCACTATTGTGTGTTATTCTCCACTTTCTCCGAGTTTTTTCTCTACGTGCACAAGCTTATATCCCATCAGTGGGGGATCTATACCACTGGATGCGAAGTTTATTTGAGCTTATCTTAGCTCTCAAATAGGTGAGTGGGATACTCTATTATCTTGAATTCACGCAAGGAATTTTAAGTGACAGATTACACTATTGGAATTTCCTTTTGTTCTATTTTATATACCATTACTTGGAACAAGAAACTCCTGACTACTTCCTCGTTTGGATTATTATCTCCTTTTACAACTCATCAAGTGGACTATACCACCCTATACTCATCTAAAGACTTATTTTTGTTATTATATACCATTGTATATGTCAGTACTTTTTATGTTGCTCTTTTTTACGTTTTTATATTCATTTATTTATTTTTTACACACGAATTGTTATATACTCTCCAATAACTTTTGGCGCGACCTAATATCTTTTATTTCTCTGATTCTCCCCTTTGTGCATGAGAACTGCTGCTCTCACTCAATGTGATCAAAAGCATATTTAAAAAAAAAATGGGTATCCCACTACATTGAAGGTGAAAATATGTTTAATTTGGAATAGAACACATCACACAAATATGATGTAATTTCAAACCTTAATGGGCATTAGCATAGCACAAAAGTATAATGCAGTCAGTGCTCTGATCAAGATCTGCCCTGATATGGTGTAGCTAGGGAGGCTGTCAGTCAGCCTAGCTTGCAGTCACACCATGCTGACACATCCCATTTCTGGTGGATGGTCTACCTTATGAGACGAATCACAACCTGTCTAACATCACCAGAAGACAATGTTGGAATGTATGAAGCAATGTGCTAGCTCCTGGATGCATACACGTTTATTTTGCCCCAACTTAAAGGAACATAAGTGTGTGTGTGTGTTCATATTCACACACACACACAGTCACACACACACACACACACACATTATTTTTAATTTAATTGAAATTATATGTGCTAATCCTGCTTCTAACGTAGTATTTTGTTAGAAAAAAAAAACTACAATATTCATTTTCATTTTTAACCATTATTATTATTTTACTCAGGAAAAATTGCATTAATACATGCAGCAAATACACACACTCCCTCTTTGGCATATTA
Organism: Pelobates cultripes; assembly: GCA_933207985.1. NCBI lineage: Eukaryota > Metazoa > Chordata > Amphibia > Anura > Pelobatidae > Pelobates > Pelobates cultripes. The sequence continues at coordinate 204,278,602 of OW240912.1, read as the reverse complement.
ACTCTGTTACTAGATCAGGAGCCACTTATTGGACCAAGCCTGACGATTTATTTTTAAAATAACAAGTAGCTATTAGCATTACAAATCGCTAAATTGCATCCACATTATATGACAGTAATACAATTTCCTCTACCCCAACACCTTCTGTAAAGTTTAAGTACAGATCAGTTTGCATTTCCTGAAACGGCACAAATGGCTCTGTGTGTCGTAAAACTGGGTGCGTAGCATCATAAAAATCGGTTAACTGGTGCATTCTCCAAATGGTGCACTTTATGGCATTTTTAGACATTTCTCCTTTATGAAGTTTGATAGATATGCCCCTCAGGATCCTTTAGAGTCTCTGTTTTGAGTGCCAGTCCCCGCTTTCCACTGCAGAACATCATGATACTAAAATACAAAAAAAAATTCAAAAAAATAGAACCCTACGTGTAAATTTTCTCTATCTCCAATCCCTCTGCAAGGCTCAGGACTCGGCAGGTAGCTAATAAAATGTTATTAATAAAGTCCGTCAAGATGATGTGTCAGCTGGGAGGGGAGAGGAGCCTGTTGCTTTTAAAATGCCTGAAGTTATTGCTGCAGCTGCTTTACCTGCTCGATCTTGCGTTTTATCATCTCACTGCATCCTTGGAAAAGTTACTGTGTATTCGAACCAGCTAGAGAGATAGGTATCGTCACCTGTCTCCCTCAATTTTTAAAAATAATTTCTCAGCTACATATTTGTGGTAATAAGATATTCATGCAAATCATGCGAGATATAGGGTTTACCCACTAAACGTTTAACTGAGGTGAGTTTATGTTACTCAACAGAGTTTTTATTGACTATATTTTGCAACCATGCATCCAAATTCTCTACCCCAAAAATGGAGGGTGGTAGAAACATACAAGGGAAGGACATGTCAGCTGTCTGATACAACATCCAATATTTAGATATGTAATAACATGTACAAATTCCCAGTTTTCAATTCACTGTAAATCATTGTTTAGTGAATACGGCCCTGAGAATTTATATTTAAAAGGATGAGACTGGAAAAACAACAAAACATAAAGGAAAGAACCGGACAACCCCCTTCCCTCATCCCACTCTCAGGAAGTGTGAAGAAAAGAATCAGATCACAAATTCAATAAAAGTAACAAACACTTGAGCTGGTCTACTGTGCACAGCACACATAGATTTCGGATTTATTCCCTGAAATTTCCCATGAAAACATTAAGCTCCTACGCTGAACACTCAAGTGCAATAAAAAAAAAAAGGAAACACTGAGTACATACAGCCGAGATCAGCGCTGAGCCCCAAGCTGCACAACATGCCACCAATTATGGCAGCACCATGCCATGCAAACAATGTTTTGCTTCACAATTAATCTGTTGGTAGCTACTGTCCAAGAACCGTTCTGCAGCAAGGAAATTTCAGACCTCGAGAATAAGTAGAGAATCTCCTTGAACCATGATCGTTTTATTTATGTGCACTCGACAACATTCTTGTAGAAATCAAGGGGATAATGGGGGGGACAAATTCCCCCTATATAATCCGGTGAAGTTTTAATTACATATGTTTCAATGTTTAAAAAAAAAGGAAAAACTAAATATATGTGTAAAGTCTTGGCTGTCCCATTGTACTAAAATAATAGTTTTGCCCATAGAAATCTACATAGTTTAATGAATGTTCTATAGGTGGGACTGGGAATATTATGAAAGGCTCTCCTCCTCAGATTTTCTTTGGTTCCCATTCCGATGTCCTCTAAAAATGTACCCACAACAGTGTCCCTTTTTACATTGTGTGCTCTCTAGTCCCCATGCTTATTGTCTTCTACAACACCAATGAGAAAACAGGGCTAGAGATATCTGCTGCAGCAGCAAACGTGTTGGGGTGACTGTTTTACTTGGAAGACTTCGCTGAACACTAACTTGAGTGCTTCAAAACAGTAAAACGTATCACAACTATATCATTAGAGAAAGTGCAGTTTGTGTGTGAAATATGCAGAAAACAAACATAAATGCCAAAAAAAACAACCAAACACAGGGGCTTAGACCACATTTTTCCTGCAGGAAAGGTGCTGTATATGGGGGGCACAGGGGCAGTATGGTGGGAACAGGGTTTGTAGAGGGGGGCAGGGGCTGTAGAGGTGAGGGCAGAGGCAGGGCCGGTGTAAAGATGTTTGGCTACACAGGCAAAGTAACATTTTGCTGCCCCTTCTCACCCCCCCTCCCCCCAAAAAAACCCAACAACAACACAGTGGCTTAGACCACCCATTTCCTTCTGGAAAGGAGCTGTAGATGGGGCCACAAGGGCTCTAGAAGGGAGTTAGGGTCTGTGGCAGGGGATAGGGGATGTACATGGGGTGACAAGATCAGTGGGGGGAGCAGGGCATGTAGAGGGGGGCATAGGGGCTGTGGCGGGGAATAAAGGGGCTGAAGAGGGGCAGTATGGTGGGGCAAGTGCTGTAGAGGGGGGCAGGGGCTGTAGAAATGAGGGCAGAGGCAGGAGCTGTAGAGGGAGGGGACACAGGGGCTGTAAAGGGGGTACAGGGCTTTAGGGGTGCACACAGGGCTAGAGAGGGGTGCACAGGGTTAGAGGGAGGGCACGGAGCTGTAGACGGGGAGCACGAAGGCTGTAGAGTGGGGACATGGGGGATGTGGTGGGGGCACAGGGGCTGTCGTTAGGGGTGCAGGGGCTGTATAGGGGGAACAGGGGCTAAAGAAGGGGCTGTAGAAGGGAGGGCACAGGGGCTGTAAAGGAGGGTAGGAACTGTAAAGAGGGGCTGGGACTGAGAGGGGGCACAGGGCTAGGAGGGGCATGGGGCTGTAGACGGGGGCACGAGGGCTGTAGAGGTGGGACAGGGGTGCTGTAGATGGGGTGACACGGGGGCTGTAGAGTGGGGGGCACGAGGCTGTAGAGGGGGGAACACAGCTGTAGAAGAGAGAGCACAGGGGCTGTAAAGGGGGTAGGAGCTATAAAGAAGGGCAGGACTGGGGAGTGTTGGGTAGTCTAGGAGAAGAGCAGTGGAAGTCACACCCCTTCCTCCTGACATCATCAGGATAGGCCGGCCGACTTCCCTGGCTGCTCCTGTGTGCCTGCTGCAGGGAGAATAAGGTGAATTGAAAAATCTGAGTTGGATTTTTGCTCTCCCCTGCTCTGGAGCCTGTACAGCCTTATGGATTCGCCCGCCCTGGGCAGAGGCTGTAGAAGGGGAGGCAGGGGCAGGGGTTGTATAGAGGGACTGCTTATATATATATATATTTTAAAAAAAAGTTTTGATTAAAGAAACCACACTGAAAGGTATTCCCCCTTCGTTGAGGCTTACCTTGTCCCAGGGAGGGGGGAGAACCTTATTCATAGTGTTCGGGTGGAATGGGCTGGACTGAAGCTACAGATCCAGTCAGGACCGCTGGGGAGTCTGGGAGCAGTGGAAGTCACGCCACCTCTTTCTGACATCAGAGGAGGCTGGTTGACTTTACTGCAAGGTTCCTGCTGCGTGCTGCTGCAGGAAGGCAGGTGAGTTGAAAAATTGCTAGTCCCCAGCCACAAGATTTCGATTTTCCCGCCCTCGTACTCTGGCACCCTTTTCGTTCGTAAAAGTGTAGTTTTTTTGCATTTTTTTACACACAAACGTTATTTTCACTGATGATGTTGTGTTCAGCGAAGTCTCCCGAGTATAACAGTACCCCCCATGTTCAGGTTTTATGGTGTTTTGGAAAGTTAGAGAGTCAAATAAAGGTCTTGCATTTCAGTTTTTTCGCATTGAAATTTGCCACATTTGTAAGGTTGCCTTTGAGACCGTATGGTAGCCCAGGAATAAGTATTACCCCTATGATGGCATAAGATTTGCAAAAGTAAACGACCCAAGATATTGCAAGTGTCTTTTTTAGTAGCCACTTAACCACAAACACTGGCCAAAGTTAGCGTTCATAATTGTTTTTTGCATTATTCACACAAAAACAAATATGAATGCTAACTTTGGCCAGTGTTTGTGACTAAGTGGCTACTAAAAAAGACCGAATATACCCCATATTGAATATTCTGGGTTCTCTATTTTTGCAAATGGTATGCCATCATGGGGGTATTTCTCATTCCTGGGCTACGATACGGTCTCAAAGGTAATATTATTAATCTGGCAAATTTTAATGTGTATAAACTGAAAAATGGAACGTGCTATATTTGACTCTGTAACTTTCCATAACACCTGTTCATGGGGGTTACTTTTGTACTTGTTAGACATTGCTGAATGCAAATATGTGTATTTAATTGCAATAAAAGCTAAAGTATTATGACATTCACAGTTAAAATACCACACAGAACTATTTAAAAAAAAAAATTATCTTAATTTCTCACACTTTTTTTTTGATTTTATAAAATAGTTGAAGCCCTATTTCCCCTGAACAAAATGACATATAATATGTGTGGGTACACTTAATATGAAAGAGGAGAATTACGGTTGAACAGACATATAGCGCAAATTCCAGGTTTTGATCAGAACGTGTACAATTGACTCCTTCCTTAAGGGATTAAACACATCTCTAATGTCTTCCTTTCAGCCACTAGAGGTGCTTGCTGTGAGAACCAAATCAAAATCCTAGAGCAGCATTTGATTGGCGCAGCCCAGCAACTGTAGCCTAGCCTTCCAGTGCTTTACTATAGCATTAGCATTGGATTGATTGAGAACATCAAATACATGTTTGTATTCCTAGGGCTATAGTGTTCCTTTAGAGCAGTGGCTCCCAAACTAGTCCTCAAGTACCCCCTAACATTTCAGGATTTCAGGATTACCCAGTTGTGCTTATGGTGTTTTAAAAAACAAAAAAACAAAAAAAAAAACACTTTTGACACAACAGGGTAATCCCTAAAACCGGTAGTTGGGAACCTCTGCTTTTAAGTGGTTTACTTCTGTAGACACAAATGTTTTTTTTTTTAAATATATCTTTAAAAAAAGAAAAATATTTATCACTTGCGTCTTGTCAGCATATGAATAATTAAATTATGATTACTAACAAGAAGAGTCTCAAAAAAGAATAAATTAATGAAAAAAGTATCCAAGAAAATGGCAGCTTCCTGGGGAAATAAAAGTGAAATAGGCATGTTCATTAGCTTCTACATATATGTCTCAACTTCGCTAACTGTATCATTTTATGTATGATAACATTTTATTTAAGTATTACGGTCTCTTTAAAACCAACGCTTTGTGACACATTTTAAATAACAGCAAAATGATTAAACATTTTACTGCTTGGTGTTCTCATCTCATTGCCATTTGCATGATAGTTAAAGGTTAATGACTGCAAGTTTTTGAAGGGTATATTTTCTTATTATTTAGTAGCTTAATCCCATCATAATGTTTCAGCTCAAGGCCAGTTCTACCTGCGACCAGCCTTAAGCTTTAGTTGTTCTGTTTATCTGTGAATATAATGAAAAGATAAATGATCTGGACATTTTTAAAATAAATGTATTTATAAAACACAAAAAAATATAGGCTCACCTTGAAAAAACCAATAGGTAACCAAGATTTATTTAGGTGTATAAGAATATAGCAAAGCAAAACTGTTACCTCTATACTATACCAAACAAAATGGATAAAAATAAGCTGCAACATTAACAAAATGAGATATTCATATAAGAAATGGGTGATGATTTTGGTGACAAACTTCAAACTATACTCCAGGCTGGAAGTGACACCTATATTTATTACATTATGAAAATAAGAAAACAAATTATACTCACCTTTGCATTCCTTGCATTTGCTGGGTTTCACCTTTTGCGGTAAGGTTTGTCCAAATCGGGAAGTGGTTCAAAAAATCAGAAGATTCTCATATAATTTATTTGACAAAGGCTAAGATTGTCAATTCTGATTATCTCAGCCAAGCCTCAGACCAAACAGCACACTGGCCAATCAGCATCTCCTCATAGAGATCCATTAACTCAATGCCTCCCTATGAGGAATGTTCAGCATTTCCTCAGTGCTGCAGGTTGTGCAGCACTAACCCACGAAGCACCTCCAGTGGCCATCTGAGGTCACTGCCACTGGAGGTGTCCCTAGTGACAGGGCCGGCCTTAAGGGTGTGCGAGCTGTGCGGCCGAAACAGAGCGCCATGGCATCAGGGGGCGCCATGTGTCCGACACAGCTCACACTTGTCCAGCTACCTGGGTGGAGGATTTCAGTATTTACGACCCAGAACTATCAAACAAAAGAACATGGCAGCGGAGGCTTGCTGAGTGGCAGAGTTGGGGCTTACTGAGCAGCAGGGTCGGGGCAGCGGCAGAGGCTGGGTCTCAATTTCAGCGGGGGCAGAGCTCCAAGTGCCCAGAAGCAAAAGCTTCACCGGAAGCGAGAAGCAGGAAGGAGTGCCTGCTACCAACAACCACCAGACTCCAGGAATTGCACTGCCTCCACTGCACACAGGCAATTATGTGTGTGATTACCTATGCGTGTAACTGTCTGCCTGTGTGTGTGTGTGTGTGTGTGTATATGACTGTCTGCCTGTATGTGACTGTAACTGCGTGTGTGCCTGTCTGTCTGTGTGTGCTTGTCTGCTTGTGTGTGCCTGTCTATGCAACTATGTGTCTGCCTGTCTGTCTGTGTGTACTTGTCTGCTTGTGTGTGCCTGTCTATGCAACTATGTGTGTGACTGTCTTACTGTGTGTGTGGCTGTACGTATGTATGTGACTGTCTGCCTGTACCTGTGTATTTCTGTCATTGTCTGCCTGTAACTGTGTGTGTTTGTCATTGTCTGCCTGCAGATGTGTGTGTGTGAGACAGTGTGTGTGACTGCCTGCCTGTACCTGTGTGTTTCTGTCATTGTCTGCCTGCAACTGTATGTGTGTGAGAAAGTCACACACGCGCACACACACACACACACACACAGTCTCACACACACACAGTTCCAGGCAGACTATGACAAACACACACAGGTACAGGCGGACAGTCACATACATACTTACAGGCACACAGACAGTCACACACATACACACAGAGTCAAACTGTGTGTCAGTGAGAGACTATCTGCCTGTAACAGTGTGTGAGTGGCTGCATGTGTGTATGACTGTAACTTTGTGTGTCTACCTGTAAGTGTATGTGTGTGACTGTCTGTGTGGCTGTATGTTTGGGACTGTCCGCCTATACCTGTGTGTGTTTGTCATTGTCTGCCTGCAACTGTGTGTGAGTGGCTTCATGTGTGTGACTGATTTTAACTGTGTGTTTGACTATATACCTGACCTATAACTGTGTGTGTGACTAAGTGCCAGGGACAGTGTATAACTGTGGGACATATGTATAAATGTGGGACTGTGTGCATGTAACTCTACAAAAATATACACCTGCATTCAATCATGGACCTACATGCATATTTTTATCTGAGTTATTTTTATCACACACAGCCAATAAACCCAGCACAAATATCACACACTGCCAATGCACACACATATCACATACAGTTAATACCCCCATTACAAATATCACACACAGCCAACACATAGCACACATATCACACACAGCCATCCCGCCTAGCACACACACAGGCAACAAACACATATTACATCATATTATAGTGAGATTTATTACAGTGGAGCTCTGGCATATAAAATGCACATTAATCTGTGTTTTTATAGTTGGAGTGCAATGTGATACACTAATAGGCACATTACTGAGAGTTGTATTGTTGTGGAGCACTGTGACAAGCTCATACACTACACATTACTGTGAGTTTTATTGTTGGGGGTTCTGTGATAAACTGGTACACACCACATAGTACTGTGAGGGCTTTTTGTTACTGTGGAGCTCACTGATAAATGGATAAACAGACCATTACTATGAGTTTTTATTCCAAAGAGATTAAGGTAAAAAATCCAGAGCTCTAAAGCAAAACAACTCACAGTATTATGTGACATGCTCAGTCTGCCCTTCTGTAATGCTGCGGAGGCAGTATAGCACTCCTGGCCTGCACTTCTGTTGGCTGCAGACCATAAATAGCTGTCTTCCTAGCTCGGGACAATGAGAGCATTGCCGCGGATTACCACATGAAAGCTCTGACACTGCAACCCATATACAAACACTACATACCTATACACACACACACTATAAATGGATGAAGTGGTATGGCCAGGACGGGGTGGGGGAGGGGGGTGTGAAGATTTTTGCACTGAGCTCCTAAAAGCCTAAAGTCGGCCCTGCTTAGTGACCAATGTAAACACTGTCTTTTCTCTGAAAAGTCACTGTTAACGTGAAAATGCATGTAGGGACATACAATACTCACCAGAACAACTGCAAACTACAAAAGCTGTAGTTCTTTTGAATCAGCAAACAGGGTTGTTGCTAGTTTTCAGAAACGTCAAAGACTTAAACCCATAAGGACACTCAAAGACCCCTATTCTAACAGTGAGGTGATATATACTTTGTATGCTTTGTCCCAGGTTATGTACCCATAACAGCTTGCTGCTGATGCTCTCTGGGATGAAAGCATAGCTTGAAACAAGCACATACTGCAGTGCAAGGTATGCAGTGTAATGCCAAAAGAATTGGGACATCAAGAAAGTCTCAGTTGAGACAAAATGCATCTGGTTGCCTGGAAACCAACACAAGCTGTAGGGTGGACAGATGGAGTGATCAGAAGGTGACTGCTCTTTCGAGCCCGGACGGACATAAAACCACATTAGTATTTTGCACAAACCTATTATGTTAGAAGTAGGCATAACTTGTATTGCTCAATACAGATTTTGTTATGATTTTACACATGCGGAGCTCTCTGTCATTCTATGCCTAATATGAGCATTTTTAACTCACAAAGACAAGTTTCAGATCATTTGAGCATGGCACCCATTTCCGAACCTGACCCTGGGCTTTATTACAGAAGAGACAGATCGCAGTAGAGAAATTTGGTGTTTACATGTCTAACGTCAAGTGAGAATTACTTATTTTATTTGGGACCATATTAATAGGGATTCTACACATACACGTGTTTATTTTGGGATGCCGACTGCAAACGCATGGTTAGTTTACAAGGCAAGTTTCAGGTGAAAGAGTTTACTGTCATTACCTGGGGTAGATCTTTTTATGCCCCTTACAAATGGAATTGCACCAAAGGAATTTTGGCACTATGCACTAGCATTTGGTATTTGCAAGGTGGTCGTTTTAAGGTAGACTTGACATTACAGATCTTGGTGTTTGCTTTATTTTTATGCTTATTTTTATGCCACTGATATTATTGATTATGTGATCAATTGCTCCAACACAGTACTTTGAGCTCAATTCATAATATTTTGTTTACATTTTATTCGTACTTTAAGTACTCTTCTAGATCGGCAGTGGGTGTCCTATTAGATGAACATCCTCTAGAATATATACATAGTTTCAAATAATACTTTTTTAGATGTAACCATATACTGATCCCACATCAATAACAGGGTGGTGTGCACCAACGTTCTCCTCTCCATCATCCCCTTCTGTCATCTTTGGGGTATCAGATCTTCCCCCTAAGCAGCCTGTCAATGCGTTATACTACTTTTCTTTTTGTAATAAGGGGCTGTCTTGAGAAACAGTTGCCTGAGATAAAATTAAAAAATAAATAAACAAAAACACCAATATCCTCCCGCCCTCTCCAAAAACTGTAAACATCCTGGCCGAAAACACCCCATATATGGTGTTACAGCCCCAAAGCCCACCTCCCTTCCAAAACACCAAAGGCAGCATCTCCATTAAACGTGATGATAACTTTCCTGTTGTGCAAAGTCAGCACTTTGAAAAGGTTCATAGAAAAGTATCTAACGAGCTTCCTGATCAAATTGTCACTTCCCTAGCCAGGGATCACAAACTGATCAATGCAATATATTTATATAGAGTCTGTGAATTTCTTGCAGATGCAGCAACTTCAAAACTTTCTCTGCTATAATTTATTATTTTGGATTGCTTCTAACATACATTGTTAAATGCATTGTTTGTACAATGCATTAAAAAATAATAAGCCAATACCAGCCTGAGTTACCACTTTAACATCTGACATTGTGTTTTCTCTCTTCTTTTTTAGGTAAAGGAATATTGCAATAAATTCTTAATAGCTCGGGAGTGCAGTCAGAGTAACAATGCATAGACTTTCTACTCCCCAACTGATGTTTCTGTAATACCACCAATGTTGAACTTTGATGGATTCACCAGGAAAAAGTCAACAGACAAAACACCAGGTCCCAAGAAACTGAAGGTACTAGTAGTTATAGCCTGTTTATGACATGATGTAGTCCCCCCTATCACGTGATTACACTGGAAATCTCAACTGGAGGAAAAAAAAAATCTATTTTGAGGAGTGTTTTTAATTTGTTTTTGTTTACTAATTAAAGAGCTGAGTGTGCACTATGACACAATTTGTGTAAACAGTGAAGCCCCCTCAATTCCAGCTTGGCTAAAGTTGAGAGGTATGCCTTTGTCCAATATTTAATAACTACTCTTTGCGCTAACTTTTTAAGCCTATGTGCAATCTTAAGAATAATGATGTTCAGCTAAATCAATTACTTTTAATTTGTACAGTAATCTTTTGTTAAGAAATATATTAAATGCCTTAGCAAAATCAAAACTGATTACATCCACTGCAACACCCCGATCTATGCTTCTACTGACTTCTTTACATTCTTTGAAAAACAAGATATGCTGTAGTATATTAAAATAATCTCTCTGTATTTAATTGGTGATATTTGTTTCAGTGCAACATATCCTGTGGAAAGATAGTCACTTTAAATATTTTAGTCCTTTGCTATTAGTCCCTAGAGCAAGAGAAATTGCTTTACATCCCGTGAGTGCAATTCTGGCTTCCATACATATCGTTCCTTGGCACATTATAGCTCTATGTGCTGAGCCTCTTTCTTACAGTTGACTCCAAAATTGTGTAATAGATTGCATTATCTGTCCCTTTAAGATGTCTCCATATTTATTTTTCTCTTTTTGCATCTTCTTATATTTTCTTTTTCATCTGGGACCAATTTAGTTTTTCATTTATTTTTATTGAGAGAGGTTGAAGGCACTTCTAGATTAGCTGCCTCATTTCTTTATCTATGGATACTTTTTTACACAGATCTCTACACGTAGTGTCACCACAAGCTGTGCACCTTACCCACTAATGCTGTGTATGGACATAACAAGGCATGAACGCCCATTGAGGAGTGGACAGCCCTGCTTATAGGGACACTCTAGACCCATAAAGTACTCTAGCTTGCTAAAAGCTTTATGTGTGAAGAGAGTGTCCTCTTTTTTTATTTTGGAAATAGTGCAGATTTCAATAGAAATTTACACTTAGAAATTATACTGGTTACACATACCTGTTTTTGATGTGTGGCCATGGAGGGACACTGTAAAGATTTTTCGCACAGGACGCCTAAAGGCCTAAAGCCGGCCCTGTATATATGCATACAAGTGTATAATTTTATTTTTGGGGGGTGGGGGTGGGTCTTGGGTGAGTTCCCACACTTATTTCCTCAGGACTTGACCCCTGCAGAGGGGACCAAGCTTCTGGCTGCTGACAACTCTCATTTAGTAAAAACCAAAGAACATTTTTTACCTGCGCTCTCTCCTTAATTCCTATGTATATTTAAACAAATGGAGGTCATTTAGTTACTCCAATGGCCACTGGCGGGAATGCCCGCCTGCCAACATCAAGGCAGACCCCCCTAGACGGGTCCTACTCTGACCCTTTATCTTGCTTCCTTGAGCTTCTGGCAAAAATATCTCAAATGAGACAGAAAGGGGTATTTTTTATATACACCCCTATATACTTGTTAACCCTTAATAGGGAACACATGGGATGGGCGGCAGCATTGTAACCTAGCTGTGTGATACAAAAAGTGAATACAAATACAAAAAGAAAAGTCATGCGCTCACTCCCATCACTCCTGGGCGGCAGCAACAACTATAGTACGCATCAGCTAATACATGTATTAGCTGATGCGTACTGTAGTTGTTGCTGCCGCCCAGGAGTGATGGGAGTGAGCGCATGACTTTTCTTTTTGTATTTGAACTCTCATTTAGTGCTAGGACTAAAGCAGCACTGAAGGAAGGGGCTGCACCACTGGAATATAGGCACTATAACAATTTAAATTAGCGGAAGTGGTTACAGTGCTTAGAGTGCTCCTTTAATAAAGGGTGAAAGAGTTTGCAGGGCTTTGTCGACAGTTGGCATTCGGGTCACACATGGGATGAGTCATAACTGTCAGACCGAACGGAGAGACCATAAGGCATGGCAACTCTGGATCTGGTCCAGCATCAAGTGTCTTGGGTAGAAAATTCTTCCTATAGATGTTCTATACATCATACCTCCTAACTAAGTGCCCATTAATCTGAAGAAATCAACTCTGAAAGTGTCCATATGCCAATTTATTTTTCCCTCTCTTAATTTCAGTCCCTTATTGTCTCTGCTTTTTTCTCAGTCTGCCTTTCTCCTACTTTAAAACCAGCTCCACTCATAACTTGTTCTCTCTCCCAGTTCTTACTAGTTCTGCAGCCCTCGTATTTAATTTTTTTTGTAAAAATACATAACTCGTTACCTAGCCTCTATACTAGCACCTCCCTCTTCACCAAATGTAGTCTGTCATAACCTTTATAGCAGTTTGTTTTTACACACCCACCTACACTGTTTATCCTCCACAACATTTTCAAATGAGTTAAACTTTTTGGATACACTTTGAAAATGACTTAATATTTATAAAAATATTTTAACATGTTGCTATTTTTTTTAAATGTTGGTATATTTTCTATTGGAGAGGCCTTTGAACTGTACAAGTGCAAGGATGACATCGGACAGGGCATGGAAATCAGCGACGAGGAACTGCACCTGGCATTGGATTCCAAGTAAGTTTTAAAACTTTTGGACCTATTAGTATTGTCCAATAGGGCATTGTAAATCCAAAAATGAGTAGTGGCAAAAAGAGTTGGAGTAACCCTTTAAATATTTAGAACAGGAATGAATCATTTTATTTATACTAACACATTTACTGCTGTCTAGCCAAACATTTTCGTAAATGTAATTTCTGTAAACCTTTATGATACACTCAGCATTGTGAGATTTAAAAAAAAAAAAGCAGAACAATAGGATATCAAAGCGAAATGGCGATATTTGTCAAATTTTATGTCTAAAAGGAACACTTGTTGAATTTACACCTCCTCTCCCTAAACATGAATGTCCTCCTTTAAAAGGTGTGCTTGTGTGTTTATGTACCCATCTATATACACAGACATGAGCATATCTAGAGACTAAATTCTAAAATATGTTCAATACAGCATTAACCCACTTACTCAATCCATATACTATTGACTTGTCTGTATGATTATTCGCCTTGAATTCTAACTTTAGTGAATAATCCTATATATGAAAGTGTTGGCTTACATAGTTTGGAAATTAAAATTGCTTCTTGTCATTGGTCCACGATGTAATTTTACTAATAAACTCTTCTAAACTCTTCCCAAACAGAAGCTTGATCCTTGGTCCATCTGACCTAAATTGTTGTGGTGCATTTATTTTTGTTTTGTTTAGCAATCTACAGATCTATTGCCTTAAAGATATAATTCCCTCATAAACACAGAGCCATACTACCACATGGAAAATATACTCAGCTCACTAGAACTCTGAATATTGAAAATGTTGGGATTGACTTGAAGCCAGATTAATATTTTGAAGATACACTCCACACAGACATATTTGATTAACAGTGGTTCATATTTTAAGAATTTTTATACTAGTGCAAGCATTGCAAATTAATGCTATCTGTGATTTAATTTCATTCCTGTAACATACATGCATTGTGTTCTTTATAATAGGTGTACTGGATTTTTGTCTCTTGCAATTTCTCACAAAACAAGAAACTTACCATATGGGATGGGCCGAGGATATTCCTCATTGGGGTTTCCAGGAAGTAGTTGGGTGACACAGCAATCACTGTTCCCCGCAGGGATAATGGAATTAGATACTGTGTCATTTCGTCCACGTGCTGCCGTCTCTGGGCAAGTACAGCCAATTTGAGTCAGTCCACACCGCACCCCCCAGCTTCGGGCCCTCAGACACTCCTCAAACCATCGGCACAAAACGCCACAAGCAAACTGGCTAGAGTTATCATGATTGACCAAAAGCACTTCAACAAAACGAAAGCTCAGCACAGAATCAGGAAGAAGCTGAATGGACAGGGGTTGCTCGGACAAACAGAGGCGAAGGAAGTTCTTGTCAAAGTGTGAGAACGTGAATGGGGAACCTGGAATGCAGAGCTCCCGGGCCTCTTCTGCCCCTTCCTCAGGGTGGCTGCAGGTGTGGTTGGGCAGGTAATGATCCAGAGGTTGCACCATGGGGGAGAGATGTGAGCACACTTGCTCTTCGTGGGTGAACTTCAGGTATAAGGTATATTTGGTGGGGTCAGGGTTCTCAAGGGTCCAGGAACACCCGGGTGAGAAGACAGGAAAAAGGTCTTTAATAGAGAACGCTCCGTAGAGAACTCCAGATGCCAAAGCCGAGCATGTGCTCGGTGAGGGGTTGGAACCCCAGGAGCACAAAACAAGAGACGATATCACAGACAGTAAGAGGGGACAGGCAGTGTTCATCCTATGACATGGGCCCTGAGGACAGAAGAAAACAACAATCAATAAACATTATAATTACACAATTGATTTATGTACAAAGACAAACGAACAATGTATTGGTTGAGTAGAAAACTGTGGTCTATTATTTATAATGTATTAAATAATTCTAGTTTCTTCATAACTGTTGATGTTTTAAAATATATCCCACTGGATACATATGAACGAATAGTATTTAGGAGATTGGTGCAGAAGAGTTGAAGTATACCTCATAGAGAACTAAGGGTGGCTTGTGGTATATTTGTTCCTATTTAGGACAAAAATTCACATGTATTAGTAAACCATTTAATTAGTCACTTCCAATAATGATCAACGTGTACTAATAATAAGAGTGAGTAAAAACAAATCAGTCCTTACTAAAATTATTATGTCTAGTGATAAGAGTGACATGTTTAATGGCTCTAGACACAGGATTAATGTACCATGTATAATAGGTCAGCCTTTCCTAAGACAAAGATGCCATGGATCCATGGTTATTAGACTAGACCCACCAAGGACCAAGGACGATGACATATTTAATAAGTCAACACATGCAATATGCATGAGAACTGCACAGTGACCAAATAAAAAAAAAAGTTGGTTGACAGATACATCTCAATTCATTTTTGTGAGACAAATTATTTCCCTTGATCCTGTCACATCTCTGCTTGACAATTATATTGCACAAAGAATTCCATCAGTGACTGAATCATAATCTAACTACAAACAAGAGCTATTTTATAATTAACTAATTATATAGATTATATACATCAAGCCACATTATTTTCCTAACATCACATAAGAAGAAAAAGCAGGATTGCTTCCTTGCAGGGAAAGGGACATTCTTCATTGCAGACCAATTCTAGAGGAATGGTTTTATTAAAGGGACACTATAGTCACCCAGACCACTTCAGCTCAATGAAGTGGTCTGGGTGCCAGGTTCCCCAGGTTTTTACCCTGCAGCTGTAAACATAGCAGTTTCAGAGAAACTGCTATGTTTACATTGAGGGTTATTTCAGCCTCTAGTGCTGTCTTCCTGACAGCCACTAGAGGTGCTTCTACGACGCTCAATGCGAAAATAGAATTGAGCACACAGAACGTCCATAGGAAAGCATTGAGTAATGCTTTCCTATGGGCGGTTTGAATGCGCCATTCGGCTCCACTCGGGAGCTGACGTTGGAGGGGGAGGAGAGGTCACCAGCGCTGAGGGAGCCCGGCGCTGGATTAAGTTAAGTGGCTGAAGGGGTTTTGACCCCTTCAATACAGAGGGAGGTGGGCCCTGAGGGTGGTGGGGGGGGGACCTAAGGACTATATAGTGCCAGGAAAATGAGTTTGTTTTCCTGGCATAATAGTGGTCCTTTAATAGAAACTCTCCAAGCACCATAAACACTACAGCAATATTCAGATGGGAGCTCCTGCCTGAAAACGCTTTGCGGATATTCTCTGCCAATGAGCCAAGTGGTTAGGTCATGGGAGCTAATGGACATTTTGAGCAGGTGCTTCCATCTCAAAATAAGGCGACGGAAGCCGAGCAAACCCAAAGTAAGTTGTCAGATTGCTCTTAAATTACCACATACTCTGGGAGGGTACCAGGGCACTTCTGGCACCACAACAATTACAGTAAGCTATAGTGATTATAATACTTAGGTGTTCCTTTAAATTAGGTAGGAAACGATCTAGACATAATCGTTGAATGTTTTATGTCTCTATTTGAACCCCAGGCTATGATTTAAAAGGTTAAATATTGTTTTATACAAGTCTACATGTTGGGTGATATATTCATTACACAGAGTAGCCTTCCAGAAGCAGTTACAGGGATGCAATAAATTGAACTTGATGGACTGTCATCTCTTTTCAGCTTCAGCTGCCATTACTGTGTGATATAATTATATATGTTATGTAGACAGGTCAATAGGTCACCATGATCAATCTTGGTAGGCTTCCTCAATATTAGCATTTTAAATATATAAACAGATGTGCCTTGTCTTACTGTCCATAGCTCTCTCTAATTTTAAATCCAATGTTCTGTTTTAAAGTTATCTTAATATAATAACAAATCTGGGTTAGCTTCTGAGCAAATGCATGGGTGCCACAGCATACAGGACTGTGATAATAGCAATGCATTAACGTGTGCCCAAGAGGTAAACTCAAACAAATCTCATTACCAAGTAAGGTGCATTGAATCTCTTCCAAGTTTAGCTCTTTTGCCAAGTTGCCATGGAAGCCTATGGGCTATTAAAGTAAGGAAATTGGAACTTCTCATCAAATAGCTAATGGCTAATAGACCAGCTTCAAAAAGTACCAAAGCTAACAGCCATATGCTTACGCAATGGTTTGTAGAATTTATAGCCAACTTTTAAAATCAAGAAAAATAATCAAGCTAAAAAAATACATGTTTTCTCACAATGCAGAAAAAAAATATTTTAAAGGATTTCTTCTGATTATAATATATTTTCTGATTTGCGAGGCAGTTATGTAAAAAGCTTTTAACAGACTATGACGTTAATGAAAATGCTCAAACATGCAGCTCCCCCAGCCACAACAATTCCATCGAAATCATCATCCATTTCAATTTTTCAAATTCCAATGGACATATTTTTCCCCATTTAAAATGTTGGGAAGTACGCGGCCGTTTATTTCAGTGACTGCCATTAAATGAAAGAAGTCATCCCCAAAACACGTGGAAGGTCAGTTAAAGTAGACCTCATCTATACAAAGCTATGGCCATATCTAGTCAAGTGGTTTTAATTTACTTGATAAAACCCTAGAGGAGAAACGCATTGTGGTGTTATGCTGTTTATGTTGTAACAAAGTATTTTTGGATACTCCATTATCTGTTGTGAGCCATATACTTTATAGCTTTTATTCTTACATTTATTACTATTTTATATATTGTTAACTGGCACCTGTATCTACTTTTTTATACTCCTGTGGACTACCGCATTAAGAATCCAAGGTGGGGATTATACCACCTGCGCCTGATACACAGAGCGGTCTACTCCATCTACTGTAAGTATATTTCCATTATTTGTGTTTATACGTACCTCAATAAAGAACACTATTGGCTATTTCTTTATCATTGCATATGTTCCACTCCATCACCATTCTGCTGTGAAGTGCTGCATGAAGAATATCCTGCAAATGGGGATAAAATACTACAGAATGCTGTTTTATGCAGAGCTGATATAGCTCTATAATATGTGTGTTGGCAATTTTTAGACCTTTGTGTCGTTTGTCATACATTTCTACTCCAATACTGCACTATTTTCCTGTTTGTGTTTCTTTTCATATCCTGCTACTGATCAAAGTGGTTCCACAAGCATCTTATGAAAACTGGATGGAGGACTTTTATTAGTTTTAGACTGTGTCTTATTATCTGGTCCTTTTTGGGACCTTTTTTTATATATGGACTACTATTTTTACTGTATTTTTTATCTCTTTTAGATCTTTTGTCTGTTATTTAGCGCGACCTGTTTTTCTGTTTTACTGTGGCCATAGGTAACTGCAATGCCATATTGCCTCCTCCAAGATAATCACAGCTTACGTGAGCAACAGCCATATGTGTGCAGATACACATGGGTTGGATTGCTTGTGGCAACGAATAATTGAAGTTTCTTACCCAATTACATCAACATAAAGAAAAAAGAACAAAATGACCTAAAAATCAATTATCAATACAATGTAACCAATGCATTTACTAGCACTATAGCTAGCATAATGCAGATGTGAAATTGTAGTCTCTAGCATACTTTGCCAATTTTGAATAACAGGTATGTACAATTGATAGCCACTTATAAGGGTATAATAAAGGAAAATAAGTGGTAAAGAGGCAAGCATTAAGCTGCTCTAGTGTACTACCGATTGGAACTTGAGATATATATATATATATATATATATAAAGTGATTGTACATTAACATTAATAACAGAAGATAACAGAATTCATAATTGAATGGCAGGCTTATACTTGTTATAGTAATTAATAAGCTTTAACATATAGATATTTAATTAGCATAAGATACAAGTAAGCCCTCAAGAACACACTTGGTGCAATAATCTGTACAGCCCACATTTCAATAATGTACATAGCAATGCTCAATTAGTATGTTCATATGCTTATTTGACCCAAGAGTCCAACAGTGGCTATCACCTCACTATGAGTGTCCAAGTGCTGCTTTATATAATGTTACTGGTGATCTTTAAACAATTACAACTGCAAAATAGTACTTCTCCGCATATCCCTCGAGCCAGCCTTCAGATTCAGAGCATGACCTCTTTTTAGAGCATAGCACTTCTCTCTCCGTAGGACTGAGTCTAGGACCTACGGTTTTGTTGCACAATTCTAAAAGCTGATCTTGATAAATTGAAATTAGTAAGTGGAGATCAGACATTTCACTGCTTGTGTGGATGAAGAACAAGCTCCAAATATAAAGCTATTGCGTATCTCGTGTCATTTAACACTTTCAATATCTTTTTCTACAATTAAATATTTTTATATCCCCCTTCATTTCTGCACTGGTCCTTTCCAAGAAAAAAATAAATAAATATCTCAGGTCATTCCCTCTGCACTGAGGTGTCACCACCCCTCCCAAACTGTATAGAAATTTGCAAATCTCATGCTCTGCAGTGCTTCTATATAGCACCTGAAAGGCTGTTATTGAGAGTTATGAGCATAAAGCTACCTGCAATGCATTTGAAATACAGATGCCTAGTTTCAGTCAGGCAACTATATTATGGTATGACTGCATTTCATTCACATTTTGCATTAATTTGGGAATATACATTCCTGAAATACCTAATCCTATGATTTAGGATTGAGGTCCAAAATGTGTTGCTTTCTTGGCTCCCCATGATTTGTGGTGATTTTGTGTTTATTTTGTATATATATATATATTAATCTGATGTGTTTGCTATAGTTTGGCTTTGTTTCATTTATGGATTTCGTAAATAATAGTGTAACATATTCCCAAGTGTCCCTGTTTAGGATGGACAGTCCCTCTTTTGGTCCAGACTCCCTCGTTCCCTACTTTAAATCCTAATGCCTTTCTTTTCTAGGAGCTCCATAATGTTGGTGTGTTTGAGTGTATAATAGAAATTCACAGCAATAATACTCACAGTATTGTGTCTTTAAACTACATTAAATGTGTTAAGAAATCAGTCTGTTTAAATAAGATACATTGTTCTTGTTCTAAATTAGATTTTAAATTGTTAGTAGAAGTTACCTAAAATTTCTCAG
Source organism: Pelobates cultripes (assembly GCA_933207985.1). Taxonomy (NCBI): domain Eukaryota; kingdom Metazoa; phylum Chordata; class Amphibia; order Anura; family Pelobatidae; genus Pelobates; species Pelobates cultripes. Next base: position 204,258,804 of record OW240912.1, on the reverse strand, counting down.
CAGAGCCCCTCCTGTGGCCACACTGCTCCCCACTCACTCCCCTAAAATGACAGTGTCCCCTCTCTGTATTGGCTAAACACCATGCTATATTCATTTTAGTCTCATTATATTTCTAGAGCTCTGTATTCCCATTCTGTTTTCATATACCTGAAGACTCACATTCTAATACACATGTTTAATGATATATTTTATTACATTCACAGAAGCACCTTAGAATAAGAACAAAAGGTTATACCTTCATATAACAAGGAAAAGTATGAGTTTTCAAGAAAGCTAGTGATCAAACATAATGCAACAGAAATGTAATATGTCCAATTACTTGAGTGTATGTATAAATCTGCTACTATATTAATAAAAAAATGGCATCATTTACAACATGAGCCTGGAGCAGGAGATGTTCCTAGCCGTTAAATAATTATGTGATAATAATTGTTTAAAGGGACACTATAGGCGCCCAGACCAATTCATCTCATCGAAGTTGTCCGGGTGCAGTGTCTTTGTCCACTTAGCCATGCAATGTAAAATATTACAGTTTTAGAGACAGCCACAATAGGCACTTCCTGCTGTTTCACGGAATTTAAATCAGTGAAACAACACTGGACATGCTCACGCTTTGCATGAGGACATCCAGTGTCTTGCTAAATGCTAGGAATGCATTAATTCAAGGCCTAGTGCACCCCCACACTCACTCTGCATGAGGGTTTCTCCTTGTAATGACATCAGAGGAGGCAAAGAAGAAGCCAGCACTGAGTGACCACCTTTTTGGTAGCACTTTCTAAAGGGGGTCACACCCTTTAAGTACATGCTTGCCCCTCGTTGTTACCCTTGGTTTTGTTGGTACAATAACATGTTTTCATACATCTTGGTAGGGCAAGTCATAACAGTAACAATATGAGAGTTTACTTAAAGGGTTACTCCCAATGAAAAAATGGTGCTTTCATAAAACACTATTTTTGGTCAGAGTAACCTTACCTATACTGGTCCCCCGACCAAAAAAAAAAATAAAAATTAAAAAAGCTAAAACTTACCCCATTCCAGCAGAAGCCAAGTTCTCCCTGCAACTCCATCCTCTTCAGATGAAGTCATTCTCTGAGACATATGTCAGACAGGACAACCTAAGGGGAGGACGTAGGTGGCATTGGTGGGGAGGATGTTACCACTGGCTGTCTGGTGTGAAATATGCACAAAATAATGACAACCCAATGATCTGGAGGTGGAGAGTTAAATTCTGTACATGCAGAAAGACTCCACAATGGGCACCATGATCACTTCAAATCACTGGTGTATCCCTTTAAAGCACATTTCATGCTACTAAGGTAAAATCTTATTTTCACCATGGATAACCATGAAAGTAAAAGAAGTTGTGTGGAATAGTAACTTATTTGAATCCCTGGACCCTGGTGGAGTTTGAACACTTTTTTGTAAATTTTCATCTGTATTTCACTAATCACACCTACTATATGTTGCAAAATAACTATTTACCCTTTTCCATTCACTTATGAAAAAGCCTGCAGGCCATTCTGCAAGGGACAGTTTATTGTAGGGGTATCAACCTGTGCCCTTCCAGATGTTGTGGATTACATTTCCCCAATGCTTTGCCAGCATTATTGTTGTAGGAGCATTATGGGAGATTTAGTCCATAACATCTAGAGTGATGAAGGTTGCCTACCCCTAGTGTATAGTTTCTACTATGTTAAACCCACCCCAATATTTCTGCAAATGACAAACAAATAAGATAAATTTAAAAGAGTCTATAGATGTGCACTATTTAAATTTTTTAAGCTATCCTAGGCTTCCCAGTAGAGCAATCTATACACAATTGCGGTTGTGTCCTAGTTTTTGTGCTAACTAAACATTCTTTGTTTCAAATAAAGGTTATACTTTATGTTCTTTTTAGAATAGCTTGGTTGTTAAGGGGTTACACAGTTATCTCTTCAATAAAGACAGGTATTTGCCATTAGATACCTTGGAGATTTTGTTTAATACTAATTCTAAAACCTAACATTTCTATAAATGGGTATTTGCAAGATTTGTTAAAAGAGCCATCCTGGCAAATGAAAGGGGCACTCTAAACACCATAACCACTAAAGCACAAAGTGCTATTTGTACTGTCTCTGGAGTCAAACTGTTTTTAAATCCATTGACACTTACCTGGGTGCCCAAGTTCCTTCTAGTCTTCTGTGATATCACTGTGGGCTTTCCTATGTCAATTTAATTGACTTTATGACTTAATTAACTGGCATAGTGTTAGATAATACTCTCAGACAGTAAATAATGTCAAAAGCAAGTGAAATCTGATACTACTAAAGACAAATGGGAACTACTGCTTTTGCCATAGAAGATTGTAAAGCATGCAAGCTTGCAGGGTACATATTAAAGTGTCAAACATGGTTTGATTTTATACTGTGGGATGGTGCCTGGGGACTCCTAGCACCATAACAACTACAAGATGCTGTAGTGGTTGTAGCTCTTAGAATTCTCCTTTTAGCCCTGACAGTAATTAACTAAATGCAAATATAAATACTGCTGACACCAAGAGACACTCCCATCACATTGGACAGCTTAACAATCACGTCTAGTATCTATTAAAAACAGCTTTTACATAAAAGAAGAACATAAAAGAATTACAGAAAGGACCTCTGCATCAAATTTAGAGCATATTTTAGATGTCCCCATTGGCTCTGTGTGGTAATGCAATTACAAAAGAAGCTTTTGGTTTGTTGTCTACGTTAGAGCAAAGCAGGAGACATTTCTATCTAGGCCCGCTGCTTGCAGGTCAAATTTAACTAAAAAAAATATCTTTCGTTCAGTATGAAAAGAAAAAAAATCTAACAAGGAATCGGACATGCTGCTGTCATTATTGACTCCATTTTGACGCAAAAAAAAGATGGCGGAATGAAGATTATTTGAATATTAGTTGTTGATACATTGTTAATAAGCAAATTACTAATTGATCATTAATCTTTCAAGTACATTACTGTACTTTTCAAAAGTTGGCATCATTAAGAAAAACAAAATCTATTCCAAATACGTCTGTTTTATGATGAATAAAGAACAATGTTCTCTTGTTAACTCCAAACACCATTTGAATTAAGCACTAAAGTTCTTGCTGCTTGCTTTCGGAAATCTCTGCGAGTTCACAAGACCTTCCTACAAGAGCAGGCTCAGAGCCCAAACTCTTCATGCACTTGTTTATGGTAACGTTCCACCTTTTTTTCTCCCAGGAATCCGGATGAAGATAAGAACAGACATTAACTTATTTGTGTTCTGGAGCATGGAAAATCAATTCTGAACACGTTGTTACAAGCTCAGGTGAGAAAATGAATACTCCAAGCCCTCCACAGATAATTTATCACCTGGGCAAATCTTTCATTACAAATGCCCTTTCCATACATCTCCTCCTCCCGCCTCGTTCCCTTGTTCTCTCATCTCCTCCACTGTCAGGCTGGAGTAACAGCTGCCAGCTCTGGTGTGGAGCTGGCTTTTCTTTGATCCCTTTCTGCTTGAGCATCATCTCTTCCCGTCTTGACGACTTCTAGGAAAATTACATGCAGTATTATAAATAAAACAGAAAACAAAATCGAACAGCCATGGTCCCTGTTGGAATACTGCCTATTTTATAACCTAGAAGAGTGAATTAAACAGAGGTGTGCGGTGCTTCACAAGAAAAAGTAATATCTGGTGTGATAGGAATGGTAAGAAGACCTTTTTTTCATGCAAAGCGTGAAATAACCTGTCTACTTCTAATGTCGATTATGACCATTCAGCTCCTCTGTGCTGTTGGGCTCTTTGAGATAGCCCAAGCCAAGCAAATGGCAATAGGAAATAGAGTTTGGCAGCAGATAAGAGAGCCACTCAGAAAATCTAATGTGCTCTGATCCCCACCTTTATAATTCTTACATTTTATTTTCTGTTAATGATAATATTATGGCTATCCCAACAATTTAGAATTGTCTTGTACCAGTGCCTACAGAGTCTACTGGGAATATCCATGAATTTGTCAAGACTTTTAATAAAGTAATACATTTACTTTGAGAATAGCACTTGAAAACTTTAGAGTAAAAAAATTTGTACCAGCATTTTGCACACTTAGAAGTATTTTATTCTGCTGTGGGATTTTACTGCTTTGAGTGGTATACGTAAAAAATGTATTCCATTTTCAGCACTGTTCCTATTAAAAATTGAACATCACACAGATTCATTTTATTTCTCAAGGCAGCCTACTAGGAAATTTACCCTGTGGTATAGAGAACATGCATTTTGCTGTATACTATGGTGTGGCATAAATATAGAATATATAGATCAAGAGATATTTTGTGACTGGTGTGGAAACAGTAACAGATGTATGCAGACAAAACGTGCTTAGGTTTCTACATTGCAAGCTCGTCCTCTACACTCGTATCTGTCAATATTATTTTCTATTCCTATTATTTGATGTTATCCTAAATAAATAAATAAAAAAATAAAAAAAATAAAGGGAGCAGGGTGTGCAAGCAGGTAGGGTCCCCCCATTAGATGGTCAGCTCCGGTTAGTGTGGTCCCCGGCGCTGCAGCCACAGATTTTTTTTTACTGTTTCTGGGGTCATGGGGTTACCCTCTCCCAGAGTGGGTGTGCATGCTGGCACCCCTGCTACGGCGTCGTGTGCCGCAGCACCTGCTGCTGCTGGTGGGTCCCTAGCATTAGGTGACCCCCCGGGTGTTGCCGTTTCGAGTGGGTCCGCCTATGTGTTGGTCAGGGCCCTTGGGCTTGCACCTTCAGCTGGAGGATCATGAAAAATTTGGAGGGGAGACTTTGTTGAGATTTTTCCCTCCTTCCCATGGAGGAGGCTCCATCTCTAATGGAAAAGTACGGGTAGGAATCCCAAAAAAAAAAAAAAAGACAAGGAGAAATACCAGTACCGGAAGATCCCTAAGACTTGCGCAAATTGGATTTGTGCGTTTGCAATCCTGGCCAGTGTAATTGGGGAAAGGGCTCAGCAGGAGTGCTCCGCATTGTTCTGCTACCAGGATACCATTTGGAACGCTTGTCGTACCTATGGCAGTCTGGGGTGGTGGAAATATGACGAGCAGTTCCGTCAACGGTTGGCGGTGCGCCCCTCAATTTCGTGGGAACAGATTGACATTGGCCTCTGGCTCTCCACTGTGATCTGCCCGGCCCCCCAGCAGGGTGGGTTCTTGTCCTTTCTCAGGGGGACGGTGGGGGGGGGGTTCTCCTCCTCACCGGCTGCGCATCAGAGGACAGCCACGGCAAATGGGGGGCATCTTGCTGTTTCCAGCACGAATGTTCAGCTTGTGGGGGAGCCCATCCCGCCTCCCACTGGTTCAAGCGGGGTAAAGTTGTCGAAATACGGGATTTGGGGTCAGAGGGCAATGGCACCAGTGGTTATGAGCGCGATGCGCCCTTGGCTTGCCAGTTTATAGGAATCATCGGGCGGCTGGCATCCTACTGGATGGGTTGAGCATGGGTTTTGGACAAATACCGTCTGATTCACCATTTATCGTACCCCCGGGGGAGGGTTTAGTGAATGACAACATCTCTTGCGAACTCTGCCTGGTATCTTATGCATCCTTTGACATGGCGGTTGACATGGTCAGGACCATGGGCCCCGGGGCCTTGTTGGCCAAGGCTGATGTGGATTCGGCCTTCCGTCTACTGCCAGTGCACCCGGAATGTCACCATCTTCTGGGCAGTGTTTTGTAGGCATGTATTACGTGGATATGTGCCTCCCTATGGGTAGTTTCATATCCTGTTGTTACTTTGCATGCTTCAGCACGTTCTTGGACTGGGTGGTGAGGGAGGAGGCTGGGATAGACTCCTTCTTACACTACCTCGATGATTTCATTTGTGTGGGTCCTGCCGATTCGACAGCCTGTGCGCGGCTTCGACGGGTTCTGGGTGAGGTGTTCCATTAGTTTGGGATCCCGTTGGCACACGGCAAGACGGTGGGCCCGCTCACTTTCTCAGCTTTCTGGGCATTGGGATTGACTCTTTGGCGGGGGACTGCTGCTGGCCTTTGAATAAGCCTTGGCCATGGGGCAGCGCGAGATTCAGCTGCGCTGCCTGCAGTCGCTCCTGGGTGAGATAAATTTGGCCTGTCGGATCATGCCCGTGGGGCGGGTTTATAACCGGCGTCTGGCTACGGCTACAGCCGTGGTCTCCGGGCCTCGCCATTTCATTCGGCTCACTGCTGCGGGAGATTTTGGCGGTTTGGGACTCCTTCTTAGCTGCATATCATGGCTGGTCCTGCTGGCAAAGGCCGGAGGTTTCTAACGACGACCTCCACCTATTTACGGACGCGGCTGGCGCGGTGGGATTTGGGGCCATTTTGGGCTCTAGTTGGTGTGCTCCCGTGTGGCCGGACAGTTGGCATGTCTCTTGGCTCACAAAGAATCTGGGCTTTTTGGATTGTTTCCCCATTTTGGTGGTGGGGAGGTCTGGCAGTCACGTTTCAGTATCTAAGGGTAGTGTTTCACTGCGACAATTTGGTGGTTGTTCAAGCCATTACTCGGCTGACAGCCTCCTTCCCTCGCTTGCTTAAGGGGCAATCGCCTCGCAGGCGGATCTGGAGGGGACGCCTTGCCCGGCGGACATCTGGTCGCTCAGTCTGGCAGAGTGACGGAATGGGTCAGTGGATCGGTTTCCACGGCCACCTGGACGCTATGCTCCTGGGGGCCGTGCATGTTGGGGTATTGGTGATTCCTAGTAGGCCATGCCATAGTGGGGTATTGTTTGCCACCATTCGGCACCCTGCAGATCATATCACTATAAGTATTTGACAATCCAGGTAGGATGTTTTTTGAGAAGGGTATGGCGGTTCGGCTGTTGCACTTTTCCTTTGTAGAGAACTGTGAGCTGCGCCCAGTATGCACGGGCCCACTTTTGGGTTATGCAAATGTGATTTTTTCTTTCCCATTCCCAATTTTTGGGTCTTTCGCTCAAGTCTGATGGTTCTGGGGATTGTCAGCAAAGAATCATGTGGCATTCCTTTTGGCTTGGAGGCTTTTAGGATGGGTATGTCAGCGCACGTGGCGCAAAGAACCGGGAGGGGGTATGGTGACATGTCTCGGTGAAGTAATGCTGGTTTCGTGGAATTTGTTCAATCCTTGGGGGGGTTCAGGTTCAATTCTCAGTGGCGGTGGCTCATCCATTCATTCCTTTGAGGTAGATAAATGAGTACCAGTTCCTTGGGTACAAGTGACAATTCCCAGGATGCACTTGGAAAACAGGTAAAATCTGGATGTCCTTTTCCTGGTTATACTCCCAGGTCTGGGAGGTGAGCTATTGGGTTGTGCGCCTTCCGAAGCGGTGCCGGAGGTATGAAATGTGTTTGCCTCCTCCCAGAGCAGGTTCAGCTGTCCCACCTGTCCCTAATGTATGGGTTATCCACCTGGCGGGCATTGAGTTTGGGACGATACCAAGGTGGTGTTTGGCGTCTGCCCCAAGAGGGTATTGGTGCGTGTTTTAGTTGTTGCGTGATGCGTGGTGTTGGGTTCACTGTATGACCCTGTGTGTTAAGTTATATATGTTAAGTTATGGTTATTTCTGTTTAACGTTTTGGTTTCAGAAAAGAAGAGTTATTATGATTATAGAGATTATTATAATAAGTTCTGGATGTGTTATACAGGACTTGTCGTATGTTATAACAAAAGCAGTTCTAAAAAAAAATAAAAAAAAAAATAAAAAAAAAATCAATAAATAACCCCGATCGGTCGGAGGTTATTTCCCATATCTTTTGGCAGCGGGCCCATAATCAGTGCATGGTACGCTGCCGTATGAAGCAAAATTGGAGGGCCTTTCGAGGTGTTTGAAGGTGAGGGGATTTTGGTTTGCCACAGGGTGTTTTCGCGCATGTGGCAGCTACTGTGTTTCTGGGTGATGAAGGTCCGGCTAGACCTTTTTTCGTCTTGCCATGCAGGAAGTGGCCTGGTTGGTTTTGGTGGGGCTCCCCGCTGATTTTAGGTTTAAAACAGCGGGGTTTGTGGCGGGGAGCGTGTCCTTGCCAACGGGGTTGGGGAGCAGATGGAATGTCAGGAGATGGAAATGGTGGGTCTCAACCTTCCCTGCTCTGTAAGGTAAACTTTTAAGTTACCGAATAGTACGTGCCCACCGAGCAAAAAGCCGGCTGGTAGTAGAGCATTTAAGATGATGGGAATTTTTGGTTTGGACGAGGGGGGAGGCGAGACACCAGTGGGTAAAGTTTTGGTGCGTAGGCACCTGGTTAAGTTCGTTGGCAAGGACGGTTATTTAAGTTGGAGGCTGTAGGGCAATAAGTGTAATTTATATGTTAATTCATATGTTAACTATGGTATGTATATATATATTTATGTGTTTATTTGTATTTGAATTAAAGAAAAAGAATAACATTCGGATGAGTCCTACAGTTGTAAGTTTAATAAATGCTGTGGCCTGTTTCATCCAATATTTGTTGTTTGTCATTATTGGGGAGAAAATTGGGGTAGTCTCCTTACTCTTAGTCGCACCACATAACCCACTACGTACATACATGAGGCTTAGACTGACTCTTTAAGTTACTTGGAGTTTGCAACGATTATTATATATAGAAGGGAAAAGAAAAGGCAATTATTTTTATTGTTATGATTATTTTGATGGAAATAAATAAATACTGTCTTTGGAAAAGAGAAAAGTAGCTATTAAAAAGAATAAAACACGTTTTATACATTTTTGCAAACTATTTTCCCTTAGGACACCGCTGTACTTCCTAATAAATGTTATACTTTTTTTCACAGGCAGTGAGGGGAATCATATTTAATGTATTTGTTACAGGTTTCTTTGGCTGGCATTTACCTATGGAAGTGCTGTGCTTGAATGTAATTAACTGTATGAGTACTTTGAAATATGGAGCACACTTCTATTTCAATAAAGGAATTACACTTGCAGGTATTAAAATATGACAAGATTGCAAATGGCATACTACATTCATATATTATGCTCAAGATTCACCTTGCTGATATCTACAAACCTGTAGCATTTAGGTCATTTTTGCAGGTGGGATTCTCATTCGGTAAGACTAGGATACATGTAGTCAGAATGACAAATTACATGTAAAAAGACTTGTTGTGGTGTTTGATGCTTTGTCTTAAAAATGCTAATTTAACTTTAAATCAAGATCACATTTCCATTACAATTGCTTTGCTAGATATTAATATTTAAGTGAACAGAATAAGTGCAGTGCATCCATTCCAAGTGCCCCTCTTTTCACTAGAGTAGCAAAATGATTCATCGTAAACACTTAATGTGTTTGGCAGATTGAACAGTAAGTGGAGCTGAAGCAGGCTTAAAGTGGTATTCAAATTTTTATATATATATATATTTAGATATAATGTCCTGTTGGGCACTAATTATTTTTCCCCTCCTTTTTTCTGCCAAAAGCTGTAAAATAGATTAAAATAATCCCAGGGCAAGGTTTGTCCACACGCATTTGAGGTCACACTGTTTCATACCTTACTTCTCTGTGGTCCAATCAAATGCTTCTCAACAATCAAATGCTTCTCAAAGAGGGAGGGAGGGCGGGTAAGGGCAACTTTCCCTTCCAGACAAGCTCCCAACTCTACCTGCGAGTGTAGAAGCTTATTATGTCTGGTTTTTGAGAATTAACAATAACTCTCAACTGCCTAAGTAACGTGTGTCGTGGTTAAACTTGCACCCGGCAGAATCGTGCAAATATCTCTGTGCAGAGGTTACAACAGAAACACTGAATATTCAGATTCTTTGCTCCATGACCACTTCTAAAAGCAGAAGTGGCCATGGAGGTTGGTAGAACCCTGTAAAGGCATATTTACTACTGTAAGTACTCAGTCAAAGAGGGCAGTAGACCTTGTTCCTATTTTGTATTCATTCCATGATACTCTAATTTTGACACTGTAGTCTGTTATTCTGATCTATTTCTTGTTTATACCGAGTTATGATCCCAGAATACAGTGTAATAAACCTATATCCAGAAGAAAGCAAACGGTGCTGCTTAAATTCAAGCCTTGCACAAACAGAGTACGTATTGAACTGCATCTAACTGCTGAAAGAAAATAGAAGAAAATGGCAAGTGAAGAAGATATGCTATTTGCAGTGGCAAATATGTATAAATAATCTGTCAGCTGCGGAAGTTCAAGCTAAAAAAGTTGTCAAACATAACAAAAGAAAAATGTATGTGTGTCTCATTACAGACAATGAAAATAAAGAATATAACACCTTGTGCAGTTTGGGAATCTTGACAATTATGGCAACATTGCTTTTTAGCCATCCAGTGTCATGTTATGCCTTCACAAAAGCCCTAGAAACAAGACATGACTCAAAACAGATACACTTGAATATGCTAAAGGAAAAACAACTGATGAAAGCACAGACATAAAAAAATGTATGTATGTTGAAGGCACTGAAAGACCAGAGATGAAACCCACAGTCAACAAAGCCACAAAGAAAGAAACCAGGTCGAGACATCAACCACAAAAAAACAGGCATCTGAACAAACAAGGTTATAGGAGTAGGTGATGTGTAGAGTCCCACAAGGGGAAACCAACATCAGGAGAGCTCCACTGTATAAGAAATGAAGAAGGGAGGCCCTACCTTTAATCAATCTAAGGATAAAAAGGGATATGCAAACAAAAAGTATAACTTGAAAAAAGGGAGCTCTACTAAACGGTGCCCAGGGGATCAATTGTCTGGAGTACTAGCTAGCATCTAAGTTCCAGTTCCCCTAGTGTTCCGACTGACAGGAAGGTAGTGTAAACGAGGTTAGGGAGAGAGAAGAGGCACAGGGTCCCCAGAGAACAAGGGACCAGGTAATCAGGTCTAAACGTAGATGAAAAGCCTCACACAAAAAATAAATAATTAAATAAATATCTCAATTCACCCTAAAGGTTACCTCAACACCGTGGTCTATCCACTAGTGTCTACCTGAACCAACTCTCCCTACTAAAGTTATAAAAAAATAAACACCTAAAAATCAATAACCATAGTGGTAACAAAAATTAAAAAGTGCTAACAAGTGCAGAGATTAAAGAAAAAGAAAACGCTTGACGCGCGTTTCAGCGTGTTCAAAACGCCGTCGTCAGGTCCCCTGGGCACCGTTTAGTAGATCTCCCTTTTTTTCAAGTTATACTTTTTGTTTGCATATCCCTTTTTATCCTTAGATTGATTAAAGGTAGGGCCTCCCTTCTTCATTTCTTATACAGTGGAGCTCTCTTGATGTTGGTTTCCCCGTGTGGGCCTCTACACATCACCTACATATTTTGGAGGGTTACCCCTTCATTGGAGCTCCCTATTAGGTAGTTACAGTGGTGCAGCTCATGAGCCCTTGACTTGTATCCGGACTCCTGACCTGCACTCTGTTTACTTTATTTCTCAACCTGAACAAACAAGCTACTGGGGCAAATGTCAGGGTCATCAAAGAAGAAAAAAAACACACACAGTTCATGGTGCAGATGTGTCAATAATATTTAAAAGAGTGTTTGGCATGGAATGCACATTGATCCATGGGCAACAAGCTACTTGAAATGCGAAAAGACTTTCTTCATTGAATTGACTTTTTGTGAAAGATAAAGTCTTCCTACCTGTTGAGAAAAGTATCACAGTGGAACGGAATGACCATGGATTACTGAACTGCACCTTTCCATCAGGGGCAGACACAACACATGGTTATTTACTAAAGTGAGAATTTGAAGTGAATTCAAAGTGAATTTAAAATTAGAAGACCAGAGTAGCAGAAATGAAAGCTTAGCTGACTTTGAGAATTTTCCCAGTTCAACTATTTTGAATATAACTTTGAAGTACACTTTGAATTCTCACTTTAGCCAAGAAATGAATGTGCAATTAATAATAAAAAAGGGATAGGCATTAAAACAGGAACATGAACACACATACAAACTTAACACAGACAACAAGCAAGCCAAAACATTCACACGCATTGTTTACACCTACTGTGTTCACCTGGGGCACCAATAACAGGGACACTGATCTCCAGAAGCCATTAAGGAAATTGCAAAGTAGTATTTAACAGAAGACATAATAAAATTGTCATGTCACATGCTCATCAACTGTGCATCCTGCATCAAATTATACAAGTACTTCACTTCCAAAAAGCACTCAAGGTACAAACAAAAATGCTATGCAACACTATGCAATACACAGTGATGTTTCCAGTCAACAAGCACCCCATTCCCAGCAGACAAAGATATTTGTTGACCTTTATTGATGACTACAACCAATACATGGTGATGAATCTCAGGAATCACATAAATTATATACTGGAAAAGCTTAAAAAATGTATGTCACTTCTCTGGAAAGTACACCATTGAATAAAACATTGAATATCACTTTTAACTTGTGTTAACCCTTTTTTCCTGTCATGCTTTGTTTTCTTTTACATTATATAGATATTAAAGATTTAGTGACATCCAAATCCAGTTCAGTTCAGACACAGCCAAGGTACACAATGCAAATGAGGTGGAGAACACAAACAATGTTTCTGCTTTTCATCTTCCACTATGTTCAAAAGTGGAAAAGGGGAACATTTATAGAGAAGATTAACACCGAGCCAATATGGAGGCATTCAGTACCAGGACATAAGTATATGCAGCAATGTGGGTTTCTACATTTAATTTTATTTCACTGACCTCACAAAAATGGACTTGCTACATATAGGGTATAAATAAACACAATATTAAAAATCCTGGGAATTAACAAATACTCGTTAACATCAAAACTACAGCCCTATCTAAACCCCCACCCCCAAAGTACAGATGTATCTTCCCCCACAAACTTGTTCCTATCCACCTCCTAAATTATATTTCTTACCCTCCCCTTAAATTACAATCTCTACCTCCACCCAAACTACAGCCCTATCCTCCCTCCCACAAACGACTGTCCCTGTCTTTTCTTAAACCTCCAGTACTATACTAACCCCAGGAAAAAAAACCTCAATCTTTCCCCCCAATTACAGCCCTATCGTGCCCTATCCCCCCAAACTGCAGTTCCTATCCTCCCACAAAAATGCTGCCCTATTCTCCAACCACATTCTATAGCCCCTATTCCACACCTCAAATTACAGCCCTATCCTCCCCAAAATAAATCTCCAATAGTCCCCTCAATCTACAGCTTCTATCACCGGCACACACTACAACCCCTATCAATCCCAAGATAAACTACATCCCATATTCGCACAAACTACAGCCCTATACCCACACACCATAGTAGGCAACCTTAAGTACTTCAGATGTTTTGGACTACATCTCCCATTATGCTTTGCCAGTATTATGGCTGTAAGAGCATTATAGAAGCTGTAGTCCAAACATCTGGAGTGCCGAAGGTTGCCAATTTGGGATAAAGAGAGGAGCCTACCCTGCGACACACAACACCCTCTTCCAGTCTTGTTAATTTTTGTCTGTTGGTGTCCCAGTTATTGGGACACCAGAGATAAATATCCAGTGTGTTTGTACTGTGCTTAACACAAATCATTTTCCAATATAAGAGCTCTTCTGTAGGGTTCTGCAAATGGTCTGTCTTGGGGAAAACTGAACAGATATACCCACTTTGGGGATCATACATGTCACTGATGATGTCAGAATACGACCCCTCACTGGCTTCACTCCCTCCTATTCGTGTGCTCTGTCTTGAAATGTCTGGGTTACATTTTTGTCCCTGATGGCTAGCATTGTGGTCAGACAAAGTATCTCTTTGAGAACCAAATGCCCCGTCTGTCACAACTACCAGTGTTGTCCAACACGCAAAACTATGTAACATCTACATAGACTATAAAAGATAGACAGAGCGTAAACCGGTCCTTAGGAAAGCCAAGTCAGGGAAACCAGAGATAAGAATAGTCAGGAATAGCCAAAGTCAAAATACCGGGAAGATCAAATAACAAGGAACTGAAACCATGACAGGGCAATGGGTTAGGGAACCTGAGGGGTTTAAATACCCCTCCTTGTGCAGTGATTGGTCAGAGCTTGGCCACAACGTGCGTGTGCGTCGACATTGTGATGTCACACGCACGTTCGCATGACCCTTGAAGGCGGAGCTAAAAATGGCCCCGACCTCATGGTCGGTGCCAGTTTGTTTGCAGCTTGTGGAAAGGGACGGACGCCCCAGCGGGACTGCTCTCAGCTCACTGCTGAACAGGTAAGTTCACTAACCTGTCAGTGTGGTCGCACCGATCGGGTGTGACCACGTGCAGCCGCGAGCCGATGGCCATTACACCGTCCCTCTTTCCTTCCTTAACTATACCTCACGAATGTTTTTTACGACACAAAACTATTTCTGACCCAAACTTCCATAGTTTTAGTTTCTAATTTGTAATATCTAAACCTGTCTGAATGATATGGTTGTATATCACAGCTTTTCAGGAATAATGCTGATAGCTGATACAGTTAAAATGTGTTGGAAATGAGTTTATGTCAGTAAAAGTGAGTATCTATTCTAATTCAAGCCTCCCAATGGTCTCAGTTTTCAGGTCCTGTCCCACCATCCCACTTTTGGGGAAACAAGGAACTTTCCCCAACAAGTATAGCATGTGTGCATTATAAACAACGCTCACACTATGTTTAGGGCACTAGGACCCTGCTGAGAGCACTGAAATAGGCAGGCAACCAGGGTGGGTCTGCTTCTTTGGGGCATAGCCAGTGAAACCATTGCATCACTGGCCCACCCCGTCTACCTCTATCCCACTAGCATCTCAATTCTATGCACGTTGAAGTTGGATGGTATTCTAATTTATGAGACGTTTTACCTAAATGGCAATTGGTGTGCTATGAAGTCACCTAAAAATAATAGGCACATTCACACCCCTTTGCTACATTACCAGCCACACCCATTAAAACAAATTTGACCATATATGTCTTTGACAGAACTTAAATATGTATGAAAAATACGTGTGTGTAGGATGGTGAGTACCTTGCAAATGACCCTTCTACCTCCACATGCCTGTAAAACACCTTATTTTCCCTTATCCTAAATGTAAACCCTCTCAAAATCTAAAGAAACTGTTTCATTACTCCAAGAACCATTGACATTAATCATAGGTTTAAATCCTCTTAAACGTAACACCCCATGTACCTCAGTACCAAATGTAACTCCACTCTAACCCTAAACATAATAATTCTAATCACCCTTTATTCCACAACTGTAACTATCAAGCTTTTAATCCTCTTACCACTAAACAATCTATGTAATCTAACTCTGATAATCACACCTCAGTAAGCCCCCCTTTACCCTGCATGCATTCACACAGCTGCATACACTCACTATACACACAGATTCAAACACAATACTGCAAATAATTATGTATGCAATGTCCACTTAATAAATATGTGGACATTGCCTTTTTTTTAGGGGTGTGGGGGGGGGGAGGGGGGATGGTGCAGGAGAGGACCATAGAATATTGTGTGTATAGGCACTTGCCTTGTAAATCCAACTCACAAATAATATTTGATGTGCATGAGTGTATCAGAACACCAGAGCACCATATCAAACTTACAGTAACACAATGTGCATATAACAGTACTCTATAGCAACACAACATAAACATATAGTGTGTTTAACTGTATCACTGACCTCCATAGCAATAAAATAACTATATCAGATAATCTCCATGTATGTAGAGTTCCATGCAATGCCACCTCTACGTGCTTACCATTCACTATCCAGATTCTGAAAACACACCTGTAATTGTGCCAGTCTATGAGGTTCATGATTATGAGTGCAGAAGATATCTCCAGTGTGATAAACACACTCTTCAAAAGGGACTTGAAAGGATACACCACAATGCCAACTGAAATACATGACATGGTGGAACGCAGAGTATTGCAGTACCGGTCCTTTAATGAATCATGTTCAGTACAGTTATATTGGCACAAGTAGGAAATATTCCCAAGCGAAAGCCTTCCAAAAAAAGGTTAAATAGCAGCAGTACAATCACCCAGTACGTGAAGAGATATTGATGCTGTTGGAGAGGGCATATGCAGAAGCAAGAAAATCAGCTTTGCATTACAATACTCTTTTGCATATGCACTTGTAGATGTTATGTCTCAATACAGAAAAGAATGCATATGCCCAAACCCACAAGAGCGATATGCATGAATGCAATGAGAATTTGAAAGTGAGTAAATAGCACGACACATAATCATCAATCATTAATAACTGATCATTGCTAGAAGCCTTCTTCTGATTTACATCTGACAGAATCTCATTAAAAATGCTAATCACACTACAGTAATGACTATGTATATACTGTGGTAAGCAAAATTAAATATACAAATATGGACTACAAATATGCCTTCATACAAGCAGTATTAAAGCCCGCTTTACTAATGCAATTATAATAATATGCGTGAATGAATAATTTCCAGATACACAAAATGAATAGAACAGAATGAATGATGGATGATGTGCTAAAATAAGTAAAACGAGAATTATTAAAATTAATGAGGAAAATGTAAGCGTCCCTATTCAAACAGTTGTGGTCAATAAAGCACAGACTACAAATTAGTGTTGGAAAATGCTACTTTGATGAACTGGAGATTTTATTCAGCTCGGCTAATTTAGGCAAAATTTTGCAACTCAATTGCAAGTCATGATAACTGATGTTCGTGGTCTAAATCACTAATTAATGTTAGGTATCCCTAATTAATGTTGTGGTTTTTTAAATTCATTACGCATGTTGTCAGATTGTTCTCTATTCTGGATTTCCACCACCTTGGATGTAAGATAACATCAATCAAAGAGCGATAATAGAGGAGGAGAAGAAAGGGACATTTATGAAAGTGCCAGAGAGTTTATGGAATTGGAACTGATATTTTTTTTCTATGAGGTGGCATTTAAGTGAGTTGAATGAAAAGGGAATGTTGAAGATTGCATGGCATGGCACATAGCAGGGTTTCTAGAGACACAAGAGGTAGCATGCATAAGGTTATCCTGAGTTTGAAGATATGTCACCAACTGCTCAACATAAAACACTGATTTGGAGATAAGAATGAGACCTAAAGGAATTTGGAGGGTTGAGAGATAGAAGAGACATTAATATATGGACTGGAATAAGAGAAGAGGGTAGTGCTGGTCTAGGGGGAAAATTGCCTTTTTTTGTATGTACAACTTACAGATCTGTGTGGATGCTACTACTCACGCAGTACAAGAAATACGAATTTGACAAATGGCGACGTTATATCACTGCAACAAATGACATGAGCAGTGTGGGGCATTATTTTCAGAGACGTAGGCAGCATGGCTAAGAGATGCAGACTCTATTTCCCAGGACTGTATTGCCATCAATTATTGCTTGTATGATGAATGTCTTATCTCACCCTCGCAGCCACTTACAAACAACTCCACACCATATATATTCATCAAAGTCTACAGTCTGATCAGCCCCAGATACTGCAGTATACAGGAACCAAACCCACAGAGAAGGCCTCCAACCGTCCTGATTTTGGTGGGACAGTCACAACTTTCAGGTCCTGTCCCGACATCATAAGTTAATTTCCTGGTATATTGCTTTTGGGTTCCTCAACAAGCATAACGTGAACAAGTACAGGCCTGTGCTGACCTAAGAAGACTAGCAAGACTTTAGATAATTAGCAGAGCTGTCTGGCGTGCATTCACGCCAGACCTGTCAATAATCTAACCTGTCAAAAATTTGGACGGACCCACCGTGTTTAGTGCATATCTATCACCTTTGGGCAGAGCCAGTGATACAATTGGGTCCTGCAACTTTTAATAATTATAAGAATGATGCTGTGCAGCCACAGCGTGCAACCCCTGTATGCTAGTGGTCCAGGTGTATGTGTCGCCTCCTAGCCTCCCCTGGGTGCAATATAGGGAGAACCCAGATAGTGTGAGCTGAGAATGTTAAATAGAATGTTTTATTAATAACAGAGACAGCGAAAACAGGAAATAATTACTGCCTAGGAACACCTCTAGTGTCAGTCACTCAGATAGCTCCTAGAGGTGCTTCCTGTGTGAGTGCTGCACACTGTGCAGCTCTGCATGGAGGTGCTGAATGTTCCTCACAGAAATGCATTGATTCAATGCACTCTATGAGAAGATGCTGATTAGACCAACATGGCGTTTTGCTGCATGTGCACATTAGCCTCCCAATACTTTCCAATGGGGAAAAATTGGATTGACTGAGATCATCAGAATGAATTATCTCAGCCAAGGAGGCGGAGCGTTGGTGGGATCAGCCATGATGGACCTACACAAACCTGGAAAAAAGTGAGTAAAATACCTTTTTTCACAATGGGCAAGGGGAGCCAGGAACCTAAATGGTGTTTCAGACCTATAGTGTCAGGAATACATGTTTTTATTCCTGACACTATAGTGTTCCTTTACCGAATGCGGGGCTATAAAGAACTGAAGTTGAAAAAATAAACATGGCATTTCATAGCAACTTCAGGAACCAGGTTGATGATCTTTAAGGGGTTATGATTGTGGACCCTATGAGGTTAATTACAGACTGGCTCTTAGACACAAAACTGTGATACACAGTCTTTTTATTTGTTTGTCTATCTAGCTATGACCTTATATTATTCATAAAAAGTCAAGCCTTTCATTCTGTGTTATTGGAGCATCGAAGAGAATCCTTTGAAGAAATACAAATGTTAGACAAATGGTGAGAGAAAACAGTCTAAGAAAGTAACAGACTGTAAGAACGATATATGCTTTCACATATTATAGACCCTACCTGACCACAGTTCAGCAACCTGTAAGATGAAAAAGCATCTTGCACATACACCTTGGAGATACTAAAAATCCCCAATACATTTTAGTCTTACATCAAATATAGTGTGTAGAGTAATATAATGAACCAAGATACATTTGTCAAGCTCAGAAATAAAGAAAACTGTGTCGTGCATCCAGAACAAGGAGAGATGCATGGTAGTCCAGAACCACTGGAGGTAGATCATCTGAAATTTTGAACAGTACGGGAGAATCAAGGGCCATCCACTGATCAGAGGGGATGGCTGCTTGGTGTCTGTTAGTAGAGATGGCATCTTAAATGCCAGGGTACTGAAATGGGCAGTGTTTCATATGCAATAAGGGTAATCTTGTGGTGGATACTTGCTGAGCACCAGAGCATATTGCAGGGCAGCACCATAAAGTGCTTGAAATTGTTATATCCCTAGATTATCAGAATAGTCAAATTCTTCATTGATTATTGGGAATATGCTCAAAATATTGAGTAGATGGCATGGTGTGAAAGAAACAGGCCTTAAGGAAACAGTTACCTAGGTTGGCAGCGCATAAGACATGCTGCACAATCCCCTCGTCAACAATGCTAACAGTGTGTCCAAAACTACAAAATGTATCATTAACTCTAATAAATCGCACGGTACGTACCCAGACCCTTATTAATCACTCACTTATGTTATATTAACAGACCTATGGTATTCTTTGCAGGTAATTAAGCCTAAATAAAAATTTGTAATGTTTCATATTATAAAAATAATATGTCACAAACAGTCATTACTAATAAAAGGAATACCCCAGGCACCATAACCACCAAAGCTTACTGTAGTGGTTATGATGCAAAGAGGCTACAGTGTGAGTTCACTTCCTTCAGTTTTTGCCAAACTATTTTCAAGTGTTATGACTCTGCTCAGAAAGACATTATGTGAAAGTTTCATTTTCAAATATTTGTACAGGTAAGTAGAATTTGATTATGCTGACTGGTACCTAAATCACCCCTACAAATATTTTGGGAAAGTAGTGAAGTACAAGTCGAATGAGGAGGAGTACTTGGTCTTCAATTTTGTTTTCTTAAAGGACCACTATAGTGCCAGGAAAACATACTCGTTTTCCTGGCACTATAGTGCCCTGAGGGTGCCCCCACCCTCAGGGTCTCTAGTGCCGGGCGGGGAACTCTCCTCCTCCATAGCGACGTCATCGCGTGAATGCGCATGCGCGGCAGGAGCCACGCGCGCATTCAACTAGTCCATAGGAAAGCATTCTCAATGCTTTCCTATGGACGCTGGCGTCTTCTCACTGTGAAAATCACAGTGAGAAGCGCGGAAGCGCCTCTAGCAGCTGTCAATGAGGCAGCCACTAGAGGCTGGATTAACCCTATTATAAACATAGCAGTTTCTCTGAAACTGCTATGTTTATAGAAGAAAGGGTTAATCCTAGCTGGACCTGGCACCCAGACCACTTCATTAAGCTGAAGTGGTCTGTGTGCCTATAGTGGTCCTTTAAGTCACTGAAAGCGGTTTGGTAATAACCAGAGAAAATAGCACTACAATGGGCTCTTGTGGTTCTGGCTAACAGAGCAGTGGCAGAACTCACATAGAATCGCATGGAAGCTGAGAGAGGAGGGGGGAGAGAGGCTGGACCAACCATTCTGGAGCAAAACTATTTATAATGGTGAGTGCTGTACAGCTAACTAAGAGCATTGAAAACGGACAAAGGTATTGTATCCCAAATCATTTGTATTGCACTTTGAAAAAATGGTGTGTCACACTCTTGGAACTGGAACATTCTGCCATTATGGTTTACATCTGATATTCAATTCTGAGAAAAAGCTACAGTGTATATGGCTATTTTGGTGGCAATATGACAAAGCTGTAACAATCTAATGGCCATCTTTTCATACCATATGATAGGATGAGACTGTAAATGTATCTCCTTTGATTCCATCTTATCAAAATTATTGCACAGATCAATGTGTATTGCTTACTTGATAAGACATCATTGAGCTTAGATTTGTATATATTACAAGATACGTGAGTATTACACCTGTGTGTATCTGTTTGTGTGTCAGTGTGTATGTCAGGGCTCCCCTTCCCCAACCTGTCGGCGAGCGGCGTCCTCCTCCTCGCCTCCAAGCGGCAGCATGTATAACGCTGCACGCTGGGAGCCCGCACATTTATGCAAACGCCGGGGTTAGTCATGTTAAAGCCACAGTATCATAATCACAGTGGGAGGTATAAATATCTCCCACGTGTGATTGTTAATTCTGATTGGAAGTTATCCAATCAGAGTTAAGCAAAAGATTTATATACTTACCTTTCCTGTCTCTCAGTGCCCTGTTGTGGTCTTCTGATACCTGTAGTGCAGTTTGCTCGTGTTTCTCTCTGGTTACCAATTATTTGGCTTGTTATTCCGATTATCCTGTCTTCTCCACTCCTTTGACCTCGGCTTGTTTCTCATTCTCCTGTTTTCTGGCTCCCTTTACTTGGCTTGTTTCCTGACTATTCTTAGTGTGCTTTAACCCGGCCACTCTAAGGACTGGTATAGCACCTGTTTTAAGGTATAGGACCTGTTAGCGTGTTAGGTTCCCGAATCGTGACAGTGTATCTGTGTCAGAATGTGTTTGTGGCAGTGTATGTGAATACATGTGCATACATCCCATCACCCACCCCTGCATTCACACACATACAACAACTTACACACATTCAAACAAACATGGCTTCCAAATACATCCCTGCAAGGATGTACAAATGGTAGATCTCCAGATGAACGCACCGTGGGAGTTGTACGACGGTTGAGGATCAACCTTTTGGTCACCCATGCTATAAAGGGGGGCCAAAAATAAATATTTGCAGATGGACCCAATCTAGATTAGCTCCACAACGGGAACAGAGGGTTTCTTTATAGTGTTAGAAAATTTTGCAAAAGAAAATGAAAGTTGTTAACTTCACAAGGGATTCCTTCACAGGACGTGAGTCCTTTAATTGGGATAACAGAAGACTTCTTCACACATATGCTGTTTGTTGATAATCTTTCAAGAACACACATACAGGACTCCCTGTTGGGTATATAAATTGAAGGTAAAAACATAAGAAGTATCCCAGGCTGCATATGTGAGATTGTGTTTATAGCTTGATAAAATCCTGAGAGGATTCCAGACTGAGATTTGGGGTACTGAGAAAGTGTTTTTATTTTTTATTTTTTTTTAGTTAGTTTTTACAATGCTGTTAATAGCAAATTCTATGAACTTTACTGGATCAAACTGTGATGTTTCCACCACAATTCAAACATCTGTAAATTCTGGCTAACAGCACGCTTTACAAAAATCACCGGTAAAACGCAGATTTACAGTATGCAATATAGAGGAAATAGAAAGCTTTCTGAAAAAACAGCAGGCAAGTCACCAAATAAAAGCTAAACTAGTAAACAGCATATACATAATTAGTACATTCTACGTGTGGGAATTATGACAGTGGAATACTGAAATAAAAAGACGTTGACTAGCTTAGACATACACGTTCTCTTACTTATCTATGGCACTGTGTATCTTTGTCCAGAAATCTTAGGATGCACTGAAATATTCCACTGAAAGCCATTTATCTGAGCAGGTACGTTTTTTATTTATTAAAAACGAACTGCATAACAATGACGTTAATGCAATGAAAACTAAGAACCAGAAAAGCAATCATCTAAGTGACTATTTTCCAGTCAGTCATTCTGTGCTAATCACAGTACATGGCTACCTGCAATAAAATAATTATTGCAATAGTGTGCGCTCCATCAATAAACAATTACTAAGATTTGGATATCTCTCTAATTTCCTCACACTATACATATCTATATATAGATATTTTTATTTTATTTTTTGGTAAATTTGCTTTTGCAACATTAAAACGTTTGTCACTTTGGAAGACCTTTGAGTGCACCCATTATACCTATTTTTTATTTATTTTTTGAGGGTTTGCACATAGGCTTTAATACTTGTTTTCTCATTGGAGGAGAGTGCCAAGCTTACCCTTAATAAAGTTATAATAAAGTATTTAGTCAAAATAATGCAATCAAGATGTTCTGGACCGATCATAAAAAAACACAAAATCGTTGAGTTCTGGAGATGGCACATTATACATCAAAATAATGTATATCATATAGGGATATGCATGGGCAAAAAATCCGGTAAAATACCCCTAGCCGTAACCCCATCCCCAACCCTACCCCTAACCTAACCTAACCCCAACCCTACCCCTAACCCCAACCCTATCCAAACCCCTAACCCCTACCCTAACCCTACCCCCAACCCCAACACTAATCCCAACTCTAGCCCTACCCCAACCCCAGGGTTAGGTGTAGGGTTGGGGTTAGGGTTAGAGACCTGTCATCATTCCCTTAATTTTCCCTCCCTCTCCTGTTTTGCCACTTTTCAGAAATCTGAAGCACTTTGGCACTTCCAAAATTCTGCACTTCGGCAATTTGGTTCAGTTTGGCACTTTCGAAATTCGGCACTTCGGACATTCAGAAGCATCCGGATGTCCGAATTTCCGAAATTTGTCAGAATTTCAATTTGGACCGAAATGAATTGCACATGTCTAATATTTTATATTACATGATTTTTCTAAATTATGGCTAGGACTAAGGTTCCTTTAATCATAGGCAACACCAGGTCTGGCCAAAATTGATGGGTGTAATATCTCATATATGCTGCTATTATTCTTAATTCAATCCCTATCCCCCTACTAATATACTGGAAGAGGAACTGGGGAGAGAGAATTGCCCCAGCTGGGGAGAGTCTCTTTCTGCCCTGCTTCTATCCCAGTGTATCACTTTTGAGAGAAGAAATATTATTAATGGTGGCAACTGCAAATAAAGCTGCTGCCCTGGAGTGTACATCCCACTAATTTTGGTTAGACTGGGGTTAGTATGTCCTGGTACTGCCAGGAAAATAGGTGCCCAACACAGCACATTGTAAGTCATACCATGCATTCGTTTTTTATACCATGCATTGCAATTCACTGCCTGTTGACTCTCACTGCTCAATAATCAGCTATTTAGGAGTTAAATCACTTAGTTTATGCAGCGTTAGGAACACCTTCCTGCATGTTTCTTACACAGCCTTCTTAAACACTTCCTGTAAAAATACATCTAATGTTTACTTTTCTTTTATTACAAATGATGCTTGATTTAGAATTTCTTGTCTCATGCTCTGTTAATAGTTTGCTAGACCATGCAGGAGGCTCAAGTATGAGCAGGAGATAAAACTGTTTAAAGTAAGTTACATCTTATTGAAAGTGAAACCATTTTGTTTTGATGCAGGCTGTGCCAGTCACAGCCAGGGGAGGTGTGGCTAGTGCTATATAAATCAAAACAAAAGTTATTTAACTCCTACATGGCAGATAATTGAAGGAGCATGATCTCTACACAAAAACTGCATCATTAAGCTTAAGTAATTTGTGTGACTATAGAGTCAACTTAAATGTTATATATTAAGATATTCCCTTGTTTGGCTTAATGGAGTATGTTGGGGCATGGATGTAGGGCTGGTATTAAATTAATTTCCCTTTCTCTCAAGCACACCATGAATACAGCTAGATGGCATCATATTACATAGAATCACATAATTGGAAAAATGAAACTATCAAAGAATGGTGAATGCGAGAGAAGTGGTAAGGTTATGAAGAAATGTCTGCCAAACGTTAATCCAGCAGGTCACTGAATGGTTTTCTGTTCCTCAGGGTCCATTCAATTACTGTTCATCAGGTGAAGACAGATTTTTGGATTTTATTTTCTGTCTTGAACATTCACGATATTTGAAACTTCATTAGTTTGAAGAACAGATCCTAAAAAATCCTGTCACACAGGATATTGATTAGTGAGAATTTGCTTTTTTAAACTACGATTTTCTGTCTGTAAAATTGTTAGCTTAGTTATTTCCAAAACTCTTCTAGCAGCACCCTAGCCATTCTATGTATAGATTAATTCTGTGTACTATATTGGTTAAAGGTAAATGAATTGCCTAACTTCAGAAAATACTTCAACAGAGAACGAAAAAAGCACAAAACACATTGCAGCCATAACACGTCTGGCAATTGGTTCTGCAATTTTCCAAAAACACTTGGGCATTCCACCACTGATGCCGCATGAATATGATGATGTGCACAGACATCTTTAGGGCATCATGGGAGACGTTGTGATTTACATAATTCTTCAAGTTGTATCTTGACAGCCGTAAATATAAAATACATTTTAAAAAGCTGGGTTTGTTTACTAAAAAAAAAAACCAGATACTATAGTTATTTTTTGCACCACTAAAATGTATTAATTATTGAGGCCCTGATCAGCTGAACTAAGTCTACTAGTGGTGGAATTTGGAAGGAGACAAGCCTGTAATCTCGTTGTCTCCTCACTCCTTATATTCAATTCCATACGTGGTCCTGCCACTCCATAAATAAAATATTGCTCAAATACAACTAATTCGCACTTAAAATGTAATTCATTCCATCATTATCTCAGGTGTTGAATACTGCAAACTTCCTCTTAAAACCTCAACTCAAATCTATGAAAAATGCAGCCATATAGTTCATCTTGTTTACCTGTCGCTCTTCTCACACTGCTCCAAACTTCAAGTTCCCCTCCTTCTGCCCTCACTGCCCAATGCTGCTCAATTCTGCTTTTTCTCTCACAACCTATAGCTCTCTCCCTGTCCCTATCTCACTTTCATTTCCAGGACTCTTTGGAAACTATCCTATATATTAGGAATGCATTGCTACATGAATATGGATTCTCTTCCTCCCCGTGATGTTCAAATGCTCCCTCAACACAAATCTCGGTAAAGTTGCTAACAAATCAATCCACTAACTCTAAGTGTTATCTACATCTAGCCAATGCAATCTCTTTTCTTAATCTATGGTGTTGCTCTTTTACAAAACCTTATTTGTACTACGTTCTTCTTACGTCTCATGTATATATATATATATATATATATATATATATACACACAGATGTATAAAGAATGGGCTGCACTCAGGGTCTTAAAAAGATTTTCCAGTTCCTTTATTGATGTTAATCAAATAACATCCTACTATACGTTTGTGGAAATACAGTTATGCAAAATAACGTTTCAGTCCCTCCTGGTATATTGCTATAGAATTTGTAGCCACAACAACTAGACTTGTGCACAATTGAAAAATCTGGGTCGGTCAAAACAAAGAGTTTGAGTAGTCAGACATTCATTTGGCAGTTCTGCTTGTCCAAATATTGCCCATGCATATTACGGGAATACGATTGAGATAAACCAAAAAGGCGCAAAAATGGGTCAATCAGTGTACTGTTAAATATAAATATTGCGTATGTATATTCTAGTACAATGATAGGTGCATTTTCATACCATTTGGTTCACAGATCAAGTGAAATCATTATGATGCAAGCGAACATGCTTATCCATTGCACGAGTTGTTTAGTTATACGTCTAAATGGAGTTCAAACAAACTGTCGTTGGACCTAAATTCAAACAAATTCAAGTTTGTTTGAAACCAAATGCACAAGTCTGTTGACAACCGTGTCAAAGTCATATGGTTGTCAATCTTATCCCTATTTACTGCCCAACTAAACTATCTTCTTCATAGATGTATACACATCTATTTTCAAGAAAAAAAAAATCAGAATTGATAGGACTGCCTTACATACTTTACTAACTGTAGAATTTCTTTCTTATTTATATGTTTCTCTTTCCAAAATCCAGTTCTGAGGATAAGCAAAGGCAAAGATAAAAGACTGATAATACATGTATAAATGCTGAAGCTTAGGAATAATACAACTTTGTGATTTTCTGGACGTATCTTGCTAATAGAATGCTCAAGTTCTCCTCTGATAAAATCTGCAACGCTGTCTAACAATAAATCCTTTTCTGATGTGCAATAACTTTGCCAATCGCGCCATCTTATCCTATCTGTATGCACAGGAAATGTATGTGCACATTCTATGCACCTCCTCCCCTTTAAAAAAAACAAAAAAAACTAAATGATTCCCAAGATGAAGAAGAAAAACCTAGAGTGACCTCATTTGATTGTTCATCAAATCGACCGGCTTTTAATTACACCTCCCGCTTGTGTCTTTCAAGGCTCTGTCAGAACTGATGGAGTGGAGCAAAGAAGTGATGCAGAGTATGAAAATGGGTGGAGGGAGATGAGAGACGTAAAGCGGGGGGGGAACTGTCTCCAGGTTTAATGGATGCAAAGTGTTGTTTCACGCCTGTCTCTCTGTGCCTCATTTGCTAAAGGTATTCCGATTTCTAAGCAGACAATTGAAGTGTTTTTAAACGCCTGACACTCTCGGGTGTTAACACACAAATTTCCACAAACCCGGGTCTGAATACACATGTCAGTTTCAGCGCTCCCTGCTCCGGCTGATACTAGCCTGGTTAAAAAGTCCTCTTTCACAACCTTTCAGTTACAGCTGAGTAAATTGTGAATTGATCTGTTGCAGCTTGGTTCCTGCAGCACACAACATATTCACATCTCACGCTGAGAGCAAAGGATTGTCAGAAAGCAACAGGAAAAATAAAATGCCTACGTTTATCTAGATTACCAGCCTTTTTTGGGGGGGGAGGGGGCAATAGTTCCCCCCCAGTAAGAAATTTGTGAGGATAATGATAGTTCATTTAATTAAACCACAGCTTAGTTCTACTTGTAATTCTATTCTATTTCGGTAACAAGTGTTATGGCTAAAATGAAGACCAGCTGATGTTCTAACATGGATACCGGTGCTATACAAGTCATTCTCCTGCAGGCTGATCTTCAGACAGAGCCAGTCTTAATAGCTGATAATATGTAATGGTAGTCTCAAAGGTGGACCGGATTGCGGATTTCAAACAATTAGGAAGGTCAGATTAAAGGAACACTATACTCACCTAAACAACTTTAGCTTAATGAAGCAGTTTTAGTGTATAGATCATGCTTCTCGGGTTTAACTGCTCAATTCACTGCCATTTAGGAGTTAAATCACTTTGTTTCTGTTTATGCAGCCCTTGTCACACCTCCCCTGACTCTAACTGACACAGCGTTCATTAAAAAAAACTAAAAACTTTCAATCAGATGTAATTTACCTTAAACAATTGTATCTCTTTCTCTGTAAATTGCAGGGTCTAGCAAGCTATTAACATAGCAGGGGATAAGAACATCTAAATTATACATAACTTGCAATAAGGGAAGGATACACTTTAGATGACTCTTTAGGAAGCGTTTAGGAAGGCTGTGGAAATCACATGCAGGGAGGTGTGACTAGGGTTCATAAATAAAGTGATTTAACTCCTAAATGGCAGAGAATTGAGCAGTGATCTATACACCAAAACGGCCTCATTGTTTTGGTGACTATAGTGTCCCTTTAAGATAAAGTTGATTTTAATAAGGCTATTTTGATGACAATAAGATTAATCGTGTAAATGTATTACAGCAAAAGACATGTGATTATTGTAATATGTGCAATATGCTTAATGGTGAGAGGTGTTCCATTGGTTGCCATTTGATTGCACTTTCTTTAGCGCTCTACATCAGATTAGCATCCGTTTTGCCCTAATTAACCTTCCAATAATTTAAGATCTGTTGAAAAAGGACAGATGGGGATGTTGTCAAGATTAGGATTATTTTGATTGCATTTTTAAGACACTTATATGAACAATAGCCAGTTTTGCTCACTAAAACCAATCACCATGTGAATACAAAATCAACTGACGCAAAAGAGAAACCAAGGGATATAAAAACAACTGATACTGTATATACTACACAGTGACATACTAAGGGTGGTCCTGGGGGGGTGGCGGTCTGCCCTGGGTGCCACTCAGTAGGGGGGTGCCAGGCTCTGTACCTCCTGTTCTCAAGCAGCTCCGGCAGACCGGCGCTCAGTTTGTGAGTCAGAGCACAAGGAGGGGATTCCCAGCCTGTGTTCTGACTCACACACTGAGCTGCAGGGAGGCTATTTCGGATTGTACCAGCAGGGGGCGCAGAGCCAGGTTGCTAGATCACTTTGTACATGCAGGGGATCAGCTCTCTAGATCCCCTGCACCTGCTGCCTGTCTGGGAAGGAGCTGCTGCCCCTGCACCCTCCTAAATGGTAAGTAACTATTAAACCCCCTCCTGCCATTATACCATCACCCTCCCTGCCCTATACCCCACCCCCCACTGCCATTATACCCCCACCCTCCCTGCCATTATAACACCCCCTGCCCTATACCCCCCATCTCCCCTGCCATTATACCCCCACCTCACTGCCATTATAACCCCAGAGCAGCCGCCAAATGGTGAAACAGACCCTGCTGATCCTGCACCCTCCTAAATGGTAGGTACTATATACCCCCCCGCCATTATAACCCTACCCCTGCCCTAAATCCCCCACCCTCCCTGCGCTATTCCCCCATGCAATCTCACACACTAAGTCCCAGACCCCAATCTAGTTCGACCCACCCAGGCACATACAACTGTTCCCCTACTGTCACATAGACACATTACACACAGGCTCACATTCACAAATTACATATTCAGTCACACACAATGCACATACATACTCTGTCACAAACACATTTTTTTACACAAGGGACAAGGACAGATATATTCTGGGAGGCAGCGAGGTTAGTGCGCGCCCTGCAGTGAACCGGCAGCTGGGATAAGATGTCATCCTGGCATTGGCATCACTACTGGGAGCACAAGTGAGCTGTGCAGGAAGAGCGCCCAGCAGCAACCGCTAATCAACATGGGGAAGATCCAAGAGCAAGGTAGGGAACCTGGGTGGACCTCCTAATTACTAAATGTGTGTAAGAATGTAGCCCCATGTAGCCAAAGCACAGCTAAGCGAAAAGAGCCTTGACAGGGGTTAGGAGGCGGGCATAGGAGGAGGGAAGGAAGTATGGAGTTATGGGTAAGTGGGTTGGGATATTTAAATAGGCAGCCATTTTAAGTGAGCTCACTTCTAATTTCCTACCTGACCAAGTTTGTGGGCACTTCTGTGTGTGCAGATTGGGTTTGGTAGGGCCTTTTTTCCTTCTTTTTGTTTCTGCAGGGCCATGGACGAAGTGGAGAGGCTGCTGGAGGGGATCGGGTCATCGGCGCGAGGTCATGGAGCGGATTGGTTGCGGGTCCAACTCGGACCGGCCCCGGCCGGGAATGGCGGCCCAGGAGGGCGAACAGGACCGTCCGGTGCAGGCCAGGAGGCCGCCGCGGAGGCTGAGCCCGGGCGCGGGGCCCGGCGAAGCTGGAGCTAGCAGGCGCATGGCGGCGGGAGGAGGCCACAGCAGGCCCGGTAGCAGCTCGGTCGAGGCCCCGCCTCCCAGCGCGCTACCGGGGCCTTGGGGACATGCTGAGCGGCGGGTGGCTGCCCGTGACGGCGGTGGTCCGGCTCCCAGGTCAGAGGGGGCCGCGCCAGCCCATCCCCAGTTAGGGATCAGGGGGCTGGGGGAGCTAGGGGTAGGTCAAGGCAGGACAGTTCCACCTCTGAGGGGTCGGAAAGGAGCAGGGTCAGGGCCCCCAGGCATGGTCGGCGGGGGCGGACCGAACGCTGGGGGGGAAGGAGTCATAGCCCACGGGGCAGGGCCGTCCAGGCCTCTGGAGCACGGACTACGGGCGCCACGCGGTGGGAGGCTTTGGTGAAGAGCAGGTGCTCCCCGGGTCGGGGAGGGAGGGTGACAGGGGATCGGTACACCCTACCCAGGACATCTTCTCCTCGTTACAGGTCTCGGAGCCGGTCTTCCTCTGTGTTAGCTGGGCACCGGTTTGGCTCCCCGGTCGGCGGGGTGTTAACGGAGGTCGCTCCTCCCGGACGGATTACAGTGGACGATGCAGCCCCCAGCGCTCGGAGACTGGGGGGCTTGGCCGGTGAGTCCTGTGCATTGTTGCAATCCAGTACACTGGTTCACACACTACAAGCACTTCTCCACTCGCTGGGAGCGGGGGGTGACACGGGGGGCGGTGTAGGTCAGGTATGGGCACAGGGGACAGGAGCCAGGGGTGTTATCTCCGCAGAACCGAGTTCGAGCTGGGATTCGGGAGCGGCTGGCAGCAGGGCGGACGCAGCGAGTGAGCGGGCGCAGTTGGCTGGTGGGGGGGTCACCGATGCGGCCAGATAGCACGCATACGTGTCGTTTGCAGGTCCGCTCGGGGTGCACCTCAAACAGGAGGTAAAAGACAAGATCTGGAAAGGCGAATTCTGTGAAATCTTTTCCCTTCTCCGCTTAGAGGAGTTTATAGACCTCAAGGAGGAAGATAAGAAAGATGAGAAAAAAGAGGAGGAGGAGAAAAAGAAGCAGTATCGTAAGATACCGAAATCTTTCGGCAACTGGCTGAGGGCGTTCTGCGTTCTGGCCAGTGTCCTAGGTGAGAAATCGTCGGGCTTGTGCTCCTCCCTGTTTTGCTATTTAGACGGAATTTGGGAGGCATACCGCACCTACGGCGGGCTGGCGTGGTGGCGGTATGATGAGCAGTTCCGGCAGCGTTTAGCGGCCAATCCGGGTATGAGATGGGACCAAATGGACCTGCCCCTCTGGATGAAATTGATGATGGCGCAGAAGGCGCAGCCCTTTCAGCACACGGCCGCCGCAAAGGGGCAGTCCGCCTCGTCGGCCGCCTTGCAAAAGGGCTTATGCTGGCTCTTCAACGAAGGCCAGTGCAAATGGGGGAACACCTGTCGCTTTAAGCACGAGTGCTCAGGCGGCGGGGGCGCACACAGGCTTAACCGATGCTTCAAAAAAGGGAAGTCAGGAAATACCGGAGTCGCCGCTACGGTTGGGGGGGGAGGAGGGGACTCCTCTGCCCCGGGGCTTAACCCCGGTGAGGCTAGACGCGATGGAGCCATGGCTAAGCCGCTACGGTAACAGGGTGGACGCCGTGTTGCTACGGGCGGGCTTTAGGCAAGGGTTCTTTATCCCGTTCCGGGATAGGGGGGGTCTAGGGTACGGCGCAACCTTGAGTCGGTGGCGGAGTTCCCAGGGGTGGTGCGGGAGAAATTAGAAAAGGAAGTCTTATTGGGTAGGATGGCGGGCCCGTTCTCGGCACTGCCGTTGGAAGGTCTCAGGATTTCCCCGCTCGGGGTGGTACCCAAGAAAGAGCCGGGGAAGTTCAGGCTCATTCACCACCTCTCCTACCCCGAGGGAGCGTCGGTGAATGATGATATCGACAAGGAGTTGTGCTCGGTCTCATATGCATCATTCGACCGGGTTGTCGAGCATGTCACCACCTGCTGGGGTGTTTCTTTGAAGGGGCATACTTTGTGGACTTGTGCCTCCCCATGGGCTGTTCCATCTCATGCTCATACTTTGAGAAGTTCAGCACTTTTCTCGAATGGGTAGTACGGGCGGAGGCAGGGAATGGATCGGTGGTGCACTATTTGGACGATTTCTTCTGCGTGGGGCCGGCGAGCACCCCTGCTTGCCAGCGTTTGCTTCGGACTATCGAGTGGGTCGCGGGGTGCTTCGGGGTCCCGCTGGCAGCGGATAAAACGGAAGGCCCGGCAGTGTGCCTTAGTTTCCTGGGGCTCGAGATTGACTCAGTACGGGGCGAATGTCGGCTGCCACTGGCAAAGCTGCAAGGGCTAAAAGGGGCGGTGGCAGCAGTAGTGCAGGCGAGGAAAGTCACCCTGTGGCAGCTGCAGTCGTTGATCGGTGTTGTGGAAATAAGGTTTACTCATATTTCCTAGTTAGAGGAAAATGTCTATTTACTCATTTTACAATATATATATATATATATATCTCACATATAAAGCTAAGTACACATATTTCAATCAAGATGGCTGCTAGAAGCTTCTAACCCCTCCTTCCCCTCCCCTCCCTTTTTAAACATCGACTAACTACCTCGTGTAACAAGATGGCGCCGGAAAACCGTGGGAGACCCTCATGGTCCCGGTGACATCACCTGCAGTAGGCAGAGCATTAGAGCAACCACTTAACACCTAACCAATTATTGATGTATTATTCCATGTTATCTCTGACAATGCATATGATGTAATTTTGCTTTAAAAGGGACTTGCCGTCCCCTCTGAATAAACTTTCCTCAAGTTATTCAACAACCTAGAACCTGTGTCTGGTGTGAATTACTTCAGGGAGCGTGCACGCATAGTTTCATTGATTTGGCCAGGGGCAGATACACAAAGAAATAATCAATACTTTAATTGATTTTTCCACTTCAATTGGCGCCCAACGTGGGGCCCACCGGAGAGCCGGTTCGGAGGGCCGGAACCAACGGACCGGAGCGGACCTCCGGAAAGTGGGACAAGCGGAGCCTGATCACCTCCATAATACAGCCGTTGCCTGTGTTATTCTCCTGTTTTGTGCCGGTCTGTCTCCGAGTCCACTTCCGGCTTCCAGAAGGCTACTAGAGACAGGTAACTAACTCATCCGGTGCGCCCTTTTTAAGTGAACCTGTCGATTGTCTATCTGCCTCCTGTATTCATTTATGTGTGTGTGTTTATTATACCTTTAAGACATGTTTGCTTGACTGCCTAGCGGGCAGGGAACGCATTTTTATGTTTGCTTGACTGCCTAGCGGGCAGGGAACGCATTTTATATGTTTGCTTGACTGCCTAGCGGGCAGGGAACGCAGTTTATGTTTGCTTGACTGCCTAGCGGCAGGGAACGCATTTTATATGTTTGCTTGACTGCCTAGCGGGCAGGGAACGCATTTTATATGTTTGCTTGACTGCCTAGCGGGCAGGGAACGCATTTTATATGTTTGCTTGACTGCCTAGCGGGCAGGGAACGCATTTTATATGTTTGCTTGACTGCCTAGCGGGCAGGGAACGCATTTTATATGTTTGCTTGACTGCCTAGCGGGCAGGGAACGCATTTTATATGTTTGCTTGACTGCCTAGCGGGCAGGGAACGCATTTTATATGTTTGCTTGACTGCCTAGCGGGCAGGGAACGCATATGTTTGCTTGACTGCCTAGCGGGCAGGGAACGCAATTTATGTCTGCTTGACTGCCTAGCGGGCAGGGAACGCGATTTATGTTTGCTTGACTGTCTAGCGGGCAGGGAACGCATTACAGCCGGTGGGGCTGGGGTTTTTATGTTAGCTTGACTGCCTAGCGGGCAGGGAACGCATTACAGCCGGTGGGGCTGGGTTTTTATGTTAGCTTGACTGCCTAGCGGGCAGGGAACGCATTACAGCCGGTGGGGCTGGGTTTTTATGTTAGCTTGACTGCCTAGCGGGCAGGGAACGCATTACAGCCGGTGGGGCTGGGTTTTATGTTAGCTTGACTGCCTAGCGGGCAGGGAACGCACTGCAGCCGGTGGGGCTGAGATTTTTGTCTGATTATTGTAGTATTTCCGTTGGTACCAGTGTTTTGCCGGGACCAGCCTGGTGGGTGAAGGCTGGAGATTGTTATATTCTGAATATCTGACACCGGTGGTGTTAACATGTACATGGCCATTTTGCTCTCTATCATTCTGTGGTTTCTGTTTAATTGTTGTTACAGTGTGGGTACCCTTGGTGTGTGTGTGTGTATTGTGTGGTTAGTTCTAGATTCCGGAGTTTATGCTCATTTGTATGTTTGTGATTTTTGCAAATGTCTTCTCATTAGCGCAGCCACGTTAATTTTCTCCTTTGTTCTTTATCTCTCCTGTGCCTGTTGCCCAGAGCTGTGTTAGTCACCCACGCTCATTCGCTCCCGTCCGTGACCACCACCCCGGGTGGGCGGATCTCCGTGACTAGTCTACGTTTGGGGAAGACGCACGGGGCTCAAGTTCTCGTGGCAGTCGAGCACTGTAGACATTCTTTTTTTCCCCTACACTTACTATACTTCTTTGTCTTCCACGTGTGGCACGCTTTGGTTACTCAAATATGGGACAGGAACACGCTAGACCTGCTAAGGGCTTGCTAGCTTGTGACATTGTGAAAGAAAGGGCAGGTGAAGATGCAATGCTAAAACTTAAAAAGATTGCTAAGGTGTGTGATTTCCAGATGTTGCCCAGCGGGAGATTGCAACCAGAGTTTTGGAGGAAGTTACTTATAGACAAGGAAGGGTTGTTGTTGGATAATGGACTCACGAAAGTTGCAGAGGCTTGGTACCGAGTAGCTAGAGGATTGAAAAGAGAAGGATAGGTCGAGGAAGAACTGGAAGTTGAGGGGCAACTTGTGTATGTTTATCACAGGAGTGTTCACAATGATGATGTTGTTCCTATTGTTTCACGACCACCGCCCTATGATGGCGCCCGGAGCGCAACACTTAATTCCCGCCCTGTTTCCCCCGTCACGACGCAGACCCCACCTACTGGGGGTTTGTCTTCAGCTCCCACTCCCCTGTGCCCCGTGCTCGGTGCAGATGGTTCCTACTATTACCCAGTGCCACTTCATTCATTCCCTCCTGCTCCCATGTCTCAGCCCTCCTATGATCCAACCCCCTTCGTTAACCATCCTCCTGACATGCCTGTCGAAACCCCTACGCTTTCATGTCCTTCGCTGCCTCCCCAAGTGACCGTCCCCACTCTGGACCTTACCATGGCTTCCCTCACCTCACCCATTGAAGTCCCACCACCCCCTTCCGCTTCTCTCTCAACCCCGAGTACCCCTTCCTTGATAGCCTCCGTTCCTTCACCCTCTCCGTCCATCGCACATCCAACTCCCTTACCCCGTGCCCCTCCCACCTGCCCTATTCCTCCGAATCTCTGTCTCCCTGCTGACCCAGGATCCCTCCCTCCCGCGGCCGATTTGCCGTCCCTAATCTCTGCCCTCACCGCCCTAACCCAGCCCCCTGTTACCACCTCTCCTCCAGTGTTACCTCCTCCTCCCGAAGTCCCAGCCCCCTCTACCTCGTTATCCCTCCCTCCCACGACCGATTTGCCGTCCCTAATCTCTGCCCTCACCGCCCTGACCCAGCCCCCTGTTACCACCTCTCCTCCAGTGTTACCTCCTCCTCCCGAAGTCCCGGCCCCCTCTACCTCGTTATCCCTCCCTCCCGCGGCCGATTTGCCGTCCCTAATCTCTGCCCTCACCGCCCTAACCCAGCCCCCTGTTACCACCTCTCCTCCAGTGTTACCTCCTCCTCCCGAAGTCCCGGCCCCCTCTGCCTCGTTATCCCTCCCTCCCGCGGCCGATTTGCCGTCCCTAATCTCTGCCCTCACCGCCCTAACCCAGCCCCCTGTTACCACCTCTCCTCCAGTGTTACCTCCTCCTCCCGAAGTCCCGGCCCCCTCTACCTCGTTATCCCTCCCTCCCGCGGCCGATTTGCCGTCCCTAATCTCTGCCCTCACCGCCCTAACCCAGCCCCCTGTTACCACCTCTCCTCCAGTGTTACCTCCTCCTCCCGAAGTCCCGGCCTCCTCTACCTCGTTATCCCTCCCTCCCGCGGCCGATTTGCCGACCACACCCTCCGCCTACGTTGCTTTGCCACAGCCCCTTGTTCCTATCCCTCCAACCCCTTCCTCGGCGACCCTTGACGCACCTCCGTCCAATGACCTATCAACTTCAATCTCCGCCCTTTTCACTGCGGTCACTTCCCTGGTTAATTCCGCAATCCCCGCGTCGCCTCCCATCGATGTACCTCCTCCTCCTCCTCCCGAGCCCTTGACTCCTCCCTTGTCTCACGTTAATTTCCTCGAGTCTTCCGATCCAATCTCTGCCCTTGCCCATGTCCTGAATACCCACCTCTCACGGCCAGCCCCGCCGTCCCCCATGGTGGCTCCTTCCACGGCTTTAGTTCCCCGTGCCCCTTCCGCCAGCACCAGCTACCCAATCATGGTGGTTGGGTCCGAGGTGTCTGCGACCTCGGACCAGCCCTATGCGATGGGTGCCTCCCCCCAAGCCTCGGGTTTCCACCCAATTACCTCTCCTATCACCCCCTTCCCAGTTGCCCCCGCTACAGCTACCCCTGAGGCTATTCTTCACCGTGGTTCAATAGTGCCCGAGGAGGTCGTTGTGGTGGACCAGAGCCAACCCCAACTGGGGGGGGAAAGGCTTCCCCAACGGCACTCACTTCCCCAGGGGTATACTCAGATCAACCATGGGGCGGATGGTGCACCACCTATGTACGTTACTTTTAACCCTTCCCAAGCCGCTACCCTTGTAACTTCCCTCCCTGATCCTGAGAAGCACCCCATGCCCTTTTTCCGCAGGGTGGCTCAAATCCGTAAGACATATTCCGCTGCATGGCGGGACCTTATTAGTTTATGTGAAATTAAGGCCGGAGATGCATACTGGCCAATCATGGAACGGAGCTTTAGTGATGCTCCACTTACTTCTGATACTGATTTCCATTCTGGTGAAATTTTCTGTGAACAACTTCGTGCCTGGGTGCAGGATAAACTAGCTGACCAGGCTACTTGCATTAATGATATAATCCAAGACAAACTTGAGACCGTTGAAAAGTACCATTCTAGGTTGACTCAGACATTCTCGGACTTAGGGTTCAGTACTTACAACAAGGCACACACCCAGATGCTCTCTGCAGCTTTCGTGGCAGGACTGAGAGAGCACATTCGCAAGGGGTTAATTTTAGCTCGCCCTGAGTATAGAATTATTCCACTAGACACTCTTTTGTTAGTAGCCAAGGGCCTAGAATCTGTTTTACAACCCACACAGCGCAGGGCTAGCCCACTGATGTACACCGCCCCCACACCTATCGCAAGTTCTAATCAGGTCCCCCAGGTATTCCCCCAACAGTACACTCAATCACCCCACACACTGCCTGCGCCAATCCCTTTCCCCCGGGACCGGACCATTATGACAATCCGGACCTGTTTTAATTGCAATCAGCCAGGCCACTTCAGAAGAGATTGCCCACAGCCTAGGGTGTTCCGCCAGCCAAGTCCCCGGTACCAAGGTCCCCATGTCACCGACCATAACTACCCTTCCCCTGGTTACCTCCCCGCCCTTCCCCATCCACATTTGCCTCAGCTTCCTCCTCCTCCTCCTCCTCCCCCTCCTCCTCCTGAATACACTCAAGCACGGCCCCCTGTATCAGAAGCTCGCACGTATACTCCACACTCTGCAGAAGGGTTTGATAATGATGATTTCCAAGACGGCCAACCCCGTCCTACCCTCCGCCCATCCCGCCCTCCCATGCATTCTGCTAACCCCCCTTCTACGTCCCGCCGGTACCAGGGACCAGACCAGGCCCATTTAGATTTATTACAAT
>OW240912.1:204149141-204220916 GCA_933207985.1 Pelobates cultripes | reverse complement strand
ACCTACTGGGGGTGTGTCTTCAGCTCCCACTCCCCTGTGCCCCGTGCTCGGTGCGGATGGTTCCTACTATTACCCAGTGCCACTTCATTCTTTCCCTCCTGCTCCCAGGCCTCAGCCCTCCTATGATCCAACCCCCTTCGTTAACCATCCTCCTGACATGCCTGTCGAAACCCCTCCGCTTTCATGTCCTTCGCTGCCTCCCCAAGTGACCGTCCCCACTCTGGACCTTACCATGGCTTCCCTCACCTCACCCATTGAAGTCCCACCACCCCCTTCCGCTTCTCTCTCAACCCCGAGTACCCCTTCCTTGATAGCCTCCGTTCCTTCACCTTCTCCGTCCATCACACATCCAACTCCCTTACCCCGTGCCCCTCCCGCCAGCCCTATTCCTCCGAATCTCTGTCTCCCTGCTGACCCAGGATCCCTCCCTCCCGCGGCCGATTTGCCGTCCCTAATCTCTGCCCTCACCGCCCTAACCCAGCCCCCTGTTACCACCTCTCCTCCAGTGTTACCTCCTCCTCCCGAAGTCCCGGCCCCCTCTACCTCGTTATCCCTCCCTCCCGCCGCCGATTTGCCGTCCCTAATCTCTGCCCTCACCGCCCTAACCCAGCCCCCTGTTACCACCTCTCCTCCAGTGTTACCTCCTCCTCCCGAAGTCCCGGCCCCCTCTACCTCGTTATCCCTCCCTCCCGCGGCCGATTTACCGTCCCTAATCTCTGCCCTCACCGCCCTAACCCAGCCCCCTGTTACCACCCCTCCTCCAGTGTTACCTCCTCCTCTCGAAGTCCCAGCCCTCTCTACCTCGTTATCCCTCCCTCCCGCGGCCGATTTGCCGACCACACCCTCCGCCTACGTTGCTTTGCCACAGCCCCTTGTTCCTATCCCTCCAACCCCTTCCTCGGCGACCCTTGACGCACCTCCGTCCAATGACCTATCAACTTCAATCTCCGCCCTTTTCACTGCGGTCACTTCCCTGGTTAATTCCTCAATCCCCGCGTTGCCTCCCATCGATATACCTCCTCCTCCTCCTCCCGAGCCTTTGACTCCTCCCTTGTCTCCCGTTAATTTCCTCGAGTCTTCAGATCCAATCTCTGCCCTTGCCCATGTCTTGAATACCCACCTCTCACGGCCAGCCCCGCCGTCCCCCATGGTGGCTCCTTCCACGGCTCTAGTTCCCCGTGCCCCTTCCGCCAGCACCAGCTACCCAATCATGGTGGTTGGGTCCGAGGTGTCTGCGACCTCGGACCAGCCCTATGCGATGGGTGCCTCCCCCCAAGCCTCGGGTTTCCACCCAATTACCTCTCCAATCACCCCCTTCCCAGTTGCCCCCGCTACAGCTACCCCTGAGGCTATTCTTCACCGTGGTTCAATAGTGCCCGAGGAGGTCGTTGTGGTGGACCAGAGCCAACCCCAACTGGGGGGGGGAAGGCTTCCCCAACGGCACTCACTTCCCCAGGGGTATACTCAGATCAACCATGGGGCGGATGGTGCACCACCTATGTACGTTACTTTTAACCCTTCCCAAGCCGCTACCCTTGTAACTTCACTCCCTGATCCTGAGAAGCACCCCATGCCCTTTTTCCGCAGGGTGGCTCAGATCCGTAAGACATATTCCGCTGCATGGCGGGACCTTATTAGTTTATGTGAAATTAAGGCCGGAGATGCATACTGGCCAATCATGGAACGGAGCTTTAGTGATGCTCCACTTACTTCTGATACTGATTTCCGTTCTGGTGAAATTTTCTGTGAACAACTTCGTGCCTGGGCGCAGGATAAACTAGCTGACCAGGCTACATGCATTAATGATATAATCCAAGACAAACTTGAGACCGTTGAAAAGTACCATTCTAGGTTGACTCGGACATTCTCGGACTTAGGGTTCAGTACTTACAACAAGGCACACACCCAGATGCTCTCTGCAGCTTTCGTGGCAGGACTGAGAGAACACATTCGCAAGGGGTTAATTTTAGCTCGCCCTGAGTATAGAATTATTCCACTAGACACTCTTTTGTTAGTAGCCAAGGGCCTAGAATCTGTTTTACAACCCACACAGCACCTTTCTTCACAACGCCACCTTCGCCTACAGACATCCTTACTCCTACCTGACAATGTGAAACTCCAGAGATGCCTTTCCCTGAACCCAGCCACTCTTCTGCCACTTCCCAAGGGGGGAATAGTGCATCACTGGTACAGCCTGGACATCAACCCAGAGGTCCGAGCAGATTTACAATTGCCTGTGTTTGCACCTTCCCCTGATGATGAACAATCAGAGGCCCTACTCCACTGTGTCTTGTGGTTTAGGGACATACCAAACCCTGACGTGGACTATGAGGAAGAACTATTTCAGCTCAAAGACATCCAAATTACCTTGACTGACTTGTTTTGGGACTCCACAGGTACCATGCTCATTCTGGTACATCTTCCAGACAATGCAGTACACCTCTACCACCATTGGGAAACAGCTATCCCACACATACCTCTCACCAGATCCCACGACATCACATGGGAGACCCTAGGCCCGAAGGCCAAAACTTGGAACCAAATGACTCCAGAACAACTGACTTCTGCAGGAATAAATAAAAAGACAATTAACTACTGCACAACAGGACACTCCAGGTACCACATAGAGGCCTGTGAGGACCCACCCACCATAGACTGCGACCTTATTGATATCCCTCACGACTGTTTTGAACAAATGAAAATGGAAACTACACACCTACCAACTGTTTATGAAGCTGCATTACTCAACCCGGATCAGACACTATTTGTGGATGGCTCAAGGTTTGCTGACGAACAAGGACAATACCACACTGGATATGCAGTTACCACAGGATGTCAAATATTACAAGCAGCTGCCCTACAACCAACTAAATCTGCCCAAGAGGCCGAGTTAACAGCCTTGACTGTGGCCTGCAAACTGTCCGAAGGCCTACGTGTCAACATTTATACGGACTCAAGATATGCCCTGGGAGTGGCACACGATTTTGGCTTAATCTGGAAGACCAGAGGATTCCTTACAGCTACCGGTACCCCAGTAAAGCATGGGGCAGCCATTGCAGAACTGATGGACGCATTGGAACTCCCAACAGAAGTGGCAGTATTGAAAGTAAAAGCTCATGGAAGATTAGACACAGAAGAAGCACGTGGCAATAACCTGGCTGATCAGGCAGCCAAAGAGGCAGCACGACAAGGATGGGAAGTGGACAGAAGAGTGGCCACAGATGCATTACCAATCTATACTATGCAAACATTGCCTACAGACCTCAGGCTGCTGAAGGAACAGCAAGCTGCTGCCACTCCTCAGGAGAAACAGAGTTGGAAGAACAAAGGAGCAATACTCCGTGATGAAGTTTACACTATTAATCTCAAGTTCTGTCTACCTAGAAGTATGTACCCAGCGGTGGTCCAATGGGCCCATGGGCCAGCCCACCTATCAAAACTCCTGATGAATTCACTGATTGACAAGTATTTTGAAGCACCAGGCATCACTACCTTAACACAGAATTATTGCAAATCTTGTACTATATGTGCTAAGTGCAACCCTGGAAAGATCATAAAGACTGCACCTAATCATCTAGCCAAGCCACAATACCCCTTTCAGAGGATTCAGATTGACCATATTCAGATGCCAAAGAGCGGACGCCATGAATATGCACTGGTCATAGTGGACATGTTTTCAGGATGGCCAGAGGCCTTCCCAGTGACTAACCTCACCGCGAGGACAACAGCCAAGTATCTCTTGACAGAAATTGTTTGCCGTT
This sequence comes from Pelobates cultripes, assembly GCA_933207985.1. Taxonomy (NCBI): domain Eukaryota; kingdom Metazoa; phylum Chordata; class Amphibia; order Anura; family Pelobatidae; genus Pelobates; species Pelobates cultripes. The sequence continues at coordinate 204,217,155 of OW240912.1, read as the reverse complement.
ACGGGGTTCCAGAAGTAATTGAGAGTGACCAAGGAACCTCCTTCACTGCCTCGCTAACACGGGAAGTCTGGTCAGCACTGGGGGTGACCCTTGCATTCCACACACCATATCACCCACAGAGTAGTGGTAAGGTAGAGCGCATGAACGGCACTCTGAAAGCCAGAATGCTTAAAATGTCACAAGAAACTAACATGCCTTGGCCCGAGAGTCTCCCATTAGCATTGTTTAGTGTAAGGTACACTCCTAGGGGAAAATACAGCCTGTCACCTTATGAAATTTTGTTTGGCACAGCACCTAGGTTAGGTTGTTACTTTCCCCAACAACTTCAGATCCAGTCAGATGCTATGGTAGATTATGTGACAGCCCTCTCACATGCCTTGACCAAGATACATGCCCAAGTGTTTTCTTCTATTCCAGATCCTGAGTCGAACACAGGTACACACAAGCTGCTTCCAGGTGACTGGGTTATGGTTAAGAAGTTTCTCAGAAAACATACCCTAGAACCGAGATTTGATGGTCCGTACCAAGTGCTCCTGATTACAGCAACGTCAGTTAAACTAGCTGGGAAGAGTTCTTGGATACACGCTTCACATTGCAAAAAAGTGCCTGCTCCAGAAGAGACTGATCCTGTTGAAAAATGAATTTATTATGTGTCTTGTGTTTTCTTATACTGTTACATTTTGCATGGGCCCAACAAGTGGCCATAACCAAAGATAACCATGTTTACACTTTTTGGTACAATTCTTCTAATACTGATGTGGCTACATACACCTTTGACTATTGTGACATAGTTACTTGTACATTTCCACAAACACAACATGCAGCTGTATATAAGGACATACCTAACAAAAAGGATCCATACATTTGTGTGACTGGCGGAGGTTGGGGACACCATTGTGATTCATGGAAAGCTGCCGGGTGGAACACAGGTAGACCATGGGGCTACAGACCTCAAGTTGCATTAGACAAGCTTGACAAAGACGGGAAACCCTTGCTCTCTAGAATGACCCTGAGTAAACCCATAGGGTCAACTCCCATTAAACTCACCTTAAACATAGAACACCCTAGTCCAAGTGATGCAGGGGAGTATGTGATGGGAATGTACTGGAAGGGAGGTGGCTCACATAACGCATTAGGGACCTTTTACTTGCAAGATATGCTAAATTCTTCTGATTGGGTGGGAACCACACATATGGTCATTAACCCATTGAAACCACACATCAAAACCCTACATGACATGGTAGCCATAGCCAACCCCACCTTTGAAGATACCATGGCAGTAGAAACAGGGTTTTCAGATACCAATTTATGGCTAGAATGGATGAGGTACAACGCCAACTCACACAATAAGACTAATTGTTATGTATGCGGAGGTGCCAGACCCCATCTGGGTACAGTACCTCTGAGTTTACCTCCAGAAATAGAATTATGTGTACTGAGTTTGTATACACAATCCACCACTAACTCCTCAACATGTGAATCCTGGAAGAAGATTTACCCAATCACTCATGGACATGTGAAACCACCCGATGGAGTCACCATCTACCCAGGTAATTACACATGCTATTCAATACCAGAAAACACTGGTTTGTATCTGGGCAAATTCCCATCAGGATACTGCTCAACTTACCATAGTCCACCTGTATCACTGCTAATGAATCACACAAAGACAATCGGTGATATCTATTGGTTATGTGGTGACAAACAATTAAGGCCCCAATTAGCTGGGCAATGGTGGGGGGAGTGTGCCCTAACCAAAGTCATAATGCCTATCCACATCATTCCAGATGGTGACCATAACACGCTAAACCTCACACATATACACTCTAGAACCAAACGAGAGACCCCTATTCGAGGGAGTTTCGACCCCCATGTGTATATTGATGCCATAGGTGTGCCAAGGGGGGTGCCTAACGAATTTAAAGCAAGAGACGAAGTGGCTGCAGGGTTTGAGTCCCTAATCCCAATGATAACTGCTAACAAGAATGTCAATTGGATTAACTATATCTATTATAATCAGCAACGCTTTGTCAACTACACAAGGGATGCCCTACAGGGCCTGGCAGAGCAACTACAAGCCACTACCCAAATGACATTTCAGAACAGAATGGCCCTAGATATGATTCTAGCCGAAAAAGGGGGAGTATGTAAAATCCTCCCTGAGACCATGACATGCTGCACATACATTCCAGACAACACGGGGCCCAATGGTAAAGTGACTATGGCCATAGAAAAGCTAGATAGTCTTGCAGACGAATTAAAGAAGAATTCGGGAGTCACTGACATATGGGACAAATGGTTTGGGTGGATGAATGGCTGGCAAAAGACCCTCTTTCAGGTAGGGACAGCTGTTCTCATGGTATTCATTATCTTTTTGTTCTTAGCCTGTTGTATACTCCCCTGTATACAGAAATATCTGCAGAAAGCGGTGGATAAGACTGTAGATAATGTGACCCCTACCTTCATACATCAAGATATCACAGACCTTGAAGATGACACCCCACATACACCCCTACAGACACATCAGTTTAAACAGACAACTGCTTTTTTGTAGGGATAGAGTAGGGAAAGCGTCTGTCTTGACAGGTGAGTCTCACGTGTGGAGATGTAGTGGGCTAGCCACTGCGGGATACCCCCGGAGTGAAGCGTTCGATGCTTGTCAAGACAGATAGGTTGCGGGCAACTAGGGACATATTAGGGACAGCAGCAGTTGTAATGGTAAATAGCCATTTTAGGGGGGACTGTTGTGGAAATAAGGTTTACTCATATTTCCTAGTTAGAGGAAAATGTCTATTTACTCATTTTACAATATATATATATATATCTCACATATAAAGCTAAGTACACATATTTCAATCAAGATGGCTGCTAGAAGCTTCTAACCCCTCCTTCCCCTCCCCTCCCTTTTTAAACATCGACTAACTACCTCGTGTAACAAGATGGCGCCGGAAAACCGTGGGAGACCCTCATGGTCCCGGTGACATCACCTGCAGTAGGCAGAGCATTAGAGCAACCACTTAACACCTAACCAATTATTGATGTATTATTCCATGTTATCTCTGACAATGCATATGATGTAATTTTGCTTTAAAAGGGACTTGCCGTCCCCTCTGAATAAACTTTCCTCAAGTTATTCAACAACCTAGAACCTGTGTCTGGTGTGAATTACTTCAGGGAGCGTGCACGCATAGTTTCATTGATTTGGCCAGGGGCAGATACACAAAGAAATAATCAATACTTTAATTGATTTTTCCACTTCAATCGGGATGCTGAATTTCGCTTGCCGGGTAATCCCGATGGGTAGGGTTTTTAGCCGCAGCCTGTCGGCAGCTACGGCGGGGGTGTGATCCCCACGTCGTTTCATCCGGGTATCGTCCGCCATGAGGGCCGACCTCGCCATGTGGGATACCTTCTTGCGGGACTTTAATCGGCAGGAAGGGGTGTCGGTGACAGAGCTGGAGCTGTTCACTGACGCGTCAGGTAGTGTGGGCTTCGGGGCATACTTTGGTGGGAAATGGTGCGTGGAGAGGTGGCCGCTGGCGTGGGGGCCGAGTGCCCTTATGAGGAACCTGGCCTTCCTGGAATTGTTCCCGCTGGTGGTCGCGATGGCTCTGTGGGGGGAAGGGCTGCGGGACAGGAAGGTGGCCTTTTTCTCGGACAATATGGCGGTAGTGAACGGTGGCACCCGAGGCGCAGGAAGCGGGCCAGGCATGCCCGGACGAAATTTGGCGGCTGGGAGCGTCCTGCTTGGGGGACTTGTGAAGGCTACTCTGGCACCGGCCACATGGGCCGCTTACAGTAAGGTGTGGGGTTCATGGGAACGATCTTGGACTGGGCCGGATTGCGTGCCGGAAGGGGAATCGCTCCGGGACGCGTTTCTGTGGTACACCTGTCAATTGCTGGCAAAGGGGTCCTCCCCGGCAGTGGTTGACAGGTCCATGGCGGCGATGGCTTTTTGGTTTAAGCTGCATGGGAAGGAAGACGTTACTAAGTCCTTCGTCATCAGGCAGGCGCTTAAGGGGTATCGGAAGGGGCGCAGGTTTCCAGACACTAGGCGCCCGGTGTCGGTGCGGGTGTTGGGGGATCTGGTTAGTGGGCTGCCTGGAATTTGCTTCGATGAGTTTGAGGTGTCCCTGTTTCGGACAGCGTTTCTGTTGGCTTTCTTCGGGGCTTTCCGGATTAGCGAGTTGGTGAGTGCCAATTGTGTAGCGGCCGGGGGGCCTACAGGTCTCGGGGGTTCGGCTGCAAGGGGGGAAATTGGTGGTTCACCTGGCCGAATCTAAGACAGATTTACGGGGGGTGGGACGTGATGTGACACTTCAGGCCCTGCCGGGCTCCGTTCTGTGCCCGGTAGCCTCGGTGGCAGAGTATTTGGTCCGGAGGCCGAAGGTTGGGGGATCCCTCCTGGTGCACGCAGACGGGTCTTCCCTCTCCCGATTTCAATTTATTAAGGTTTTTCGGTGGGCCCTGGAAAAAATGGGGTTACAGGTGGATAGCTTTGGTACACATTCCTTTTGCATCGGGGCGGCCACGTAAGCCGCAAGGTTGGGTCTGGGGGACGACATAGTTAAACGAATTGGGAGGTGGGTACGGTTCCGGTCGTACGTGCGGTTGGGATTGTTAGAATGATATGTCGGGCCTTTTTTCGGGGGTTCCCGAAGGGCAATAGGGGGGTGTTGTTACAATCTGTGTTTTCTCTCTTCCCCAGGCTATGTTGCATGGATCGTGGGCCATTCCTTTGTTTTCTGGGCCGAAAGGAGAGCCGCAGCTCGAGCTCGGGGCCAGCAGCTGGGCTTTTCAAGGGATCAGTTGGTGGTGCAATGGTTTGGGTATAGGGGTTTTTGCTGGGGGGAAGTTTGCCGGGAAGTGTTCCGGATGGTGGCAGGCGGGCGGAGGCCGGACCTGCTGGTGCTACATGCGGGGGGCAATGACTTGGGCCTAACACCGCAGCGGAGGTTGGTGAAGTGGATGAAGCAGGACCTCAACAAATTGAGGGACCTGCTTCTGGGAGTAATGTTAGTATGGTCAGAGATTATCCCGAGGAGACGGTGGCGGCACGCAAGGGACCCGGTGGCCATCGACAAGTGTAGAAAGAAAGTGAATAGCTTTATGGCAAGCTTCGTGAGAAAGTTGGGGGGGGTGGTAGTGCGGCACAGCGAGTTGGACGGCGGGTTGCCGGGGTACCACCGCTCGGATGGCGTTCATCTTTCGGCTGTGGGATGGGACCTGCTGAACCAGGGTTGGCAAGACGGAATAACCAAGGCGCTATTTCTTCGGGGTGGCGGAGCTCAGATGGCTTAAGGGGTCAAGGTCTGAGCTTGTGGCGGGATAGGGAGCTGAAGGAGAAGGAACAGGCTCCCTAGGATGAAGGTGACAGATATGGAAAACTGTGGTCATTGGTGGTTGGTAGGTTTCGAGTCCTGTCGGTGGCTCAGAACCTGGTGGGGTAGGGGTATCCGGGTATACCCCTGCCATGGTTAAATTTATGTTGGCACTTTAAGTTGGTATGTTGGAATAATGTTGGTATATGTTATATATATATGTGTTATTTATGCCCCCCATACTCCGCCCTCGCATCTGATTTTATATTAACAGAAGGAATCAGATGCAAGGGCAGAGTATGGGGGGCAATGACCCATGTTTATTTGTTAAATTATTACTATTATTATGTTATATTGAATATATGGTTATTATTATTCAGATTGTTTAATAAAGCTGTGGACAAATTTTCCCATATACCCGAGTGTCAGTGCATTATTGGGTTAGGTATGTGGGAGGGTTGTCCTGGAGTCCGACTGCCCATATGGCGACTATACACCGGTCATGTGATTTTTGTGTGTGTCTGTGATTGTGTGTATCTCTGTCGTTAAGTGTGTGTATATTGTGATTGTGTGTCTCTGATTAGGTATATGTCTGTGATTGTGTGTCTATTAATATACATACACAACCACAGATGTACAAATCTGTGGTTGTGTGTGTATATAAATGTGTATGTGTTTAGTAGATAGCTCCTTTATTTGGTGTCCTTAAATATGTCAATCCCACATAAGGATAACAAATAAGGGAGTTATCTAGTAAACAACCGAAAGATTAAAATTAAGTAAAAGGCTTTTAAATTTTGATCTTTTAGCAGTTTAGTAGACAATTCCCTAAATTAATGCTCTTATATGAGATTTCCATATTTAAATATGCCAAATTAGGGTGCTCTAGATCTAAATATGGCAATCTCACATAGGGATATCAAATAGGAGTTATCTGCTAAACAAAGATCAAAGTTGTTGGTGTCAGCCAGCGCAGAACAGGAAATCTGCATGGCTAGTATGAATTCTATGCAAATGTGTTGTCTGTGTGTATATGTGCATACATCTTAGCATTTTGCCAACACTACACACAAGCACACCACTGCATTCAAATAACACTACAAACAAACACACCTTTGTATTAAAACATCACCATTGGATACACACCACACCACACCACTACATCTCGCCAACACTACACACAAATGCATGCCTGCATTCAAACGCCAACACTACACACTCCTACATTCACTCACACATTTTCCATACAAAAACACATGCTTACATTTAGATGCACAAACACTGCTCAGTGCTACATTAATTTTAAAAAAATGTGGGTTTTTTTTTTTTTTTACATTTTTAGGTGTCGGGGGTGTGGGTGGAGGAGGGTGCCATAAGTAGGATCCGCCCCGGGTGCCAAATTCTCTAGGTATGCCCCTGATACTACGATATGTTTTGCAATTATGTATGCACTACTAAATTGTATTGGCTGAGATAGTCAATTCTGATGATCTCAGCCAAGAAGCAGGGGCAGGGGCAGAGCTAAATGCCATGCTGGTTAACCAGTACCTCCTCATAGAGATGCGTTGAATCAATGCATCTCTATGGGGAAAGTTCAGTGTCTCCATCCAGAGTGAAAATACAGTGTTTACATGAAAATACCTGCAGGGACATACATTACTCACCAGAACAACTACATTAAGCTGTAATTGTTCTGGTGACTAAAGTGTCCCTTTAAAGACAGACCTTTTTGATCACATAACTTTGTTTTAAAAAATATATAGAAATAAGGAATTACATTATACCTTGATTTCCTTATGGTACTTCACATCAAACAAGTCAAGGAAAGAAGCAAGCACCCAGTTTCTTTCCAGCAATATGTCCCACACCACGTACAGCAAAGCAATTCCAGCAATATTCCCCCAAGTACGGCAAAACAGGTAATACATGATATACATAATACTGAACCTTTGCTGGACTCAAGTTTAATTTAAAATTACCACACAAAAAAACACATGAGACAAATACAAAGAAATATCAATATGGGATATGTTATACATGTCAAAATATTTGCATATATTTTAAAATGGTAAAATCTGAGACGATGGTCATCTTTCAATAAAGCTTAACTTGGCCTGTGCTATAGTAGTTAACTATAAATCTGAAATACTATGCTGTATTGGACCCAATATATTTCCAACAGCTATTGGCTTGCTAATTTAAACTAGTATGAGGCTGACAAAAGATAAAACTTAAAAACTTTAAAATTGCTGTTTGAGCTAAGTATCTGACTAGGTATAATAAAGTTAAAAAAAAGAGTAGATTGGTATATTACAGTTGCTTGTTGTAGAGTAATTCAGAATTGCAAGTAGCAGGCGTCAAACAATCAGCTGATGCCACAACTAGGCCACATCTGAGAACTTGATCCAAGTCGACTCAGGAGACCTTGAGTATTGCTGCCTCTGCACCATGCCCACAAGGGAGGACAAACTGGTCCACAGAGACTGTCATGAAAGAGCTCCTGGACCTCCACTCTCCAAGTATAATAATAATCGGTGCTAAAAGACCACTGAATCCTCTACACCCAATGGCAGGTTGAAAGTCCTGTGAGAATCTCATATCGCAGGGAGGTGTACAATTGTGTGGATCTCAGACTGGAACAATGTCCATCTTGGTTTCTGGCCCAGAGAGAGAGAGTGTGTCAAACCCTCACCCGAGCAGATAAGGTGAGTTGGGATTCATGGGTGTAGATACACTGCCAAAAAGCTGCACATAGGGCTTCGCATTTTGCTTGAAAATTATCTTATAACCTCCACAATATCATCCATGCTGGCATGAAGGCCATCTTACTGCCGCCACAAGTACCAGAGTGTGGGAAATAGGAGGACAGCTAAAGATTCTTCCCTGGTGGAGATAACCCCCGCTGGTCAAAGAAAAGGCAGTGTTTACATTACTGCCTAGTAACACCTCTAGTGGCAGTCACTCAGCACTGACATTCAGCATCTGAACGTTCCTTATACAGGGGCACTGATTCAATGCATCTCTATGAAGAGTTGTTGACTGTCGCAGTGCAACATTTTGCTGTGCATGTGCTATAGCCTTCCAATGCTTTACTATGGAAAAACATTTGATTGGCTGATCAATTTTAATAATCTCAGCCAAGGGGGCAGAGCGAGCAGCAACAAGACCCGTGCGGCACTGGAAAAAAGGATTTTGACATGGGAGCCAATCACCTAAATGACAATCTTAGAGCTATAGTCAGTGGTGTAACTACCGCGGTCACAGGGGTTGCAGCTGCAACCGGGCCCGTAACTTAATAGGGCCTGGCCGCTCTGCGGACCCCTGCATCCGCGGGTCCCGCCAGCTGAGTAAAGTGGCCCGGCCAGCCGCATTAAGTGTCCATCGAGTGGCCCATGATGTAAGGGCCACGCGATGCTATGTAATTCTAGGGGACCCGGTCAGCGCTTTAACAGTGCGACCGGGCCCCCTCTGATGATGTCAGAGGCTTGGAGGAAGTGACTGCCCAGGAGCCGCGCAGGAGGAAGGAAAGGGAGTCAGAGTGGGAACTCTGACTCCCATAAGCCTGAGCCACCACTGGACCCCAGAGAAAGGTATGTGAGTGTCTGTATGTCTTGCTGTGTGTATGTCTGTCTGTGTGTCTGTATGTGAGTGTGTATATGTATGTGTTTCTGTATGTGTGTGTGTGTCTGTGTGTGTGTGCATGTCTGTCTGTCTGTATATGTGTGTATGTCTGCCTGTATGTATGTTTATGTCTGTATGTATGTCTGTGTGTGTGTATGTCTGTATGTATGTGTGCCTGTATTTGTGTGTGTGTGTATGTCTGTCTGTGTCTATATGTATGTGTCTCTGTGTGTGTGTGTATGTATGTGTGCGTGTCTGTCTGTATGTGTGTGTGTGTCTACATATGTATCTGTTTGCATGTGTAGGGGTAAGGGGATGATGGACGTATGGGAGGAGGGTGGTGGGGGGTTGACGTACAAGGGGCGGTCCCAGGGCAATTTTTGCACCAGGGCCCCGTGGTTTCTAGTTATGCCTCTGGCTATAGTGTTTGTATTTCTGACACTATAGTATTCCTTTAAAGCAGCACTGTAACTTTTGAGCTTTTCAGAATGACAGAATCTGTATGAAAAGCTCCTTTTCGCTGTGTTGCAATGTTTGCATATACAAGAGACAAGAGATAAGGCAAGGAATACATTGTATCATGTAATTGCCAATCTTTGGCAAAAGGTGGAGTCTCTGCCATTTACCATCAGCTATTTGTCTTGACAGATGATGGGAACAAACTTCATCCATAGATCTTGTTTTATCCTCTCTTGTAGTAGTGACTTCGGCTCCTGGTATATGAAGTCGCTAGGAACCAAAGAATTATGGTAGCAAGCAGATGGTGGCATAGAAAAGATACAGTTTAAGTTATGTTTATCTCGCTAACTGCTTCCCCCTTGGAAAACTCCACATGAGCAGATATGTTTCTTTGTGGGGACCTTTGGAGAAAAAAAAAATGCAAATACCCCAAAAGTGCCAGTTCTGTTTTAAATCAACATAACCACTATGGTTTATTGCACTGGTTTTTGTGCAAAGAGTATATGAGGGTCTGAGGCTAACTTGTCCCCAGCCCTCTGAGCCTATCATTGCCATCCAAAACTGGACAAGCTGTGTAGACAGAGAGACCAGAATCATACATTAGGATACTTTGCCACATAATCATTACAATGAGCTGTAATGGTTATGTCGTCCCTTCAAATATACAGAACACTCCACAAAAGCCTAAAGCCTTTAAAAAATAATGTAAGCATACAATTAATACCAACCAGAAAAACTAATTCTTTACGATTTTGGGCCAAGCTTCTCCGCAGAAAAATATAAGAGAGATTAAGGTCCTCTGTAAAATGACAACTCCATTTTAATTCAGGACAGTGGAACCCTACACTGAGCAAAACTCAGGAACAAGCACCAGAGGCATTACACAGCACAGTAATAATATTAGAGCCTTGTAATAATTTGTTTAAGGATGACAGTACAGGTATGCTATTCTCTGCTAAAACATGTACGTGCTAAAATTTCAATATTGAGGACCAAGATAAAGTGAATACAACTGCAATCCAATGACAGCATGCCTCGTTCGTTCTAATTCTTAGAGTCACAGACTGACTGGGTCATGAAACAGTTAAATGTGTTCCCGGGTACTGCATGTTAGAACATCATTGAATGCTCGAAGTGCAGAACATTTATATAATGATTAGATGATATAATGTGGTGTGCAATAGATGTATGGATACACTCACATAACTCTATGTTGAGATACGAGTGTCGGCTACACCTGTCTCATTATTACAAGGCCCTGAATCTTTCGGCTGGCGTGCTGCAGGTGCCTGGAACATTCGAAGGAGAGAGCCAGCAGTTCGATGCACTTGCTCATTTGGAACCAATTACGCGTTGCAGTTGTATTACTTTTTAATGAGATTTATTGCACCGTATGGAGATTACTGGCCCACGTGTAAATCATTTAATGGGATGGCAGCATGTGTGCGATTCTCCCGGGAAAGAGAATCCTGATAAGAGGCATGCACCAACTCTCTCTGCGTGGATAGGCTTTATTTATTTGAGTCTTACAGGAACATAACTAGGACACAATAACGGCAACCGGACAAATCCCATTCATTTTAATAGGATTCCATTACTTTAATAACAGAAATGACAGCACTTTTGTAGCTGGAAGCTCTCGCTAAACACCATTTCATCATGCTTCGTGTCAGCTGTGTGATTTCTGTCTCCTCTGTTACATGTGCTATGTACTAAAGAATATTAGGAAGCCTGCCAACCATCTCATGTACAGTGTAACAGGTAATAAAATGTTAAGACTGCTGATTGTTCTAAATACAAATAAACGAGGCCTCAAACAGAGTGTTGGATCATATTTACTGTTATACTGTGCCATATTTACTTTACATTTAGCCAACTGATGCTTTAATACAGGGTTTGGTAACCTGCCATTCTTTGCCTAACAATCTGCTGTCAGACTACATCTCTGATTAAAATATGAATTGCATATTGGCCAGTACAGTTACCCATGATGATAGACTTGTACGGTGAGAAAAATGGTATGGCCGAATCACTTTGTCCGAAAAGAATATTTAGATTGGGTAGTCGTCCAGTGGTCCATGTGGTTGTTTGGCTCGACCAAATATTGTCCATGCAAAACATTTTGGAAAACGATTCAGAAAAAAGCAAAGAGGATGTGAAAATGGGCCAATCAGTGTACTACAAAATATAAGTATTATACATTTTCCTGCCATTTGGTTCACAGATCAAAGGAAAAAGAGGAAATCAGTAAGCCCCCCCGTGGTTTTCAGTCCCCTGAACTGCAACTCCCCCTCCCCCCCCCCTCTGTATTAGCAAAGCCTCCATGGCATTTACAGTGGTTATAACAGTACCTAGATGAGATACAGCTCCCTACTAATACTGCCAAAAAGAACTCCATGGAGTGTTCAGTTTACCTGACTCTAACACTGTCAACCCCATCTAGAATGAAATGTGTGCTCAGTTCAGAATAAAGTTAAAGGTCCCTTCCATCCCCATGCCCTTAAATTGGATTGTGAACCCCAATCTTTCTATGAATATAAAAATGTACTTGCAAAAGAAACAGTATTAAAATGTACCACTCATTCACAAGAAATGGATTCCCCTGGTACCTCAATTTGAAAATGGCAGCCTTTACAGGGTCAAGGCAATGGATATGTTTTCAATGCATTCAATGAGAAGTTGAGAACTCTACAAATATCCCATATGTTCCTACTTAACAAACACTACCATCCTCAAATAAATTAATTTAGACCATCTGGAAATTTAAAAGCAAGCGAAGAACATGTATTTTCCCGAATAAAGCTGTCCAACCATGCTAAGCTTTGAGAGAAATAGTATCATTTATGCAGGAGTGCTAAGGTGTGCAGATACCTTACAACAAATTATGTGGCCAATTCCTCTATCGGGAGAACTCCGAATGTGGTTGCATGGATGTCTGTGAATGAATGCATCTAAAAGAAGATGAACGGAGGCAGCTAGCTCTGTGTGCCATAATTGGAACATTAGTGGTTATGTTGCTTAGAGTGTCCCTTTAAGTGTTCCCCAGGGATGCTATAATAACATCCAAACAGGAAGCATGCCTTTACTCTGGTATTTATATATCCTAATTGGAAAACACAGACTTACTATCAAGCACTCCTTTCTTCATAGGCTAGGAGGTAAAACCCTATTCAGTCTCATACAAGATGGCTTTATTTCCTTTTGATTAACCTTTCATTACACTTGTGAAAAAAATGAGAATGGATAACTAAGCGAAACAACTTCAGATTTATAAGAAAGCTTTCACTTTATTATGTTCTTCCCCTACATTGGGTAAGACAAAAGGCTGAGCCTATGACCTTCTGTATGCAGTGCAAATATGTTATAATATCACTTACTGAAGTGACATCACAATAGTCTGAAAATATAGAAGACCTACTCTCTCTGGGGTCATCCGCCGTTTCCTGCAATTTCATTTTTCATTAATTTTTCCCACTCTTGACCTAACACTTATAAATTACATATCACGGGACTGGAAATTACACTTCATTCCTTGCAGCAGTTGCAAGGTCTGAGAGGGGTCCGCTCAGCGACACTTTTAGTTACAGATTAGCTTCTCGTATGTGTAGATCTTTTATATGACCGCAAATAATTTGTAGATCTTTACTGGCGTAAGAAATGCCAAGCACAGCAAATCTTTCTCATCTGTTTGTCCTTGTCAGCAAAGATCTGACCAGCTCTCGAACAGCTGCCAACCTGTTTCATCTCTATGCTAATAGCACCCAAATTTACTCACCCCCCCCCCCACTAGCTGACCTGTCACCCACTCCTCATCGCGTGTCTTTCAGCTGTCTTCTCTAACTGAAAAATGCTGAAAAATAAACATTTGTTTATTCAAGCACATTAGCTAAAAATGCTGCATGAAAAAACGCAAACCATTTAAAATGTAAGAATATTGTTTACATCAACCTGATAGCATCATTACCACTTGTTTCTTTCTGCTCTCCCTGAAAATGGATTGATGCTTGATATTATTTTAATCCTTTGCAAATGCCATATTTTTTTTGCAGTGGTTGCAGTCTTGAAGCATATAGAGGGTTTAATCACTAAACAGAGAATTCCTGGAAACTCACTTATAAAACTATCACTCTATCACAAGATATAATAAAAAAAAAAATTAAATTAAATTAAAAAAAAAATTAAATTATTTTTGTAGTGCATACAATTGGTACAGTCAGGCTTGAGGTACCCCAATGGCATTCCTCAGGCATTGCATCACATATTACATTTGGGGTAAAAGATAGCACAATTTTATAAGATAATATAAATAAGAGTAGGTAGATTTGTCAGCGGTTCAACATCATTTGATGACAACATGTGAGTAGAATGATGTGAGGTAACCTATGTTAGTGTGTAGTCAATTAATGTAGAGTAGTGCCCCCCCGGGAATCCCCTGAGAAGTCGAGGACACTTGACTTGCTTCTAAGGCCTAGTGGGCAGTAATGCGTGAAGTAAGCCTTTACACAACAGTAAAATCGCATGGGTGTATAACGAGCCTTAAGGAGTGTGTGTCTTGAGGATGTGTGTGGGAGGTAGCGAGCTCTTTGCCTGTGTGGCGCCCCATGTACGGATTAAGTATCTACCGATACCCTGCGGGGCCTCAGTGGCGTCCCACTGCATTGGTGTGTGTACCAGTCTTGGTGGCCCAAGAGTACAGGAGCGTATAGTTCCTGTGCATAGAGGAGGCATGCTTAGTGGGGTATGCAGAGTCCTCGACGTGAGTCTCAATGCTGGAAATACCCCATATCTCGGTCGTGGGCTGCTGCTGGTCTGACCTGGTGTTGCACCATTTTGGGCCTCGTGCCCCGCCATCTCCTCAATCGATTCAGATGCACCGTGCTCTTCCGGGACCCATTCCGAGTTTCTGCTTGCCGGTAAGGTTGCCCTGGGTGCCCTGTCTTGGGCGCTCCCATGACCTTGAGAGCCAATTTCAGGGCTGCCACTGCTGTTAATGAGGCTCCAGGAGTCTGACACCGGGATGGCACCTCTCCGGCACTGGCCTTTTTTATGGGTGTAGAGCCTGAGGGCTTTTCTGCATCCCGCCATGTGACCACTCATTTTGGGCTTTGTAGCTTGCCCTCTGGCTGGGTCTCCGTGTCTGAATGTCACATACAGGCCTCTAGCTTCTCCTAGAAGGTGCTGAAAATTGTGGAAAGTCGGAGCTCTGTTTCTTTCCTGGCACTGCACAGGGCTGTGGCGTGGGAGGCATCCGCCAGTTTGAAGGCCTCACCAGGATCCTCAGAACATTGTGTCTGTGTCGCTGTCTCACCGCTTAGCCGGGGGATCGAGTGGGGGTGGACCAGCATAATCCCCAACGGTCCAGGTGGGGGGTTAAGGGTCCGGAGTCATGTTCCCGGCTGGTCGAAGTAGCAGGAGAGCATCTGTCTCCCTTGAGCCCGCCATGCTGGTAGGCCTCTCTCTAGTTGCGGGTGCGCATTCGTTACAATGTCGCATGGGTGGTGTCTTTGTGTGCGTCCCGTTGTCACCTGTCGCTTGGTGGTCTTTGTGTGCCTTTTCAGTGCCGTTTTGGAGGCTGAAATCCTCCCAAAAACTTTGTTTTGTCCCAAATAGCAGGAGCTGCTGAGGCTAGCGTCCTCTCAGCTCAGCGGTCAGGCCCCGCACCCCAGATATTTTTATAAAGGCATTTCAAGACAGAATTTTGTTTATTTTCAATTCAGTACAAGGCTCTGGAGTTAATTTACTGAACACTGTATTTTAGTGAATTTAAATGCATTGCAAAATTCAGGCTAGACTAGCCAAGATGTGCCTATGGCAGATAGCGGGGATGGAGATTTTTTCCAGATCTGGACTTTTTTGCCTACATTTGTAGTTTGGTTAATAATTCTGTTTTTAAAGAATAAAAATTCCTTTGTGTTGTTTGCTGATGAGGTTCTCTGACTATGTAGGGGAGAAGATAGGATCAAAACTGACATAATTTAATATTTTCTTAAAGCGGCACTGTCATGGCTGAATCCTTTTTTTTTTTTTTTTAACCCCCCCTCCTGACTCCACTACATCTAATTGTCCCCCTAGTCACCACCAAATGCCCCTAAGCGCCCGATATTATCTATTTTTGCATCTTTTTGTGCCTGGACCTAGGAGTTAGGCGCCGCCATCTTTGTGTGGATAGATGAAGTCCCTGTGGGACACGTCATCTGCCCACACTAGATAGTGCTATGACAGTCCCTACTTAGTCTTATGTTTTAAAGAAAACTAGAGCAGATAGGAAGAAATGAAGAACAGATCCTGACAGAGGGAGAGAAGAGGAATCGATCAAAAAAAGATACGTTCTTCATGATAGTGCCGCTTTAAGCTTGGTCGCACCCCTAAAAATATTTTTTTAATTTATTTATTTATAAAATATTTTACCAGAAAGGAGATTTTTCTAATTTTCAAGTATGCCCTGGACACTCATAAATCTTCATACACTGAACAAAATTATAAATGCAGCACTTTTGATTTTGCCCTTATTTTTCATGAGCTGAACTCGAAGATCTAAGACTTTTTCTATGTACACAAAAGGCCTATTTCTCTCATATTATTTACAAATCTGTCTAAATCTGTGTTAGTGAGCACTTCTCCTTTGCCGAGATAATCCATCCAACTCACAGGTGTGGTATATCAACATGCTGATTAGACAGCATGATTATTGCACAGGTGTGCCTTAGGCTGGCCACAATAAATAAATAAAAGGCCACTCTAAGATGTGCAGTTTTACTGTATTGGGGAGATTTTGTTGACTAAAATTTTGGAAAATCTATATTAAGACAAACTAAAAAATTCAGATGACTAAAATGGCGTTTTGGTCAAAAGACTGACTAAAATTAAACTAAACATGAGGGGCTGAGGGAATGAGACACATGGAGATTGGGGGATTGAGCACATGGAGGAGCTTGGGGGAATAAAACTCGTGGAGAAGCTGTGGGAGGAATTGAGGCACATGGGGAACTGTTGGAATGAGACACGTAGTGGAGATGAGATGCATGGAGGGGCTGGGGGACACACAAAGTGACATAGAGGTACTGGGGGAGAAAAAGACAAGGTGCCTGCAGGGGAAAGACACACAGATGGGGCTGTGGAGAGCAAGAGACACACAGATGGGCAGGGGAAGGGGCAAATGAGACAGACAGGGGAAAAAGAGACAGACAGAGGCTTGGGGGGGAGACTCGGAGTGACTGGGGGGACACAAAGAGACACAGAGGGGCTGCAGAAGGAGCAAAAGAGACACACCGGAACTTGGGAGAGAAACACCCAGAGAGGCTGGGACACACACAAAGAAACACAGATGGGCTGGGAAAGGGGCAAATGAGACAGACAGGGGCAAAAAAGACAGGTTCTAGGGTGTGTGTTGTCATCACCAATGACAAGCACGCCCCATCACAAAGCATGTTGGTTCAATGTTCTTCCAGGGCAGACCATGCGCAGAGCTCTGCTGAAGAGCTCTAGCATGAGAAAAAGACCCTGTATTTGTTCTGCACAGCGCAAGCAAATTTAATAAGATGCTTGCACTGTGTTTGCTTGAAATTTGTCTCCGGTGTCTCCATAGATGGGATAAAAGGAGAGAAAAATACCAGGAAAGAGTATTGTGCTGTGTGTGTGTGTGTAAGGGTACTGTGTGTGTGTGTGTGTGTAAGGAGTGTAGATTGTGTGCAAGAGGGGTGTAGTGTGTGTGTGTGAGGGGTATAGTGTGTGTGTAAGGGTGCTGTGTGAGGGGTGCAGTGTGTGTGTGTGCTCTGTGTGAGTGATTGGTGCTGTGTTTGCGTGAGGGTGCTATGTGCCTGTGAGGAAGCTTTGTGAGAGGGTGCAGTGTGTGTGTGTGAGGGTGCTATGAGTGTCAGGGATGCAGTGTGTGTGTGTGAGTGAGGGTGCTGTGAGTGTCAGGGTTGCAGTGTGTGTGAGTGAGGGTGCTGTGAGTGTCAGGGGTGTAGTGTGTTTGAGGGTGTTGTGCATGTCAGGGGTGCAGTGTGTGTGTGTGAGTGATTTTATCCATCCCTGGTGGTGCTAGTGGTGAGTGAACTCTAGCCTGTGGGGCTAGAGTTCACTCTCGCGAGACCTAGAGCATTACCATGGCAACGCTCTGAATTTCGCTAGATGAACCCGGCGGAGCTGCAAGTTAGAGCTCCTCCGTGTTCCTCTCCTGTCTCCCTCCCTCTCTCCCCCACCGGCAGCCGCAATATACTGCATGTGGGCCGGTGAAGGAGAACTTTGATCTCCCCACCGGCCTGCCATGGAATGCAGCATGGCCGGCGCTGGGATAGTGCCGGCCCTGCATAGACCGACAGGGGAGATCCCATGGCCAGTCCAGGCCTGGATAGAAGCTTTAAGTAAACCTATTCGATTTTAGTTGTGTTGAGACTAAACTAAAACAATTCAAATGACTAAAATACAAGTAAAATGAAATGGCTTTTTAGTCCAAAGACTATGACTAATACAAAATTTACATTTGACGTCAAAATCAACACTGCATAACGTAGCAACCTGCACAATGCCACTGTCCACATGTAAGAGGCAGGGAGGGGTGAATGAATTTATTAAAATAAAATAAAAAATAATTTCCACAGAATGTAGCCTCTTTCCAACCACACATATTTACACACACTGCATCAACTAAACACAGACACACACTGCATTCACTACACAAACACACACTCTGCATTCACTGCACACTACATAAACGCACACTCTGTATCCATTACAAACACACACTACATCCACTCCACACAAACTGTATCCATTACACATACAATCTGCATTCACAATACAAACACACACCCTGCATCCACTCGACACACACATGCTGCATTATTGCGAGGGGACTCAAGATGGGCCCTATGGATGGACTCGGGGGAAGTACCCGGGCGGCCAGACCTTGAGCTGTTTAATGAGCCCTAAAATGTCTGATGGCAGCCCTGTATTGGGCTGCTCAGGATAGAATGGGACCTCGATATGTCTCAGTTGGGACAGATTTGTCCCCTTCTGCACTCAGCTGATTAGGTAAATGTGTTGCCAGCATATCATATCTGGCGGCTATTTCCCTCCTGCATGCTGCTTGTGGAGTGTCACGTGAGTGTTAGAGTTCTTCTGCACATCATTCTCGTTTTTTTCCTAAAGTTATTTTTGAAAGCTCCTCTGTTGCTACTTTTTTTCAAGTATTTTTTTTTCTTGCTGTTGCAATATTTTGTGATTATACATTTGTATGTAGATTTTATCCTGTATTTAACTTATATAAATTCCTTTCTGTACATCCAGCTTGTTCTGTGTGCACCTCATATTCTTATTTTCTCTGTATTACTGTAGGCTCTTTGTTGGGATTTTTTCTGGAGTGCTGCAGCTGTGCCAGTGTTTCCTTTTTTTTTTTTTACATATTATTATCTTTGGTGTGCCTCTCTAGAAGTGTTGTTTTTTTTTGGTTTTTTTTTGTTAATCATATATGCAAAGTGATGGTATCCCACATTATTGTATTGTAGCTCTTTTTGAAATGAATATAATGACAAACATACCATTCACCTTGTCTGAGGTAGATGACAGCAAGCTTGGGGGTGTGCCAAATATAGGATCTGCCCCATCTGCCAAATTCTGTAGGTATGCCCCTGCGTAATGTCATTGATTGGCATGTACCCCCTGATACATGCACATTAATAATAAACTCATATTGATAAATTCTTTAGTATTCCCCTTTATTAGTGCTGTTTGTAAATGTATCTATATACAATTCAAATATAAATTTCAGGTAGTAATCTTGGGAGAGTTTGTACCATGTTCACCAGACAACCCTACATTAACAGAGTCACACAGCCGTCATATCCACCATATCTTCCTGAGGACACATCTTTTAGTTGTTGGGCAGCACATAAAAAATGCAGTCTGCAGAATGTAGAATTAGACCACCCTCCTGCACCATGCAGTGTTAATTTTGTCGACTAACAATTTTAGTCGACTAAAATTTTTGAGATTTAGTCAACTAAAACTAAAACAATTCAGATGGCTAAAATACAACTAAAATTAAAATGGCTTTATAGTCGAAAGACTATGACTAAAACTAAATTGAAATTTCCCTCCAAAATCAACACTGCACAGATGGGCTGTGGAATGGGCAAAAGAGACAGACCACGGTTTGGGAGAGACACCTAGAGTGGCTACGAGGACACAAAGAGACACAGAGGGGCTGTGGAATGGGCAAAAGAGAGAGAGAGGTTTTAACTAAACCCATTTTAGTCGTGTTGACAAAAATTTACTGGAGATTTAGTCAACTAAAACTAGACTAAAACTAAAACAATTCAGATGGCTAAAATACGACTAAAACTAAAATGGCTTTATAGTCGAAAGACTATGAATAAAAGTGAATTTAAATTTGCCGCCAAAATTAACACTGCCGCAGTGATTGTTTAATTCTGCAGCATTTATACATGTGTCTAAGAAAACACTGAGAGTATGGCAACTCTACCTGGACTTGCCCCCTTCGTGTTAGCTACTATTTCCCCTATGTTCATGTAGCTGTAGCTGGTGCTGTTTCTGCTACAAGTCAATGAGGAAATCCTTGCTTGAACAGGTGGCTCAATCAGCGATATCATTATGTGGTGGCTTTGTACTGGTTGATTGAAGAGTAGTTATATAGATCACTGGGCTTAAACAAGCAATGATGCATAATGTACGTGTTACAGCAATCAGCAGGTTCAAATTTCCAAGCTACTTTTGGCCTGCTCATTTGGAAAGCTATCAGATATACATTGATTTTATGAAATTAGGTCAAGACGCACAAACAACATAGATTTTTAGATTATTTCCTAGCTTTGCAGTTGAAATGCAGTGAATCACAATGGTGAAATAATTAAATAAAAGTATTACATATTCAGAAAGAACAATGTTAAATTTTAGCCCTCTGACATAAGCTTTTATTTTATAACAGATTGATTTTTTTTAGGCTTTAGGTTTTTTTTTTTTTACTTTGCTGCTGTTCATCTCTAAGGACAGTTGTGATTTTTACTTGGTCTAATCAAATGGGAGAGGAGGCAGAAGCTGATGGTGCGAAATCAGCTACATTGAATACGCCTGTCTTATTGATTGACAGCATTGAAGTTAGAATGTAGAAGCTGCATTGTCATAAAATCCTCTAATATCCGACTTTATACCTCCTCTCTTATTCTGATGTTGCCTACATCAAAGATATCTCTGTGTGTGTTCATGGGTTTGAAAGATTTAAAGACAATACATCACTTTTTTTTTTTAAGAGTTTCAGTAAGCATTACTTGTGTATGTGGCCTTATCAATATAAGATAGGAGTGTATATAATATGTACTTCCATATGCCAAGTCAACTAAAAATGTGCTGTCTTCACAATTTCTCACTTTTATGCAAATCCACTTACTTTTCCCATGAATCCTCCAGTTCCTGAAAGTTCCGTCAACTCAAGGAGATGAGTACATATTGATTCAGCAGTCGCTCATCAGAGGAGTTTACCTGAGATGAGATAGGGAAATGTAAGTTGGTTTGCATTAAACACTCTGGTTACGGCTTTTCAGAAGGTATTTCTATTACTCTAAGTGATTGTGTGTGTGTTTGTGAACCATGCATGTAAATATCTTGCCATTAATGGGTTCTAGAAGAGATATCCTAATTCTGAGTGTCTACAGAACCTCGCAAAGGCATTATTTCCCCCAATTACATGCTTCAATGCTATGTATGCATCATTTATATTGTGTGATTTGTTAGAATGAAAGTTCAAGATATATCTAGGGTTTGGGTAAGACTACGGTTTCTTTAAGCTTTGGTCAGCACCGATATATAGATATCCTGGTCTGCCCTGACTGCCCAACACTCCCAGGTTGCAGCTCCTATTTGCATCAGCCGCCATTAATTTAGCCCCTCTCCTTATATTAAAGAAACACTATAGCATTAGGAATAGAAACCCGTATTCCTAACACTGTGTCTCTGTCCCTAGTGGTATTATGTGCAAGCACCCACCCTCCTGCACTATAAAAATTATCACATTTTCTGGCTTTGTTCCTGCACTAAAGCTACCTCAGTGCTGCTCACCTCTCAACCTCCTTCAATGACATGGCTTCCTCCACGATTGTCCAATTAATGTTCTCTTAATAGAGCTTCTTATGGGGACCTCCATGTCAAGTGACCGAGTTTTACTCAGTAATGTCGAAGTGCCAATGGTGGCTGCCCGAATGTCTTATTTTGCAGGGTTAAAAGGCCAAGACCACTGCACCCTGACCATTTCATTGAGATTGATTGAGAGTGATCTGGGTCAATGTAGTATCCCTTAAATATAGTGGCAAAGAAGATGGGGTGACAGATTATCTCTGGTTCTGTCTCTTCAGTGCCTATTCTGCCATTTAATGGCGAGCTCCTGGCCTGGGAGTATAACTACCACATTCAGTTCATGTGACCCAATTAGCAATGCAAGTTTTAAAATGCTCACTAAAATAACAGGCTGATTTCTTTACATGTGTGTACATATAGCATGATCATAAATATGGGTATTTTGCAAAAAAAAAGCAAGCATAGAACGGATTGCATTTGATGTTGTCTTTACCTAGTTTTTTGAGATTGCAGCTACACTCCAGTGCCTTTGTGCTAATGTTTATAAATGCTATGTTCTTTATCGGAAATGTATAATATCATTCTATTGTCTCTACTGATGGAAAATGCATATATATCTTGATGGGTATCCCCAGAAACAAACCCCTGTGGGAAACATTTTTAATTTTTTTCTTTTAAAGTTCCGTGAGAGCGTGAGGAATGCAATCGATAATGTAATGCTATTAAGTCCCACTGTTGCAAAATGAAAACCATCACAGAACATCACACAGGAAAGTGCTCACATTTTGTTCCCCCAATGAATTTATACTATTACAGTATTGATTCATTTTTTCACACAATGAGCAGTGATTATCACTGTCTTTGGTCTCCCACACTGCTACATAATGACAGAAAAGAAAAAGGACATTTCATAATGATTTTAAAGCCCGGCCCTCTTACATAGCCAGTTTCAAACCCCAGAATGCATTGCAGGTTTATCCCATTTATGAAACACAAAGACTGACAATTCTAGTCTCTGTGCCTTCTATCTGTCTTTGTCTGAGTCAACTGTGTTTTAATCTCCTTTGTCACTGAGCCCTGAGTTGCTTCCTTCTTTAACGTTTCTCATGTTCTGTTTCTCATGTCGTTTCTAAACATTTCCTCCTCCTCCGTTCTCCGACTCAGTGTCTTTACCTTGCCATTGATCCCTTGTTCTCTTCGGCATATACCTGTATCCTTCATTCATCTCAGTTATTCTGCTTCATTCTTATTATTCACCCAGTTGACCTGTATTTACCAAGCTACATTAAGTCAGAATAACATAGCATTAACCTTAATTTGCATCAGATTAACTGCAGCATGGCATTAATAAATGAAAATAATTCTGTGTCAGCAGAGGGTAACAGAATTAGAACTAGTGATCATCCTCACTCAATTATATGTTGATCCATACACAAACATAATTACATTAAAAAAAAACCTGCAATCTCTGTTGTACATGGAGCATCGCTATAGAAGAGGGAATACAGTCATAGCCATTCACTACTCCCTCACACACTCAGTTCTCCTACCATCCCTATCTAACTGGAGGACTCTGAGTCACATATAATCCATATGGGGCAATTGTTTGGCCTACAGCCTAAAAATACAATTGGTGTGCTTATGTATTATAATTGATTTGAATGAGTTAAGCTATTGTGCTTCTCTCTTTTCCTCCCACTATCAATGGCTGTTTCATTTTAAGTATTTTTTTATGCTGAGATCAAATCAGCCTCTGTAAATACAGCAGCTTTGAAATGTTGTATTTGCAAAGACACCGCATTTATTTCACCCCCATTTCAGCAATGGTTTTTTTTTTAATACTATTAGGCATAGGGAAGTTATAAATAATAATACAAAAAAATTGTCAATGATAAATGCTGATACGTAATTCAAAGATAATGATATTTATTTATTTTAGCATTAAAATAACTTCGAGGCAACAAAATGGAGAAGCACAAGACAAGGGGTCCGAGGTATAAGTGATAAAGAATCACTTTCTAAAGAGGTTTAAGAGAAATATACTCTAAACATAATTCATGAGCAAAGTTTATTTAAAATTTATTTTTTTAAGAATCCATGAAAAAAGTGCATCCACTCATGTTACATACTTTAAGTTATACACCATCTGTAATATCTTGGGCCCTCTGACTTCCTGGCTTCTAGTTTCTCAAGTCCAGAAATAAAGAATGATAAAGTATGATAAATAATCCACATAACTTAACAACAGATAGTCAGGATATAGATTAGCTCAAAATCTCCCAAAATACTAAAATTAACTTTGCCAGAACAGCTTTTTGGCTAAGTTAAAACTGACTGTCACCTACCAAACTACACTAATAAGTGTCCCTATCTTGTTTATATTCTGTCTGCTCTTTTGATTCTAACATATATTATTTTATAATAAAAACAGCCTGGGAAAGAGTAGGCATAAAATATTTTGGAAATAGTGCATTATGGAATGTAAAAATCCCTACTGGAGATAAGCAAGATGTTCCATGTTAAAAGTTATCATCACTCACCAATAAAAAAATAAAAGTTCCAATAAATAAGTAAACTCTGTTAACAAACAGCAACAGCCGGTAATAAATTGTTAAAATCCTCCACCAGTATAAATTCGGGGCCAAGACAACTGACATCTCAAGAGCCACCAGCTATACATTATAGGTCTTTTATGAGAACTCTGTAATGGTCAAGTGTGCTGATTGCTCTTGAACAGAGAAAGGCAGATTTTAGATAGTGCCGTTTTAATGTTTGCCCCTCTCGTGATTGTGTATCATCACACATCAGAGCCGCCCGGCTTCCCAAAGCCGCTTAACTAAATAAAAATGTGTTGTAACTTTGTCAGAAACATTGATCAAAATCATGGTAAATTTCAAAGTGATGGTAACTTAACAACAGAACATTTTTTCCCAACAGTCCTCAATCCATTGTGAAATTGTGTCACAATGGTGTACAGTATCTGGGGAAACCAGATAAGAGTCAACATAAAGTGCATTGTTAGTGCATTATTTACCTCACTAACACTGTGAGAGGACAATTCTGGGCATGTAGGCCCATGTGTGAAAACATGCATTTTGCACATGACCCCCCTATAGCCATGCTTTGTTTCCTGACTGGCAGACCCTCCTCAGGCCTAACCACGCCTACCCCAATTACTTATCTCCCAGTGCTTACAGATATGGATTTTTAAAGTATTATTTAATAAACCATATATATCGTGTGTGTGTGTGTGTATATATATATATATATATATATATATATATATATATATATATATATACACGATACCAGTAGAGAGCACTCGGGAGTCTTTCAAGGTAAATGTCATCTGTTGCTTTATTGAGCAATTACAAATTCACACAACGTTTCAGTCGACGTTTCAGTCTGTAGAAGACTTTTTTCAAGACAATTGTATATGTGAGATGGATACCTTATATACAAAAAATGCAGGTGTTCTATTTGGAGGTGAACAGGTGAAATGTAACAACGGATCAGAGTGATGTCATTAATGACGTAAACATGTTTGAATTATGTAATAAATTGAAGTTAACCCTATGTGTAACTGGTATGTGAAACTTACTCTCGTGTAGATAAGTCAGAAAGTAATAAAAGATAAATAACTATAAAAATAAAGTATATACAAATGTTTCAACCCTAACCAAGGTAACATAGATACATAGTACATATCGTCATTAGCTAAATATTAACTCAGTTATATAGCAAAATATTGTCAGTGCAATTTTGAAGCATTACTTCCATCATGGAGTTACGGCAAATAACTGTATTATATTAATGCATTCTGTAAAACATAGCTCAATCATATATTATCTTCTAGGTAAAAAACAATATAATGAGTTCTTCTCGTTTAAACCAGATGGTGATAATGTTTCCAACGTGTATATCCTGAAAGCCTCACGTCTGAGTAACAGGTTATCATGATCTCCTCCTCTGGGTGAGATGGGTATGTGATCTATTCCCATAAAGCAAAGTGAGGACAGGCTATGTCCAATCTCAAGGAAATGCCGGGCGACTGGAGTGCTCGCAGTGCCGCTCAGTAGTGCTGAACGTATAGTAGATCTGTGACCCCGCATGCGTTCCCTTAGGTCATTAGATGTCTTGCCCACGTAAGTGAGACCACAGGGGCATATAATTCTATGCACAACATGTGTGGTCCTGCACGTAATCCAGTGTTTAATTGTGTACACCTTTCCAGATTTTGGGTGACAGAAGGTTTTACCCGGTATCACAGAATTGCACGCCAGACAGTTCAAACAACGAAAACATCACTTTCTGTAATGACTGTGTTGTGGACACTATATCTGTGTGCATCAAATAGTCTCTCAGATTTTTCCCTTTTCTGTAACTCATAATGGGATGTTTTTTAAATACAGAAGGCAGGGATGAGTCATTGAATAGAACGTGCCAATTTTTTTAAAGGTATCTCTGAGTTTTTGGGACTTTGGATGAAATGCCTGAGGGAAGATGAATCGATCACCGATGTCTTGATGAATCCTGTTTTCTGCAATTGATTCTATTGCCTTTGTGTATGCCACATTCAAAACCGTTTTTGAATATCCTCTTTGTAGGAATTTTTGGAACATGTCCTGAATCTGTATCTTCGCCCGGCTGTCATCTGAGTTATTGCGCAATACTCTTATGAATTGGGAGATAGGCAGTGACACTTTTAGTTTTTTAGGATGGAAACTTGTTGAATGCAGAATAGTGTTTCTATCCGTTGATTTAGAAAATAAAGTATAGCCCAAGCGATTGCCTGAGATGAAAATTTGAAGATCCAGTAAATTGATATTATTCATACTCTACTGGTAAGTGAATCTCACAGGTGTAGGAAGTGAATTCAGTGTGTGCATCATGTTAACAAACTTTTCCTCTCCACCAGTCCATAGAAGAAGGACGTCATCTATAAAGCAGAGGTATTGTAATATATGTTCTCCATAAGGCCCAAGGATCTGTTGTTGCTCAAAAACAAACATGTATGTGTTTGCATACATTGAGGCCATAGGAGCCCCCATTGAAGTTCCTGTCTGTTGTATATAGAATTTTGTTTCAAATCTAAAATAATTCAAAAAGTTCCAGTATATACTCCAGAGGGGGATTCACCCACTCAGTAAAATTCTGTAGAACTTCCTTGATTGCTAGTATACCATCATTGTGTGGGATTATTGTGTATAAGCTAGACACATCAATCGTTGCTAGTAAAATCCCCTCTGCCAGTACTCTGATGTTGTTAAGACGTTCAATAACAGCTACACTATCTTTGACACAGGTAGGCAAAGACAACACTGCAGTTTTAAATATCTTGTCCAGCCATTTACCGATGGGCTCCAATAAACCACCAATTGCTGGGACTACAGGTCGTCCTGGGGGGTGAATGGGGTCCTTATGCACTTTTGGAAGTGTGTACAACACCGGACACCTGGGGTGAGTTTCATGTAAGTACTCAAATTCTTGTTGTGCTATATAGTGGTTTTCTACCACTCTGTAGTGTTGCAAAAATAGTTTTCCCAAATTCCACAGTTGGATCTATTTTAGAGCATTTGTACACTTTATCATCTGAAAGTTGTTTTAAAATCTAATTTCTATAGTCTTGATATTGCATCAAGACAATAGCCCCACCTTTGTGCGCTGGACGAATAGTGATGGTAGTCTCCGCAGCCAAGTTGTTAAGGGCATCCCTTTCAATTTTGGAAATATTGGCACCTTTTTTGGTCTTATTGAGGTAACGTCTGCTTTCAGATCTTAGGCTCTGTGAGAAGACCTTCAGGGAAGCGTTATTACTCGGTGGATCAAATAAACTATATAATTTCATAGTTTCTTGCTGTTCATTTACAACATTCTCTGGGCTAAATTTAAAGAAGTCAGCCAGTCTTAGTTTACGCTGGAATCTATATTGATCGACTTCCCATTCAAAGTCATTAATATCAGTGGTGGGAATAAATGACAGTCCTTTTGACAACAATGTGGTTTCAGGTATTGTTAATATTTTGCTTGATAAATTAATTATAGGGTTATCAATTACCTGCGAGGAGGTCTCCCTCTGATGCCAGTACGCCTTCGCATTCTGGCCTCGCCTGGCTGGTCTGTTTCGGGTAAATATCGATTTGTGTCGCTTATATTTCTTTGATGTGTATTCGTCAATACAAGTTCCTTGGTAAGGCCCAGGCCTTGCTCTAAAAATACTACATTGTTTGTTTCTCTTGCTTGTTTCAGTTCTTTGAGTGCTTTCTGGGCGTTGGCTAGTATGCTCTGTTTCAGACGCTGATTCTCCTGAATTATAATCTACAGTGGATGCCAGTGGTTTCCTTATTCTGGGTCTGTAAGGTCTTGTATAGGGTTGTGTACTTTCTCCCACAAGCCATTTGTATACCCTGTAATCAGTATAATCTGCATTCACTTTGTCCAATTTTTGACTTTTGAAACATATTAAATCTTTCTTATATTGTTTCAAATCCTCTGACAGTCAGTTAATAAGTGCATCACAATTAGGTGTAGTAATCAGCACTGTGTTTTTAAGTTCATAGTCAGATATCTTATATTTAGTGATTTTCACTTCTCAATGACTACCAGCATGAGATCCAAGGAACATTTGTTTAATACACCAATCCACTTGCGACAGACTTCTGGATTATTTCTACCAATAGTGGGAATATTCTTAATTCCAAAGCCTCTAGGGATTTTCTTCATACGGTAGTAGTCTGATAAATAGATTGCATGCAGTTCAAGATCTATTTCTTTCTGTTTAAGTTTCTGTAACTCACGGATAATATTTTTTGCATCCGATGATGCTCGTAAGTCAGCATCCGTCTGAAGCCACAATATAGCTGCGGCTTGTTCATCTGTGATCTGTATAACTTCAGCTTGTTCCAGGTAAGCTCCTGCTTTCGTCAGGAAATCCTCCATGATGATTCCCAGTGGTTAATAATTTCACCCCTGTGGGGCCCGGTGCATGGCTAGAAATTGGTTGAAATTTCTATAATATAGGTCCCAGCACTCAATGCTCCTGGTCTTTTAATGCTCCGGTGCTGTCTCCAACCAAATTGTATACAATACCAGTAGAGAGCACTCAGAATTGGAAACATTATCACCATCTGGTTTAAATGAGAAGAACTCATTATATTGTTTTTTACCTAGAAGATAATATATGATTGAGCTATGTTTTACAGAATGCATTAATATAATACAGTTATTTGTCGTAACTCCATGATGGAAGTAGTCCATATCGTATAATGCTTCAAAATTGCACTGACAATATTTTGCTATATAACCGAGTTAATATTTAGCTAATGACGATATGTACTATGTATCTATGTTCCCTTGGTTAGGGTTGAAACATTTGTATATACTTTATTTTTATAGTTATTTATCTTTTATTACTTTCTGACTTATCTACACGAGAGTAAGTTTCACATACCAGTTACACATAGGGTTAACTTCAATTTATTATGTAATTTAAACATGTTTACGTCATAAATGACATCACTCTGATCCATTGTTACATTTCACCTGTTCACCTCCAAATAGGATCACTGCATTTTTTGTATATAAGGTATCCATCTCACATAGACGATTGTCTTGAAAAAAGTATTTTACAGACTGAAACGTTGACTGGAACGTTGTGTGAATTTGTAATTGCTCAATAAAGCAACAGATTAAATTTACCTTGAAAGACTCCTGAGTGCTCTCTACTGGTATCGTATACAATTTGGTTGGAGACTGCACCGGAGCATTAAAAGACCGGGAGCATTGAGTGCTGGGACTTGGGACGTTTGTGTGTGTGTGTGTATATATATATATATATATATATATATATATATATAAGAGTTTGTTGCAAGTCAATACTCACAGTTTTGTACGTAGGTGGGTATGGCACAAAGACAAAGGTATAAATATTTTAAAGACGAATTAAAAAGGTCAGCTAAAAGGAGAATTTCCTAGCCCAAGCCATTGCTTTACTTAAAGGACCACTATAGGTACCCAGACCACTTCAGCTTAATGAAGTGGTCTGGGTGCCTGGTCCAGCTAGGGTTAACCCTTTTTTTTTATAAACATAGCAGTTTCAGAGAAACCAAAACAGTAGACAAGTTCTGGCATTTAAAAAAAAGCTATAACTACACACACATGCACATATATCTATATTTTATATTGAAGAGAGTGTTTAAGAGAGAGATAAGCGGTTAACCATCTTTGTTAATCTCCCATAAAAAAAGTGGACGCACTTTTAAAAAGACAATCATAGACAATTCTATTTAAATGAAAAAGCTTACTGTTCTAAGTGTCCATATCGTGTTATTTATAATAACAACAGCCTGGAATAGTGAAGATGTATTTTGGAAATAATGTATTAAGGAATGTAAAAATCTAAAGATGTTGTCAAAGAATAGGAATTAAACCATCCAATGTTAAAGTAGTTATCATCACTCAGCAATGAAAAATAAAAGTTCCAATAAATAACTAAACCTTGTTAACGAACAGCAACAGCAGGTAATCAATTGTTAAAATCCTCCACCAGTACATCTCCAGGGCCAAGACAGCTGACATCTCATGAGCCACCAGCTATAAATTATAGGTCTTTTCCGAGAACACTGTAATGGTTAAGTGTGCTGATTGCTCTTGCACAGGGAAAGGCAGATGTTTGATATTGCCGTTTTATTTTTTGCACCGCACGTGAATGTGTATCATCACACATTGGAGCCCCCTAGGTTTCCAAAGCGGCTTAATTAAAGAAAAATGTGTTGTAACTTTGTCAGAACACCTGTGTGTTCCCATCAGAATCGTGCCCAAATTAAAAGTGACTGTCATTTTTGGGTCACCGTGACCTTCTATAAAACGCCCAGTTCTCAAAGACAAAACAAACTGCGTGTGCTGATTTACTGGAAATATTAATATACACATAAACATGAGAGACGTCTTCTTTAGATGACTTCATTTCTAATGTAACAAGAAGTTCAATAAAATGTTGTGTTAATGTAGCTCTGATACAGTGAATTTATTGTTAACGCTCTATCAAAGTGTATACATTTGTTTTTATTATAGATGACCAGATGTCTCTTTTAACCTTTATCGAAAATGAACACCAAGAGCACTGCATGATAACAATTGCAGACTTGCATGATGTATTTATAAAGAGGACATTTGATCAATATAATAGTACACTCAAAATTGTTTATTTACTAAAGCGTTTGTTATACTAAGTTGACAGCCAAATTGCAATATGTAGGACAAAAAGCATTTAGGTCGGGGAGCACAAAAAGAAAATGTGGAGGATGTAGGAAATGTTTTTAAATGGGAAGGAGGAATATATGAGACAATGCCAGACTAAAAAGAGTATCACGAAAGGGAGAGGAAATTGCAATGTGGGAAGCTGCCTATTGGTCAGTCATGACAGATATTGTTGGATCAATGGGTGCCTGATCCCCCATCGCAGTAGAAACCCTCTTCACATACAGTCATGGAAAAAAAAAGAACACCCTCTTTGAATTCTATGGTTTTACATACCAGGACAGAGCAATCATCTGTTCCTTAGCATGTCTTCTAATATCACAAAAACATGTGATATTTTACACCATGTCATGATTTTTTTAACAAAAATAAAGATATGAATGAAAATCAAGTGCACCTTATGATTTAATAACATATAGAACCACCTTTAGCAGCAATAGCTTGAAGTAATCATTTTGAAGTAATCATTTTCACATTCTTGTGGAGGAATTTTGGCCCACTCCTCTTTACAATGTTGCTCCAGTTCATTGAGGTATGCTGACAATTGTTTATGCACAGCTCTCTTAGGGTACCGCCACGGCATTTCAATCAGGTTGAGGTCTGGACTTTGACTGAGCCATTGCAAAACCTTGATTATTTTCTTTTTCAGCCATTCTGTTGTAGATTTTCTGGGTGCTTGGGATCATTGTCCTGTTGCATGACCCAATTTCATCCAAGCTTTAACTGTTGGACAGATGGCCTCACATATGACTATAGAATACTTTGGTATATAGAGGAGTTCATGGTTGACTCAATCACTGCAAGGTTCCCAGGTCATGTGCCTGCAAAACAAGCCCAAAGCATCACCCCTCCACTACAGTGCATGACCGTTGGTATGAGGTGTTTGTGCTGATATGCTGTGTTTGGTTTTCACCAAACGTGGCACTGTAAATTATGGCCAAACATCTCCATTTTGGTCTCGTCTGTCCAAAGGACATTGTTTCAGAAGTCTTGTGCTTTGTTCAAATGCAACTTTGCAAACCTATGCCATGCTGCCATGTTCTTTTTAGAGAGAAGAGGCTTTCTCCTGGCATCCCTTCCAAATAAACCATACTTGTTCTGTCGTTTTCTAATTGTACTGTGATGAATTTTAACATTAAACATGCTAACTGAGGCCTGTGGAGTCTGAGATGCTATTATCCTGAGCATTGCACGGTCTGATCTTGGGTGAATTTGCTGGGACGTCCATTTAAGGGAAGATTGGCAACTGTCTTGAATATTTTTCACTTTCAATAATCTTTCTCATTTTAGAATGATGGACTCTAAATTGTTTGGAAATGGCCTTGTAACTTTTCCCAGTGTAATGGGCAGCAACAATTGCTTCTCTAAGATCATTGCTGATATCTTTCCTATTTGGCACTGTGTTAACACACACCTGAATGCTTCCGACCAGCAATTGAACTTCAGCTTTTATAGAGGTGGTCACATTTGCTAATGATCAATTAATCAAGGGCATTTGATCAGTAGCACCTATCTGCTATTTTGTCTCAATCCTTTTGGAAGCAGCAAGGGTCTCCATTTTGGCTTTATTTTTCTTAAATAAATCTTGGCATGGTGTTGTTGTGTCATGTGTTGTTGTTCATCTGAGTTTGTATTTACCTAATTTTAAGACCAGCTAAGACACAGGTGATAGTAATTATGTCCAGATATGTAAAACCATAGAATTCAAAGAGGGTGTACATTCTTTTTCCCATAACTATGTAAAATCCATACTTACCTTACCTAAATATATGAACATTGGAGAGAATGTTCCATAACCGTTGTTACTATCTATAATCCTTTGAGTATTGTGTATCATTATTTTTCCATTACCTTTAACTGATTTTTCATGTGCCACATGGGTGCACAATAAAATTTAGGCTGCATAACCCTCTGGCACATTAACACCTGTGAAATGAGAATACCATTTAATTTTTTCATGTATGCTGTCCTTCCGATACCCTCAAGTACTCATATTTTGCCCAGGAAATAGGTCAATAAAAAAGTAAAACTACAGCAGAAGCAATATGGCTACAGTAAAACTTTGAAACACAATTGCCTTTTAGACCTAGATGTGCTAATCTCACTTTTTCTACTCTTTGTGGTTTTTTTATTTCCTAGTTAATCACAGTGGTCTATAAAGTTCCCCAATGGGCATTATCTTCCATGGAGACTGACTCACAAATGACTCAGTTTAGCACTGGTTCAGTAGACTTTGTACTATCTTAAAATAACCAATACAACGTACTTAGCTTTTAACACTTTCCTAGAAATGGTCTCTGAAAATGAAAATTTCTCTGAGGTTCACAAAAAAGCAATGTATGTCAACTCACACCACATATATGCTATTTGTTAAAATCATAGATCCAGCCGTGCTCAGTGTGCCACCATCCTAGAACACTAAACAAAACTCAACTCTAAAAGATAACAAAATGTACCAAAACAAATTAACGACAACAAAAAGTTAACATAAACCCCATGTAAGCATTGACAGACAAAAATAATAATATCAAAAGAAAATAAGAAAAATAAATCCTATTTCAGATTTGATGATCAAATATATTCTTTTTACATTACCAAAATCATTCATTTTTTGACGCTATTTCTATGATTTGACCTTCTCCCCTTCTGGATATTTTATCATTCTTTAGTGATTTTATGTAGGTCAAGCACTATTTTAACAGATTGTATTAGTTAGACCTTAGAAGATATCTGCAATGAAGCATCAATACATCTACTTCAATTTCACTTTTACAGCATCCTGCTGGCTCTCTCCAGCATCACATAATATACCACTGATCAAGATTGTCGCTTTGGGATGAATGTGACAATGTGAACATGAAACGTATAAAAACATAAGAGGTTTGTAGTACTGGCAAAATCAAACCCTGTCCTCCGTGTTTCTCATTACAATCAAGAGTCAATAGTCCTAAGCATGAACCTGCTCGAACTGGTGATGTGGGGCTAAAACTCTGAGCAGCAGGAGATTCATTGGATCATCTCGTCTCGACCGCACAAAAACTGCAAAATTGGCACTGCTGAGAATAAATAGAAGTTCACAAATCAATAGGAAGGCCATGTGTTAGTCAATTGTTCAGTGCTGTGCCTCTAACCCTTTTATACCCACAGAGATCTGCAGTGTCGGATATACTAGGAGAGGTTCAGCCTCAAATCTTTCAGTGAACAGGTTTATGGTGTACAAGAAGAATGAGGTCATTGGAGCCATAATATGAGTTGTTAGGGGGCAAGGGCATATTGAGAAGGATGAGCTTAGATGGCAGTGGTAACTCAAGGGTTTTAGGCAATCTTTTCAAAGGGTTCATGGGGTAGGCTGCTGACGCAAACAATACATTTAATTGTACACAAATTTGAGAATGCAATAGATCTGTTCACGTGTTTGTTTAAAACAATGTATATGTATAGTAATGTCTCCTCCGCAGGTATTAGATCAACGGGGAGATCTAAGCAGCTGTGTTATCTTCTAGTATTGTAGAGCTCTGCACATGTCACCCTTTATCCTCACCATTATTAACATGTTCATATTCTGTAATCATCACAGCAAGAATATCTGATCCTTCACATTATGTCACCATGTACTTCTGTATATTGTACAAGTATTATATTCATTATCACAGTGCATGGATGTAAAGATGTGAAGAGTTTGACAGAGGAGGAGGCAGGGGTCAGCTGCTCATGGTGCTATCTCTCACTAAAGTACAGTTGGATTCTATGATGGTGTCAGTGTGAGGTCCACTGTAAAGAAAGCAGCACTGTGTTCAGACAACGCAATCCTTGCTAAATCTAAGCTCTTTACATAAACTGGTTCACGTGTGTGTCTTACATTTAAGTGATCTAATGAAAATCTAATTCTAATGCCGTGGGTAGTTAAAAATTGAATATTTTCACATTGGACAAAGGGGGTAAGTGGAGTGCCTCAGGGTTTGGTCCTGGATCAACTTCTCCATAATCAGTTAATAAATTGTCTTGGAGTGGACATTGAAAGTCATGTGTCGGTGTTTGCAGATGACACAAAAGTAGGTGAGATACTACAGTATGAACATGATATAACTTATTTTCATAGGGATTTGGCTAAATTGGGGAACTGGGCACAAAAGTGGCAGATGAGATTCGATACCGATAAATTCAAAGTGATGCATATTAGAATAAGGAACCCACAAGCAAATTATACATAAATGAGATTGAATTAAGGATAACATCAAATGAAAAGGACTTTGGAACAATTATAGATAACAAACTAGGCAACAGTATTGATTCATGTGATCTAAATATAATTTTGCATCCCTTTATAAATCAGTGGTGATACCACACTTTGAATATACAGTGTAATTTAGGGGATCAGTTTAAAAATAATATTGTAGAACTAGAAAAAGTGCTGAGGATGTAAAACATATGTTATGAAGAAGGGCTGGAAAAAGAGGATTTGTCTCAGAGTAGATATGCAAGTACTGCACAAATACATACAGTGTTAGTACAATAGACTAGGTGCTAACCTGTTCATTATACAACAAACAAGAGTTCATCCACTTTAAACTGGAAGAAAGGTTTGTTGCTTACAGGAGAGAAAAGGGTTATTTACAATGAGAATAATAACGATTTGGAACTCTCTATCAAACGAATTTTTGATCAATTTCTGTAGATATATTCAAAAAATGCCTGGATGCTTTTTTAAAAACAACAACAAATATTCAAGACTATAATTAACATGTAATAAACATGTATGGGGATGGGTTCCTGATCCAAGGTTGTTGGTCAAAGGAGAAATTTGATTGCTATTATGGAGTCAAGAAGGATTTTTTGTTCTCTTTTGCGGCATAATTGGCCGTAGCTTCAAATTTTTAATTTTTTTGCCTTCTCGATGCACAGCATTAAAACATGCATTTTATATGTTGAACTCAATGGACTTCAGTCTTTTTTAATTTTTTTTAAACCTAGATTACTGTGTATCTAATTCTGGAGTGTTTGGTGGACCGTAGTAGTTCAGTAGTGTGAGACAAGCAAAAACTACTATTTTTGTATCTTAACTGCTGGGTTAGCTGTATAAGGTGTGATATCAATGTGCATAGTTGAAATCAAAATCCAATCACATGATTGGAAATATATTTCTCCTTAATATGTGTTTGTCCATTCATTCATACCTTGGTAATCCCACTCTAACTAGGCATGGGGCATAGTGATTTTGTATGCACAAGCTCAGTGATTTCTAATCACTCTGAAACAACCACACTAGGCAGAGGATATTACCTCTTACTTAACAGAGGGGGAGGTAGTGTAAACGATGGCAGTGAGGTTGCCATGAGAGTCTCCTATGTCCCTCTTCAACTTTGTTGTATCCCAAGACCCAAGATATTTAAGGAAAGGATCTTAATGACATGATATATAATTTCAAAATATGTATAGAATCTAATTAATTGGTCTCCATATGTTGTTAAACTGCAACTCCCCCAAGATACTTGTCAACTTTCTGTACAACCAACTAGGTCACTATCTCTTATTCATAGTTATTTCAATACATGTCTTTTCAGCAGTTCTGGAATTTGAAATCCTGGATTACTCTTAAATGGAAATGGTCACTTCTCTGGAAATTATGCCATTGAGTAAAACTGTGAATATAGCCTATAACGTATGCTAACAGAAAGAAGTGAGTGGGGATGTGGCTATTTTGAGAAATTTTAGGTGACTTATTGATAACAATTTATGCAACTAAAATATATTTTAGAAAAATAATGTTACCTTATTACAGATTCTGCTTATCACATTTATTGTAGTTTAAAGGGACACTCCACTGCTCAAATACATTTTTTTTAAGTAGATATACGCTCAATGAAAACATGAATGCATTTAATTATAATTTTTTCACTGTGGGTTATATCTAAAAAAAAAAAAAAAACTTGCTAAAGCTGCAGATCTCTTGTCCTGAAAAATCCCAGGTCTGTGTTTGGCACCTTTTGATTGTTAGAATCAATATTTCTGTAATAACTCAAGTTACATAATTTGTGACATACAATGACATACAAGAGCTAAAGGGGCTAAAACCCGTAATTTGGCCTCTAAACAGTTTGTGGAAGGGGGCCAGTTGATATCAGTGCTTCATTGAGATGCTTAAGAGCATCATCAGTGCTCTGTTCATGGTTAGTGAGAAAATTATATAATATAGAAATGATGTAGATATATCATGTCAAATCTCCACCTCTCTGTTAGTATAGAGGTCATTGATGACCTAAGTATTTCTGCAATGATGCTACGCCCTTGGACAGTGCCACTTTAATGCACCATATTTGAAGTTAATTATAGACTGTGTAGAGCAATGCTGTCGGCACTACTTCTTCTGGGTCAGTATGTATGTTTGTCTGTCATTGTGTGTATGTGTGTGTCTCTGTCAGTGTGTGTGTGTGTGTGTGTCTGTCAGTGTCTGTGTCTCTGTCAGTGACTGTCAGTATGTGTGTCTGTGTGTGTCAGGATGTGTGAGTCTGTCAGAGAGTGTATGTGTGTCTGTGTCTACGCACCTGTCCCCCTCTACGCACCTGTCCCCCTCTAATCACATGAGAAAGTTATTTTTATTGACTTTTTTCCCTGCTATCATGGCTGAAAGAATCAGTCTTTATGATCTCAACTAAGGGAGGGTATTGCACATGTGTTAATCAGCATCTCCTCATAGAAATGCAGTGCTTTTGGTGTCTATAGTGTCCCTTAAGAATTGCATTTTTCTTGTTGAAAATTAAACTTAAAATTAGGTTTTAAAAAAATGGCTCCTAACTTTTTTAGCTGGCTCCTAAATTCTAAACAAATTTGTCAAGTCCTGGGTAGAGGTCAGGGTTCTGTAGCGGACAGTCAAGTTGTTCCACACCAAACTCATCCAACCATGTCTTTATGAACCTGCTTTGTGCACTGGGGCACAGTCATGATGGAATAAAAAATAACCTTCCTCAAACTGTTCGTCCAAAGTTGAAAGCATAGCAGTATTCAAAATGTCTTGGTTTGCCAAAGCATTAAGATTTCTCTTCACTGGCCCAACCACTAAAAAAACAGCCTGGTACTATTATCCTTCCTCCACCAAACTATACAGTTGACACAATGCAGGCAGGTAGATAACATTCTCCTGGTATCCACCAAGCCCAAACTCGTCCATCAGACTGCCCAGTAGAGAAACATGATTTGTCACTCCACAGAACACGATTCCATTGCTCCAAGTGGCTTTACACCACTCAATCCAATGATTGCCATTGTACTTGGTGATGTCATGCTTGCATGCAGCTGCACGGCTATGGAAACCCATTCCATGAATCTTCTGCCACACAGTTTTTGTGCTGATATCAGTGCTAGTGGAAGTTTTATACCTTTTTAGCCACGGAATCAGCAGAGCATTGGCGACTTTTACCCATTCAGTGATCCCATTCAGTGACATTATGTGGTCTTCTGCTTCATTGCTGAGCTGCTGCTGTTTATAAATTTTTCCACTTTCCAATAATACCACTTACAGTTGAATGTGGAATATTTACAAGGGATAACATTTTATGAACTGACATTGCAAAGATGGCACCCTATCACAGTACCACACTGGTATTCACTGAGCTCCTCAGAATGACCCATTTTTTTCACAAATATCTGTAAATGGCTAAGTGCTTGGTTTTATACACCTCTGGCTGTGCATCTGATTAAAACATCTGAATTCAATAAATAAGTACGTCCCAATACTTTTGTCCATATAGTATACGTGAGGGCATCCTTTGGCTGAAGCCTCTGCTCTTTTTGCAATCTAACAACGTCTATGAGGTGTGTGATGAACAGAATTTATTGAGAAGTAAAGAATATTATAACGTGAGGCTGTTTGAGATAAATGAATGAATAATAGGCATTTGTTATACAAAGCTGTAGGGTTAATTAGATAAACAAATAATTACAGGACATTAAAAGTACATTCTGGACTGTGTTTACTCTACAAGGGCACTGCTTCTGCATGAGAAGGGGACTGTTTATTGTTTATGTGTCAGCTTTGGGGGTATTTTAATGTTATTTCAACTGTATTATATTGATTACATGATAAATCGTTAAACAGTTTGCAGTGCTTGCAATTTATCCATTAGCTACCATTATTCCAACAGGACTTCCTTATGGTAATCGAATGTAAAACCCTTTCAGTACCAAATTTCCTAGCATGGGAAGTTGCTGAATACTAGTAACAACTAAAAAAATTTTTTTTTTAGACACAAAGCCCCCATGCTACAATCATGACAAAAACGCTTTCTGGACAAATTCCACATAGCTAAGTATGATTTAGTTTAAACTGCCTCTTCACAAAATTGCAGGGAATGTTAAGTAAATTCTTCCTGGTGGAATATGTGCTGTCACCGAACAACCTCGATCAGTGACAGGATGGGAAAAATGCCAGAGCCCAGAGTAAGTGCCATTTCTAATCACATAGAGGAGGGCAAGCAGACCTGCCATCTGCAAATTCCATGTGAAGTGTAGGATGCATATGTGTGCTTATATCTGACTGATACTGAAGTGGACCTGCTTTTAATACCACAAGGAATGAGCTAGGCTATTGCAGCAAACGTTTATTTTGCTACTTACGAAAAAAGGGCATCTTGTATAAGAAAAAAGGATATATATGTCACTAAATTCCTATTATTTTTCCCCAAGTCACTTTTTTTTTAAAATTTCAACTCTTGTTAAAAAAATTTAGCCTCTGAAGCTAGATTATAGTTGACTGAGTGTGCTAGTTTCTGTGTCAATTGGTCTCAGCAGCACCCTTAAAGTGTATAAATATTTAGGTGAGTCCAACCTTTCTGCTCTATAAATAATACATGAATATACTCATTAATCTGTGTACTGCCATTTCCCAAGCAGTATATTTGATGCAATGATTTCTACCTTTTATTAAACCAGTAATTGCAATATTTCCAAATTATCTTGACAGAGCTATATATATCTAAATATTCTGTGCACGGTTATTAAGTAGCTCAAAATATTTAATTTAAATCTATTTATCTAACAAGTAAATACAACTTTAAAGTAAGCAAAAATAAATATTAGTACAATGGTGATCACCTCAAGAAGCCCCCAAACAGTTTAACCTCTAGTCCCCCCCTCCTGTACACTATTTCATGTAGCCTGCCTACGATTGCAAAATGGAAGCCAATTTACTATTGTAAGCTATAATTTTCTTAAGTAGTCCTGTGGTAAAATCCTTTTGCCTGTTTCCTTTGCTGCCCTTTTAAAGTGATCCCACACAGTTTCAATTATTAAGGTTTGAAGTTGATAGTTAGAATGTTCTGTATTCTAACATCCTTTCTAAGCAGGTTTGAGACCATTTATTTTGGATCATTATTATGTGTAAAGTGTAATTTGTTTTTGTCTAATTGATTTCATGGTGATACAGATTATGATTTGCTCAATTCTAAATGTGCCCATTTGATGGAACTGCCACTTTATTTCATTGAAACATTATCTGCAATAACATAGTTCATGACCACTTCCTATTAGACTTCTTCTTATGAGCAAAGTGTGTACTTTATTGCCAGTGCAATTGAGCAAGGACTTCACATAATAGTTTTCTGCACCTCTTTCTGCAGTTTGTGACCTCTAAATATTGTAAGTCCAATGCAAAAAAAAGCTTTTAGTGTCTTCTGTTGCTTTTGTTATCTTCAGCTTTATGGGTTTATTCAGATCTCTTTATGACAGCTTGTACATCAAATCTTGAAAATCCAATTAGACGGACTATTGAGAATTGCCTTGTTGGTGCAAAACTTAAATTTTTATCTGTCAAAAAATGTTAACTTTTCCAAACATTTCCTTAAAGAGACTCATTCATTTTACTTATTTGATGAAAAACGATTAATGCATGTTCACCATTTCTTATGTTTATTGATGAGTACTGCTCATTGCGTGATTTTTTGTGGGTATTTTATAGAAATTATAGAAATTGGTACAGATGAAAATCACAATATAAATTATTTCAAAAAGTACACATCAAAACAACGTGTTTAGACTGAAATAAAGGAGATTTAGTCTAAGGCAAAGGAAAGTTGTTTTTTTGTTGTTTTTTTTTACAATAAAAACAATAAGAATGTGGGATTCTCTACCTGAAAAGTGGTTTTATCAGAATCTGTACAGATGTTTAAACAGCAACTAGATGCATACTTGTAAAAACATAATAGTCAACAATATGATTTATAAAATGTGGGGTAATAGCTTCTTGATCCAATGAGACAGCTGACTGCCATTCTGGGGTCGAGAATTAATTTTTGCCAAGTTTGTTGCAAAAAGTTCTTTAAACTGTTTTTTTTTTTTTTTTGGCCTTCTTTTGGATCAACAGGAACAACAGATGTGAAAAGGGCTGACCTTGATGGACGCATGTCTCTTTTCAGTTATGTAACTATGTAAGAAATACTGGGTAATTTTGCTTATGCCAAGTGGATAGTTAAGCATTCTGGGAAATCTAGTTCACAAACATATCAGGCTCCAAGGTTAACTGTCAATACAACTGTTAAACCTCTGCAAATCACAGAAGAATGAGATGCAGATGATCCCGTCTAAAAGCAGCATGGATTGCATGGGAAAGCTTTGAGCAAGTTATCACATCA
The DNA here is from genome assembly GCA_933207985.1 of Pelobates cultripes. Taxonomy (NCBI): domain Eukaryota; kingdom Metazoa; phylum Chordata; class Amphibia; order Anura; family Pelobatidae; genus Pelobates; species Pelobates cultripes. The sequence continues at coordinate 204,175,787 of OW240912.1, read as the reverse complement.
GCGTGATACAACTGTTGGAAATAACTAAACACCAGACAAACTAAGACTGTCAAAGCTTGTCAAAAACCACAAATAACACAAGCATTACATGGTCAGAGAGAAAGAAAGGAACAAATGCATAAATGAAGAGATGCAGAGACGATTGTAAAGTGCTTGAAAGAACAAACATTTTTTGTTTTTTTTTATATTGTTTTAAATAGATTAAATGGATTCTCCAGTGCCAGGAAAACAAATCCCTCCCGCCCCCATCCCATGTCTCTGAAGAGGTTAAAACCCCTTCTGTCACTTACCTGAATCCAGTGTCGATGTCCCTCTGCGCTGGGTCAGGCTCTGCCCACTCTCCTCCCCCGCTGACGTTAGCCGGCGGGGGAGACCTAATGCGCATGTGTGGCAATGGCCGCACGTGCATTAGCCCTCCCCATTGGAAAACATTATTCAGTGCTTTAATATGGGGAAAACCTGCCGCTGGAGGTCTGTGAGAACGCCCAGCATCAGAAAACGGACCAAATGTCCATTATGAATCCGGAAGCCCTCTAGTGGCTGTCTGTTAGACAGCCACAGAGGGTAGACTTAGATCTGCAATGTAAACATTGTAGTTCTCTGGAAGGTTTTACATTGCACGACTAAGTGAAAAAAGGACACAGCACCCAGACTACTTCAATTATCTGAAGTGGTCTGGGTGCCTACAGTGTCGGTTTAAGGGTTTAGATCTATGATAAAATAGAATGTGTCATTAGAGGGGTCACTTCTAAATACCAGTTAGAGAGAGCCTATATATTTAATGTATGTGTATGCAAAGCTTATTTGTCTACAGAAGCACAAGCTTATCATTACAATAGAAACAGTCTGGGAATTATGCCCAGTTAGACATTTTGATACATTGTATTTCAATATCTCCTGAACAATGTTCTAGGCAAAAAGTCATGTGCCACAGAGGCCAACTGAATTAATTATTTTCTATTTTTAATAATATTGATTAAATCAGAGTATACACAAAGAGGTCATTGACTAGGAACTAAAAATTCAACAGGAAGAAATGTTGCTGCTGCTTATGGTTATTTTCTGGTAATGAGCAGAAAGTGGAACTTGGCAGGCAGTGAGGCGAAGTAGATGTGCTATGATTTAATTTAATTTTTTTTTTTTTTAAATGGGTAAATGAATTTTCCAAAAATGTGTTGTGTGTTTAAACGGTGCTCCATGCACCATTTATACTATTTCTATTTAAACTTAAAGAAGCACTCTGAACACTATAACCACTACTGCATGCTATAGTGGTTATGGTGCCAGCAGTATCCATGTGCCACCCTACTGTAAGGCGTCAAACTATTTTAGAACAGTTTGACTTATTATTTGGGGTCTATTAGGAGCTGCTACCTATCTCCACTTCTTCCAATCACTGATGCTCTCAGCTCATGAGTTCACCCTGCACTGCACAGCTTAGATCCAGAAAGCTAATAGACACTCCTGTTTAAGTAGTAGTTCCAAAATGGTTTGATTCCTTACAAATAGGGGGTACGATGGCACACCTGGGACCATAACCACTACAGTGTGCTGGAGTGGTTATGGTTCTTGGAGTGTTCCTTTAAAATGATAAGAAGCAATGGTTGTACTTACATTTTTTTTTTTTTTGTCAAACCAAGTTCACAGAATTCCCTGGTACTGGAAAAATGATTTGCTCATCTTGAGAAGCCATAATGGGGATTTTTCATTTCCTAATTATCTGTTCAAATATTTGTACTACCTGATCATGCAGCCTTTTTAGCTATGTTAAATTAAAGCTGACCTTTCAGCCCACCAAGATGACACATGCTCCTCTTCCAATTCAGTGTCATCATAAGGGTTAATAGTAATTTTAGCCACAGGGAAATGGTTAATAGAAATTTCACGTGGCCAAATCCTTCTTTTCTGCTGCTAACATTGCATAACATGAGAATTGAATTCGTGCTCATGTCTTACAAATATATGAATGGGAAAAATAGAGGAAGAATGTTAATTGGGTTCTCTCACTGTATAACATAATTGATGACTGAGATCAGCCAACAGTCAAGTTCCATGTAATTAGTTTTGAGAAAAGTGGCTTAAAGTGACAGTGAAGGATCATGTCAGCGTGTGTACCAATGTGTGTGTTGACTATCTTTACAAAAATAAGCCTATCCTTTCCTAAATGAAGTACAACTAAAGTATTTACTAACATGGACAAATGTTTCTCTTTCAGGAGACCAAGTTCAAGGTTTAAAGGAAGCTTGTGAGGGCCAATCCACAGTATTATGATATGGAGGAAACAAACTCATTTATATTAAGACACGTTGTAGATATTACAAATTCTATAAACTATTGCCATATTTGTAGTAATTGCATTATCATATAATGAAGAATGGTAGTTAGGGCTAAAGGCAGAGTTGCTATGTGGATAGTAAAGATGAAAATATCAGAATTGCCCTGTGACTTGTGCTAATATTGTATTACTATGTGCATTTAATTTAAATAGGTACTGTCTTTTTTAATGTAGCGATGTAAAAAAAAAACCTTAAACTGCAGAACTCCTTTCCGGTACTCATGCCCTCCCATTTATAAGAGCGATCAATCAGTTGATCATCAATGTCTACATGCATGTGATTGAAGATACTTCTGGTGGAAAGACTTGCTGAACGTTACAGAAACTCAAAAAAATTATTATTAAGTGTTCCTTACCATCTTCTCATTACTTATTTTAATGACCAATGTTTCAATAAAACATAATTTAGAAATATAGCTTGTTTATAATAAATAACTCTTATATTTTATGTGAATAGACTCTATGGTGACATACAATTTTGCCACAATTAAATAATCTAGATCATTTCTCATGCACATTGTATGCACATTTTTAAATTACCTTTTCCTTTCTCACTCATTGGCACATAAGTCAAGATCTACCAGTGATTGATGTGCTTTTGTTCTAGCAGGTAGTTTTGGTTCTCATTCAAGACGTGGATAAGGTTGCAGATGAAGGATATTGGGTCTGTCAGATCAGACATTTGGAGTAATGTAGACTTTTTTTTCTGGTACTTTGGTTCTTAAAGCATCCAATCTGGCTCAAGAAGAGATCAATAGCCTTTTTGGTTGCTCTGAAATTAATGTCACTTGTCCAGAGCATATTATTATCTTTTATATAGCACCAACATATTCCGCAGCGCTGTACAAATATACAGACACTTGTGAGTGTTTAGAAGCTGCCTGGTCTCTTCAGGCATTTTTTTACATCTGAGATGAGGACATTTTGTAGGATAACCGATACAATGGCTATACGGCTCTCTATGTCTAACGTAACATACCAAGATGATAACCTTTGTATGACAAACATACTAATGAAGTCAGTGCTTTTAGGTCTGTTTATCAATGTTTCATACGGTAAGTAGCTGTTGGTCACACAGCAAAGGCCAACTGTATGACAGCATGCTATTAGCACATGCAGTGTTCCACTAAAGGTCATGTGGGTTCTGAACAAAGCCTTGGTATTCCAGACAGCTAATTAACACAGTTTATTCTAAGTGTGGTTTAACCGTATGGCACTCCACTGGTTAACTAATTTATTTTCTTTCTACAATTCACTTGTCTGTGCATCTCTAAGAATTATTGACAAGTGCAATCCTGCTGGATCATTAATAATGCAATGCATGTAATTGAAGCGTTGGTTTAACTCTGTCAATGCCAGCAGAGAACAGTAAATCTTGCAGTTGTCATTAAACCATTGGGCACCGACAGAGTTAACCCATCACTTGACAGCAATATTTGTGCAGATAATTATTAACTGTTACCTGAAGTAGAGAACTCGAGGAATCAAGACAAGAGAGATGTTGGAAAAAAGCTGAGGGGTACCTAAAGCTTTAAAAAAAATGATAACGTGGAAAAGTGTGAATGCTCAGAAAATTAACACATAGTTTGCTTGTAGCTAACCACATATTTTATAGGGGTGATCACTCATGAAAACATTGCAAGTAACATCCAAATTATAAATATTCTAAGCTGAACTGTTACAAGAGGCATCAAAATTCCTCTACACTTTGTAGTTATTGCCAAAAAAAATATTATTATTATTATTATCTCCAGAGATCGTTCTGCTCCACCTAAATTGGCCGGTAATGACAAACGATTCGAAAATTATTCTTATTCATCTTTTTTTAGCAGCAAAAATTGTGATTGCGAGAGGATGGAAAAATGACAGAGAAGTTCCTTGGGATCAAGTTAGAGCCCAGCTTAAGTTTCAAATAAAAATGGAACTGTTGTTGAGCAAACAAAAATTAAGTAGGAAAACAACAATTTGGATGAAATGTCGGGAGAAGATTGATAAATAGAGTTTTTTTTTTTCCTTCTCTATATGAGGCTTGTTAAAAATTTAACCCCTACATAAATTTAAAGTGAAACCGGGATTGACTGTCAACACTTTGGACAATATAATATAAGATATAAGATACAAGATATACATCTTTACTCGATAAGTTTCTTCCCTTCTCTTTTGCTGCATTGTCTTGTCTATGTAGATATGTAAGTCTAAGTATTGTTCGTCTTTGGTTAATCGAAATGTATAAAGAAACTTCTTATGGATGTATGTTTCAAATAGGAAAATCGTTTCTTTACCATTTGTATGTAATTGTTGTATTGTATTGTTTATTTTATGGAGAAAAAAAAAGGGGAAACCTTTTTAATAAAGACTATTAAACAAAAAAAAATATTATTAAACATATGTGCAGATGTATACATTGTGGATATTCAAAAACAGCAGGAAGCTAAAGCCATGTGTAATATGTGTACTAACTGAATTCTCAAATAACAAGCAATCATGGAATGCTCTGGCAGCAAAATATGTACTTCATTTTCCCATTTATTGCTAATAAAAGCATGCTAACAGGCTAAGGAAAAAGTGCAAGGCAATAAGGGTTGAAGAAATTCCTACCTTCTAGTTATGGTGCTTACTAAACAGGATGAGAATAGCTGTGCCAATAAAATACACATTTCTCTCTTATTCCACACAAACACCAAAGGTTCACTGGTTTACAAATGTCTTAACACTGAGATGGCATTATTTTCCATTATAAATGTTTCATATTAGGGATAGAGTTAAGTTAGTGTAGTGGTTAATGTTTAGTGCTATTGCAGTGTAGAATTATTGTTTACTGTTGGTATAGTATAGGTGTTAATGCTTAGTGATAGTGCAGTGTGTCAGTGTAGTGTTGTGCGGTGTGTTAGGGTAATTTAGGCGTTAATGTAGAGTGGAGCGTTGGAGTTAAAGGGAGGACATACAAAGGACATACATTTGCCTGACATCAGTGAGAGTTACAGTCCCAGGTGGCAATTATTTCAGCTGCTGTCATTGCAGGTACTGCTCAAAAGTTTTACACCCTCTAATTTTGAGCAGATGTATATCCTTGTCTGCCTAAGATTAGCCCTGCATTACATGCAGATGATCTGTGCATTTTTATCAGTTCATTATGAGACAATAATTACATGAATGTTCTCACCACCCCTGCAATACAGCTTCACTGGGTTTGTTCATCTTGGTACCATGGACAGAGCACACAAGCTTTTTGTTTTGTATCCCTTATAACTGTGCACCAAAAGCTTGAACTTATAGAAAAGATTGCTATTATGGAATTTATGATAAACCATCTACTGGTTTGAAATTATAGCTTGTATACACAGCTTGGAAACTGCTCAAAATGGAGCGAAAGTTACATAGATATTCATAAAGATGTATATTTTATACCGAAAATTTAGAGAACTGACATGAATTGTGCATATCTATTCCTATAACTTGCAATTTAATTTTCAATTCTGAATAGTTTTTAATTTTGTGTTAAAAACTGTTTATCTTATGCCTATATTTACTGTTTTTTTTTGTTTGTTTTTTATAGAGAATGCCATTACATTACATTATTTATAAAGAACTCTTATTGCCAAAGTTCTAAATGTGGAGCAGTCAGGGAGAATACTCCTTTGGTTTCCATGGTAATTGCTTCACTTTTAGAATTTTGTACAATAACTGCTTTCAATACATAACCGCCACTGTTTACTTGGATATCACTGCTTTGTACATTTATCATTCTACTCGTACAATTCGTTTTGCTGGTACAGAATTAGCTGGTTGCTGGTGACATCAGAGCGTGTCATAAAAGGTCACAGATCTATTCTACAGAGAAGGTTTACTTGGTGTCAAAATCAGTTTTTAACATGATTAGTGATTGCTGCTTTCTTTGTTCTTTTATAAATCCATTAGGTTCTCATTCTCTCCTCCCTGTAAATGCTTTTGAAATTTGTACTGGGGTGAGGATTGCAATGGTGCATGGAACCTTCTCACATCGGTCGGACACCTACTTAGAAGGAGCCGTATGAAGATGCATATTACATACTAAGCTATCGTTTCATATGCAGCCATTGGATGGTAGTATTACTATGTATTGTTCAGATGGGATAACCCATTACTTTTAGCTGTCAGTTTGTGATAAGAAAAAACCCACATTTGACAGTTCCTCTTTAATGAAGCCCAGATTGATATAAATAGTATATATCAAGGTGTGCCCAAAAGGTAAATTCTAGATGTTGGTAAACTACAACTCTCATGATGCATTACCAACCTTTAGAAAAGCAAAACATTGTGAAAGATTTAGTTTTATAACATACATCCTGACAGTCCAAATTTCAGAAAGACAATGCCTATTTTAGGTTTCTGTTCTGCCGTACTGATGACTTTGTTTTCTGGTGTCCTGTTTTTGGGACACAAGGGACCATCTCCAAAAAGTGTAACTTTTAGAATTGCTTGCGCTACACTCAGGGCACTAGGAGCCCACGGAGAGCACTTGGTGGGCTGTCCTGTGTGACTGGGAGGAATTCACGCCAGACTGATCTGCCTATTCTTCGGGTGGACCCAACCATTTCCTGGTGTATCTGCCCCCTTTGGGCGGGGCCAGTGATGCAATTTGCTTCATTATCAGCCTCCTTTTACCCGCCCACTGGAGTCCAGCGTTACAGAGCACCAATGTTATGGGCATGCTATAACATTTGGGATAATACCATTTAAGCACCCCTCATAGAGAAAGTAAGTTTGTTGAGATAATGGATTAGATTAGTGTTGTGGACAAAAATATTAACTCAATTCATGTTAGTAAAATGCCTATTTACTAAGCATAACCACAATCAGCATTATTTAACTTTCTATGTGATTTACCTAAAATGGCCGCTAGGGAGTTTCCCTTTGACATCGACTAACACCCTCATTAACAAGATGGCGCTGGGATCTGGGGGAGACCTCCAAGATACCAGTGACATCACATCCGGTAGGAAGAGCAATAAATGAACCACTTAACACCTAACCAATTATTGATGTATTATTCCATGTTATCTCTGACAATGCATATGATGTAATTTTGCTTTATAAGGGACATGCCGTCCCCTCAGAATAACCTTTCCTCAAGTTTTTCATTAACCCGAAATCTGTGTCTGGTGTGAATTACTTTAGGAGCGTGCACACATTACTTCTTAATTTGGCCGGGGGCAGATACGCAACATAATAAATTGATTGATTGATTCCACATCAATTAGCTATCAGGTAGGATTTGTGGGAATAAAAATGGATACTTAAAATATAAATATGACACAGCATAAAACTTTCCCAGAATTCAACAGCTGCAGGGCCACCATTGGGATTATCCTGCTTTGCAAACTGATCGTTTTAAATTGATACAAGGCAAATGTTATATAAAAAGAAATGTGCTTTTGCGAGCGTATATAGACCTTTCACATTGATTCCGTTAGGAAACAATTTTAAAATAAATACAAATAGAAAGCAATTCACAGAGTATGTGAATTTGTGCTGTTTTACTCTTACCAAAACAGTAGGGTGGCACTGTGCCGTAGGTGTAAAGATCGGCTAGGACTTTTTTTTTTTATCAACGTGACTAGATTCAAATCAAATGAGATGAAAACAAAATGCTTCCAGCTTTAGAAGTTGCCATGGCAACTTTAAAGCTCCTTCAATATGGTTTTCTACATTTAGAAAGTCAGTTAACCTGCTGTCTCTATATAAAACTCATAAAATCGTTTGTTTCTGTGCTTGGACATGTTATTAAAATAAACGCACATTACAGGCCTTGGCAAAGGAGTAATTCTAAGAGCGAGTTAAAGAAGATACATATTAACATGTTTCAGTAGAGCATATCGTAGTATTTTGACACCTCTGGGAATATTAAGTCATTTTAATAGCATAAACATTTTATTTTTTGCAGATTTCGCAGTAATTGTATAATAGTCCTACGGATCAGGGCAGTAAAAGTACGTAGAATTTCCCTGGCATTCAAACCTAAAGGGACATATCATGCACCAAAACTGCAAGCCACGTCCAGTCTACTATGTTCATGTACAGCAGGGCTGCCCAAAATGTAAATCCCCAGATGTTTTTCCATGATGCTTTGTTATTCTAAAGACATTCCAAAGGCATGCAAAGCATCATGGAAGTTGTAGTTCAGCAACATCTGGTGATCTACCTTTTGGGCAGCCCTGATGTATACCATGGGCTCACACTGACTCCTCACACTGAGTTGTTCAGAGTGCAGGACTAAAAAAAAGAATGTCAGCACTGAGTCGCCACAGGCTCTTTCAGCACAAAATCAAAGGAATGTTTGGCACCACACAATCAATACAGCCTCCTTTTAGACAGATGCTTTATATGTGTGTTTCTATAGAAGATCAATTCTGCCTGTGACGTGTTAAAACGCACATTCGTTTTAAGCTTATGCACGAGACAAAGTAGTGATCTCTGCATTTCATCCACAGCTATGTAAAAGGCACTCAAACCCTCCCATTTATGTAAGCCATCAATCATATATGGCCCATGTCATAGGCATTTTCTTCTTCACTGCATACTAAATGCATATGGTAATTTCAGAGAATGTGCGTGAATAAGCAGTACATTACCCACGTATATGTACTTAAATGGATTTTGAAGGTGTGCGGGTATGGAATGTGACCATGAAATGAGATTAGCATATGGATAGTCTAGATATAAACTGATGGGCTCAGAGGAACAAGTATTTTACACTTGCTGGAAACATACTTCTACTACTACTAAGGCATATTTATGAACACCAAAATGTAATAAATTGAAAGACTGAATTGCAAATCTCCTTTGAGAACGTAGTGCAATTCTGATGAGTAAATGTGAACAAGGAGCAAAATGCCCAGGATGCAGTAATAAAAAAAATCAGGTTTAATCAGTACGCTGAAATATAAAGTTTTAACAAACTGATGGAGGTATGACGAGGATGCTTTGACTTGTATGATTGTTATCTTATCATGCATGTTACTTTTCTATTGCTTTCTCAAAATATAAGGTCAAGGTATACCATAGCATTGCTGAATGGTGGCTTGTATATAAAGTTTCATTGTGTGAATTTATTTGATATTGTTGCTGTATTCACCCAAATAAGGGTACTGTGGATTCCAGCGTACAGCTTTCCTGTGGGATGGAAATACGTTACATGTGTTGGAGACACTATTCACCAGAACCATTAGGGCTTAATGTATTGGTTCTGGTATCTATAGCATGTCCCTGCAGGCTGAGCACTGTAAACACTGCCTTTTCAGAAATAAGGCAGTGTTTACATTGGTGTCTAGTAACACCTCTAGTGGTAGTCACTCAGATGACCACTAAAGGTGCTTCCTGTGTCAGTGCTTCACAATATGGATTGTCTGATTATCAAGATGGAGCCAGGCAGGGCCAGTAGCAGTGATACTGGTGCAGCGTTGGAGACAAGGTGAGTTTAAAATCTTTTCAAAACAGTTTGAGGGCGATTGGGGAGCTAAATAGTTACTTTAAAACTATAGTGTTTGGAATACATGTTTGTGTTCCTGACACTATAGTGTTCCTTTAACATGGCATTCAGTGTGCTTGGAAATACTGCAGGTTATATTACAAGGCAACAGTTAATAGTGTTCCTACCACCACAACACAAATAAGACATGGATGGCAGTGTTATGTTCTTTGTAATTAACCACTGATGAACTAAATAAAATACTTTCTCATTTGAAATATTACTTAAAGCTTCAAGATTAATTTTAAACTTGTGACTACTGCTGGAGAAAAAAAAATCATGCTTGACACAGACAACTAAATTATGGACATTTGGCAGCAACAGGAAGCTAGTCCTGAGTGTGGTTTGTATAATGAGAATGATGTCACAATACCTGAATGCTTCAGTGACAACCAAGCCATATATATCATGTTTACTGCTATTGAAAAGGAGCTTAATGGGGAATTATGAACGAGTGGGAAACTATAGAGGATGAAGAAATCCTTCCATTTTTCTCATGACTGGTTCAATATAAAATTCATCTGTTTGGAAACAGCCCAAATCTAATGCCATGGGTGGTCTCATATAACAGCAACCATTGAATTTCATCATCAACTATGCCATATATATGATGGGGGCAATGTGAATGAGTGGGGAGACTTTACAACACTAAACAAAGAATGCAGAAATATTACCTGCATGTTATTAATGGTCCAGCTTCAGAAAATATTGATCAGGCTGAAGCGTTCATCTATGCTCAGCCCTGAGGTCTATTATCACTGTTTTTAATGGTGTTGCCTATTTCTTATTGCCCTATGCCTCAACATCACAAACAGTTTGAGATCTGTCTTCGGTGTTATAATACGTATTAATTCAGCCTTTTTTTGTCAGCCAAGTCTACAATTTTAGACTGAAATCACAATGTAACTGTCACCTGTGTATGTCTTGAACCAGCTTTAAATGGGCCCAAATTACATGCTCTTTTGTTACATAAAAAATGAAAAAATATCTACTTAAAAATATATCATACTGTTCTGAGCTAGAGAAATTAATAAGCAAACACCAATTACTGGCAGAAGATGAAAGGATGCTTATATTCAGTAATTGTTCTTACAAATAAAGTGTTCGAAATGTCATATGTATATATATATATATATATATATATATATATATATATATATACACACACACAAACAAAATATTCTAATATTATAAGATGCATAATACACAAGGTGCCAGAATTATAAAACCATAATGCTGATTGCACATAGATGTAGTTATGTTATGTGAGCCTAGACCCAAGATGTGTCCTGTTCCTACTTACTCCTAGATCATAACACAGGAGTGGACCTGTAAATTAGGGAAATAAGATCAACTATACAAACATATCCCAGCATTCCCATGTGGTTTCATTTTTTGTCCCTCTACATTCCTAATGCAATTAATGGGTTCTGAAATATCTTCTTACTCTTCACAAAAAAAAGCAATTGTGTACAATAAAGAAAAATCTCTAACTGCACTAAAATTAAAATCAGTCAATAAACTCACTACCATCAGGTCTTCATTAGCACAATCAAGCCATTGGCTGTTGTAAAATTATTTTGCCAAGTAATCCTCTTCTAGAAAAAGAAAAGGGGCTTCTCATAAATGTGGATGGTCTTAAAACAGAGGGGGTAGAGGGCAAAATAAGACAAAATGGAAGCTCTTTCTCATGCCTGGGATAAGTGAATGAATTGAAGACTTACATCATTGCCGCCAGGATTTTGAGCTCTCATAGAAATACTGACAGTTTTTCCATTCTCACTCCTTCCTTTAACCCAATTCTATCTCTGGATAGTTCCCTCCTCGGCCCATATTATAGTCATTACAAACCTTAACCCAGCTTTATCCTACTATCCCACTGACATTTTCCAATATTAGCAATCTATGTGTCTCTCATCAACTTTCTCTAAAATGTGTCTTTCTGCCGCCTTATTTTTGTGTTTCACTCCATACCCCATTATCCTTGTATATCTACCTGTTTAAAGATCTTTTTGAGTGTCAGTGCCAGATTACCCATTAGGCACTGTGGCGGAACCAGAGTTCGATCTCAGAAGAGGCACAAATTTATATTAAGGCTAACAGAAAAAAAATGCTGTAAATGCTCTGTGATATAATTATAATATCTTTCATTAGAATGACATATAACACAAACATACTGCATATTACTGTGGCGCTATATACTACATGGAATATTACACACCTCTACTAACATTCTCAAACTAATCATCACCTCTTTCCCATACCCCCTTTATTTACACTCCTTGGTTGAGTATATCGTCCCATTTAAAATACTACACCAATGCAAATTATCCAATTCTCTCCAATATTGACATCCCAACATTACCTTCCAATTGATTCTCCTTCCCTAATATGCCTGTCCACAGAACCCTGAAAATTAACCAATTCCCTCTCCACCTGGAAGCCCACATTGATCTGTAATTAACCCCTCCTTCCGAAAACATTGAGCTGCAATTAACCATTCCCTTCCCAAAATGAAATCCTCACATTGGCCTAATGGTTAGCTCTTTCATACATCACCCACATAGCCCTGCAATTCACAGCTCCCTCCCAAACAAAAACATCTCATGGCCCCATATTTCCCTGTCAATCAATCCCTCAATTTGCATCCTTGTAACTGTTTTTGTCCCTGGTTTTGCCTTACTCACAGAGAACAACAGAAACATAGCGTTAAAGGTTTCTATCACAACCACAGGAAGCGTGTAGAGGAAGCGTTGTGGTCTGCACCTATAACTTTAAGATCTCCTTTGCAGTCCCCTGGCACTTCTCGATGACTCATAAATATTGTAGTTTTGACTTAAATGTTTATAGCTAAAGAAATATGGCTAGTCAATAACAAAGCGAGTCTGTTATTATGTTAGCATTTGGAATGCTGACGAATCAGAGCTTGCACAGTGTAAGAGAAGTATATGTATGAGTGCTACTGGCGTTATTTCCATTAGTATAGTGTGATCTTAGCAGGGACTGACCCATTAAGCATGCTACTGTCGCTAGTACAATTGGATAAGGAGAGCGGAAAATTAATACTGCTGTGGGGCCGAGCCAGTATATCCCAGCATATTTCTTAACGAACCTGCATTAAAGAGGCGGGCTAAACCTTTAAATGCTTTAGTGCCATTATAACACAGTTTGCTACTGCTTACAGATGCCTTTGCAGCGTACAGTTTCAAGAGGACTTGTGTGAATGCTGTTCTCCATCTGGGTCTCCATAAACTAAAAGATTTGCAATAACGTCTATTTCCCAGGAAAAAAAATGTTCATTGCTTTTATTCCTTTTTTTTACTACCTAAGAAGAAGTTTCTATATGGTTAAAGCACTAAATGAAAAACTAGCAGCTGGTATCACAGAGTTTGGCAAACCTCAATTGCAAAGGTGCCACGAGGCCTGCATGTTTTTTTTCATTCTCTCTCTTTTTTTTTTCTACAGTTCTCAATGGCTGGGCTAGACAAATTTCATCTAGTACTAAGAGCCCTCTATCAGAGCTTACTTCTCTGAGATGGGGGATCTCTGTCTCTGTTCAGCCAACTGAGGGTCATTCCCTCTGGTAGCTAGTTTTTTTTTTTTTTTAAGAATAGCAGCATTGAACACGGGACTGTGGTTAGTTCAATTTTAAAGCACAGGGTACTCCACACCTGAACACTCACCCCCACCTTCGGGAGGGTTTTTGTAGTGAAGAGGGCCTGTCAAGCCACACCAGTGCTGGAAGTGAATCTTTTTATTCCTCCAACTGCAGTGAGAGCCATCCAGGGAGCCAGATGCATCACTTGGTAGTACTAGTATCTAATCACCGAGGGTAATCCCACCCCCTCATATTTTAATTAGAAAGAGGGTATCCATCTTCAGGCTGACTGGCCCCATGTACCAGATGTAGAACAGGAACATTACGTGTACTGTTGTGGAAATAAGCTCTTGTTATTGAAAAGGGTATGGTTTGAAGCAAATAGAGTATCCTTGGAAGAACAATTACATGCAGGACTCAAACTGCCTCTAATGGTTGTCAATCAGACAGCCACTAGTGGCACTTCCTGGTGGCTAACCGACTTTTAGTCACCTAACTGATGCTCTGCATGATGACATCTAGCATCAGTAAAATCCCTACAGAAAAACATTGAAGCAATGCTTTCCCAAGTGGAGGGCTTAATACACTTGCGTAGCTCGCCGTGCATGCACATGAACCTCCCCATCGGATGATGTTGGAGGAGAGGAAGCACTGACCCAGTGTCAGGGAAGCGTTGGAATTGGATGAGTACACAAAGGTTTTTTTTAACCCTTTATGAACCATGGTTGGGGGGCACGAGGAAGGGGGGGGGGGGACCAGAGGGTTCTACAGTGTAAGGAATACAACCTGGTATTCCTTACATTATAGAATCCCTTCAATTGCTATAAATTTATAAGCTTCTATATCTCCAGTGCATGCTCTGTCTCAACAGCCTAGAGTCGGCTATCTACACTGGGTAATTTTATCACCTATACTCCGGGATATACTTACTATATATATATATATATATATATATATTTGTACTAACAATACTCTGATATTGTTATCAATTTTAAGCTATTACAGAGAAACAAGACATGCTCTACAAAAAAATGGCTGTGCCATACAGTGCAATGACATGTAACATACCGAGTGGTTTATTTAATTTCCTGTGCATAGCCAACTGTTTCAATTGCTATATGATAGAATCAGATAAAAGTATATGTTCATGAAATTTCAATGACAACTCAAAACATTCACCAATAAAGTTATGTGATAATTTCTAAGCACGTTTATTGTAGTTGAAAGACATATTACTGTGCGTATGATGGATCTTAAACACTCAAATACACCAACAATATGGAGCTCCTAGAAAAGAGGGACAGATGAATTTGGGCCCCAAATAGGCACTATCCCTCCTAAATATGGACGGTTAGGAGCTATACTGTTTTGTCCCTTTATTAAAATATCTCACACTAAAGCAGTGCCTTAGAAAATATACCAGTGACCACTTGTAACACCAGAAATGTCATTTTAACCTGGTGAGATAACAATGTTGTATTCCATACACCTTTATCTACCAGATGCCATGTCCATGGTTGCAGCAAAACATACTAAAGTAATGTTAACTGTAAAATGACTGAAGTGTCATACGTAAAGGGCTACATCTCCAATTTTTATTCCAACTTCTACCCATGACTGGAAAGCTCTCCCCTCTGTGGATAAATGGGAGAATAAGGTAGATAGTGACAACACTAATGATGACTTGCCAGACATATGGGAACACATAGCAAAATATTCAGTCTGTGTCACCTTAGAGAAATAAGGGATTAAAAAGATGCTTAGATGGTATTTTACACCTGTCACTCTCCAACACATGAGTCTAACCCCTATGTTGGAAAAAGGCACATATGCCCAAATGTTTAGGTCTGAATCACCACATTTTGGAACAGAGTCTATCGTTTGTGAAACAGTACATCTCCCATTGGAGCCTTGGACCTTCTTACTCTCCAAACCTCTCAAATCCTATAAAACCAAATCGCTTTTGCTGCCTGCGGTGCCCTTTTAGTGAGCTGGTTTCACATAACACCCCCATATTTACCACTGTTACCTTTAAACCCAAGGATAATCTGCAGATGGACAGACTTGCTGCCATTCTTCGCGATACATTTCTTGCTTACAGGGTATGGACTCCTTGGATTGAATACATGCATCAACTTTGTGTCTCCCTTACTGGACAACTAGTCATTGCTAGTCCAAATGTACACCCGCCTCCTCCTCCCTTGTCACTTTCCTTTGCTTTTTCTCTCTATCTCTTTATTCTTCTGGGCTATTTGTACACAGTTTGTTTAATTGAAAATGGCATTTCCAAGGTTTAAACACTTGCAGATTTCTGATTATTTGTTTACGCATCTCATATTCTCTGTAACATTTTTTTTCTTTTACATTCATTATGCTCTCATTTGCTTGTGGTATTCTCATTTTACACATGTTAGTGTGCTGGATCAAAACAATTGATAATCTTCTTGCTTTCCTTTATTGTCCAAATTTGAACAATGTGTTTTCAGGGCCATTTAAACTTTTTTTTTTTTTTTAAACATATACAAAAATTACTTGAGCTCACCTGTCACATATGAGATGAGTGTTTTTGAATCCTTCACATAAGGTTATCTACCATTTGCATTATGTTTTTTTTTTTTTCAATTATTATGTATTTAGAATGACATAAATTAATTTCAACATGAAAACTTCCCTTTCATTTTCCTCAAGGGTCGATCTGGCTATTGGTCTTTTCGTGGACATTGGGTAAATCACAGTAAAAGCATGTATGCTTGCATAAAAAAGTTGGGAAACTGGAATGTTAATCATTCAAAATGGTGCCACACATTACCCAGCTGTCTATATGGATAAATACACTATAGAACATTGAAAACATTGAAAACTCTTCAGGGGTAGGAGATGTCTATTTCAGGAGCCTCACGTTAAGTAAATAGCTCATCCAAGACATGGCTGGTACATTTCCTTCAGGTGCCTTTGAGGGGTTAAAGGAGAACGTGAAGAAAAATATGTTGGACTTAATTGGTTAGATCTGTCACCACTACTATATTTTAGGTATATGAATTGCCTCCTGTATGCTATACACGTGAATATTCCAGAGTTATGGTATCATCGACTTTATTCACCAAAAAGAATTGCATGCTGGGAATCCCAATCACAGTTACAGCTTACCATTTTACCATTGCTTGCTACTAATGCAAGTATGGCTCCTGCTCTGGAAAAAAAAAATAATGGCAATTTAAGGAATATAACTTGAGAAATTGCTTTATGTGAAGTAAATACTACAATTCCCATTAAAATACAAATTATCGCTGGTAATCATACTGAGCTGAGCTGCTGTATCACTAAAGCACTTTGCTAAGAACAAGTTAATTTAAATGTCTTCAGTTGTTGAATGAGTAAAATGGTATATGTTTATGCCCTTTCCCTGGGACCTTATCCTGATTATCTTAATAGACGTGACTCTATTACTCCCACCTGCAGCTCTGCCTAGTCAGCCTGTCACTATGCTACTACGCTCACGCGGTAGTCCAAATTATCTGGCAACATAACTCTAGTTTACCAACCCTTCCAGGGATCATTTCTTTGTTATGTTTTATATACCATCCCGGGCGCTTTGCGGAGTTCATACATTTGCTGTGTTCACGATGAAATTGCTGCAGAGATACATGCTTTCTTTGAAATGAGAAATCCCCTCACAGCAAGGTAACAGCTAAACATGATGAATATTTATATTATTTAACTATAATATAATTATATTTCTGTACTCATTACAGCATTTTAAAGTCGTATGGAAACAAGCTGGCATAACTAGCTTCTCTGTATAGAAGTAATTTCTATCTTCCTCAATTTGATCACCTTTTATGCACTGTAGTACAACATTCTCATTGGCTGATGGTTAGGTTGAAATTTATACACACCTTGCAGTGAATGTGCAGTTAAAATTATGCTATACAATAAAATCCGTGTCAGACAGAAAGCTAGGGACATACATTTGTGGTGTGAAAATATTCTAAATAATGGTCATTTCTTCAACACACATTGAACAGTGTGAATTTGCCCCAGAATGTGTGAGTAAAGACAATATGATGACTATTCTAACTTATGTACAGTGTACATTGCCCAGCCTTCATCATTGAAAGACACCAGGAAGGTGTAGGCGTAGAACAAGTTAATCACAAACACAAATATAATAAAACATGAAAAAATTGCTAAATGCAATACACCACTGTAACGGAGCTCCTTTACTCCGACCGAGTACTTCCGCCAAGTCTGCTTCCTTGTAGCTATCAGGGACCCTGAAAACACTTCAGACCCAGACGCCGAGGTTTGACTGGGATCACTTAGGGCCTTTTCCACCCAGGACCAAACACCAGACAACACATGGTGAAGGTTAAACAGCAACTCTTTAATGAATACAGCACACATAGTTTAAGCCCCCAACAATCTCATTTACATACAATAGGCTGATAAGAGCACTACAGTACATGGAAGGGTGGGGTCAGACAATAGCAAGGACTTATGGGAGATGGAGGAGGGGCGAGGCAGCCAGTTTGAAAATGGTCTGGCAGTGTCCCTGGGACAACGCCCTGCTGGGGAAACAATAGGACAGGAAAAAGGGGAGAGGTGGAGATGCACAGACCAGCTATACATTCAACATACCCTGCACAAATAATAGGCACAGTGTGTCTTCCATCCCCAGTGATGGTGACTGCCGTCACAACCACATAAAACCTAACTTTCATTTATTCTAAATATAAAAATATCCAAATATGAACAACTAATGTGTTTAAGAATGAAAAGCATATTAACAGTGCTACAAAGGTAATATAGGTAATTAATCCAAATTTTAGAGGTATTTGCCTACTACACTTATTCCAAGATATGGATAGGAAGATGCCACTGTTGTAACAAAAAACAATGATTATTTAATAATTTAGGGGTTACCCCCCCATTTTGTCTGTGTTGATTACCTTTTGCTTGTTATATATTGCCCAGTCTTTTATACAAGATTATCTACTACTCTCTCCCAATGCTGAAATTTGGTAGAATGGACTAAGGTCTCATTCTTCACCCTGCAACAACAGAATTTGTATATTTATAGTAATCAGATTCATCCAGAATCCTTTAGACATCACTGCATATATTGTCAGACCTTTTAATATTGGCAAGCAACAAAGTTAAGAATCTCAGAGCAGACACCAGCACCTTGAATGGTGCCACTGTCCCCAGAACCACTGTCCAGCAGAAGTAGTATCTGACTATACAACTAATGCATAACAAGGATTGCTAAGTCCAAGGAAGTATTCTTAACTCTTATAAGGACTATGATGTCAGTTCAATATGGGGCTCACAGACCTGCAGAACAAACTTTGCACAGGCTTATTTTTGGGCAATAATAAGGGCTTTGTATGGGCAATAGTACAAAGGCTGCCCATTGTTAGAAGACAAAACAAACAATCACATTAACACAAACACACTATGAATTGACACTAATATGAGCAAATACTAACAGTGATTTGTCTGACCCACATTCTGCATTTTACCTACTCAATGTGATTATTGACCCATTCCTAAAATACATTTCCCAAAATTCCCCAAATGCTGATATCTTTGCACGCCTATTGAAATTCAGTTTGCACTTTCTAATCATCCCCAAGATTTTCAACCTGAAGACTCTTTCCATTGTACCGGTACTCCACAATCTTCAACGGGGCTCATTCAATAGGCTCTTTCATACTATCCTTGCTGAGTCACATAAATGTATTTCAATGGAATCTGCTGCCATGAATTCTGTAATTGTTTTCAAATGCTCCCAGTTCAAATCCCAAATGTCTTTTTTAATGACTGCAATCACATACAGCAGTTTAGAAGATACTTGCAGTTACTGAATGACTAGGGATAGCGAGAGGCAGGTGGTGCTGTGATTAGGCTGGATGGTGGGTGCTGAATCACTTGCATAACCATCAATTTTACAGCAATGTGATAGACTTCAAGTCTATCGTTTTTGCATTTTTATTATATATTTTTTGGTAAGATCATTAGATGAACAAATTAAATCCAATAAGGCCTTAAGAAGGTCAGTATATTTTGGATTGGAAGCCAGTATCATAAGCCCTATATGTATATGATGAAAGAAAAAGTCGTGTTTTTGGAAAATAGCTTTACACAAGATTATTACTGCAGTGCTTTAAAATTTTCATGTGCATTATAAATATTTATAGGGTGCTGGGGTTTCTCCTCCACTGTTTCGCATTTCCCTGGAGAGATCTAATAAATTAATATGGCGCTCCCCCCTTCCTCCCTCTCGTTGACACTGAGAGAAGTTCAAAGCCGTCATATAATTTTCAGGATAAACTATGCCCACCTCCCGGAGGCTGATCTGAAAGTCACAGATGGGTTCTGGAACTGATTCACAACTTGCAGGACAATACACATCATAGCTAGACACTTCATTGAAAGAGTAAGGCAACCCATCACGTTCAGCTGTGTTAAACATTTACATGCAGAACATTGCAAAACATTGTATCCCTGCTTGCAAAGATCCTACATAGAGAAAGAAGTGGATTCTGGGATATGTTATATGGATAACAATTGTTACAGTGATGTGCTAAATGAGTTGATTTTTAGGGTGAGCAAGAGGATATGGCGAGAGAGAGAAAGGGGTTATAGAGAACAACAAGAGGAATCTAAGAGAGAGTTTTATATGGCTTCCCCAATCCCTCTGTGTGTTTTTGTGTCCCCCCAGCTGCCCATGTGTCTCTTTTTCTCAGCCCCCCATGTGTCTTACCCACCAGTGTTCATTTTAGCAGCAAATTTCAATTTAGTTTTAGTCATAATCTTGACTAAAACGCCATTTTAATTTTAGTCGTATTTTAGTCATCTGAATTGTTTTAGTTTTAGTCTAGTTTTAGTCAACTAAATCTCAAAACTTTTAGTCGACTAAAATCTGACTAAAATTGTCGACATAATTAACACTATTATATAGTAATAGCAGCAAGAGGTTATATTGAGCACAAGGACATTTCTTGTGAAGAAAATGGGGTCTAAGAAGGCCGCATTGCACCAAATGAGCAGTATTTCATATTGAACAATAGCATTTGGCATGTCCTATACAAGCAAATTCATTCTAGCCCTGCCTATAGGCTGCCTTGCCTAGTGGGTATCATGTCCCTAGTTGCCTTAGTGTTTCAGAATAATGTGTATGGTTAATTTCAGCTGCGTCCCCCTGCACAGTTCTCTTATAAGTTCTTTCTTTCATTCCCTTGAGAAAAAACATTGTGTTTTTCTTTTAACTGGCTTTGCCTGAGCGAGCATGTGAGGAATATTCACCAGGACATCTCACCACTGTCAGCACCATAATGGGCTATATCAGCCTCTCTTCCTCACATGGTACTAGGTACCGTGGCATGGGGATGATGACAAGTGGAAGGAGTTTAGGAATATACCCAGTAAATGGAAAAAAAATACACACACGCACACAAAATGTCAAAAATGCATCATTCTATTTTTATACCAACCTCATAATCACGAAACAATTCAGAAAGGTCATACAGAGCAAACACAAAGAAAAGAATGACATTTCATGGCTTCACATGTCCTTTTTCTCATTATCAGGTATGTTTAAAGCACAATTCATGATTTTAATTTGATGGTTTCCTGGGCCTCTTACCCTCCTTTACAATATCTGTCTAAAGTCTCCTATGTGCCCTGCCGCACAGTTACAGTGATGTCCTGTGTCACTGGTTTTCTTGCAGAATTCACTCTTCATGCCTCACTAAGTGACTGTCAAGAATAGGTGATTGCATATGAAACCTGCTCTCCATCTTCTCTTCATTCTACAGCAGCTTGCCACAGAAATGCCATCTTCAATCCAGCCTCATGGAGAAACGCTTCTCACTCAGATAAGCAATCTGGCAGGATTGCAATTCAAACCCAGCCAAACATAGTAAAAGTTTACAAGCTAGCAAACACACAATTGTAAACACTGCACCTGCCCCCCTGTCCGTTCTGTGAAGCTATATGAGTCCAGCATGATGGAGTTTGGATAACCTTGTGAAACCAGTGCCCTATACCCAGCCCCTGGGAACCCGCACATCTGTTGCCAGGCAAAGGTCACACTATCATATCTCCTAATTACCAGTAGCATATGCTGTGCTGGCATACAGAATCCTCAGGTCCTGGCAGCAGAGGGCAAGACTTTATGTCAGTGTGTGTGTTGTGCCCAGTTCCTTAATTCAGAAAATAGAATGTGTTCTGTCTCTGTTACATTACTGTGCTATGAGCTTGCAGCATGATCCATGCTTGTGATGGTTAGAAGACTTCCTCATATAATAGGAAATAGAGATTATCCTTAGGTACCCATTGTACAGTTTTACTGTGTAAAACAGAACTGACCGGAAGTGTTATAGAATTATCAGTGTTGAACTAATAACATAAATATACTATTTATTTTAACACTAACAGGGCTTTTTACTAGAATGTGAACTGACAGCTATTAAAGGTGAATTGCACATTTAAAGGGACACTATAGTCACCAGAACAACTACAGCTTAATGTAGTTGTTCTGGTGAGTATAATCATTGCCTTCAGGCATTTTCATGCAAACACTGTTTCATGCAAACGGCAGTGTTTACATTGCACCTAGGGACAATTTGCACCTTAAGTCATTTTCTAGTGTCTGTCAGTACCACAGCCACTAGAGGCGCTTTTGCTGTACTGACACGTAAGCCCCATAGGAAAGTACTGAAATTCAATGGGAAAGTTTGAATATGTACACGGCACTGCCATACATGCGCATAAGGTCCCCAATTCTCCTTTATGAGGGAAGGGGCATTAAATTGAACCATCGGCAGATGAGGCTATGACTCCTCTGTGACGTTGCGGGAGGAGGAGAGGTAAGCAGAACTGGGGGAGGCTTGGCATTGGAACAAGGTAAGTAAAACATATGTTTTTCAAATTTTTATGGCAAATGGAGGGCTAGGAGAGTAACACTATAGGTTATAGGTTTTGTATTCTTATAATTTTAGTAAAAATTTCACCTGGTGGAAAAGAGGAAGATCAGTATGGGGTAAGATGAATAATGGCAACCAACGGTACAGGTTCTATCAAAGCGGTTCCAAGAAATTAACAGAATTAACATTCATTCCAAGTTGGCCAGAGGGTAGTTTGCTGCTTTTTAACTTTGAGAGGTATGAATCTACTCTTTAGTGCTCCGTACAATAAAGCTTTGATTCTCTCTATTGAATTCAATTAGGTGAATGGAGTAAGGAGAACACTTGGTATGTAGGAGTGTGGGGAGGGAATGCTGAAGTTAATGG
Source organism: Pelobates cultripes (assembly GCA_933207985.1). Taxonomy (NCBI): domain Eukaryota; kingdom Metazoa; phylum Chordata; class Amphibia; order Anura; family Pelobatidae; genus Pelobates; species Pelobates cultripes. Next base: position 204,153,051 of record OW240912.1, on the reverse strand, counting down.
TGAAATCACGTCAAGGAGAAGTAATTCACAATATAGGATGTATTTATCACTTAATAAATTATATGTTCGGGAAAGTTGTATTTTCTTTGTATTTCAAGAAATAAAGCATCATGGACTTCACGGAAAAGAATGAGCAATACATGTTAAGAGAAAGTAGGAAAGTAAAGCTTGAGAGAGCAGATTGTATAGAGGTATCTTAACTGTGAGACTGGCCCCTTAGATCTCCAGGTAAGAAAGATTGCTTTAGGCAAAGTCACAACTTATTTTAAGGAAAATATTTTATTCAATGAGATGAACCAGCTGTGCTTCTTTGTAACAGGCCTTTAGATCTGGTAAACTCATGCCTGGTGACTGGGAGTGAATGAGAATAAATAGTCAAGACTAGATTCGGGAACTACCTAGATGGAAGAAAGTTTCTGACGTTCTTGGAAAAATGTTTTAAGGATATAAATTGGGACAACATGAACAAATTGAAGGAACTTGGTTATGGAGGTTACTCAAAGGATTTTCATTTAATATGTACACATGAATCCTTTGAGGATCCAGAAGAACGTGGGATGGTTATAAGGCAACATCATTTGTAATGTCTCTAACTTCAGCTTCAGTGTGGAGTTTTGCTTCTTCACTGGGTGAGGAGCAACACAGGAGCACAAATAAAAGTAAACAGGTTTTTTGTGTTATATTGCAACAGATGTATGCATAGTTGGTAGAGAAGGGCAAATGGGCAAGCACTCTCTTCCCAAAATATTATATAAAAATATTACATTGTAAGCTTCCTTAAACCAGGGTTTTTTAACTTGTGTTTCTTTGCCCTACCTGATTGGCTTAATAGCAATTGTAATGTCATGCTGAATTTACTGATTCTATAATAAAGTTAAATTGTCCTAACAAATTATATTTTCTCTCTTGCTATTGTCTTGATACACATTATCCTTTTGATTGCAAGCCCATGGGCATTGCACTGCACACACTGTATTCCTAACAATATAGTGTCCCTCTGCCACACATTAGAAAGCAATGAATCCACCAAAAGAGAGCACTGAGTCAATGCTTTCCTAAAGGGTTTCTCAAGTCACTGGACATCCTCATGCAAAGAATGAGGATGCCCAGCGTTGTTTCTCGAAGTTATACTCTGTGATATTGTAAGAGGCGCCTCTAGTGGCTGTTTGGGAGATAGCCAATAGAGGAAATCTTAACCCTGCAATGTAAACAATGCATTTTCTCTAAAAATGAGATAAGGTGGTCTGGGTGCCTATAGTATCCCTTAAATATGTCCATAAGCCCAGCTACCATTATTCACCGTGTTTGTAAAGTTCTCTAGATAATAATGCTAGGAAACAAATGCTAAATAAATATATTGCTGGGGCTCCACACATTATGCCAGCTAGATGGTAAAGATATACAGGGAGTGCAGAATTATTAGGCAAATTAGTATTTTGACCACATCATCCTCTTTATGCATGTTGTCTTACTCCAAGCTGTATAGGCTCGAAAGCCTACTACCAATTAAGCATATTAGGTGATGTGCATCTCTGTAATGAGAAGAGGTGTGGTCTAATGACATCAACACCCTATATCAGGTGTGCATAATTATTAGGCAACTTCCTTTCCTTTGGCAAAATTGGTCAAAAGAAGGACTTGACAGGCTCAGAAAAGTCAAAAATAGTGAGATATCTTGCAGAGGGATGCAGCACTCTTAAAATTGCAAAGCTTCTGAAGCGTGATCAACGAACAATCAAGCGTTTCATTCAAAATAGTCAACAGGGTCGCAAGAAGCGTGTGGAAAAACCAAGGCGCAAAATAACTGCCCATGAACTGAGAAAAAGTCAAGCGTGCAGCTGCCACGATGCCACTTGCCACCAGTTTGGCCATATTTCAGAGCTGCAACATCACCGGAGTGCCCAAAAGCACAAGGTGTGCAATACTCAGAGACATGGCCAAGGTAAGAAAGGCTGAAAGACGACCACCACTGAACAAGACACACAAGCTGAAACGTCAAGACTGGGCCAAGAAATATCTCAAGACTGATTTTTCTAAGGTTTTATGGACTGATGAAATGAGAGTGAGTCTTGATGGGCCAGATGGATGGGCCCGTGGCTGGATTGGTAAAGGCAGAGAGCTCCAGTCCGACTCAGACGCCAGCGAGGTGGAGTACTGGTTTGGGCTGGTATCATCAAAGATGAGCTTGTGGGGCCTTTTCGGGTTGAGGATGGAGTCAAGCTCAACTCCCAGTCCTACTGCCAGTTCCTGGAAGACACCTTCTTCAAGCAGTGGTACAGGAAGAAGTCTGCATCCTTCAAGAAAACATGATTTTCATGCAGGACAATGCTCCATCACACGCGTCCAAGTACTCCACAGCGTAGCTGGCAAGAAAGGGTATAAAAGAAGAAAATCTAATGACATGGCCTCCTTGTTCACCTGATCTAAACCCCATTGAGAACCTGTGGTCCATCATCAAATGTGAGATTTACAAGGAGGGAAAACAGTACACCTCTCTGAACAGTGTCTGGGAGGTTGTGGTTGCTGCTGCACGCAATGTTGATGGTGAACAGATCAAAACACTGACAGAATCCATGGATGGCAGGCTTTTGAGTGTCCTTGCAAAGAAAGGTGGCTATATTGGTCACTGATTTGTTTTTGCTTTGTTTTTGAATGTCAGAAATGTATATTTGTGAATGTTGAGATGTTATATTGGTTTCACTGGTAATAATAAACAATTGAAATGGGTATATATTTGTTTTTTGTTAAGTTGCCTAATAATTATGCACAGTAATAGTCACCTGCACACACAGATATCCCCCTAACATAGCTATAACTAAAAACAAACTAAAAACTACTTCCAAAAAATATTCAGCTTTGATATTAATGAGTTTTTTGGGTTCATTGAGAACATGGTTGTTGTTCAATAATAAAATTAATCCTCAAAAATACAACTTGCCTAATAATTCTGCACTCCCTGTAAAGGTAATCTAAACATTTCTTAAATATGACTTCTCTAACCTCCAACCGTGATCATCGAACAATCAAGCGTTTCATTCAAAATAGTCAACAGGGTCGCAAGAAGCGTGTGGAAAAACCAAGGCGCAAAATAACTGCCCATGAACTGAGAAAAGTCAAGCCGCGTAGCTGCCACGATGCCACTTGCTTTCACCAAAGGGGTTTGGCTTTTTCACATATTTCCTCAGAGCTGCAAACATCACTGGAGGCCCAAAAGCACAAGGTGTGCAATACCTGTGAGACATGGCCAAGGTAAGAAAGGTTGAAAGACGACCACCACTGAACAAGACACACAAGCTGAAACGTCAAGACTGGGCCAAGAAATATCTCAAGACTGATTTTTCTAAGGTTTTATGGACTGATGAAATGAGAGTGAGTCTTGATGGGCCAGATGGATGGGCCCGTGGCTGGATTGGTAAAGGGTAGAGAGCTCCAGTCCGATTCAGACGCCAGCAAGGTGGAGGTGGAGTACTGGTTTGGGCTGGTATCATCAAAGATGAGTTTGTGGGGCCTTTTCGGGTTGAGGATGGAGTCAAGCTCAACTCCCAGTCCTACTGCCAGTTCCTGGAAGACACCTTCTTCAAGCAGTGGTACAGGAAGAAGTCTGCATCCTTCAAGAAAAAACATGATTTTCATGCAGGACAATGCTCCATCACACGCGTCCAAGTACTCCACAGTGTGGCTGGCAAGAAAGGGTATAAAAGAAGAAAATCTAATGACATGGCCTCCTTGTTCACCTGATCTGAACCCCATTGAGAACCTGTGGTCCATCATCAAATGTGAGATTTACAAGCAGGGAAAACAGTACACCTCTCTGAACAGTGTCTGGGAGGCTGTGGTTGCTGCTGCACGCAATGCTGATGGTGAACAGATCAAAACACTGACAGAATCCATGGATGGCAGGCTTTTGAGT
>OW240912.1:203963836-204149041 GCA_933207985.1 Pelobates cultripes | reverse complement strand
AAGCCTACTACCAATTAAGCATATTAGGTGATGTGCATCTCTGTAATGAGAAGGGGTGTGGTCTAGTGACATCAACACCCTATATCAGGTGTGCATAATTATTAGGCAACTTCCTTTCCTTTGGCAAAATGGGTCAAAAGAAGGACTTGACAGGCTCAGAAGAGTCAAAAATAGTGAGATATCTTGCAGAGGGATGCAGCACTCTTAAAATTGCAAAGCTTCTGAAGCGTGATCATCGAACAATCAAGCGTTTCATTCAAAATAGTCAACAGGGTCGCAAGAAGCGTGTGGAAAAGGCGCAAAATAACTGCCCATGAACTGAAGTCAAGCGTGCAGCTGCGTGCCACTTGCCACCAGTTTGGCCATATTTCAGAGCTGCAACATCACTGGAGTGCCCAAAAGCACAAGGTGTGCAATACTCAGAGACATATGGCCAAGATAGAAAAGGCTGAAAGGCGACCACCACTGAACAAGACACACAAGCTGGAAGCGTCAAGACTGGGCCAAGAAATATCTCAAGACTGATTTTTTCTAAAGGTTTTATGGACTGATGAAATAGAGTGAGTCTTGATGGGCCAGATGGATGGAGCCACGTGGCTATGGATTGGTAAAAGGGCGAGAGAGCTCAGTCCGATTCAGGGGCGCCAGCAAAGGGAATGAAATTTGAGTACTAGTTTGGGCTGGTATCATCAAAGATGAGCTTGTGGGGCCTTTTCGGGTTGAGGATGGAGTCAAGCTCAACTCCCAGTTCTACTGCCAGTTCCTGGAAGACACCTTCTTCAAGCAGTGGTACAGGAAGAAGTCTGCATCCTTCAAGAAAAACATGATTTTCATGCAGGACAATGCTCCATCACACGCGTCCAAGTACTTCACAGCGTGGCTGGCAAGAAAGGGTATAAAAGAAGAAAATCTAATGACATGGCCTCCTTGTTCACCTGATCTGAAGCCCATTGAGAACCTGTGGTCCATCATCAAATGTGAGATTTACAAGGAGGAAAAACAGTACACCTCTCTGAACAGTGTCTGGGAGGCTGTGGTTGCTGCTGCACGCAATGTTGATGATGAACAGATCAAAACACTGACAGAATCCATGGATGGCAGGCTTTTGAGTGTCCTTGCAAAGAAAGGTGGCTATATTGGTCACTGATTTGTTTTGTTTTTGAATGTCAGAAATGTATATTTGTGAATGTTGAGATGTTATATTGGTTTTACTGGTAATAATAAATAATTGAAATGGGTATATATTTGTTTTTTGTTAAGTTGCCTAATAATTATGCACAATAATAGTCACCTGCACACACAGATATCCCCCTAACATAGCTATAACTAAAAACAAACTAAAAACTACTTCCAAAAATATTCAACTTTGATATTAATGAGTTTTTTGGGTTCATTGAGAACATGGTTGTTGTTCAATAATAAAATTAATCCTCAAAAATACAACTTGCCTAATAATTCTGCACTCCCTGTAAAGGTAATCTAAACATTTCTTAAATATGACTTCTCTAACCTCCAACCGTGATCATCGAACAATCAAGCGTTTCATTCAAAATAGTCAACAGGGTCGCAAGAAGCGTGTGGAAAAACCAAGGCGCAAAATAACTGCCCATGAACTGAGAAAAGTCAAGCGTGCAGCTGCCACGATGCCACTTGCCACCAGTTTGGCCATATTTCAGAGCTGCAACATCACTGGAGTGCCAAAAGCACAAGGTGTGCAATACTCAGAGACATGGCCAAGGTAAGAAAGGCTGAAAGACGACCACCACTGAACAAGACACACAAGCTGAAACGTCAAGACTGGGCCAAGAAATATCTCAAGACTGATTTTTCTAAGGTTTTATGGACTGATGAAATGAGAGTGAGTCTTGATGGGCCAAATGGATGGGCCCGTGGCTGGATTGGTAAAGGGCAGAGAGCTCCAGTCCGACTCAGGCGCCAGCAAGGTGGAGGTGGAGTACTGGTTTGGGCTGGTATCATCAAAGATGAGCTTGTGGGGCCTTTTCGGGTTGAGGATGGAGTCAAGCTCAACTCCCAGTCCTACTGCCAGTTCCTGGAAGACACCTTCTTCAAGCAGTGGTACAGGAAGAAGTCTGCATCCTTCAAGAAAAACATGATTTTCATGCAGGACAATGCTCCATCACACGCGTCCAAGTACTCCACAGCGTGGCTGGCAAGAAAGGGTATAAAAGAAGAAAATCTAATGACATGGCCTCCTTGTTCACCTGATCTGAACCCCATTGAGAACCTGTGGTCCATCATCAAATGTGAGATTTACAAGGAGGGAAAACAGTACACCTCTCTGAACAGTGTCTGGGAGGCTGTGGTTGCTGCTGCACGCAATGTTGATGGTGAACAGATCAAAACACTGACAGAATCCATGGATGGCAGGCTTTTGAGTGTCCTTGCAAAGAAAGGTGGCTATATTGGTCACTGATTTGTTTTTGTTTTGTTTTTGAATGTCAGAAATGTATATTTGTGAATGTTGAGATGTTATATTGGTTTCACTGGTAATAATAAATAATTGAAATGGGTATATATTTGTTTTTTGTTAAGTTGCCTAATAATTATGCACAGTAATAGTCACCTGCACACACAGATATCCCCCTAACATAGCTATAACTAAAAACAAACTAAAAACTACTTCCAAAAATATTCAGCTTTGATATTAATGAGTTTTTTGGGTTCATTGAGAACATGGTTGTTGTTCAATAATAAAATTAATCCTCAAAAATACAACTTGCCTAATAATTCTGCACTCCCTGTAAAGGTAATCTAAACATTTCTTAAATATGACTTCTCTAACCTCCAACCTTTCCACACAGCAATTATTCAGCTTATCTCTTGAAAAGATTATATATAGAAATAACACTTTCTATTTCTAAAGGAAAAAGCTCCTTTCTGAGATATCCACAGGGCTGGATTAACATAGGGGCTGATGGAGCTGTAGCTCCAGGCCCATGCCTATAGAATAGGCTCAATGATTTAAAAAACAAAAATTCAAAACAATTTTTTGTTTTGACGCAATACTATTCACATACTCCTTCATAAGTATGGAAACTTAAGAGGGATGTAGGGGAACAAAACTGGTGTTGACTGGCTGACAATTATATTAGTTAAGGTAATGCTGACTTTAGCCTTTCTAACACTGTGGCATGTCTCCTTTTTTCTACACTCACTACATACACTTTTCTCTGTCCCAGACTCTGCATACCCAGAGCTTCTGCCTGCTACTAAGAAGATAAGGAGACAATTAAACATATGAGTGCTAGAGGACAGTCCTTAGAAAGCGTGGAGTGAGCACATCATTAGATGCATTTATGCCAAGCTCAGGGTGCTGCCTGCATAGTATGCCCTTAGTTGGCCAGCCTGCATGATTGGCAGGCAGCCTGACAGGCATTCACGCCAGACTGGCCTTCCAATTCTTTGGACAGACATGCCACCTATTTGGGCATGTTTGCCCCCTTCGGCTGTTCTGGTTACGTGATTTGCGTCAGGGGCACACCCTTTTACCCCGCCAATTGACTTCCTGCTTCACTGGACACTGATGTTAGGGGCTATGGATTTACTTGAAAGATGAAAGTTAAATTAGAGAGCGATTAGCATAGAGTATGTGTTTTCTTATAGCTGCACCCTATGAATTTCCCTCCAGCACTGTCTCCATCAGATTCATGATGCTTGGGAAGTATGACTGTTTTAGTTGTTTTGGTTGATAAGATTCTGTAATTGTCAGCACCAGGCCCACTGGGCTCTTAATCTGACTCTGGCTATCAAGGTATGCCCTTGTTTGTGTCCTTTGTGAATAGGAGAGCCCATGAGAGTTTCTTCTGATGGCTTTTAATGCATGTGTAAATAAACAACTTTTGTCACTCCAAGCAGAGAATAGAAGCAGCTGAACTTTTACTTGATGTGTGTTCACCCCCCACTCTATAGTATACCACATTTTTAAGCCTGTGACATGTTTTCCCAGTAGGTCCCTTCTAAAATGACTAAGAGTATATCTGTGTCAGGTTTTATTGTTTAATAGTGTTTTATTGAAAATGTGAGCACCATAAATATTTTCTCAATAGTAGGTCAAAAAAGGGGCACTTGACTGATAAAATCTGTTACAAGTGGAACTTGGTGAGAAAAAGTTTTAGAATACTTCTTTAGAATGTAAGCTCATGTGGACAAACCATTGTTTATCAATCCTGCCAGGGTGTCTATGCTTGTGCATTTTTCAGAATATGTACTTTACCAATAAACTAAGCATATATCGTCTAACACAGGCAACCTTCAGCACTCCAGATGTTTTGGACTACACCTCCCATGATGCTTTGCCAGCATTATGGATGTAAGAGCATTATGGGGGCTGCAGTCCACAAGATCTAGAGTGCCGAAGCTTGCCTACCCCTGGTCTAACGTATAAACAAGAATTGTATTAATTTTGATTCACGCATCTTAACTTCTAGTTCGATTAAATATATTTCGTTATCTGGAATATAAAACTGCATTTACATATTTAATGCAAGGGTTTCTGAAGGATTTATTAACATTTTCCTGTAAACCCGTGCCCTCTTTCATATATGATAGCATTGTGCTGAGGCTATAAGTCAATGAATATCATTCCACAGTCTTGCAAAGTACACTGCTTAAAATAATTAACTTTTTTTTGTTAATAAAGAATACTCTTGAATTGACAGCAACATTTTAATGAAGTCCAGGTCAAACAAGATATCACATTTAAAGGTTACTCCAACCACCATGACTACTTTAGTGATTTGAAGTAGTCATGGTGGTAAGAATCTATACAGAATAATCTGCACTTGTGTGCCGGGGGATTATTACATCTGTTCTCTCTGTTCCAGGCTAATGTCAATTCTGTGCATAAAATACATTAATCGTCAGTGCGCACAGCATGCAGGCAACAAATGTATAAAGCTTCTGCACTGCAGTTTTCGCCCTTCCCCACCTCCTGATAAAATTGTTTGTTTTTAAAAAAGAAGAAGGTTTTTTAAAAAGCCCTCCATCTCAATCTACCTCACCACTCCCTCTCCCCCTCACCAGCTCAGATTGGGTGCATGCCTTCTGAGCTCGTGAAAACGGTCCAATCACAGACTTCTCATAGAGAAGACTGTGATTGGACTGTGTGAGGCCCTGGATGACGTCAGGGAGGAGCGTGGAATGCAGGAAGCTCCTGGCACTGGATTCCAGCTAATTAAAAGTCTATTTTTGCAGGGTTGAGGGGGGACCTTATTAATAGTGCCCTATAGCGCATTCTACACAGAAAAAATGTACCCCTTAAAGTATCCCTTTAAAGAAGTAAAAATATGATGGTTAAATTAGTCATTGCAGCAAATGCATTAACATGCAATTACATAAGTTGCATCTTTAAACAATGTTGGGATGAGCATTTTATGGCTTAATTTTTTTGTTTTTGAAGCAACAATTTCAGATGTGTTATCTCTATGTTTGTACCTAGAATATACCTGAAATGAGAGTAGGTTAGAGTGGCATTTCTACAGCTATCCAAAATTAAAAGGAGGAATGTCATAAGCATGAGTGGAGCTGGTTGGTCTACCCCTGATAGTGTTGAGCAGATACGATGGTAGGCCTTTATTGTGTTGTGAATGGATTCACAAAGATCCAGGACAGGACTAGAAGACAAAATAAGGAAATGTGTTTAGATTGTGTGTCCCACTCACCTGTTGGATGTATTTAAGAAAAATACCAAAGCTGAATGTAGAATCCTAGCACAGACAACAGTGATACCAGATGTCAATAATGCTATTGGTAATGGTCTGTCCTTAGAAATATTAGGAGAAATATGGAATTGTGCAGTAATTGCTTTGTGATCTCTCTGCTTCATCAACACATGCATCAGTCTTTTCTTTATGGTGTTTTTCTGGATGGGCGATCCCTAGACCTGCAACTGTTAGCTCCTTCTCATATTCACTAGTGCCACACATGGTACACAATAGAGGCATTTCATAAAATTCCTATGCAACTTCACAGTTGGTCATGCTGGCTCCATTCATACAAATAAAAGCAACAATTTAAAATTAGATAGCTGTTCAAAAAATGATCCTGTCTCTCTTCATCTGATATTCTGGTTAAAAAAAGGAGCCTCAATTATTAAAATAACGCTACTATTTGAAAATAAAATCACTTCTTCAACCTAAAGTACATTGTTTTGACAAGTAGAAATTAAGCCACAACTTGCCAATTTCAACATACGCTGCTCTCAAACATGAGTCATTTAACCACTTACCCACACATGAGTAATTTGCTGATTTCTCAGTACACCTTTCTGCTGCTGAAAGTTCCAATTTCAGAGAGCTAACATACAATCTTTGCTTGTGTTACACTTGGTGTTTGACGTTTACAATAGAGAGTGGTTTTCATTGTGTATAGTTTCTAGGAAAGTAACCCTCTTGTGAGGACTTAAGATACAGTTTTTTAAAAGATCCATTGATGACGTGGTGGAAATTACTCTATTTACTTTTCTATTTGAAGAAATTATCTAACTTTAGCCATTTTATGGGTGTCTAGTCATCACAGAAATGTAAATTACTTAATAGCTTGAGAGGTTTTTGTACACTGTACACGACAGATGCTATTATAAACCACAATCGTCAGGCTAATTTCTAAAAGTGTCCCTGTGTCCCATTCCTACCTTTCTCCCCCCTCCCCTCCCTGTGTCCCATTCCTACCTCTCTCCCCATCCTGTACCAGCTTCTCTGCTACGGTTTCCGGTCTGACAGGAAGTGCTCGCACTTCCTGTCAGACCGCTCGGCCACGCTACACACAGGCAGGAGGGGAGCAGTGTAGACACCTGGGAACCGCGGACCCGGACCGGTGTGGCTGTGCACTGGCCCAGAAGTTATCAAGGCGGCCCATGGAGTAAGGGGCCCGGTTGCAGCGTGACCCCTGTGACCGTGGTAGGCAGGCCACTGGTGAGAGAAATATTTTCATTTTCTACATCATATTGAGGCTTAAAATACACTAGAAATATGGGTTACAATAATGTTTGTCCTATAAGTGTGTGAAAATGTAAAAATGTGTAAAATTTAATTTTGCACACTTTCAATCGGGCATTACAATAGAAGGTAAACAGTGGCATGGAGCCTGATATATCACAGGAAAATGGAAATAAAGTAAATTAATGTTATATTTAGCCATATTATCAAGTAAAAAACATTTTAGGTTTATATTTATTGTAATCTCTGATAATATCCATAAATAACACCCATTTATATAGGTGTAGTTAGTGCAGTGGCTAGTTACCAAGAAACCAAGGTTCGAATTTCCTGGGCAAGACACTTAATGATATGCACGCACCCACCTCAATAATAAGAAAGTTACAAAAACCAAAAGAGTCATGCTGGCTCGGAAGTCGCCCTGATTCATAATTCCAGTTCCAGTCAACATCATATGTGTCATATACCAAAGTGATGTGCTAACCCCAATACTGTACTGCATTTGCCTCAACCCCCTTAGCTAGAACATCATGAAGAGTGAATACGGATACAGGTTTGAGAACAGAGCTACCATCATCCACCTAATCTACTTGAACAACCCCAAGCTGCATGCCAAGAGTGAGGAGAACACTGACACACTGATCCACCTAGGATATACAACAAGGACATCAGAATGTCATTTGGACTAGATAAGTGTGAGACAATGATGGCAAAAAGGGTGAAGGTAATCAGGATTTCAAATACCAGAAGGTAAAATAAGATTGTTGCCTCTTACTCAATGGCAATGACAAGATCCAAGTCATCAACACACATACCCTACCAGTCATCAGGTACCCAGCTGTAATACATGATGACCAACTCTTCTCTTGGTATTATAACCTGGCCAAGGAAAGAGTTGGTCATCATGGATATCAAGATCTGGAAACTTCTCACTATGAATTTAGTAATACACCTGAAATTCAGCACCCAGAGACTATACACCAGCTGGCAGGAAGGAGGTCAGGGTCTGATGAGTGTTAAGGCCTCAGTCTGGGATGGAACACAAAGTATCCACAAGTACATAATGAAGATGGTCTCCCATAGACGAACTTCTAAGGGAATGCCTGAGACAACAATAGGTTGAGGATGCAGAAAAGGAGGAGGAGGTCCCATGGCAAGACAAACCTCTCCATAGGGTGTACCACCGACAGATAGTGGAAGTGCCTAATATAATGAAATACTACCAGTTTTTGGGAAATGCAAGATTAAAAGACAGCACTGTGGCATTAATTGTAGCAGCACAGGAACAGGCACTTAGCATCAGATCAATACAAGCAGGGGTCTACCACACTAGACAGGACTCAAGAGTCATCTGAGACAATCCGGCACATAGTAGCCAGGTGCAAGATGTTAGCAGGGACAGCATACACTAAGAGGCACAATGAAGTTGCTGGGAATGTGTACAGAAATATCCACACAGCATATGGGCTATTCTGCTTAGGTCTAGATGGGATACCAAAAAGGGTAGTTGAGAATAACAGGGCTAATATTCTGTGGGACTTTCATATCAAGACAGACAAGTAGTGACCAACCAATCTGACATCATGGTGATAGACAAGGAACAAAAGATGGCAGTGTGGTGGATGCAACAATATCCTATGACCATAACATCAGGAAGAAGGAGCAGGTAAAGGTGGACAAATACCAAGGACTGAAGGATGAGCTAAAAATGATGTGGAAAGTGCAGGCAGTAGTAGACCCTGTTGTGATAAGAGTACTCAAGGGACCCCCAAATGCAATTCTAGGAACAACTAAGATACTGCTCAGAACCCTCAGACTCCCAGGCATCTGGTAGAGTACCTGTGAATGAGGAATTAACAAAAATACCAGGGGTGAGAAATTACATTTTTAATTTTATATATATATATATATATATATATATACAGATTATTCACTTACCAATTCCTTCCACCTTGCCATCACCAGCTGCCAATGCATCTGAGTACACTGCACCTTGATTAATGTAATATGGTACTATTAAGCTTATCCTCAAAGGCTCTTATTCCTGTATAATTGTTGTTTACAACATCAATGTAAACAAGACACAAGCGCTCACAAAAAAGTAAATTACCATAACGGAGTAGGTTTTTCATTCTAAGACATGTGCATTTCTCAACATGACAGCATACAATGGAAACTGAAAACGCTGGAAAAATAAACCTCGAGCAGGAGGGAGAAATGATCTTTTTTTATTGCAGGTTCTATAACTCTGCATCTAGCAAGCAATGAGATAAAGTGAACTGTGTATGGGACAGTAATTCATCTTTTATATCAGGAGCAAATTCACGCTGCTTCGTCCTCAGTTCCTGGCAGCTAATTTAGAGACCTGCTTACACTTAAGGATGAACTTTTGAACAAGATTATGATCTTTCTTCTATCTCGTAGATTTTGTTGTATTTCGTTTCTTTTTCATTACCCGCGTCCACATGATACCGGGATTTATGGGTGAATCTATAATATGCTTTGTCCAAGGAACTAAATGAATTTTTCTCCCATTCACCCTTTCCATGTGTGTATTTTGTAGTCTGCATCTCGGGCTAATGGATAATGGATATAAAGGATTCTCTTTTTATGTTTTGCTTGTGGTCATGAAATCTTGTCAATCACCTTCAATCAATATTGATTAAAGGCGATAAGGGGATCCCATCCTTTTAATGGCCATGGTAAAGATTGCTGTGGACGATAAGAACCAATTGACCCATCTAGCGTGCTCATTATGCATGTGTTCTTGAATAACTTAGCATGGCTGGATTTTCTTTCTTCTATGGTAAGGCTTGCTACATATCCAATGTAAGGTAATTCATCTTAAACAGGACAATCAATTGGTAAAGGCATTTGGTTAAACAATCAATCTATTAACAGCTATATAATAAATAATATGTAACACAGAAAAATACTTTAGTACATTGATTTCAATCTATTTTAGTGTATTCCTTTTCTGTTGACTGATAAAAACCAGCACATTAAAATAACTATGCATCCTGATGATTTTGCCAATTTTGAAAAGTTTTCCAAATGGCAATCCTTCTTTAAATTTTCATATAGTTACTTGGTTTGTATAGGAGCTGTTGAGACTGGATCACACTAGGGCAGGTGTAGGAAACCTTTGGCACTCCAGATGCTGGGGAGATGTAGTCCACAAAATCTGGAGTGCCTGAAGGTTGCATACACCTTCACTAGATGTTGGTTAATTTTTTTGTTAATGTTTGAGACTACCCTGTTATTGCATATAGTAACAATCATGTGAAGTGCCCATCTATCCATGTCAGTGGGCTTCAGCTACGACAACTAATCCTCTTTGCAAATGCATTTTGTCCATGTGTAGCATATGTTGTCATCTTCTAAATTGTTTCCCCTTGACACATTAGATATTTTGCAGTCTTAGTGACGGATGCACCTGCAATTCAAAAATCATCTAATCGGCCTCTTTGGAGCTATGGTAACTGCCTCATGTTGCTTTGAAAACTCACATATCAAAATGCTAATAAACCTTTTTATAGCTGATACATACTGCTATTTGGCAACAAACCTAATAAGAATCGCCTTTGCAGCTGCATTTATAATTGTGACTTCAAAATGAAATCCCTTTTTCATGTGGCATTGGGGTGTTTTCGACAAACCCTTAGAAAATGTGTACTGCCGAAAATAACTCGAAATAATTACAATAGATGTAATATATACAATACAGACACACTACATAGAGACATTTATGTAGATAGAGAACACAAACTAGAGGGAATTCATCTACATGCCAAGCAATGGTTACTATCATAAAATGTATTACAGATGCAAGTAAAATTTTAGGATCTTGGGTGACTGTTTCACCCCGGCTGCAGATATTTAGCAGAAATAATGCTGACTGCTCTGCAGACAGAGATATAACTGAAAGACATATAATTCAAGCGAGGCACGTTTGTATACACACTATAGCTATAACAGATCAATACTGAGCTGTACTATAAAGTCTGAAACTAATATAGAACACTGATGGTAGAATGTATTATTTGCAGCCACCACCATTAATTAACCACCTCTTCTGATATGCCAAAAGAGCGGCTGAAGAGACAGAGCCAACGCGATACGCTCTCCCCAGGTGCTGCCTTTGAGTGTAACCAGCACCTATCTCAGATTCCATAACTGCCATAAGATTTTTCATGCAGATTGTGTTAGTCTCAGCCAGGGGAGATATGCCTAGGGCTGCATGGACAGAACAAACGTAATTTAACTCCTAAATGGCAGAGAATTGAGCAGTGATACTGCAGGGGCATGATCGCCAAAAAATGCTTCATTAAGCTAAGGTAGTTTTGACACCCATAGTGTCCCTTTATGGAAATACTCCATGAGAGAAAGTTACAAAAACTATATTCATAATGCAATATTTTATCTTCACTGTTTTTCATATATCATAATTCTATTTTATTTTTTAAACTTACAGTGTGTCTCTTACCTTTCATAGAGGCTCTGACTTTAGAATGATTTAGGGAAGTGTAAGTATGCCTGGCGAAATAATTTCTGTATGTTATATCCTGGTGATGGGACTCCACATCTAAATACGCTCTACATTTTCACAAAATCTATAGTGGAATATGTGAAGAGCTTGCCAGGCCAGTCATACCTTTCATTTTTCAACATATAAGATGCTGAACCCATGATGTTTACCAGAACTGCTGGTCAATAATGTTAACATTGCAATAATGCCAGAGTTCTTTCCTTAGTTATCAGATACCAGAACTAATTAGATGTTATTGCCTAGTCTTGGAACCCCAAATCCCTTATTATTGCCGATTCACAAACCACAAAGTCCTTATTTTTATCCAGTGTTACTTTAACACCAAAAGAGCTTTTCTGTACTTGATGCTCACACTTTTAGAAGCCCTGAATATTTGCACCCAAGAGTCGCCAGTCCATATATTTTTTGAGACCCTTTGCTTTTAAATGGATATCTCTGCAAGTGGTGTGTGGTCGTTACAACATCTGTTGTCTACAATGAACTTTCTCCCCAGCTCTGGTGAAGATGGTGGCTGGAGACCCTCCACAAGCCTACTAAAGAAGAAAATCTAAGAACATCACAAGAAATGTGAACAAAGACAGGACTTTTCTGTTATAGGTCAAACTCATGATAAGAATGTTGATACTCTCACTCGATCGAGTTCAAGACAATTTATATTGTTCGGCTTGATATGAAATTTTTGAAAAGGCTTTATTATACAAGGGGGGTCCTTCTGTATTTGCAGTAAGCTGCTGGTGCAGTAGTCTTGCTGAATTATGCATGTGTATTGCTGAGCACTTACTTTCAAGCACTTAAAATTTTAAATACAAAGCCCCAGGAGTCACGATAATATATTAATATGGTACAATAGTATTCCTTACTATAGACATATTATAAAGCAGGCATTTTTAAGTTGGAATAACAGCAGTTTGGTATGCTGTTCAAGAAAACGTACAGGAAAATGACCCCACTATACAGTAATAGCATTTACCCAATGAGACATCTGAGGCATCACACCATTGCATAGAGATAATGATACATACTTATCATAGCATAGCGCTTGCATGCAATTTAATGGTATATAGTGCATTTAACAACTGGAATCAAATATATCATTTTCTCATTTTGTAAAAAAAAAAAAAGTGTTTTTTCAAAACAGGCTTTGATGTCCTAGCGAGAGAGAGAGAAAGAGAAACTTGAATTGATCTACTCACTTTAATTATCTATTACTCATACTATACATTATAGAATTTCACAAGGTGCTCCGATAAAGTATGTTTTGCTCTATATATTTAGTACAAATTGGTTTGCAGATATATCTTGGTATAAAATGTAACAGAAAATTATCCTTATTTTGAGTGCACTGTAGAGTTTATGTACTGTATCAAATTCTGTAAAGAATTGACAAGATAATTACAAAGTAGGACCTTGGTTTACGAATTTAATGCGTTGTCCGGGACGTTTCTTATTGCAAAACATTTGTAAACCGAAACGTGGTTTCCCATAAGAATGCATTGAAAACCAGGCTCCAGCATCCAGGGGGCGGTGCTATAAACCTCCCAGGTGCAATGCATCCTGGGGAAACTTGCTTTGTATTGTGAAAAAAAATTGTAAACTGAGGCATTATTTTCAATGGATTTTCATTTGTAAACCGAAAATTATTTTAACCGAGTCATCTGTAAACCTAGGTCCGACTGTATAAGAACAATTATAGTCATATTAGATACATAGTCAAAATGTAAATACTTTCCAATATGACTATTTTAGTTCAAAATTTTGAATTCTATTGTTGAAATTCTGCAATCCCCAGTTTAGTGATTAAGCATATAGGATTTCTATGGTATAAACAGGAGGTGATACTGGATGATCTATGTTATTTTTTTCAGAAATACCATATAGTTCACTGAGAATCCTGGGCATTAATCAAAATAATATTTTTGTGCATTCATCTATAAAAAAAAGAAATTGGGTTTAATGTTCCTTTAAAGGTGAAGTAATTGTAAAAGCAGTGTGTTTAATTAATGTTCAGACATTTCGATTTCCAAATCTATTTCCTTGTTACAGCAGCACTTTCTGTTTTTCCCCTTACCACGCACCAAAATGCAGGCATTTAAAGCAAAAAAAAAAAACAACTAAAAATCTATTTTACTGGATCTATCTACTTGCAGGTGAATGAGACTGTTTACAATAAGCATTATGGAGAGCCAGTGGCCATTTACATATTATACATAGAGGGGCTGAGCAAGCGTCAGCCAAATGCATGCAGTCTAAGGTATATTATCTTACTAGGAAACTATGATCAGAGTATATGAGTGTACCAAGACAGAAAGTACAAAAGTACAGAAACTAAAGGCATCTTAATGTTTTTCCAATTTCTTTCCATATGACTGTTTCAACCAATGACCGAATATGTTATAGCATAATAATCAAGTCTGCAAATTTTCTGCATCTAAATTAAGTATTCTATTATTTAGCGATTGCTTGGCTGTATAGAGCTTCCAGTGTAGTACAGAGGACATTTCATGAATGCACAGGGTCATTAAAATCCAAAATGTTAGGAGACA
The DNA here is from genome assembly GCA_933207985.1 of Pelobates cultripes. Classification (NCBI taxonomy): domain Eukaryota; kingdom Metazoa; phylum Chordata; class Amphibia; order Anura; family Pelobatidae; genus Pelobates; species Pelobates cultripes. Next base: position 204,134,993 of record OW240912.1, on the reverse strand, counting down.
GCTTGAATGTCCATGGTCCTTAAGGGGTTAATCAGAATATGTGTATATGCAAGTTCATGCCTCGAGCTACTGATCTTTCATTTCCTACAAATCGCCCCCTAAGCAGCATGAATTGTTGTTCCAGAACAAATGTCACTGTGTAACACCCTTTGGGTTTTTAGAATGCAAAACATCCAATTGCATGGCTTCAAGCCTGTTCAAATGCACAAAACGGAAGCAATGCACTGAAACAAATGACTTAATGTTTAACCTTTAGACTACTGGTAGTTATCCTCCCCTCCCTCTGCTGCTTTCACTGTAGGCATGTGCCAACATTGTATAAAGAGAATAATCTGGGACTAAAAATAGAGAATTAGGTCTCACTAGCTCAAATATGTTATGTATGTATAATGCTCATACATTTTACATATACAGTGTAGTGAATCAATGAGGAATGCATCAACATTTCGACCTTAATCAGGACTTTATCAAGGTCTTTATCTTTATCTAAGAACTGATTAAGGTCGAAACGTTGATTTTCCATATGCGAATTTGAAAACACTTCTATTCGATTTTATACCTTGCGCAGTGCAGCACCGTGGTTTGAAATATTGCTTTTTTAATATTTACTTTTGGGAAGAGTGCCAGATCATCAGTTTTATATATATATAATCTTAGATAACTTTTGCATTATAGAATGCCCTGTTTATTTAGAATTTGTAACCCTCAATGATTATTGATTGGGTCTTTCCAGTTTTGGAAAATAATTCTGGAAGAATAGATTGTTATAATGGCATAAACTATCATTGGTATTCAAGGGGTTAATAATTGTGATAGACCTAGATTAAAATCCTTTATTTTACAAATCTAATGATATCCAAAGGTAAGGTTGACAGAACATTTGGTACAGTGTGCCGTCTTGGGGTTAAACATTACTCTTGAAATAGTAACTGTCAAATCTTTAAAAGTGCTACAGAGCAAATGTAAGGTGTTATCATGTAAGAATTCATGATAATGTGTTGAATCCAACACTTGCTCCATGTCGCTAGAACGTGCTACCCTTTATATATGGAGTGTTATCACAACAGAAAGCGTATTACACCATGATTAATCTGTGCTAAATAGTGGTTAATTAATAACTTCTAAATGCTTGATACAAACAAATAGTACCAGACTCATAATAACAAATTTTAAACATGAGTTAAGCAATATTGAATATGTAATGAGAAATGCAAAACTCTAAATATTGTGTTGGATCAAGATTGCTGAGGTCTCTGGAGCACTCCAGACTATAAAATTAGAATCTTTATGGAAATATCTTTTTAAATGAATTTCTTTGAAATTCCAACACAATCAAAATATACACATAAGTAAAAAAAAAAAAAAGGACTATTTCGTGTCATGTAACTGACAGTTTTTGTCTTAAGGCAGAATTTCTGCCATTTCCCATCAGCTGCCAGTCGCATATATTGCACATCTGAGAAATTATATGAAGTCATGATGCATAAGTTAAACAATTGTAGCATAAGGCTGCTACAAAAATGACAGTTGCATTTCCAAGAGCTCAGTGGCTTTGTAAACTCTTAAATGGAAGAAGTGTGGAGACACTGCACAGCCAAACTTAACAACTGGGGTAGAAGATTCTTGGTAAATGAGGTGACCAATAACTCGATAGTCACTCCTGGTGATCTACATAGATGATGGGAGAAACGTGTGGAAGGATATCCAAAATTGAAAGATTCTACTCATCTGGCCTATTAAATAAATAAATAAATAAATAAAACCAATGGTACCTAAAAGTCTATGCAAAGCATCCAGCGCATTTCGTCCAGAACAGATTACAACAGGGATATGTGAATATATGTATATGTATACTGGGATCTGTAGACTATACTAAGACTCTTAAAGGACATCCACATATACCTGAATAAGTCTGGTCCGGATGAAATGAGTTGGATGATTTGCATTGATGTTTAGTTACCATTGCTTTAATTTGTTTTACTACTTTTAGATTTTTTTGGGGGGGAGTTAGTGCTGTTCCTCTTGGCTGAAGTTCCTCTAAGGTTGTGACATGTTCCTTCCATATATTCCACTCATGGTGGAGATATGCTCATTGATTCCTGTATTTTGTAGGTGCATTATAATATTTAATTTCTACATACAATATTACACTATCTGGCTGTCTTTGTTTGTTCTATATGCGTCAGGTGATCAAGAAGTGAAAACCCCTCACTCCAGATACACCCTGTTGGGGCAACAAGCTTACGATTCTTTCTTTTTTTTTTGTGACTTTTTTCCTAACTCCCCTCCTCCCTTCCTTCCACTCTCACATCCCTTTGCATTTATTTTGTAAAGCATTACAATATTCCCAGTTTATGTTTTTTTCTCTCTCTATATATATATTTATCGGATTCAGAATTTTTAGTATACTACATGTGTTCGTTAATATAAACATGTTGTATTTTCTACATTACCTGGTGATTTGTTTGATGCACTTTATGTTTGTTAATATTTAAGTGTCACTAAATTCCTCCATTTGTTTAAATTTCCCTTTTGGTTAATTGGTGTTTTGTGAGGAAACATTCTGGAGGTTTTCCACATTATTTTCCTTCACATTTACTCACATCTTGGCAGTCTTTATTACACATATCCTTAATGAAAACTTGATCCAGAGTGCTTAGGACCTCAGACTGGGCTTCACCTTTTAATAGGACAATGACCCTAACACAGCCAAGACAATTTAAAAGTGACTTGGTAGTCTCAACGCTACCACAACTTTACACTTAAAAATGTGTTTCAACCAACTAAGAATTAAGGCTCTGAATATCTATGTCACTGTGATATTTCAGTTTTTTTCTGTTTAACCCCTTAAGGACATGTGTGACATGTCATGATTCCCTTTTATTCCAGAAGTTCGGTCCTTAAGGGGTTAATATATTTGAAATGAAGTTAAAAAAAAAATCTGTTTTTTTGCTTTGTCATTATTATTGTGTAGATTGATGTGAAATAAAATTAATTTAAATAATTGTGGCATAAGACTGCAACTTACATTTAAAAAAAAAAAATTAACGGGAATACATTCTGAAACTTCATGAAGTTACTATTAATATGCCTGTTGTGAGAATGGGTCAGGTATGTAAAGGCAGAGTTGAAAGAACAGTCACATATCTTGCAGCATTCAGTGCCTTAGAGATCAAAGACTTGGGCTAGAATACAAAATTATCTGGCACTCAAGCATAAAGAAAAAAGTGATGACCGTACCCCATAATCCCTCTTCAATTACCCTCTTTATCCCTACAGATCTCTTACAGGGCTATTCACTAAAGTGAGAATTCAAGGTGAATGTAAAGTGGATTTCAGATTTAAGGTCAAAACAGCCGACTGGAAACATTCTCTAAGTCAGCTATACTTTCCATTCAGCTACGATGGACTTAAATTTGAAATTCACTTTGAATTTACCTTGAATTTACTTTAGTAAAAAACCCTCATTAACACCTTTTCTCTTTAAGAACGAGATTGACCACAATAAAGTCCAATATTTGAGAATATTGACATCAACTGTTTTCTGAAGGCTCTTTATTTGGCTCTCAAGTGTGAGTCACTAATTGGCACTTAATATGCACCATTATTTTACCATACAGTTTTGCACTATGTTGTGCTGTTTTTATCTTCCTTAGCTGGACAAACCCTATATATATTGCACTTGTATTGATTGAAGATTTGATGAGATCTCTGGGTAACTCCATTGCTATATATATGCACTTTCTTCACTAAAGCACTTGTGACACTGTGAAAGGCACTGTTTTGTTACATATTAATGATATATTGTTAACCTCTATAAAACATTTCACAAACCATTTGTAGATTTGTGGATGCATGTTTAGAGCAAGTAACATCTTTACTATGCTCATTGTCTACGTTGCTCAATGCAGTGTGTAACCATTTTTGACAAGTGTCAAAATTCTAAAAATACAAAAATGAATTACAAATTAAGCAAAACTCCTCCGTTAGATTTTTTTTTGGTGCAAGTGTATTTCACTAGAGAAGCCAATGCTTGAACAGTAAATAATTTTGGCCTGAAGTATATGATGTGCTTTTCCAACCCATGTTGAACTGTTGAAATTGGTACAGAGGAACCCACTATAATTATTTCAATGACCCAATCTTCAACCCATGCATACACCATAGAGCCACAAGGCAATTTGTATGTGCAGACCAGGCCAAATTAATGGTGACATTTATTGTCAACTCATAAAATACAAAGAATGTATAAAACTAAAGGAAAAATATTATTTTAAATTATCATATATTCATATAACGAGAACAAATCTGGTGGCTACACCGTAGTAATAACAATGATTAATAAGAAAACTTAACATGGACCACATGAGGGTCTGCCTCACAAAACTATAAATTAAATGCTTTAACTATTTTGTAATGAAATGATAGTCCTTTTTTATGAAATGTGCTGACAGCCGTTTATATTAAATTATTGACCTTTATAATATATCCAAACTGTAAAAAAGATTATTATATTTGAATTTGCAGCACTTTTTTATGATGTGTAAACATAGTATTTTATATTAAATTATAGACCTTTTTCTGAAATGTATATACATCCCATAAAAACGTATTTTGTATGCAATTACAGACCTTCATATGACTTTATATAAAGCCATTTGAACTAATTTTTTTTGCATCTCTCTCTCTCTCTCTCTATATATATATATATGTATTATCGGACAGCACAATAGTGCAAATGCTGCAAATTATATATTTTTTTAACTTTTAAATTATTTCTACATGAATGGAACTATAGAGGCATTAAGATGATGTACTGTAGAATGTATAGAAACAATATTAGAATTGCATCAAACAATGAAGCATGCTACTACTCATTCAGTTAAAAGGGCAGTTGTCACTTTAACAGGCTTTATTTCTTTACACACACATTGTGTTATCAGATTTATAAACCTGCCCTTTGTCTAGGCTCAATTTTCCCAAACAATCCTGTAATAGGATAGATTTAATGTTAAAAGGCATCGAAAATTCTTGCTTTGACAAGCAAAGTTAAATGCTTATAACCTAAAAGGTCAGGGTCTTCCATCTGATTGTAGACAGTGGTAAGAATAAGGCTGCAGTGGGCAGAGATTGGACCGCTAAACAAAAGGTATCAGGATAAGCCTAATGTCAATGGAATTTTTGATTTAAAAAAATTCCAGAGGACACAGTCCACAATTGTCTCCTTTGGCCAGGTGATATTGCTTCTTTGGCAGTTGAAGTCATGCCCACAAAGGAGAAATTGCCAGTGAGTATTCTCTTGTGATCTTTACCAAATTTTCAGGAACCGGTAAAACAAAATAAAATATAAAGGCAATAAAATATATAGCTAAGACACAAAGAGGTATGTGTCAAATACAATTTATTGCAAATAAAGATACAATAAAACAGTCACAACGCGTTTACCTATGTAAAGGCTTTATAACTTGCAAAGGCTATGGACACACTTGGCAAAAATTGTGGTAAAATGACATCATTGGTCACATGACCTTCAAGGAGACCATGTGACCAATAAAGAATACAATAAACATGTATCAACAACTATGGGGCCCAGAAGCTATGTACCACCTGGTTCACCTGGTGTGCAGGAGCAATTAGACCCGGTTCCTCTTACCTAACTATTCATACCTGGAGTCTTTATGTGCAACTCTGCAGAAAAGTATAAGGGAGTGAAGATGCCTTGAATATCCACATTGCATTATTTGTTAAGATATGTTATATCAACCTATCCAGACAGACCTGAACATAAAGAAAAAAGTGTAGTGGGGCCACCTTAAAAACACCCAAGCTTTGGGCACCCTGCCTGCAAGTTTAACTGCTTATTGCAGTGCTAATAAACACATGAAACCACTGCAGGCAAAAAATATAGGTGTTACAATTTGTTAAGCACCTTGGAAGAAATAAAACAAACAACATTCTTTTTACTTGATGCACAGCACTTGGTAAAAATGCTGTAAATGGAGACGCATGCTGAGCCGGAGATCAATCTACACAATTACAACCACAGACATGGTGATCCGTATCTAGTATAGATGGTTTGAAATCAATTTATTAAGAAATAAAAGTAAAACACGTCCCAACAGTAAAAGCACTCATCTGGTCACAGTACCGTAAAAGCAGAGCACTTGTGTACTGCCACTTGTCCTGTGCTTGACCGAAACGGTGTGACATTGCGCTGTCTGCTGATGCCATAGCACATTTCCCTGGCATCTTTACAGGGACACTGTAGACACTGTTTTTGTTTCATCTCATTTAACTCGCTATAGTGTCTGGAGTCCCCTGGTGCCATCATATCATTTAGCATTAAACAGGTTTTATGTTTGATGCTAAACAAGAGTCCCCAGCAGTCCTGTGTTGCTTTGGGTAATGTGGAAGTTTTAGCCTGAGCAGCATTGGGCAGCTGTGATTAGATGAGACTGTCAGCTGACTGCCTTTAACCTATCAGAGCTCGAAATGATGATATGAAGAGTATGACTACAAGGAAGTGTGTTATCTCTGCCTTAACCACACCTCCAAAAGAGGCTGGATTGTAGCTGGCCAGGGACCCTTAATTAGTGTTAAATTGCTCTACAACGGTTTAAGACTGTATGGGGGGGGCTGGGGGGGGGAACAGTGGAGGGTCCCTCAAGGCACTATAACCAATTCAAAGAGATGAAATGGTTGTAGTGACTACAATGTCTTTTTAACATACAGCTTGGTGACAGAATATGGGCTTACTCTGAATATGGGCTTACTCTCGTGAGATACTATTAACAGGAGAGCCTAGACTTACTTATAAATATTTATGGGAAATATAACATAGAGCAATCTAATGGTCTTACATAAGAAATAAATAAAAAAAAGAGAAATATTTTACTTTTAAAAACTGCATATTGCATTTTTTTGGTTTCCAAGACTTAATGAGTTTCATGGAAATTCACTAGGCCATGAATTGTTGGGAATAGGCAAGGGAATTGCAAACTTTTACGGCCAAAATAGCTGACTTGGAAACATCTCACATCTCCTCTATTCTTTCAACTTGACTATTTCATTCCTAATTTGCAATTCTCTGGTCACCTCTCCACAGTTCCCAATTTAGAATATAGAATTACTTGCAGTGGTTTTGTCTTTTGTAACATAATTTAAGAGGAGCTGACTTAGTTATTTTCTGTGTCTTTGGAAAGGGCAGAAATTGTGCACTGAAAAAGGTTTGACCCAGAACTGGGGGATTACACAAGCAGCCTATTAGCACCATAACCATACCTCCCAACCGTTCAGCTTGTGGAATCGGGATGAGGGGTTGGTCTTCTTACGGGGCATCGCCAGTGATGCAGGTCCACCTGGAAAGTAGATGGGTCCGCCCACTGGAGGGGGCATTTGAGCTTGGTGTCAAGCATGCCAGGCTCACAGAAAGACTCCCGGCCAGTAGCCTACATAGATGATATTGTTCCCTGCGCTGTTGAAGTGCCCTCTGCATAGTCCTAGTGCCGATGCACTAGTCGAGTGCATCTAATTATGCATCTGCATTGTGCTGGACACCAAGGAACAAAATCGGATGGCAAGACAGAACCCTGGATTCATCATTGACCCACTGAAAGCGAGGACAGTTAGGACTTATGAAATGACCAACTCTATTGAACGTGATTGCTCAGTCATTTCCTGGTTCAAAAAACTGGAGGAGGGTGAGAGCTAAAGGAAAACTTGCAAGAGATATGCATTGAAACATAGCATGCATTTTAATACCATTTTTAATAAACACTTGTTTTAAAATGTATTTGTTCTAAACTTTGAAAGAATAATGAGTTTAAAATATTTTAATGAGTCTGTAATGATTCCTGCAATTCCCACTTTATATAGGAGAGAACATGCTGAAATGCAAAGAATATATATATATATAAATATATATATCCCAGAGAGTCATGCTCTGTGTCTCTGCAATTAGAACATTTGTTTAAATTAAATTGCATTTCCAGCTTTACATCCATTACAGGCATTGTGCTGCATATGCTTCACAACATTTACTGAGAGGCTGTTCTAAGCACTTCCTACTCCTTCATTGTTCTTTCCCCTGAAAGACCATCATTACGCTTTTTACCACTGCATGCTGCACATAAAGATATATTCCACACAATCAAACCCGTGCACATTGTCTACGTGCCAGAACATTTTGTCCTAAGACAGCATGGGTCTCTGTGATCTTGTAGAGCAAACACACCTGAGTAGCTCTGTACAGAATCTTGCCCCAGCTGTGTCACACCTTCTCTCAGATCTCTTTCATCCACTGGTGACTGAGATCTCTAGTCAATGTGCACAATCATTTGTCTTGCTTTTAATGTCAGCATCACCTGCTGAGAACACATTACCAAATCTGCTATGTCAATGCCGATACACCTTGGAAACATCAACCTTGCAGAGGAAGCCTCGCGGTGACATGTGTCAATGCAAGCAAACTCTGCAATTCCAAACATAAATATATATCTTTAAAGCTCTATAGACAGAGCAAATTACCCCTGTTCTGCAAGTCCATTAAATGTAGAATTAAAAACTTAAATACACCATACACCAATACAACAATAATAGTTTGCACTGTTCACATGTCCTCATCACAGTTTAAAGCCTCATCAACTGTACTTCACCACAGCTTGCCTTTTTAGTTTACTAGGTCATCCCCGTCAATGCTGGCATTCCAACAAGAGATGGCAGAATTGTGACTGTGCTCAGGTGATTTGCATTCCCAGTAACACCACATTCCCCTGTTGATCTGATGAGGAACAGAAAGGCCATAACCAAGAACAACATTTCTCTTGATCCTTTTCCCTCTCGGAAAAGGCTGTTTTAGATTTCAAGCAATACAATACGGCATCATCCTGTAGTGCAGCAGAGCATACAAGATGGGACAAGGCCATCTGTGAGAAGACCACTAGGGGAAGTTTCTGTACCTTTCCCCCTGCAAATGTAACACATATAATTCTCCTGATTTGAGAGTGGTGTGGAGGGTGTATATTTACATTTGTGCTTTCTGATGCTGCATTTATTTCCCTTTACTAACGCCAGTGGTTGTTTATGTTATCTAAATGTGTATTCAGGGATGTATTTACCACAAGGCAAACAAGGCATTTGCCTAGGGCGGCACTTTCAGGGGGGGGCGCCAAAAAATGCCACCCCAAGCTCCCAGACAAATGCCTTGTTTGACTTGTGTTCTGGGGCTGTCCACCTTACTGTGAGTGAGTGAGTGAGTGAGTGAGTGAGTGAGTGTAGCTGTCAGTGTGTGTCTGTGAGTGAGTGGAAGTGTGTGTGTCTTTCAGTGAGAATAGGTGTGCCTGTGAGTGTGTGTCAGTGTGTGTATGTCATTTTATGTGTATTTGAGAGTGTGTGCCTGTAAGTGAGTGGGTGTGTCAGTGTGTGTCTGTCAGTGAAAATGTGTGTTGGTTAAACAGTGTGTGCGTATGACTGTTTGTGTGTGCCAATGACAGTGTATATCAGTGCATGTATTAGATGCAAGTATTAGATTTTGGTGGTGCCCGAATTTAGTCATGCCTAGGGCAGCACAAATCCAAAATACACCACTGTGTGTATTCCTATTCCAATTCGCCAACCATTCTAGTTTCCATTTTGAAATGTTTTTTTTCTGTGATTGCTCGAGATGTACTCCAGTCCTGCATCCCAGATGACAGATTCAAGATTCTTGCATCTAGATTCCTGGCTATCACTTGCGGTGAATATTAGAGGTTTCTGGTTCCTTGTTAAGCCCAACTTAAAGTTCATGCTGTGCCCTGGCCTGCTTCAAGTTTTGTCATTGTGTGTCTGGTCTGTATGTGGATTATTCCCAGGCTACCGGTTTTGGAATAGACACTAAACTACGTCGGTGCCTGATAACATCTGCAGACCTGGTTGCAAAAATGGTGAAATCAGAGACTTAACAAGAGGTGCAGGGTGGTTGCCCTGTTCAAGAGTCCACTCCTTGGACTTTCTGCCGAGTCTTCCCTAGTCTAGAATTGACAGGTTTAAGGAACACAATTTTCTCAATGTTTTCTCAATATTTTGTTTTCCTTCAAAAATATACTTTCTTACTTTGTCGTGTAAATAAAAGACATTCTTCGTCTATGAACCATAATTCTGAGGAAATAAACAGTGATTTAGATAACTCTATTATGGATACACACTAATGGATCTCTTCTATAAGACAAGCAGTAACATAATGTCCTTATTCAAAATAGTCAATAATAATGCACATGAAATAAAGTACTTTACTCACTATTTTTATGGATACAAGTAAAACAGAAATTGTTCTGGCTGCCATAATCTAGCCTGCATCAAATGTAAATAGAAACAGCAAGTATCGCAATTTTTTACATTTTTTTTTTTTTATCTTTTGAAAACAGGATCTTTACATTTTTTAATGAGAACCATTTACTTTCTGAGAGAGACTCAATAACCCTGCAAATGATCATTTCTACCACTGGGCTCTGTTAGACACAAGCCTGTCCTGTGTTTACTTGTGTGATTAACAGCATCTTACTTGATGTGCACATAACAAACAAAAAGGAAAGGCTGATGGAAATCTAACTCGAGATATCAGACCAACAATGAGTCTTATCAAGAAAAGAGAAAAGAGAAAAGATACAACAGCTCCACTGTGGAACAAGTATACTATCATATATACACACATACTTGTTTGCTTTAGAGGATGCATTTTGGGCTATGTTAATCTTTTGTTTGCAATTCTGATAGCTAGTGAAGCCAATTCACAAGTTTTCTTTTCAGCTCATCCATGGTTGAACAAAAATGTGGTTGTTGATAGAAAAACATTTAACTCCTTAAAGGGACACCGTAGGCACTGTATCTGCTTCATCTCATTTAACTGGTTATAGTGTCTGGAGTCCCCTGGTACCATAATTTCTTTCAGCATTAAAAGTTTTTAAACTTTTAATGTTTTAATGCTAAACAAGAGTCCCCGGCAATCCATCCCCTCTGTGCTGCTTTGGCTAATAAGGAAGTATTAGCCTGAGCAGCAATAGGCAGCTGTGATTGGCTGAGAGTGTCAGCTGACTGCTTTTAGCCTGTCAGAGTTCCAACTGACGGTATGAATGGGTATGACAACAAGGAAGTGTGTAATCTCTACCTTAGCTACACATACTGAAGGGGCCGGACTGTGGGTGGCCAGGGACTCTTATTTTGTGGCATACTGCACGAACATGGTGCAACACTGAATGGAGGGACAGTGCCAGGGCACTCCAGGCACTATAACCAATTCAAAGAGATGAAATGCTTATAGTGACTACAGTGCAGTGGTGTATTTTGGATTTGTGCTGCCCTAGGCATGACTAAATTCGGGCACCACCAAAATCTAATACTTGCATCTAATACATGCACTGATATACACTGTCATTGGCACACACAAACAGTCATACGCACACACTGTTTAACCAACACACATTTTCACTGACAGACACACACTGACACACCCACTCACTTACAGGCACACACTCTCAAATACACATAAAATGACATACACACACTGACACACACTCACAGGCACACCTATTCTCACTGAAAGACACACACACTTTCACTCACTCACAGACACACACTGACAGCTACACTCACTCACTCACTCACTCACAGTAAGGTGGACAGCCCCAGAACACAAGTCAAACAAGGCATTTGTCTGGGAGCTTGGGGTGGCATTTTTTGGCGCCCCCCCTGAAAGTGCCACCCTAGGCAAATGCCTTGTTTGCCTTGTGGTAAATACATCCCTGCTACAGTGTCCTTTTAAGGACCAGACATCTGGAATAAAAAGGAATCATGACATGTCACACATGTCATGTGTCCTTAAGGGGTTAAAATCCAACCAAGCTGCTGAAGTAAGCATATTCACTAACAATAACATTGCAGAATAAGACAATCTCTGCTACTTAATTAGACTAGCAAAGATGATTTAAATTAATGTTAACCCTGTACACAGGACTCAATAACAGTTAACCAAAACTGTAAATAGTGCATCTTACTCTGCTGCAGATCAATCCCATTTATGTTAGATTGAGCTGCCAAATTGTGTATCCTCATTCCTATTAAAGACACCAACACAGTTTAGGTTTTGGCCTCATGTTCACTCTGTGTTTTCTCCCCATTCAAATTTCTTTAGTTTTGAGTCTAAAAAAATAAGATTTAACAGCTTTCTTCCCGCCACCATAACTGCATAGTGTAGCACAGCCAATGAGAAATGAGTTTAAAATGATCTGACTGCTGATCTGACTCCAGCCAATCGCTGTCCTTTTATTATTATGTCTAAGTAGCAAAAAGACAGTCCATTAGAGATCATGGTATATTCCCTGGTCCCAGGGGGACTCCTTGAATGGGATGGCACTATGCTCAGAGTGATTGCTGCTGCAAGACAATTTGCATAAATTAGGATTGCAAAATCCTGCCGCCCCCTTCCTGCAGGCGCCACAAACCAAGTGACAGAAGCCTGGCCTTGCAATATTATAGTCACGCTAAGCAGCGTGGGAGTGAGGGGTTAACATGCTCAATGAGGACACTTCCATTTAGCGACAGGTGATTTGTGTGCAGGAAAATTATGTTTTGTTGCATTCTGCTTCCTCCTCACCAGCTGAGCTGAGTTATTACTCAACGTAAATCTAATAACAAACTTGCTTTGTGGAAGGCAGGGAATGTGTATCAGTGAGTTTGTGTTTTGTGTCACTGAACTTGTCTGTCTTTGAGCCAGTGTATCAGTGAGCTTGTGTGATTACTGTATACCTGTATACTGTAGCAATAAAGACAGAATTGCAGGGAATTGAGATAGGAATTTCAAACTTTATGGCGAAATAGTGCAGCTGAATGGGAGAATTTTTCCAACTCGGCTACTTTGGCCTTAAGTTTAAAATTTCCATCTCAATTCCCTGTGATTCTCGCTTTATTGAGTAGACCCTGCACGTAGATTAATTATGTGGGTTGGACATAGTGGGCGTAGCTTTGTGGCAGTGGGTGTGGTACATTTTCAAGGTATGGTAGTAATTGATAGCTGTGCTGCAAAGTGTACCTGAAAATGTTTTTAAAATGTTGGCAACTATAATTGTGTGAGGGGCAAATAAGGCCGTGAAGGAAATATAAAATAAAGGGGGGAATAAGTCGGTTGTGGTGTGCCGGAACCGACGTCGTGGTAGGCCTGTAATAAAAGAGGGCCCACCCATGAGGTGTGATATAAATAAAGGGAGTGGAGGGTGGGGACATGCAAATCGCCAAAACGAAACAGGACTGAGGAAGGTGAGGAGGGGGTTTAAGTAGGTAACATGCCCCTCCCACAACTGCAGGCCAAGCCTTCACATTTGTGTGAGGGGCAAATAAGGCCGTGAAGGAAATATAAAATAAAGGGGGGAATAAGTCGGTTGTGGTGTGCCGGAACCGACGTCGTGGTAGGCCTGTAATAAAAGAGGGCAAAAAGGATACCTGTTTAAAAGCAATCAACAACCTATAATATATAGCCTAACTGTATGGTAACAGCTAAGCGAGTAATTAGGTGCCCGGTGCTTTGAACGGCCCTCTAACTTGTGCAAGGGAGGGTAAGGAATATAAAAACATGATGGCCATCTAGCGTAGACTAAGTGTGAGGGAGAGAAGGTAATCAATAGACTGCATGAATAGGTGAGATTTCCTGAGACAATGCTGCAAGATGACGTGGTGACTGTGGGAAATATGTGGGACCACGAGAAACTGTATAGCGTCTTGACAACTGGACTACATAGATACCTAGCTGAAAAAGACCAGCATCCCCCAATTCCGGCCTACTTCACAACTGTGAATAAAAAGAAGGCAAAAAACCCAGATTGATGCGCTTTCCAATTTGCAACAAGCTAGGGAAAAATTCCTTCTTGACCCCAGAATGGCAGTCCGATTTATCCCTGGATCAAGCAGATATCGCCCCACATTGAAAATTGATGCCCGGTCGTGATGACAAGTATTAAATAGGTCTGGTAGTGATTGCAAAAACTTGGATGATGATGGGAAATCAGGAGATTTAACATTCCCATAACCTGAACCCTTGAGTATGGTAATAAACTAGTATGATGACATGAAACTGCGTGTGACTAGAAACCTGTACAACATGTGAAGTTGTAGACTGGATAGGTAGAGTTGATGCAAGTAAGAGGTGGCAAAAAGAAGCGAAAGTTAATCACGGACAACCTATCAACCGAAACAGTAAATGTTATATGTGAGACAGGAGCCTCGCAGGGGAAGAAGGTCCGAACACATGCACCGCGAGCGCTAGAAAGACGAGAGCCAGACGTGAAAGATGGCAACCACGAGCTTACAAGGCTGGCAGCCCCCGAGCAAGCCCAGAAACGCGGGGAATAGTAGCGGCTGCGGGAGAGGCCATCGGCAGGGCCACATCACAGGACTGATCGTACGAAAGATGTGTGGGAAGACTGGTTCAGATCCAGCCAAAGCGGCAGATGCCAGTTACCCCAACCTGCCATCCAACACCGCCCCATAGCCGACAGCAGCGTCACCCGTGTAGGTGGACAGACACTGAGAGAACAGCTGTACCGGAAGGCTGCCGTGAGGGGGGGGAATAAGCTGACTCTCGAGAACCGCAGTAAGCGAGGAAGCGCCCAGGACCTGAAAATAAGGTAGGCGTAGCCGAAACTCCACAGGGAGATGAGAACCAGACCCAGCCAGAGAGCCCGGACGAAAATAAATAAATAAATAAGTAAAATAAAAAATACCACGGCTTGCAGCGGAGACTAAGAACCGCGCCCAAGCGACCCAAAAAGCGCGTGAGCGTGAAAGAGTGTGCGTGCGTGCTGGCATACTAGCTAATGCCAAAAGGCAAAACAATTAAAAACTAGGTTTGGTGACAGGTGAGGCCCTGCTAGATGCCAAGCGGCGTGAGAGGCTCTATCTATGAGTTGGCCCGAGGGGAGAACGTGGCCACTGAACGTTGTGGCGGGGTGCTGGCCTCTCGGTGACTTGTAGCATAAGATAGAATGGGAGTGACAGGTGAGGCCCTCCCTATGCCACGATGCGAGGCGACTAACTATGATTTGGCCCGAGGGGGCGTAGTACCTCCGAGTATGAGGATGGGTGTTGGCCTCGCGGGACCACTAACCTAAGGCGAAGAAGCCAGGGGGGAATTACAAACTAGTAGACACCTAGGACCCTGACAGCCAGCCACAGCTAACTAAGAGGGGAGGGAAGGCAGTGTGAGAGAGGACAGATATGCTGAAACGTGCATTGAAACCGTGAGGGTGAACGAGGAAAACCGCAGTGCCGACCGTAACCGACATTAGAGTAAGCATGACAGAGACGAGGTAGACAGGCTGAAAGGAGCAAGCTCGGCAGTAGGTAACAGAAAACTGTGGTGGTGTAAACCCCATGGGGGTCACGAGACCCAGTGCGAGTGTGTGTGAGCGCTGGCATACTAGCTAATGCCAAAAGGCGAAACAATTAAAAACTAGGTTTGGTGACAGGTGAGGCCCTGCTAGATGCCAAGCGGCGTGAGAGGCTCTATCTATGAGTTGGCCCGAGGGGATAGCGTGGCCACTGAACGTTGTGGCGGGGTGTCGGCCTCTCGGTGACAGTTAAACATAAGATAGAGTGGGAGTGACAGGTGAGGCCCTCTCTATGCTGCAGTGCGAGGCGACTAACTATGAGTTGGCCCGAGGGGCGTAGTACCTCAGAGTGCGAGGATGGGTGTTGGCCTCGCGGGACCACTAACCTAGGCAAAGGAGCCAGGGGAATTACAGCTAGTGGACACCTAGGACCCTGACAGCCAGCAACAGCTAACTAAGAGGGGAGGGCAAAGAGTGAGAGAGAGGATGTACTGTGTGAAAGAAGAGAAAAGGGGGCGGGGAACGAGAAAGAACGTAGTGGCAACCGCGACTGGAGGGCAGAGTGAGCCCGTCGGAGTCCAGGTGTAAAGGCTGATATGGAAGCACGCATGGTAAAATTAGGGAAAAGGAAAAAAAAATAAAATATATATATATATATATATATATATATATATAACGACATGTGCCATCTAACCGAGCTTATCCTCAGGGACACGAAAAGAGTGAAACGTAAATATATGCAGTTTCCCTCCATTATCTGCAAAGCTTGGTTTAGGAAACAAACCCCCACAAACTTTCTCCTTGTCGCTGCTTCAGTGAATTAAAAGGCACGGCAAATGATCTCACAGAAGCCACTTAAGGCATAGGAGAGAAAAAGATTTCTCACTGAAAATAGATACTATAGGCTCCAGATGTTTTGGAAATACCTGTAATCTGGGTAATCCCTCTTGGGTAGCTGGATATTAAATAAAAATATAATCTGAAATGGCTCCAGTATGGATTCTAGAAAATAAATATGCCAATGAATTAAACTTGCAGAGTGCTACCGATATATTGCTACCTGTTTTAAAACCGTATTGGAAGATGGGGGTATAGTAACTCTATTACCTTGTCTGTGAGTCTGTACTGTGTAACAAAATAGTTGCCAGAGATATTTGCCTGGCAGGGCCAGCCTAAAATCTGATTTAAGGACTCTTCCATACCTACCTACCTCAACCCAGGACTGCACCCGACACAACGCTTGCGCGGCCGCCGGTGAGTGCAGATACAAAACTTGCGACAGTGCCGCCGGCAGCGAGGGGGCTGACAGCCAAGGACGCCTGAAAGAGAGACGCGGCAAGCTGAGCCGCCAGCAGAGACGCGCGCCCCCCGCCCCCCTCCCTCTCCCCAAGAGACCCAAGAAAAACTTGCAAACAAAAAAAAAGGAGACCCGAAGTTTGGACTACCAGAGCAGAGCCCAGGAGGACCGCGGACCAACGAGCAGCGGGAAACGGCAGGCCAGGACAATGAAGCCACGAGGAACAGGAAAGGAGAAGAATGACGACCCGACATGCAAATCGCCAAAACGAAACGGGACTGAGGAAGGTGAGGAGGGGGTTTAAGTAGGTAACATGCCCCTCCCACAACTGCAGGCCAAGCCTTCACATTTATGGGAAGCAATCTGCCGAGTCAGTATGTCAAATTTCTGCCTTTGCTATATGTGCCTCAGTTCGTTGCAAGTTATGCTATATATGCCTCAGTTCATTGCAAGTTATGAAGTGGAAAAGTCTAAAAAAAAAAACTGCTCTGTAACAAAGTAAAAATCTACATAACCTCACAAAACAGAACAAACAAGTGCTGCATTTCAATACCCAAAGCATGATACGAATCACGGGTCTTTAGTTGCAACACATACTACAGTCTATGCAAGCAACGTCAGCATAGAAACTATTAGCTGGAAATAAAATAGGTTTCGGTGGAACAGAAGTCTAATATCACTATATGCAATAGCACATTTTGTACATGAAGAAAAAACTCACCGTCATTCTGCTTTATAGTATCCACACATTTTCTGACTAGTCACCTATCAATTTAGCAAATACTAGGATTTGTGTTTAAAGCTTTTTGGATGGAAAAATAGTGGTCTGGGCTGTTTGTGATGGTTTGTCTTGGCTCCTGAGTTTCTGTGAAGGGATATCTTAATGCAACAGCTTTCAGTGGCATTCTAAATGTGTCTGTGCTTCAAGCCTTCACACATAAGAAAACAAATAAATGGCTTGCTGTAAATAACTTGAGTGGCATGTACCGAGCCGTAACCACAGCTCCATCAAAATCATAAAATATAACCTGCTTAAAGGGACACTATAGCCACCAAAACAACTTTAGCTTAATAAAGCAGTTTTAGTGTATAGATCATGCCCCATGCAGTCTCACAGCTCAATTCACAGTTATTTATGAGTTAAACCACTTTTGTTTCTGTTTGTGCAGCCCTAGCCACACCTCCCCTGGCTGTGACTCACACAGCCTGCATAAAAAGATTGCTTCACTTTCAATAAGATGAAACTTACTTTAAAAGTTTTTATCTCCTGCTCTGTATATTGAACTTAAATTACACACATGACTGCAGGGTCTAGCATGCCATTAACAAAACATGAAATAAAAAAATGTTATATTAAACAAAATTTGCAATAAAGGAGGTATAAACATTAGATAACTCTTTACAGAAAGTGTTTAGGAAGGCTGTGTAAGTCACATGCAGGGAGGTGTGACTATGGTTGTATAAACAAAGTGATTAAACTCCTAAATGGCAGACAATTGAGCCGTGAGACTGCAGGGGCATGATCTATACATTAAAACTGCTTCATTAAGCTAAAGTTATTTTGGTGACTATGGTATCCCTTTAATATCAACCTGGGCTACGCGATTCCAATGTGATATTGCACCAATGTACTATTGACACAAATGTATAATTGTGCTCAGATCTCAAAGACAGAGCTGATTACACAACCTTTGCAGGGCTATTCACTAAATTGAGAATTAAATTTAAGGCCAGAGTTGTCATCTGTATTATATCTGACTTAGATCATTCTTCCAGTTTGGCTATTTTAATCTTGAATTTGAAATGCACTTTGAATTCTCACTGTTCGTCTATTGGAAATTCTTACAAGGGCTACTGCTTTGTGTTGCTGTTCAGCATCCAGCCCCACCAGAAATCTACCCCCATCACTGAGCCTTTTAATAAAGATTCAACCACAATATCAATATATCATGGTATCATGGTAGATCTGTTATTTGAGAAGATACTGGCTAACAGTCTAGCAATCAGTCTGTATGGCTGACAGCTGATCACTGTAAGACCATGATCAGGGACTGTGCCATTCTGTTACAGTAATCCTTTTATTACAGTAATCCTTTTATTCCTAAGCCTGAAGTGAAAATGCTGTAAAAATAAGCGTAACATTCAAATACAGGGATTTCGTGTTGCTCTCTTATATAGGTTGGCCATGTGTCTTAAATTAACCAGTGCTCTCCATACAATTTAGCAACATTTTTAAGACTCAGGTTGTCTTTTCAAGAATTTAAAAAAAAATTTTTTTTCCAATTAATTTCTTTTGCTTGGGGTAGACAGGACTTTGCTTTAAGGCAGAATAAAGCAAGGATAATGGAAGTGAGACCATGCCTGATACAGTTGCTATAGCACCTATCCCTGATGTTAGAAACCGAGTCTAACATGTTTCTCTACCATTTGTACAGATAATGCACGGCATTGTAATAATAATGTGCAGAGTGTTGGTTGAAAAGTACATCCATCCTTACTGACTGTGTTCGTTCACTGACTTCTCAAGGCTATATTTTGTTGCATGCTGGTAAAAAACTGAATTCTTTGTCCTTGGTCACCATTCAAATAATAAAGGTCTATGAGTAAAGCGATAAGCAATAAAGAATGATTATATCATAAAGGTTTTAAACTTTTTTTAAATGACAACAAGTGGGGAATTTTACTAACAACATCCCAAAGTCAGACGGAAATCCAATTTTTAGACCTCCAGATTTTTATACAAGATGCACAAATTAGAACAAAGAACTTCTTCAAAGAGGTAGATGCAAACGGATATATTGAGAAATCTAGTTGCCACCACAGACCGTGGCTGAATAATGCACCTAAAGGACAATTCCTTCGAATCAGACGTATTTGTACCAATGAGGGAGATTATAAGGGAGACTATATTTTTAATTATTTTTGTGAATAAACAACTTTGTTTAATTATTCCACATTGGATCTTCTTTGGAATCCCTTCAAGTCAAGTGGGAACAGCTATCCAGCCACGTGGTAATAGGAGGGGGACATCCTTGAAATAGTCCCAAGGCGACATCTATGAGAGCCACATACATTTGGCTCTAGGCTTGTGAGTCCTTAACTCAAATTCTCTACTACTCATTTATATAGACTTTATTACACTATTTTGTGTTTTGTGCATATCTTTTTAAGACATTCAGAAGTGTGACCTACCTATCATTGTACGTATTCATTTGAAAGCTTATCCAACAATATTAAATTTGTTTTTTGGCATTGCACACCCTAAGTATTTCCAAATCCCTTTACATTCGTAGGAAGGCTTTTCTTAGTATGTCTTACCCTCTCGGCAAAGTACTATTTCATGACATTACCCCAGCAGAGTGACAAAACAACATGGGATAAACCGCGCCAAATAAAACAAAAATCACACCCAGTGATATAGTGTATATATGTATACATACTCTCCTAGAAATAAAAAACCTTTGATTTTCCAACAAAAGAAAACCTCAAAAGTGAACAGAAAAAAACAGACAATTGTGTAGTATGTCTTATCAACTGTACAAATAGTTTGGTATATAGAGAACAAACTTACACTTTCATGAGTTACTAAGAGCTCTGCTGTATAGCACTTAGGATGTGTATAGAGCCACAGTCCTGCATATCTAGTATAATTCCAACATATAAAAGAGAGCAGAAAGGATCTGATAGTGCAATATGTAGATATAGGATATATAATTCACAGGAAAAGTATCCTACTTACACTTTGAAGAGCAAATAACTTGCTCTGGTGGTATAGAGCCTTGGTGATATATTCCCACCTGGGATGTACAGGAACCAGGAAAGTTGTTTGGCAGCAAAAGAGCAAAATAGGACTTGGAGTAATAAACAATGAATTTATTTCAATATATTGTGGATAAAATTAATATTACAAATAGATAAAATACAACTATAAAAATCTAAAGCAATCTAAGGTCACACTTAACGCGTTTCTCCTAGCAGGGCTTCCTCAGAAGTGTTTGATCCTCCGAGTGTCCCAGCATTTATAGGTAGTAGATGACTAATTAGTAGAAATAGGTGTGCTGATTAGCTTCCTGTTTCTCTTTCGCGTCGCGCCTCATTCTCATTTTGGGTTATGTAGTTCTACAATTATAGGTACCTTATACGGCACCTATATTTGCTTTTCTTGTATACTTTACATCACCTGAGCAGTTTACCAAGTTCATATTATCCAAGAATCTGTTAGCTTTCATATAAGTATAGTACAGATAAGATTGACAAACTGGGACAACATGTGATCTTGAGTAAATAGACACAATGGCTACTGGCTTTTATTGTAATATTAGCTAATAGACCTATACAGTACATACAGATACCAATAAATTATCTTATATGTCAAGGAACAAAAGCCCATGTGTTACTCAACTCCAATGCACAGGCTTTGCTGACATACAGAAAAATACAGTTTACAAACAATAAAGGTATATGGGCTCCACTCAAGTGAGGAGAAGCAACAAAAGGTACAATTGAGACAACGTAATCAGCCTTTGTATAGATACTTATCTTCTACTCTATTGCTGGCCTAGTGGCTGTTAAAGTACTAATGAGCTGTGTGTTAAAATCGGGAGGCTTATTGACCAGATGCAAGCACCTTCAGCCACTTACCTTAATCCAGCACCGGGCTCCCTCGGCGTTGGTGACCTCTCCTTCCCTGTCAATGTCAGCTACCGAGTGGAGCTGAATGCGCATATGCGGCCAGAGGCGCACGCGCATTCAAACCCGCCCATAGGAAAGCATTACTCATTGCTTTCCTATGGGATCCTATCCGTGAGGACGTCAAGCGTCAAATAAGTGCTATTTACTCAGTGTAAATCGCAGAAGTGGCCTCTAGTGGCTGTCAGGTAGACAGCCACTAGAAGCTGGATTAACCCTGCAGTGTAAACATACAAGTTTCTCTGAAACTGCTATGTTTTCAGCTGCAGGGTTAAAACTAGGGGGACCTTGCACCCAGACCACTTCATTGAGCTGAAGTGGTCTGGGTGCCTATAGTGGTCCTTTAAACCCTTAAGGACCAAACTTCTGGAATAAAAGTGAATCATGACCTGTCACACATGTCATGTGTCCTTAAGGGGTTAATGAAAAGTTTCAAATGCACTTGAAATCACTGAAGCTTTTTAACGGTAAACCTCTAATGTGATATGACTTGATCGTACCACTACATTAGAAATATTTCTAGATAATATTTTGGTTTATATCTCTGTTATACTATGTTTGGCTCATTGTGTCTTAGCCTAACAGTAAACTTTTAGATTTAAAGTAATATGTAACTTTGGCACCCTGATTTTTTCTGAATTTTTTTCCTGAGGTTCCATTATGAGAAATTTAGTGCAGATTGGGTTTAAAGCTTACCCATGACTTGTCTAGCATATAGAAACATAGAATGTAACGTCAGACAAGAACCATTCAGCCCATCCAGTTTGCCCAATTTTCCAAATACTTTCATTAGTCCCTGGCCTTATCTTATAGTTAGGATAGCCTTATGCCTATCCCACCCATACTTAAACTCCTTTACTGTGTTAACCTCTACCACTGCAGCTGGAAGGCTATTCCATGCATCCACTACCCTCTCAGTAAAGTAATACTTCCTGATATTATTATTTTTTTAATTCTTTATTTTGAGAGTTTTTGTGGGGATTTTTGAGGGGGGGGGTAAAGAAAAAAGAATCAGGGGGTATGAGTTATCCATGTTTACATCATGTAAGAAACATAATAACAACGTGACAGTAATACAGATCAACCATGTGTGTGTGGATTACATTTGTGGTCGCAGTTTGCTCGTCTTCCCTCTGTCCCCCCTTTTGTTGCTGTCATATATTATGTTTGTTTTCCTGATATTATTTTTAAATCTTTGCCTCTCTAATTTAAGACTATGTCCTCTTGTTGTGGTAGATTTTCTTCTTTTAAATATAGTCTCCTCCTTTACTGTGTTGATTCCCTTTATATATTTAAATGTTTCTATCATATCCCCCCTGTCTCGTCTTTCCTCCAAGCTATACATGTTAAGATCCTTTAACCTTTCCTGGTAAGTTTTATCCCGCAATCCATGAACCAGTTTAGTAGCCCTTCTCTGAACTCTCTCTAAGGTATCAATATCCTTCTGAAGATACGGTCTCCAGTACTGCGTACAATACTCCAAGTGAGTATATAAACAATAAAAAAAGGATAAAAGTGATGAAAGGTGCTCCAATCACCTTGTGTGTGTCACTCAAACCACACAAAATACAATCATAGAAGTGAATAAATAGTTTGGTGAGAGCACACAAAAGTATGTAAAATAATACACATGCAGGTTACCATATATTAGGGTACAACCTAAAAGAACAAAAGGCAGTAGATCATAGTATAACCTATATGAATAATTTAAACACAATAAAAAGACCCAAATGGTCCTACTCATGTGGTACTGAGCCTTTTGAAGTAGGCTCAGACTATAAGCGCCTTGAGATATATACAGATGGTTGCTGGGATCAGGTGTTGAAAATTAATAATAGAGTGCTCCATTGGATACTGCAATTCTCCCTCCGGTTTTCAAATAAACACCAGTCTTGGAAGGATATTAGTAAAGGTAGCCAGGGAAAATTTTAATTAAATTCATATACATAAACAATTGATAAAATAACAAATGATCTCTAATGTGCAACCGCACTAACGCGTTTCGACAATAGTCTTTTTCAAAGTGCTTGCTAGTTACTTTGACTCACAGTTCTTGTTTATATATCTTGAAAAGGGTGCGTATTCCTCGTTGTATCCGGGTACGTAATTTCCGTATGTGTCACTTCCATTAGGTGACTGGAAACTCTTGCTCAAGCTAATGGTAATCTGTTTTCTGTATGGAATGCTTTAGCACCCCTTCAAAAATGTGATCTTGTTGACTATACTAGACAATGTACATTGAATAGGTTAAACCTTTTGATTCTAGAATTTAAGTCATTTGACCCAGAGACTCTCAATGTGCATTAGATGAAAATTTCATGGTAACTACTCTTTCAGTGTTTTTGTTCTTCAAACTCACCAAAATGTATCATGCACTAGTAATTGTGATATGATATAAAATGCTGTAAGAATATGATATCCCATAAGAACAACATTAAAGTCTGCAAGGGTATTCAAGCTCAAATAAATCCTGAAACTTTATACCATATGACAAAATGCATAGGTAGAGGTGAACAAATTGTCATTATCTTTGGCACACCATATGCAGGTCGGGGCTGCAGTGACCATGGGTCAAGGACGACCAGGGAGATAAGAAAGAAGAAAGAGTCCGTACATGGGCCGGTGGTGCTTTGCTACCGCAAGTTTCAGTCAATGAGTGCATTGTTGCAGGTCACCAGTGCTCTCAGTGCACAGCATTTTGGCCCTTCTTGATAATCAATTCTGACACTAAATCCCTGAAATAACAATATACAACATGTATACAGCGCTACGGAATTTGTTGGCGCTATATAAATAATAAAATAATAATAATAATAATGTATAATAAATATAATTTGCATGTTTTTTTCAGAAATTGTTTATTTATAATTTAAGTTGAACATGTATTTGTTGTACTATATATATTTGATATGTGGCACAATGCACCTTCAGAGAAATGAGCCCCTCAAATCCAAGATTTACATTTTAATGAACCATATATGCATATTTATCTTTATACTTATTTGTTATTAAAAAATATTTTTAAGGATTTTTATAATTTTTTTTTACTATATAAATTATTTACTTTTTAAGATACCTGGAATTGAGTTATTCTCATATGTCTGAGGGTGCATAGACGTATATGTTTGTTTGTATCTGCCACTATACTGTAAAACTGTTAAATTGCACATTTAAATAAAGTTGAGTCATTTAAATGGACACTATAGTCACCAGAACAACTACAGCTTATTGAATTTGTTCTGGTGAGTAGAATCATTACCTTCAGGCTTTTTGCAGTAAGCACAGTCTTTTCAGAGAAAATGCAGTGTTCACATTACAGCCTAGTGAAAACTTCACTGGCCACTCCTCAGATAGCTGTTAGAGATTCTTCCTGGGTCATGGCTGCCTAAAATGCATCCTACCATTCAGTGTATCCACCCTTTGCATGCAGACACTGAACTTTCCTCATAGAGATTCATTGATTCAATTCATCTCTATGAGGAGATGCTGATTGGCCAGGACTGTGTTTGAATTGTGCTGGCTCTGCCCTTGATCTGCCTCTTTGTCAGTCTCAGCCAATCCTATGGGGAAGCACTGTGATTGGATCAGGTTAACAGTTCTGATGACGTCAGCAGGCAGTGGGCAGGTCAAGAGGGAAACAGTGACAAAGCCATCAGCTTTAGGCTTGAATATAAGTAAGATTTTACTATATTTAGGGAAGCATGAGGGGACCAGGGGGCTACATGGTGGTTTTAACCCTATAGGGTCAGGAATACATGTTTGTGTTCCTGACCTTATAGTTCTTCTTTAAGTAGTAATCAATGTGGACATCAGGCGTCTTTCCTCTCGCGGGGCTGGACGCGTGCGTCTCCACGTTCTCATGATTACGTCAGACGCTGAATACAGAAATGCAAACAGAGAAGGGAAGGAGACATACCACAGAGAACAGCTCTTAAAAAAGTCTACCTTATAGACGAAACACGTCAAGCGCAAAAGTTTGCACAAAGACTCTTGGACAAGCCTGAGGTGAAGGAGTGTTTCCCCACAAAGAACATTTGACAGTAAAGTTGTGTGGTTACACTAATAAGACACAGGATATATATTGTACATCATTTTTTGCACTAAATCTTTATGACCCATATTTTGAAGTGTCAACAGCTGGTAAGTCTTTGGACTATATCTTCTACTAGCAGTAAACATTGCTAGTCAGCTTTTGAAGAATTTCTATAGCCATAACCAAGCCACTTAGGTTTCAGTGTGGAGACCTTTTTTAACCTGTTTTTGGTACGAAAGACTATAATTAAATTTTTTTCATGTACTTAGGGAACATAATGTCAATAAATATGCAATGTATTTACTTTATAACTGTTTTCCAATGATGATATTTTTTACTTGTAAAGAATGATGGAGTGAAAAAAAGCAACAAAAAAACCCATGCTATTCATAGGATTATTTGTTTGGTTTAATGGAAGGTTGCAGTTTTCAGCTCTAACTATCGAGCATCTAGCAGAAGCATGAAATGCATTCAAAAGCATTTTATTATTTAATGGAAAATCACTCTTTATGCCATTACTTTTAGTATATATTTTTTTCAACGCTGATGGCAGGAAGGGATTTTTTTTATATTAAAAGCTGGTGGATAGCTTCGGAAAAGGAGTGGGAAATTAATGTAGTGATGGCAGCTGGGAAATGATGAGAACATTTTGTTTTCTTTGTTTTTACTCTTTTTTTTTTATTTATCGAGTGGATTAATTAGCTTCTGTTTGGTTAACGAGCTCAATTGCGCCAGAAATGCCACATTGGTTTGTTTTTTACAATTTGTCTCTCTAAAATGTTTCTTTAGTTTTGTTACTTCATTTTCTTTTCTATTTTTTTGTGTTTGGCCTTTGTATTTATTAATTAAACCATTATACACAAGGCTTATGACAACTTGAAAAGTGATGGATATATTGGCTAGAGGAATCTGTCAATGAAAACAAAAGCGCTCAGTCACACTGATATATGCAGGGAAGACAGGGGGATAATTTACTGGCAGCCTGATAATTTAAATGGTACATAGCTCTGACTTTTACAGATTTATAGTTCTCAATAGAGTTTGAGATTTTTTCGCATTGGCCATACTGGCCAAAATGTTGCAATTTGTTTTGTCAAGCCACAGACATGTCCATGAAATGTTTTATCATATCTGTTTCATTGCAGAATGTTCATTTGCAGTTTTATCATAATCTGTTGCTATCATGGTTTCCATGCAACAAATTGCTCCGATTCAGTAGTCATTTCCAAAGAATCTAAGTTGTTTTTAACAACAGTGAAACAAATCTAATCTAGTGCACTGTTTTACACACAGGTTTTAGGCGTTTAGTGAACGTGTTAACTGTGTCAAGAGCAAAAGTCACACAAATTACAGCTCAAATGTAAAAATTAGAAGTCCAGCTTGAAAATTATAAACAATGTGCAATACTGCCAGAGCACCTCTCCATATATGAAACAGATTACTTTATTCATTACTTTATTCTCGATTTCAGTGGGACAGTCCTGATTTCAGGGTCTTATACTTCTGTCGCAACTTTGTTCCATGGCATCCTGCTTTTGGGGACACCAGGTAGCTGTCCACACAAAGTATAGAGAGAGTGCATCATTAGACAAATATGCGCCATGCTCAAGGTATTAGGACAATGCCGGGAGCACTGAAAGCATGCACCCTGCGTGGTCTGCTCTCTGTGGGCTGGCCTTACTGATTGGCAGGCAATGCTAACTTTTCATGAATACAGTAATGAGAATTCCATACTGCCATAACTTCAGCAAAATCTAACTATGTGAATTTTGCTCAGATACTATCTAGTATGTGTTGGTCTTTAAATAAAGAAATTGTGCAGGAATTTGACATGCACCAACTGAGCTTTAAGTTAAAATCTGTATTTCCTATTCTATGTGAATGCAAGTTTCTGCCAACACACTTTTGTTTGTTTTTTCACCGCAGGGATATAAACCCCGCAAATCATATAACAAGGAAGAAAAGTGTCACATTAATTGGACTACATTTCCCTTGATACTTTCACAGTGTTATGTCTGTAAAAGCATTATGGGAGATGTAGTTCACAAAATCTGGCTTGCCGAAGATTATCTACCACTGTCATGTGATATAATAACAAAATATATGTCTCTGATACAAGACACCATGGAACTCTATAGCAGCGCGGCAGCTATTCCACACCACATATTTCAGAAATATTTTTGGTCTATTTTGTCCAAATGATCTTGACTCTCCTCTTGTTATTGGGACTTGAGAGTTATGTGTAATTGATTGCTATTTGAGCAGATATTCTGAAATACTGCTCTGTGTAACTTTATATCTATTTTGGCTTAGCTAAAGTACCAGTAGGATTTACTTATGATGGGAAGGATGTTCAGGTTGGCATGTTGGCAATTACACCCTGTACCCCCTGTGCCACAAGAGTACCAGACCCATGTTCTATCAAACACCATCGTTTTGCTAACGCAGTGGGACATGCGCTGGGTGTTTATTAAGAGAGATGTTAATAAATGTTATTCTGTACAATCTTGCATCTACATATCACAGATATTCTCTTTTAGATAGCTCTGACATATCATGATTTATTTACTTGACATATATTCATTCTCCCTATGTGGGAGATCTTAATATATATATATGCTAACACATTCTGCTTTTTGAATAAATTTTTTTTCATAATCTTTCCTTTCCTTTTATTGACTTCTTCTAGCTTGCTACAACGATATATATCCTTTTGTCTTATCCTCCTGTTATTATCTCTTACCCGCTTTGCTTTTTTTTTTTTAATGAATTTTATACAACCAAATGAAAAATATTTGGTGCTCTTGATTTTGATTAGTCTGTATTTGGATATTTAATAAAAAAGACTTCTAAACCTGCTGACTTTTTTTTTTTTTTTTTACTATACACATTGGATTTTGCTTCTGTGATATCAGTTTGGAAACCTTTGTCAACATTTTAAATGAAATTGAGAATTCATAATGGTGCTCTACACTTTCTATTCCTAAAAGCAGGACACCAGGGACTGTCAGAATGATAGGACTGTCCTGATGAACTTCAAGTACCATCACTACTACAGCCTGCAGTAGTGGATATTGTGCCATGTGTACCAGTGAAACTTGTCACACAGTTTAGAACAGTTTGACAACTTAGTAAATGAAAGGTAAATGACTGGACGTTTTAGTGAAGGCAGACCAATGGCAGCAAACTGTGAAATTGAGCACCCCTCTAAGTTCCAACAAAAAAATCAACAAATATTTGGTGGTGGATGTTGATCGAAATGTGGCATTTGCAACAAGTATAAGTGGGCCTGATATTGGACCCACCATGAAAGATGAATGAAAGAAAAAGTAACAATAATAGGAAATGGAAAGTGGATTAAATGTTAGATTTAGTTAGATAGTCCTGCCAGCTGAACGAAGTATAAGATGGTTGGATATGTAGCCATCAGCCATAATTATACTGTTTGATTTGTGCTATAGTCAGTGTTTTACAATCCCACGGAACTTAGAAAAATTCTTTATACAATATGTCACATCAGGTGTCATGAACGAAGAGCAATTGTGGGTAAAAGTAGAGCAATGAACAGAAACATTCCATTGTGATTGATCCACATGAAGGACTTCACCCCAGACTTGCTCTTCATACATAAACCTCATTGCTGCTGAGCAGCTGTGTTCTGTGCAAATGCTAATTCTAAAACAGGTTCCCAGCATGTGTCTGGATGAAAGAATCAGAGAAATTGATCAAGGATTTTGAAATCACCACACATTCTGAATAAAGCCATTCAACCATCTATAAATCCAGGGCAGTCTTTAAAGTTAATAGGGTCTTGGCTCATTGTCTTTTGCAGCACCCTTCTACACTGTGGAATATAACAAAGACTGTTTGAGTACAGTATACTGCTGATAAAATACTAAGTTTACTTAAAGTGCAGAAATCCAATGGATTGTTCCTGCTGATAATTCCACAATTAGTACTTTGCCCGAGATATACAACATCCCTGTATCAAGTTGAGGGAAGATTTGGCATAGCTAAAACCTGCTATCTCCTGGAAGGATTATGGTTCCAATAAATTGGCTTCATTT
Source organism: Pelobates cultripes (assembly GCA_933207985.1). Lineage (NCBI taxonomy): Eukaryota > Metazoa > Chordata > Amphibia > Anura > Pelobatidae > Pelobates > Pelobates cultripes. Next base: position 204,105,557 of record OW240912.1, on the reverse strand, counting down.
ATTCAAGATTGAGTACATATGGTTTCATTTTTAATATAATTTAAGACTTTTCAAATTATGTTTACATAAAAGCAACTTGAAGTAAAAAATGTAGTGTAGTAGGATGTGGTCAAGAGATTAGGGGGAAAATGGTTGCACCATAATTGTACAAGAGAAGTATACCAAACAAAATAATTAACACAATATTAGAATTGGGAAGAATGGCGTGACTGTCAAGCTCTAACTTCCAGTTGTGAATTTTCTTGAAGGACTATAGTGTTATATTCCAACAGGCAAAGAAATGGATAAGCTTTATTTAGTGTAGCCAGCATCACAAAATGGTAAAAAGTATGAAACATTGTTAAACTCAACAGTTGGAGATGTGGCAAAAGTGCCCACCATATGTGTAATGTGGGTGAAAATGATAGGGAGAAGAAATAGACAGAAAGGAATCAGAAATAAAGGAGCGAGTCAGTAATTATATATTGCACACCATTTGAAGCAATGACCATGCTACTCAAAATTGTTCATACAGGTAAATAGCAAACATATAGCTTGACCTTACTTAGCATCGAACCAACATCCTCCCACCTACCCTCATACCCTCCAACATCATGTCCTGTGTATGGGGAAAAAGTATAGATTACCCTGAAGAACTGGTAGATTAGCCTGGAGTCATCCACCCCAGCCCACTTAGGGCAGACCATAAAGGGAGCTATTGTTCTGTGCTTTTTGGGGCTAGTTTCCTGGTGTCTTAAAAACCGAGACACCAGAGAGAAACTCTAGGACGGTGGGACTAAACCCTAAAATTTAATTTGTCCATCCAAAATTAGGACAATAGGTTTTTAAAGACACTGGACGTGCTTATGCAAAGGTTCAAACTCTGTGAAACTGCAAGAAGTGCCTCTAGAGGTGGTCTTATCCCTGCAATGTAAAGGACACAGAGAAAGTGCACCCAGACCGCTTCAATGAGATGAAGTGGTCTGGATGCCTATTGTGTCTCTTTAAACCTACATTTTCTTTTTCTGCTTATCTCTTTACTCTGTTATTTTTGTTCACATGGAGGATTAATATTAAGAACAATTTTAATGCAAGGTATATATGTGTTTGTCATGCATGAATGTATGTGTCTGTTTTCCTATCTATCTATTGTTATTATTATTGCCATATTGCAACAGCGCCATTTATTTAACAGATTCCGTAGCGCTTTACAATATTATAAGAGGGGGGATTTAACTATAAATAGGACAATTACAAGACAACTTACAGGAACGATAGGTTGAGGAGGACCCTGCTCAAACGAGCTTACAGTCATTTGGACAGGAAATTACAATCAAATAAGGTGGGAGTGAAGCAGACTTGGATGAGAGAATACAATCCTGCCCTTTAGGAGAGAGCAAGAGACAGGTATGTGAGGTAGAAGTTACTCAAGGAGGCCATAAGCTTTCCTAAAGAGATGGGTTTTAATGCACATCTACTGATGGCAGTAGGCAGGCTATTCCATAGCAAGGGAGCCGTCCGCAAGATGTCCTGCAAGTGTGAGTTGCCCGTACGGGTGCGAGCCTCGGACAGGAGAAGGTCACAGGCAGAGCCGAGGGACCGAGAAGGGGCATACCAAAGGATCTGTGAAGAGATATAAGAGGGGCTAGAATTGTTCAATGCTTTATAGGTCTGTCTGTCTGTCTATCTATCTATCTATCTATCTATCTATCTGTGCATGTGTGTGTAATATATATATATATATATATATATATATAATTGTTTAAAGTTTAACTTTCTCCTTATACAATGTTAACTACATTGCCACATCTTCTACTAATATTATCTGATTTGAGGATATATACAGTGTTCTTTTGTGTATAATAGTATAATATTTGTTTAATATCTAATGGTTCTAACCATGGAGAGGTAATATAGTCCTACATAATTTCATCCTCAGTTAATACCATTGTTATGAATTTAATAGATTCACTATTGTACAGCACAGTAATTAATTATGTGGCACAAGATACAAGATGCTTGAAAGCCCAGTGGCTTCCATACGAGGCAGCAATAATGCAAAAATTGTCAGATTATCTCACTGCAGTAAGCCTTATGAGAAATGCTGAAACAGATATCAACGTTATAGGAAGACAAGTAGGGAACTGTTTAAGACCGATAAAGTTTGATTCTGCTGCACATAAATATCTACTATTAAATTATTTATAACCAACAGTACACAAATAAGAAAATCAAGTGCAGTAAAAAAGAAAACTGCATTATATTTATATATTAATATATGTGCCTGACTATCCAAATTAAAAAAACTTTATGCTAAAAGAAAAAACATTTTGCAATTATTTCCTTTAAATAAAACTTTTGCTCGTATGATTAGTTTAGCAGATCACTTTCCATCCGTTCTATTGCAATAGGTTGTTGTTCCAAGGAGAAATCTAATTATAGCCATTATGGAGTCCAAGAAAACCCTTTTTGTGGAATAATTGGAAATTTCTACAATTGCTTTTTTTTTGCCTTCTTTTCAACAGCATAAAATAATGGATGTCAAGGTTGGACTTGATTACTTTAGTGTTTTTTCAACCTAGACTACTATGTAACTACTACTACTGTTCTACTATGTAACTATGTAGCTGTCAGGAACGTGGAGGAACAGTATAAAAGTACAGACCTAAGTAACCGCAAATAGACTTTCCACATAGCTGTCCTAAGAGTAGCTGAACCAACAGCGGACAATGTCAGAGATAATGCAGAGATCAAGTACAGGAGAGATACGTATTAACGAGCCGAGGTCAAAGAACTACAGAGATCAGGAGAAACATATAAAACAATCAATATCAGATACCAGAAAAAAGATACACAAGGAATGCGCTCTTGAGCAACTAGAACCACAATAGGGAGTGGTAAGTATATATAGGCAGCACTTAATTTCTATTGGCCCACATCATAGTAGAATTCCTGTGATTTGTGATAGAAAACCTTTTTTTAAAGTTTGAAAACATCCTAATTATGCACTGAATTAGGATTTGGTCCCCCATAAGAACCCGTTACGTGCGAGCGTGCACCGTCACAGAGAATGCAGGGGAGCCCAGGTAACAGAGATGCAATCATGTCAGTAGCCATATACTTATGGAATGGTTTACAAACAAAAAAACGTCCTGTTTTACAAAAATAAAAGTGAGCATCCAGCTATTTCCATGGAAACTCAATCCTGCTTTAACGATCCAAACAGTCTAAAAATATCAAAAGGCAGCCTGGCACTTATTGCATAATAGTGGAAAAATCCCATTTATTTGAACCTTAGACTAGTGATGTCTCAGTTGTTTTCGGGTTGTTTTTTAGCAAGAATTGACAAAAAACCTCTCTGAGGTTCCAATAATAATAATAATAATAATAATAATAATAATAACAAAGTATTTACCAATAGCGATTTTCTACACTTATATATAGAGTGCTGGACCGCCTTTTGTATTCTTTCATATTAAATTATTCTGTATATTGTGCTAGTCATGCAAAACATTTATAACTGTTTGTATACCCATACGTACTCTGCCCTTGCATCTCTCACTGCCACATGTTTCTTGCCTCCCATTGTGGCTCTCTCAACCTCCCTTTGTAAAGTGACATTGCCGCTGATTTTCTTTTTCATCTATCCGTGACTGGTGGAAACTCACTCCCGTCCCACCTGCCACCTTAAAATTGCGTGCCCCTGGCTGTTGCACCCTTAAAGCACCCGCCTGTGCAATTTTATGGTAGTGCCGGCTCCAGTGAGTTGCTACATGACTGCTTTTACAGGATTTGTGCAAGAGTTACAAAGTGACATTGCTGAAAAGAGACTTGCGTCTATCAAGTTCTGCCTTCCTCACATCTGTTTTTGCTGTTGATCCAAAAGAAGTAAAAAGAAAAAAAAAAGTTTTAATTGCTTTCCAGTTTTGCAGCACACTAGGAAAAAATCCTTCTTGACCCCAGAATGGCAGTCAGATCTCTCCTTGAATCAAGCTGTTACACAACAAATTAAAATCGATGCCTCGATATAAAAAATTAACCCTCTACCCTCCCTCCCTTTAATTAATTAAAAATAAATAAACTGTAAAAATAATTTAAAAAATAATATATATATGTAATTTTATTCTAACTGTATTTTGATATTAATGTATATATATATATTTATATCAAAATACACTTAGAAAGAAATTATATATATATATATATATATATATGTATATCCTCTTAACGACCGTGGGCATACTAGGTACAGTCGTTAAGGACCGCGGACTTACCTAGTACGTCCGCGGCAAATAGGACTTACCTGGACCGGCGATCCACGGCGATCATGGTCAGGGGGGACTGCCGGAGACACCAGCAGTCCCCCACAGCAGCTCTGGCCACCCCGGCCCTCCAGGGCCATGTAATCACTATGATCACAACGTCGCAATAGGACTCTAGGAGCTGCCAGCAGGGGGACTGTCTGAGCTGTGAGGCAGTCCCCCAGGCTGCTAAAAAGTAATAATAATAATAATAATAATATAATAATTATATATATATATATATATATATATATATTATACATATTCAGGTGGTCCTCATTTAGCGACCTTCCTGTTTTACGACGGGTTGCACTTACGACCAGCCGTCGTGGGGATTCCCTGCTCAGGTGTACATATCTATGTTCAGAGAAACGTCCACGAAAATAGATGAACGCACCATAGCGGGGAATCCCTTAACTCCTCACTTACTTATTATAAAATAATTAAAGCATAATATAATGCATATATGCATATATATGATTTCATTATAAGTGTACTTTGAGATATATACATATATATCCATCGTCCCTTTGATGCGGTGCAGTTGTCCTGTTCCCTTAGCAGAAAAACACCCCGAAAGCATGGTGTTCTTGGGGTCATAGGCAGCATTTCTCCTCCTCCAAACACGACGAGTTGAGTTGATGCCAAAGAGCTTGATTTTGGTCTCATCTGACCACAACACTTTCACCCAGTTCTACTCTGAATCATTCAGATGTTCATTGGCATACTTCAGACGGGCCTGTACATGTGCTTTTTTGAGCAGAGGGACCTTGGGGCGCTGTAGGATTACAGTCCTTTATGGTGTAGTGTGTTACCAATTGTTTTTTTGGTGACTATGGTCCCAGCTGCATTGAGATCATTAACCAGATCCTCCCGTGTAGTTCTGGGCTGATTTCTCATTGTTTTCGTGATCCTTGAAACTCCATGAGGTGCGATCTTGCATGGAGCACCAGACAGAGGGATTTTTTTTTTCATTGTCTTTTCATTCTGTCTTATCATTAAATTTATAGACTGATCATTTCTTTGTCAGTGGGCAAATATTCAAAATCAGCAGGGGATCAAATACTTTTCTCCTTCACTGTATGCTATGCGATCAGCCGTTTCGGTGGTGTGTCAGGATCATTGGTTTGTCGACTTCTATGGGTATTTAAGTTGTCTTGTTCCTCGGCACCGAAATATTCTCATTGTTGAGATGTTGTCGTTCTCTGCTATCGTCGTGAATTGCAGGACTATGTCACTTTGTCATCTTTCAGCAAAGCTTACACTCATATTTTGTCTCTTCTCTTTCCAACAAGTCACAGATGTTAGAGCTTTTGACATTGACAGTTTCTCCTTCTCTCAGGAGGGTGTGTCGTCTTTGGTCTTGCGTCACACTAGACAAATTCTTCCATTTTTTTACCAGTTTTTTTCTTTCGGTTCCTCGACTTTGCATTGTTAAGGCATTATTGCAGCATATGGTGGAAACTGCCCCTTGTGGCCTTCGAGATCCAGTCTACTCCTCTTTTGATATGTTAATCTATGCTCCCAGTTTTGACTACTACCATGGCAATCTGGATCCGCTGGATCATGTCGTTAGCAAGGTAGACTTTAATTTTGGAGACCATTTCGTATGGGGTTCGGCATTGTTGTAGACTTTTCGGAGGATAGCATAGCATGGACCCAGGAAGACATTTTTAAAATTTGTATTTCTTCCTTTTCCCCACACTTATTCTGCTATACTTCCACAGTGTTAAAAATGCAAATTATGAAGCCTTGTGTCATGTGGTCAAATTGTAAATTATGCCAATATAAATTGGTTTTCATAATGTGTTTGGTTTTATGTTATTATAGAATATGTATCATGCTGACATTATGTTGTTTTAGATGCCTTTCACATATTTCTGTTTCTTTCAGTGTGATCCTCGCTCACCTTCAACAGTGTATGGTTTGCAAGTTATCTATAGTTACACTTTCCGTCTGTCTGAGGATCTCACAGGACATGTTCAACTGATCTTCTAATGTATTCTGTATTGTTTCTGTATATTGGTTATTTGTTAGTTCACATCAAATGAAGAGGAAGTGCTTGGGCTGTCATGGCCTTTTATCACACAATGTCTCTTTTCTGATTGGTTGGTAATTTTATGATTTATCTGTGCTGATGGAGTTCAGTAAAGAGAATTTAATACCGAATAGTCACCACTCGTTATTACTAAAATTAAAGGGACACTATAGTCACCAGTGCAACTACATGTATTCCTGACCCTATAGTGTTAACACCCCCATCTAGCCCCCCTGGGCCCCTCATGCCTCCATGAATATAGTAAAAATCTTACTGTATTCAAACCTGAAGCTGTAACTCTGCATGCTGTTTGCCTAAAAAAAAAACCAGCCTGCTGACATCATCAGAAGTTGTAGCCTGATCCAATCACAATGCTTCCCCATATGATTGGTTGAGACTGAGAAAGAGTAAGATCAGGGGCAGAGCCAGCATGATTCAAACACAGCCCTGACCAATCAACATCTCCTCATAGAGATTAACTGAATCAGTGAATCTCTATGAGGAAAGTTCAGTGTCTGCATGCAGAGGGAGGAGATACTGAATCACAGGATGCTGTGCACAGTGCTGCCCTGTGCTCTGCTGACAGCAGATCTGAGTGGATGGAGGCATTTTATGCCTCCATCAACTCCGAAGTCCCTCTGGTTCACTCTGAGTGACTGCAACTGGAGGTGTTCCTAGCTTTCAATGTAAACACTGTATTTTCTCAGAAAATACAGTGTTTACATGAGAAAGGCTGCAGGGAGCTATAGTTCTCACTTGAACAACCTCATTAAGCTGAAGTTGTTCAGGTGACTATAGTGTCCCTTTAAGATTATAGGTGCACTATAATAGCATACTGTCCAATTCTGACACCTTAAAAAACAATGGTAAGGCCCCACCTTCAATATGCAGTGCAATTTTGGTCACCTGTTTTAAACAAAGTTATTGCAGAACTAGAAAATGTGCAGCGAGCTACAAAATTAATAAGAGGGATGGAAACCAGTTATGAAAAACAGCTAAAAAATTTGCATTTGTTTATATTTATATTTATATACAACAGACAAGCGGTCACATATTGAGACAGGAAGAAGGGAGTTTTACCTTACAGCAGATAAAAGAACAATAAAGATGTGGGATTCTCTATCAAACGATGTTAACCATTTTTTTAGGCATATTTGCCTATCAGTTCTAAAAGGGAAGGGGGGGGGGCATCCTTTTAGATACATAGATGTTTTAAAAAGATGTTTTAAAAGTTTGAAATGAATGGAGTTAAAGGGACACTATAAGCATCTTATTGAAGTGGTGAAGTTGCAGAGTCCGTGTCCCTTAACCTTGTAACTGAAAATATTGCAGCTTTAGAGAAACTGCAATATTTATATTACAGCGTTAAGATAGCTACTAGAGGCGCTTCCTGCAGTTTCACAGAGTTTAACTCTGTGAAACAACATAGGACATCCACACGCTTTGTATAAGGAAGTCCAGCGTCTTCAAAATCCCCATAGGAATTGATTCAATGCTTTCATATGGGAATACCTAATGCATGTGTGGCGAGTGCATTAGGTTTTTTTGTTTTTTTTTTACCCTTTTATTGCCACAGAGAATGGGAGGGAGCAGAGGGACACCATAGTGTAAGAATACAGCGTTGTAATGTTCCTTTAAGTCTTTTTTCTACCTAGATTACAATGTAACTAACGTTCTCTGCAGTTTATCAGATTTACAGTTGCCCACTATCTTTTGGGTTGCTCCAGATTTATCATCCCAATAAACCACGATACTAAAGGTGAGTGAAAGCTAACCTCCCAAGCAGCAATTGTTGTTTGCCACTTTTGCATTAATTTAACCCCTCTCATTTTAATGATATGCTAGGAAAGGAAATATGGAGAGAGAATCTCATTGTTTACTTCTCCCTAGCCCCACTCTGGGATGTTAATAATAGAAGATGTACTGTATTAATGGTGGCAGCTGCAAATAGCAACTGTTGACTAAGAGTGTAACTCCAACAACTTTCAGGCAGGCTACAAAATGCTAATAGATCAGAGACAGTGGACCACAGCAATAACAATCCAATATATTTCATGAGGCGATTTTGCCATATAGTGTTACTATGTCTTTAAAACACTGCATATTCACCCACGTGCCACCTGTTCTGTTGTTACCAAACATCGACTGTCAGTGAAGGAGACATCTATTACAAATGACTCGGCTGACATTCTTTTAAAGTCAAAAACCGCCCAGTCTATAAGCTCAGCATTGCCCAATACAATTTGCATGCATGTGTTGTAGCCTCTCTGGTAGAGACGTGAAGCAGTTTAACTGGCACAATGAGGACAGAGAGCGAGGTTGTTTTAAAATGTATTGTTTAACGATAAGTCACGGTGTCTGCACCTGAAAAAAAAAAAATCTTAAAAACAACAGGATTCAGAAGGGAGAAGAGTGACTGATAAGCTGTCAGGCCGAATCCTCCCCTCTCTCTCTCTCCATTGCAGTAAGCATGGACTAGATGCAGTGAAATCCTTTCTACATCGCTAATACTCTCACATAATGAAAAACTCTCCCACATTCTCTCAAAGAGCCCATTCATTCAGGTGGAAACAATGCCGCCAGGTTCCCACACACTGAGCAGGGGGTATAGAGGGGGAAAAGGGATTACAAGTGGAGAGTGGTCCTCTAATAAACATTTTCAGCTGCTGGGAGACTTGAAAGCAAAGGTGGGGGGTCTCTGACTCCATGCACGTACATGAGGATTTTCTTGTACTTTTCCAATAGATGGAAGGGCTGAGAGCTGTGTATTCAATCTGTAAATTTATCGAGAATTCATCTTTAGTTCAATCAACTCAAAATCAACTGCAAGCTCTGAACACTGCAATTTCATAACAAACAACACTTTCATTAAGGCTGGTATCATACCAGCCACTATGAGTTAGGAATGTTCTGCTTGAAATTACATTTAAGACCTTCACCATATTGGAGAGCTAATGTCTAAAAGGACTGGAACAAGTGGATTTGGGTTCAAACAAAAGCAAACCAGCAATATCATAGAAAATGGTACTGCTCAAGTGATGTCAGAGCGGAAGCTCCAGTGTAGCACAGGTTTGGTGCGGTGCCCAGGTATAAGTACTATAGCTTGCCCCTGGCATGTTTTGCAACTAAAAAGGTGGCAATGTGCTAGGGGGCAATGTACTACCAAGCCCAAAAAGTCATATCTACATTCTTCCAAAGAAATAAGGAATGTTAATTTGGTGAAATACAGTCATGGTGCTTACATCACAGTAGTGGTCAGCCTGGGGCTGTCTTAAAGGGACACTATAGTCACCAGAACAACTACAGCTTAATGTAGTTTTTTTTCTGGTGAGTATAATAGCTTCATTCAGGCATTTTTATGCAAACACCTCCTTTTCAGAGAAAAGGCAGTGTTTAAATTGCATACAAAGCAGAGGAAAGTGATAAAAGATGGCGCAAGTGGTCAGGTAGTGCTGCTAAGAACAGTGGAATCAACCACTAAATTCCACCAAATACAGACAAAGATAAAACAAAAGAAGGTTCAGCGCTCTGCAGATACACAATACACAGTGTTCTAGGGGTGCAGTAAAAAACAAAATACATACAATTAAAATGAACTTTATCCACAGAAGTACCTATAAAACATAAAGCCTCACATAGGGCAAAATAGTCTGTCTGATATCCACACTGTATTAATATGCAAGTAACATCCTACTCACATGTTTACATTGCCCCTAGGGACACCTCCATGTGGCCAGTCCTCAGATGGCCACTGGAGGGTCTTCCTGGCTCAGGGCTGCACAGTAAGCAGCCCTGCTGTTCAGCGTCCCCACGCTCTGCATGGAGACACTGAATTTTCCTTATAGAGATGCGTTGATTCAATGCTTCTCTATGAGGAGGTGCTGATGGGCAAAACTGTGTTTGGCCCCGGCCCTTGCCGATTTTAGCCAATACAATGCTTTCCCCATGGGAAAGCATTGTATTGGCTAAAAATTCGGCAATTTTGATGATGTCACCAAGGGGGGCCGGCGGACCCATGGAGAGCTGGAAATATTCATTCTGAGGGGGCTAAGGTGGGGTCAAGCCACCTAAATGGTAGGTTTTCACTGTAGGGTCTGGAATATATGTTTGTGTTCCTGTCCCTATAGTCATACTTTAATTTGATATATCTACTGACACAGTATGACCTAAGATATTCGGCAACCACACTTCTCATAAGGCTATGGGTAAGTATGTTTCAGTGTTAGACACAAATTGTGCATGAATTATATGGCAGAGGAACCAGGGTTATAATTTTTGTCACCATTTGCAATCCAATATTAGAATTAAAATAGCTTCAAATATTTCTGTTTGTGTTTGCATTCCTCGTTATCAGTTTATTATTATTATTATAATTATTATGATATTTATAGAGCGCCGTCAAATTCTGCAGCGCTTTACAATGAGTGGACGAACAGACATGTAGTTGTGACAAGACAAGTTGGACAAACAGGAACAGAGGGGTTGAGGGCCCTGCTCAATGAGCTTACATGCTAGAGGGAGTGGGGTAAAATTACACAAAAATGTAAGGGTAGTATTAGACTAGTGACAGTTGCGGAATAGGAATCAGTCAGGAGCTATTAACAGTTTAATTGATGCGCTTTTATGAAGAAGTGGGTTTTTAACGAATTTTTGAAGGAGTGGAGACTGGGTGAGCATCTAACGGAGGAGGGAAGTGAGTTCCACAGGAACAGTGCAGCCCTCGTGAAATCTTGAAGGCGAGCATCAGAGGTGGGAGTACGGACAGAAGATAGACGTAAGTCTTTAGCAGATCGTAAGGGCCTAGACGGGACATACTTGTGTATAAGGGAGGATAGATAGGTGGGAGCAGCATTATGTAGAGATTTGAAAGCATGAACCAGAATTTTAAATTGAGCTCTATATTTTATAGTAAGCCAATGTATGGACTGACAGAAGGGTGAGGCATGGGAGGTGTGGGTGGACAGGAAGATGAGCCTCGCCGCCGCATTCATTATGGACTGTAACAGCGCTAGTTGGGAGCACGTAAGACCACTGAGAAGCGGGTTACAGTAGTCAAGGCGAGAAAGGACAGTGGAATGGACCAACACCTTAGTCGCATCTGGCGTTAAGTAGGGGTGGATGCGCGCAATGTTTTTTGAGATGGAAATGACAGGATTTGGCGACAGATTGACCATGAGGCTTGAAGGAGATGTCGGAGTCAAAGAGAACACCTAGGCAGCGAGCCTGCGTGGTGGAGCTGATGGTAGCACTGTTGACTTGGAGGGAGACAGACACAGGAGTAACAACACTTGAGGGAGGAAAGACCAGAATTTCAGTTTTGGTCAAGTTTAGTTTAAGGAAGTAGGCAGCCATCCAGTTAGAAACAGCAGAGAGGCAGTCAGAGACACTAGTCAAGAGGGACGGGGAGAGATCAGGAGAGGACAGGTAGATTTGCGTGTCATCTGCATAGAAATGATATTGGAAGCCAAAGAAGCTAATGAGTTTACCAAGGGAGGCAGTATAGATGGAGAACAGTAGGGGACCAAGGACTGAAACTTGGGGGACACCAACAGAGAGGAGTTGGGGAGAAGAAGCAGAGCCAGAGAAAGAAACACTGAAAGAGTGCTGGGAGAGGTAGGAGGAGCACCAGGAGAGAGTAATATCTTGTAGACTGATATTGCGCCGGATGAGAAGAAGCTGTTGATGATCAACAGTGTCAAAAGCCGCAGACAGGTCAAGGAGAATTAGGATAGAGTAGTGACCACGAGATTTTGAAGCAAGTAGATCATTGGATACTTTGGTCAGTGCGGTTTCCACAGAGTGCTTAGCACGGAAACCAGACTGAAGTGGGTCCAGCAGAGAGTTGGACTCAAGGAAGTCTGTCAATCTCGCGTACACAATTTTTTCAAGGATCTTGGATGCTGTAGCGTTACTCACCTTCTCCAGGGGCCGGCCGCGGTCCTCTCTTCAAGCCGCGCGCGGTCCTGCTGCTGCACGAGCCGCGAGCGGCTCATCCGACGGCCTCAGCAGGAAGGCGGGCAGTGACCGCGAGAAGCGGTCACGTGTCCCACCTGAATCTAAGAGCGCGCCGCGAGTCTCGGGCGCGCTCTTAAAGAGACAGTGGGAGCCTAAATTGTTAAAAGGCTCCCATTGGCCCCTGTCATGCCACACTCCCCATACACTTACCTTTTGGGGGTGTGGATATGACAGGAGCCAATCACATTAGTTTAGAAGCTATATATACTTACCTCTCCCTTTACTCCCTGCCCTATCGTGGTTTCTGTATCAGTTCCCTTTAGCGCTTGTTGTGTTCAGTTGTGTTTCTCCGTTTTGACTTTGGCTTTGTTTCTGACTACGTTTTCTCTTTATCCTTATCTGTTCTGGTTGTCGGCTTGCTGTTTACTGTGTACCAGACCCCGGCTTGTCCTAGTTTACGCTGTCTCTCTGTGTCCTTGACTTCGGATCGTCCCTGACTCTGCCTCCTCTCATATACGTCGAGTCCGGCCATTCTAAGGTCCGGTAGACGTATTTCTCCTCTGTGTTGTCTTCTGTTTAGCCGAATCCTGCGTGTTGGGGTATATTCTCGTTACAGATGCAAAAGGCAGTAGCGAGATAGGACGATAGTTGGATGGGGAGTTAGGGTCAAGATTGGGCTTCTTTAGAATTGAGGTTACAGTTGCATGTTTGAAGGGCAATGGAAATATACCAGAGGAGAGAGAGAGATTGAGACTTTTGGTGAGAGGTGGAGAAAGAGAAGAAGACAGAGTACGGATGAGATGTGAGGGAATTGGATCTAGGGAGCAGGTGGTGGGGCGGGAGGACTGGACCAGAGCAGAAACCTCTTCCAATGTAGCGGGTGCGAATGAACATAGAACAGCAGAGGGAGTGAAGTTAGGGGAAGTATTGTAAGGGGAAGAAGAAAGATGAGAGATGTTTTACAACCTATCACATGAGGAAAACTGGAATAACATACATTGTATGAGCATGATATCACACAGTTACACTTTTGAGTGTTTTGTTACTTATTACTTTGCTATGTATTGTTTTATTATGTTTCTAAAATAAACCACAACATATTAACATAACATAAATTATACAAAACAGCATTAATTATATGGGAGACAGAGTTGATAAAACATTGTAAACAAACACTAAGAATATATGAAAAAGGACCTGTAACCTTCCATTTTCTAAAAATGCTAAAATCTCTGTTGCATTATATTTATTTATTTTTTAATTGTTATTCCGATGCAATGAAAAGCTATTCTAAAACAAAAAGGTACAGACTGTTTTGTTCCAGTATAACTGATTCTGTAGTTCCATAATTCTCATTGCAAACAGCTTTGAGCTTCCAATGTAGATGCCCTCTTACTGGTGTCATTCGTTAATCACGGGTGGGCGACCTTGCAGGTATCTTCTTGTTGGATGCACAATAGATATCTCTGGCGTCAGTATACTTAAAGGATCACTATAGGGTCAGGAACACAAACATGTATTCCTGACCCTATAGTGTTAAATCCACAATCTAGCCCCCCTGGGTCCCTCATGCCTCCATAAATATAGCAAAATGTTACTGTATTTAAGCCTGAAGCTGTAACTATGCATGCTGTTTGACTCAGAAAAACAAGCAATCTGCTGACATCATCAGAAGTGGTAGCCTGATCCAATCACAGTGCTTCCCCATATGATTGGCTGAGACTGACAAAGAGGCAGATCAGGGGCAGAGTCAGCATGATTCAAACACAGCGCTGGCCAATCAGCATCTCCTTATAGAGATTAATTGAATCAATGAATCTCTATGAGGAAAGTTCAGTGTCTGCATGCAGAGGGAGGAGATACTGAATGTTTGGATGCATTTTAGGCAGCCATGACCCAGGAAGGATCTCTAACAGCTATCTGAGGAGTGGCCAGTGAAGTTATCACTAGGCTGTAATGTAAACAGTGCATTTTCTCTGAAAAGACAGTGCTTACAGCAAAAAGCCTGAAGGAAATGATTCTACTCACCAGAACAAATTCAATAAGCTGTAGTTGTTCTGGTGACTATAGTGTCCCTTTAAGAAAATCTATGGAACATACAGCTGCTTTACTGACCTTCAAGAGAAACCCATATTGTACCCTTATGCAAGCACATACCCTTTTCTGTGTATTCCCTAGTAAGATAATCTTGTGTTTTTACACTATGTATTTACCCATATAACGATTCACCAATCTCACCCAATACTATTGCCCTTCTCATTTTCTCCATTTCACTCGCACACTTGGACAAATGTCAAGCTTGGCCACTAGTCTCCAAATCCTGTGCCACCTCCATTGGAAACCTCTACTTACTAGGAGTAAGAAACATAATTTTGATCTGATAACATTTTATGTAACCTCTTTTTGGACTGTTCAGTCCTTTTTCCAGATGGAGCAGCACAATTTCTTCCTAAAAAAAAGAAGGGGAATATCTATGCTGCTTTTGTTCTCAGGCATTTACTAGTTTGTACAACTGTATTAGGTACTGCAACAAGCTTTTTGACAACATTACCAAACTTGAGACTTCCAGGATTTGCCTAAAAAATTCTAGGCCTGTCATTTAGCTCTGGACCCACAGGCCACTGATCTTTCTGTTGGTGCTAGGTATACTGCTTACTTCCAACTGTAATCCACAACAATTGTTTTTGTGCTAGCTCCACTAATTTAAACTGGGTATTTCAGTAAATTGCCATAAACTCCACAGGAGACTTGCAGGCAATTCACATTATCTGTTCCAGAGATGCACAATACACCCCTTAGAATGATCCAGTTTGTATTCAAATACTGTCAATGTAGTTTGAAACAAAAGCAGGTATTCTGCAGAACCACATGAATAAGTACTGTACAACACATGCTGCAGCTAACCATATATAAGTAAAGGGATTGACAAACACTGGGATCCAGATCACCATGGCGACTAAAACATACACGCTGGTGCTCAGAGAATGTTAGAACAGGGATGCACACCTCCATGCCCTGAAGAACCACATACAGATCTCGATCTCTGGATATTATTCATTTAAAGGATACCCCAGTACCAACGTAACTTAAATATGTTAAACAGATGTTGGCATCATAATCATACTGTATTTTACATTACATTGAAAAGTCATGAATTAAAAAAAAAAGGTTTTGCACTTTCAGTAACTTTAGCCACACTCACATTCACTTTCACAAGACACCTTCCTTATTCCATTCTAAATACTAATGCAGCTCAGCCAATGAAAAATCATTGTGAGTTGAGCCCAAGGCTTGAACCCAAAACAAAATTTAGTGAATCCTTATCAAAACTCCACAACTGGTCCTTAGCAAAATTCACTTCTTTAAAACTGCAATACATACCTCCCAAGCAGGGCTGGTCCTAAGGTCACTGACGCCTGGGTGCAAGAATATTTCTGGCATCCCCAAGTGGGTGTGACAATTTTGCTAACTCCTCCTCTTCACAAACTTAACACTTCTAAGCAAGCACACCTATTTTCTATGGAAACTACTTCAACTCTTGGGGTCCCCCTAACTTCATAAGGTAAAGTTTTCACTTCCTAATGTCCCAGCATTGCCCACAAAAAGCTTAACAGTGCCATATTTGCGCCCAACTTCCCAGTGCCATCTCCGTCCCCAGACAACTTTCCAATGCCATCTTTGTCCCAAAATATTTCATCTGCATCATCTTCGTCTTAAAATAGCTAATCAGCGCCATCTTTGTGCCCAAAATAGCTTACCAGCAATCTCCTCTTTATTTTATATGATATCAATTAAAAAGTGAAAATCAGCAAACTGTGCATGAAGAAGGGGGAAGGAGAAAGACTTACGTTCATACACTTATTTGTGCAGCACTGACACCCCCAAGCAGCTCTATTGGCCATCTTAGTGACTGCCACTGGAGGTGTTCCTAGGCTCTAATGTAAACAACAATGCATTTTCTCTGAAAAGGCAGTGCTTATATGAATGTCTACAAGTTTGCGCTGTACTTATTCATATATTAGAAAGACATTTACTGTATATGCACTTTATTACTAAAAACACTATCTGATTATCTGTAAACCTATAACATTTTGATAAATATTTATGCTTAAATTCAAATAAAAATTCATATTTAAAAAAATAAAAATAAAATGTTGAGCAGTCATCCTGGAAACCAATCAATCAGTAGGAACTATAGTTTTCAGGGTGATCTTACTCCACGTTTAAAAGTTTGTTATACCTTTTCTGTTAGCTTTCATAAACTACCCCCCTTGACTTGACTCAGTTTATTTACATCATTGAAAAGCTATCTCTATTCCTCTAATCTTTCTGTCTTGTTGCAGTATTTCTACTTTTTACAGTATGTCATTATTCTGAAGGTTCTGTTTCATCAGTCATTTTCTCAATCTCGAAGTCATTTTATTTGTTCTTGTTCAATCATGCAGAGATCCTGCTCCAAAATCCTCTATTTTTATTTTATTTTGCTCCACAATTCTAAATTTATTCTATATTTTTGTGTGCAAATGTTGTTATTCGACTGCTGGTATTCTATGTATACAGAAATGCCAGGGCCTGATTTAGAGGCACAGAATGCTAAAGGCAGGAGCCTTTTAATTCATTTTTTAACTGGACATTGCAACATAGAAAACATAGAGACACAAAACTGTGTTTTGTGTCTCTAGGTATATCTTATTTTTGTTATTTGTATTTGAGGATTGAGAGGAATCATTTGTTATACCTTGTAAGAAAGGGTAATTACATTTTAAGACTTATTATATACACACTGCACTTTGGGTGGTCTATATTCTTATTTTTTGAAACATAGAAAAGGTATTCAAATTTGGCAACGGCATTAGTTATATATATGTATTTAGTGTGTACTGTAAGTATAGTGAATAAATGCAGTTGTGTAACTGCATACAGGGTTAAAAATAATGTTAAACGTGTTTAAGGTGAAGAGGTGGTTAATATAGAAGGGTTAATGTCAGAGTGAAATTACATAGGGTGTATAGTGAAAGGATTAAGCTTGAGAGTGGTTATAGATGTGGTATAAAGGGGGGTTTAGGGAATGTAGAGTTTGAAGGTTTTTTATACCTATCCTATGATTGATAATAGAACTGCAGGAGCCTTTGTATTACTCTGTGCTATCCCTGCTCCTCCTGCATTTCCAGTGTTACTGGGCTGAGGATATAGGAAATAGGAGGTTTACACCCTTTATAACTGCTCCCTGAAAAGATCAGAAAAGCAAAAGACAGGAGGGACATGTTGAGAGGAAATGAGGAAGAATGGTGGTAATATATAGAATGAGTAAAAAGACATGGAGTAATGTCATGTGATGATGGAGAGGGCTCTCAGGGTAACCAGGTGTAAATAAAAAGAGAGGAGGATGATATCATCATGGATGGAGATTGATTTGGGAGATCTGTGGAATAAGGGAAAGGATATAGAATGGTAAGGGAGATGGAACTAAGTACCAACACTGCAAATTGTAGTAGTATCCCACCTGAAAACATACTTTAGTTTATTAGTGTGGCAGAATATACCGCCTAGTTCGTGTGTTTCCCTTTTTGTCCGTTCAGGAGTTATATTATCCGAACACCCTGCATTCGACTCCCGAACGAGGACCACCCTGGTACCCCATTAGAACATTCTCACCTTGTAACTTAAGTGCGAAACCGCAAGGGAAGTAATTAATGAATGCTCCCCTGGGTGACCGCCATTTCATATAACCGAATGCACATGGTCGGCAATAGAATGGCGGTCATTTTGTCTCCCGAACGTGGGCAGCGTCACTTGGTTGTCGAGTGCCTGGACTGCCCGTTCTATTTCCCGACCAACTATGCGAATGACGTTCGGGGGGAGCATTCGTACACTGAAATCAAGAGAATCCCTTGCATGGTTTTCGCAAAGGAACCCCTAAACAGAGACTGGCTGGAACTGTTTTGGGCTACCCCCCCCGCCATCCCCCCACGTGTCCGGCTGGTCAAAACTTTACCCCAGTGGCAATCCAATTCTACTGAACCGATCTGAGTTCTGAGTGATATTTGGATATGTTATACACTCAGATCAGGGCTTTCCGGGGATATAACATTTGTGGGGTTTCTACTTATCATGGGGATACTTTTGGGGTATACAGTATTTTTTATAAAGGCTTTTTGTACTTTAGAGATAATTTAATTAAATGTTTTTCTCACGCAATTATCTCTCAGGCACAACGGACCCTGGGAATGAAAACCCTGTATTGTTGACGGAGAAAGCCTATGTAGAGGTCTGTGCATAAAAGCCGTGTGTGACCTGGAATAAATCAGTTGACTCCCAGAACTATGTTTCGTCTGGTTACTGGGGGAATGGATATCTGCTTGTTTTAATGGTTCAAGATTTAGAGAAGGAATTAGCGGAGGTAACCAGTCGAGTTAACCGTGGTCTGCTACAATTAGGAAACCAATTTGGCTTCTCAAAAGGTTAATTTTGCTTAATGTATTATTGAAATGCAACCTGACATATGAAAACCCCTACTGGCATGTGTTTCAACGTGTTCACAATGTGTTATTTATATATTTAATTAATTTTCAAACAAAACAAAAACTACAAAGAATTAAAACAGAAGCACTTACAAGTCTTCTTTAAAGGACACTATGAACATCAGAACCACTACAGTTTAATGTAGTGATTATGGGCCATACACAATGCATTCACAGCTACCTAACACTACCACTAGTGGCTGTTACTTCAACAGTCTCTAGAGGGACTCTGCGTGGAGATGCCGAATGCTCCTCTTAGAGATGAATTAACTGAGGGCATCTCTATGAGGAGATGCTCATTGGCAGAGCATGTTCATTGGCTGTTAAAATCAGGATTGATGATGTGAGCTGGAGAGGTGCATCAGGGGCTGTAAAGGTAAGCAAATATACATGCTTGCATTCCTAATGCTTAGGAAAATCCTAAAAAAAGGAAAAATCTAATTTTGTTGCAGTTATAGCAGTTAGAAATCACATACTTGCCAAAGCTATCAAGTATGAAGCTTGAATGGTTTCGGATGAGGGTATGACAGATGTAATTGAATGCCAACAACAAAGAGGTCATCAAAGGAGTGTGAGAGGCAACCCTGTAGGCACACAGGGTTTTGCATAAAACATGTGTTCTGAAAAGGGGTGTAAAGTACTGAATGTACTAAATAGAGGACAACCACCATGATCGATAATAAAGGCAGGGCAGTCACCATGTTAGATAATAAAGGTAGGGTAATCACCATGAAAACCACTTGAAACTAGCAGGCAGAGTGCACTGCCAATTTTCCATGCTTGTGTCACTTTTCAGAACATGCACTTTTTCTTTTTAACCCCCAGAGTATCTAGGCAGCCCTGTGGACAAAGACTGTTGTAATCTCGTGTATGGCCACAAAAGCTCTGAAAAAGTCCCACAAAGCATGAATGTCTTGAGTAACACTTCATGAGAAATGGGAATTTTTCCACGGTGTCACAAGAAGAAATAAATGAAAGTAACAAATCCCAACATGGTGGGGCCAAAATCGATAATGTTCCAGGATCTGAGATTGTTGGTACGTATAAGATTATACTGCTTTTCATTATACTGCTTTATCTGTTTCCAGCTGGAGTTGCACGGGGCAAATCATTTTGGAAGTCATCAATGCTTTGCATTTTCGAAATATCTAATTTATTTTCACTTAATCATGGTAAAAGTGGCAGAGTGTTGGCATATCATCAGTTGTTTGACTCTGTGGCTTTTCTCTTGAAATCTGGCAACCGTGAAGTAGTATTTATAGGTGACTGCAAAGCCCTTTCTAACCTCTTTTAGCAGGTAATAAATATTTGCTTTACCTGACTGTCAGTTTCAATTATTGCAGAAACCAACAAATTCTGAAATAAAGAAATGACAAATTTCATCTGCAAAATTATCTGTGCATAAGTAAATAACAAAATAATAATCAGTAGCATAATGTAGAGCCTCTGAGCCCCCACAGTGCTTTGGGAATCCATGTTGCTTTTAATAACACTGCTAATATAAGTCAATGGAAACGTATTCCTAACACTATAGAATATTATATCCCTATTATATGCAGGGCCACCCTAAATGAAATTAAAAAAAAAAAGGATTTTACTTATATTTTTTCTGGAGTTGATGCTTACTCCTTGCAGTGATCATGCAGTCATTCTTCTCCTCTTTTTCTCGTCCAAACCAATGCTATGGGAACGAGGAGCGCATGCCGTGGACATCTAATCAAATACTTCTCATAGGAAAGCATTGAATCCAATGTTTCTGTTTGATGAGCATTCGAAGATGTTCAACATCCCCATACCATCCCATTACCAAAAAGACTCAGTTGTTCCAGAAGAAGCACCCTCTAGTGGCTGTAAGGAAGATATTGTATTTACAAAATGACAAAAACAACATGGCTACTGCACCCAGACCACTTCACTGAGATGAAGTGGCCTGGGAACCTATAGTGGTCCTATAAAAAGATAATGACACTGTTTTATACTGGAATTCTACTTTAGCCTTTGTTGTCAAAGTAAAATGTGTCTATTTGCAGATATGATACAACAGTTTAAAGGCACAGTTTACCTGTCATTGCCACAAAATGGCACTGGCTATAGACTGTGTCATTATAAAACCTTATACCAGCCATGTCCTTTATGAAATATTTATATATAGCTTTTTTTCTGGTGATCTGTATAGTTATAAAAACAGATGTACAGTGAAGTTTTCCTAATGCTGTGCTATGGGTGAGCTGTCACAGGCTATACCAAGATGGTATGTAATAAAATAGTGGGCCTAGAAGAACCATAACATTTTGGCATGTGTAAGTGCTGTAATAACCACATGCTTTGGAAAATGAGGACGTAGTTTTATTAAAATAAAGATGATAACAGAAAGTGAATATGGAGGCAAGCATAAATAGCGTTGCTTGTGCCAGCTGATTGTTCCACTTCTAGAACTTTGTCTCAGTATTGCGTTTACATATATATGGCACAGAGACTGAATAATACGAGTGCTGGGCCCTGTGAACTGAATATATAGAAATATAGGCAGAAAAAGTTAACCCTTTCACACACATATGTTACTGCTACAAGTTCAAAATAAGACAAACTCACACCTCCATAAAGTAGCAATTTGACGTCTTGCTGCATCCATCAACAAGCTATTTTTATTAATTGGCATATTATAGCCAATTGATTTCCAAAAGGAAATACATTTTTTTTTTTTTTTTTTAAGATTACTGTTGAATTTGATAAATTACTCTTTCTAGGTGAAGAAATCCATATATTTATTGTTTTCCTGTAAACAGCACTTTGTTCTGCTAAAAGTGAAATATGTTATCTTCAAGCCATAATAGATGGTCTCTTGTCCTTTGTAAAGTGCAATTAGTGACCAGGTCATGAAATAATTGTTTTCCATAATGAACTTATAACATTTTTATTTGTGAATTGAAAAGCACAAGAAGAAAAAAAACACTATAAATGGTTGGGTTAATTACGACTGGATAATATCAGCCTCCTGATACTATACAATTTCTATTTTTCTTCAATGGAAGTATGATCAGAATATTGAATATTATGACAGACAAGATACTTCATATCATTTATATGTAATAAGTTAATAATTAACAATATATATATATATAGGACAGGATAGGGTACAGGGAAGCAGCGCCTTCTGGGTGTTCTCAAACTCATATGGTGGTGAGTCAGTATGGAAAATATGAAGACACAAAACAGAATATAGTATAGTATATTCTATAGGTGGTGAGGTAAAATAAGAAAAAAATGGCACTTACAATTTTCTGGAGCATATGTTCAGCTCCAGATATTTGCGCATTATGATCCCCGCTCAGCGTGGTTCCTTGTAGATGGTAGGTCAGGGTCAAGCATCCGAGTGTTGAGCGTTCACGTGTATTTCCCTCCAAATTACAGTGTCACAGATGTTCACCAAATACATAAAATGAGAATAAATGCAGAAAAATAGTGCGCTCTGTTTTGTTGTTATTCACATTTGATGTATTTGGTGAATATTTGTGACACTGCAATTTGGAGGGAAATACCCATGAACGATTGACACTGTGACGTTTGACCCTGACCTACCATCTACAAGGAACCAAGCGGTACGACATATCCACAGGAGGGGATCATACCGCCCCGGCGCATATATCTGGAGCTGAAAATAAGCTCTAGAAAATTGTGAGTGCCATTTTTCTTATTTTACCTATACATCTGTGACACTGTAATTTGGAGGGAAATACACGTGAACGCTCGACACTCTGATGCTTGACCCTGACCTACCATCTACAAGGAACCACGCTGAGCGGGGATCATATTGCGCATATATCTGGAGCTGAACATATGCTCCAGAAAATTGTGAGTGGCATTTTTTTCTTATTTTACCTCACCACCTATAGAACATACTACACTATACTCTGTTTTCTGTCCTCATATTTTCCATACTGACTCACCACCATATGAATTGGGAAGACACCCAGAAGGCGCTGCTTCCCTGTACCCTTTCCTGACCTATACTTTGTTACTGCCAGATAGAAGAGACTCTGGTTTGGGAAGTACCAGCTGCAATACCTGGATCTAACAAGCACTAGGAACCTCACCATTGCACTTATATATTATTATTATTATTATCATCGCCATTTATATAGCGCCAGCAGATTCTGTAGAGCTTTACAATATATCTAAAGGAACCTTCCAAGTATCATAACCACTGCAGTGCCCTGTAGTTTTTATGGTGCCAGGAGTGTCCTGGTGCCCCCAATGTAAGCAAATTGCTAATTGTCTGACAACAAGTGGGATATTCTGCGTTTCAGTTAGTTCTTGCTAAGAGCTTCTGTTAGCTCTCCTGAACTAAAGCCTGACTAAGAGTATCAGCTGATCAATGTCAGACAATTAGCAAATGCCAGACTTAGCTCAATGCTAGAGGAGGTCAAACAGTTTTACTACTGACACTGAGTGGTGTGGTTACTAGGGTACTCACTGTATCCGCAACAGAGTGCTGAAGTGGTTATGAAGCTTGGAGTCTTCCTTGAACATAACAGATACAGTAGAGAGACATTTTTCTCTGGTCATAAATAGAAAGTCTTAAAAGAGTAATCCAATGGCCACTTTTAAAATATCATAAAGAGAACCTACTAGCTTAAATCTTTGGTTGCTAAATAAAAATATGTTAATGTCTGCTAAAGACATAACTGAATGAACCCATATATCCGATGTGAAGGAAGACAGCATAAAGAGGTTTAACAAATTAAATTAATATTTGAGAAACATGAGATTTCCAAAGAACCTCGGTTTTCTTTATATAAGCATTGATGCACTTAACAACACATCATTTTTTGATGATTCCAAAAAGATTTGATAAAAGAAAGACAGAGAAAAGCCAATGGTTCTTCTTAAACATGAAAAAGAACTCATGTCTATCGTAAACAATCAGAACATCTTTACTCTTTTGAACAAGATGAGGCACTCAGTTAATTTTAGAGATTATGTTAAAGAAAGAAGTTCATTATTGTCCCAAGATTAAAGTTCATAAAGGAAAGTTTCATGATATTTAGGAAGCCAAATACCCTTTGATAATTTGCATATTAAATGCTGATACTGCTAGGAGATTCATTTGCAATGACATGTCCTTCCAAGATAGCTATCTGATACATATTTATTCTGTATTCCTGCTGTTAATACAAAATGTAAAACTGAAGCTATATCTATATGTACATGATCTAGAGCCCATTCCACGGACCAGTGTACTCAAAACAAATAGGCTGATCTATAAAATGTTATTCATCCATGATTAATGGATGTCATGTCCACCAAACCTTTCTTCCAATTTTCTCCATTATCATCAAGCTAGCAGAAGAGGATAACACAGATGAGACATCCAGCATGGTGAAGTTTAAAGATGATAGGGTGCTAGAGTCTACTCCCAGAATGTTTATTTCCATATATCTGATTCATCAATATTTGATCTGCCTATGAATATATTAGCTGGAGCTGGCTGAACTGTCTGTGTAGATATCTGACAAATGTGTGAGTATGTTGTCCAACTTACCTCAAGAGAAGTTTTCTTTGTAAAATTCTGATCTGTCCTCTTGGTCCATGGTCATCCTCTCTACGAGAAGTAGCGAGAAATTGTCTGGTTTACATATGACTTTTTTCATTCAGTTGCATATAGGCCTTTCAAATGTTGTTTCCTTTCCAGAGAGGAAAACACATTTACATATTTTCCTATTTCCTTTAATGAAGGAATCTCCAAACAAAAGACTCTCTGCTGCTTGGCCAGGTTCAGTGTTAGAAATCAGGGTAAATCTTAGTAAATCGAGGATGTTTATAAACAAAACTTTTTTTCTTGCATCTCTTAGCCATGCCAAATGTGCATGTTTGAATAGGCAAATTGATGCATTTTCTAAACATTATTGTACCTCATTCTCCAAAAGTAATGGACTTGAATGAAAAAGAAATGTAGCAAGTGGGTTAACCAACTTTAAAGGGACACTCCAGATCCCTAGTGCACTTCGGCTTGCTGAAATGATGTATGTATGAAGAGTATGTCATCTTCTTTCCATTTGTAAAAAAAGTACAGATTTCAATAGAAATTAATACTTTTATAAATTAAAATGGTTACCCCTTGGCTTTAAAGCAGACAACTAGTTCTGTTACTTTCTGGTTTGGTTAGCTCAGTGGAGCTAAACTTAAGAGGCAGCCATTGCCGAGACCACCTGCCTTGCATAGACTTCTCATTGAGCTGGTTTGGAAAGTCTGTGATTGGACAACCACAGGAAGTCTTGGCGAGGTTAGAAGATGATGTATTGTAAAGGCAGCAGACAAAAGAATTGCAAGTTGTTTTTCGATTTAACCCCCCCCCCAAAAAAAAATTAAAAAAAAATGCATGTAAGTTTTCATTTGGAGTATATTTACTGAACAGTGATTTTTATTTATTTTGTATTTGGGCAGTGAGGTGTCCCTTTAAGCAATATTTTTTAGACCTTGCATACCTTCCCTCACAGGCAGTGCTGGGGACAACTTAGCACAGCACTCATAGTTAATCAGTGTAATTCAAGTAGGACAAAATTAGCACTGGCATCATCATGAGAATGAGGGTAGGGTCAGCTCTGGGAAAAGCCCTAGTTTATATAATCTATTTCTAAACAGTTTAATATTAAATACGAGGTTTGTCACCAGGGTACTCTAGGCAACATAACTATTACAGTGAGCTGTATTATATTTGCTGTTTACAATCCATCTTTAATTTCATGTGCAGTATGTTGCAAACATATTTGTTTTTTTAAAGTGCATAATTTGTATTTTATCCCACTTTGAATGGCACCTTTTATTTGCTTGACCAGTACTCAATTTTATCCTAATCTCTCTGTAGAAAAGTCACATCTTGTTCAGAATGTTGTAGTATGGGATACTGACAATTTGCATAAAAATATTATTTAGCTTTAAAACATATCTTCAAGTAGAAAAAAACAAAACATTTGAACAGCAAATCAATATAGAACAGTATCAACTGTTTTAACAAAATCTAACTAGGTCACATATAAGGGCAGTGGAGTGTGTCTTTTTATCCCACATACAGGGTGACCAGATTTTGAAAAAAAAAAAAACAGAACACCTATTAGCGATACAAAAATTGATAAAAATTTAAAATAAAAAACCCAAGAGAAAAATACATACACATTAGAAGTCTTTAACCTATTCCTGGTCAGAAGCGGCTGTTACAGCTCATCCCATTCCTGGTACTTAGATGAGTATCTTTTCATTTACATGTTGTAGGAGCATGATCAGAGCACACAGGCCATCTTAACAGCATAATATGCCCACAGGGAAAGCTTATATTTATTGGTACATCCAACAAAGACAATACATACACACAAACTGCTGAGTACACACATACAGACTGCTGAATACCCACACAGACTTCTGAATACATACACATACCCAAACATACTGCTGAATACACAAATACAGACTGCTGAATACACACAGACTGCTAATAACATACACACAGACTGCTGAATACACACACAGACAAACTGCTAAATACACACAAAGACAGACTGCTGAATACATACAGACTTCTGTATACACCTAGAGTGCTGAATACACACACACTGCTGAATACATACACACAGACTGCTGAACACACACACATAGACAGCTGAATACATACAGACTGCTAAACACACATACACACAAACACAGACTGCTGAGTACATACACACACACACAGACAGACTGCTGAATATACACACACACACTGACTGCAGAATACACAAACACAGACTGCTGAATACACACAGACTGTTACACACAGACTGCTAAAAACATACACACAGACTGCTAAATACACACACAGACTGCATTCAGCAGTCTGTGTGTGTATTTAGCAGTCTGTGTGTGTATTAAGCAGTCTGTGTGTATGTTTTAGCAGTATGTGTGTATTCAGCAGTCTGTGTTTGTGTATTCAGCAGCCAGTGTGCTGAATACACAAACACACACACACACACAGATACAGACTGCTGAATACACACACTAAGATGGCTGAATATACACACACACACACACACAGGCTACTGAATACATACAGACAGACTGCAGAATACACACACTGCTGAATACACACACATAGACAGCTGAATACATACAGACTGCTGAATACAGACTTCTGAACACACACAGACAAACTGCAATGTGTGTGAGATGAGTGAGTGTGTGACGGGTGCAGTGTGTGTGCATTGAGGGGGTTCTGTGTGTGTGTGTAGGGGGTGATGCGTGTGTTTGTGTGGAGTGGGTACTCTGTGTGTGGAGGGGATGGTGCGTTTGTGGGGTGAAGTGTGTGTAGGGGGTACTGCGTGTGTCTGTGTGTGTGGAGGGGGTACTCTGTGTGTGTATGGAAAGGATGGTGCGTGTGTGGGGGTGTAGTGTGTGTAGGGATTCAGTGTGTGTCTGTAAGGGGTGCTGTGTTTTTTTGGGGGACGTAGTGTGTTTAGGGGTTCAGTGTGTGTGTGTGTGTGTGTGTGTGTGGAGGGGTGCTGTGTGTGGGGGTGTAGTGTGAGAAGGGATGCAGTGTGTGGAGGGGGTACTTTGTGTGAGGGGGATGTGTGTGTAAAGGATGCTACATGTGTGTGGGGGTTTAGTCTGATTAGGGGTTCAGTGTGTTTGTAGAGTGGGTGTTATTCTGTGGGGGAGTGTACTGTGAGTAGGGATTCAGTGTGGGGAGGGGATGTTGTGTGTGGGAGGGGTGTAGTGTGAGTAGGGGTTCAGTGTGTGTGTGGGGTGTAGTGTGTGTAGGAGTTGAGTGTGTGTGTGTGTGTGGAGTGGGTTAATGGAGCAAATTTATATATTGAAAGACAAAACAAAAAAAACTTTATATTCCCCCCCCCCCTTCTTTTTAGATTTGGCCAGAGAGAAGGGGATACTTTTGAATCCCAGGTGGTCCAATGGTGGCGAGTGCAGTTCAGCCTGCAGCTCCTCTAACTGCAGGCTGACTACTCTCTCCTCCCGAATACGAAGCAGTGTTGGAGCGTTGCCTTGGTAATGCACGGCAACACTCTGACCTGCCTGCTCATGGGAGTAGCATTCTGCCTTCCAGTCTCAGCTCCCTTTCTCCCGGGGCGCTATTGTATCAGAAATCTATATCTATTAGATTTCTATACCTTCGTCACTTCCGGTGCACCCACGTCACCAGAAGTGATGCGAGAAAAGCTGTGCGCATGCTGATCTTGCTTCATAGAATTCTGACGATGGTGCTCGATCAGCTGGGCCTCTAATCTGAAGGGTATAGAAATCTGACAGGTGTACTGCGAATGTGCGCTGCACATCCTTCCAATATAGAAATATGATGGGTGGACAGCACATGCACGCGGCACAACCATCAGATATAGAAATCTTATATACAAATATGACAGATGTACCTGATAGATATAGATTTCTGATAGAATACTGGTGAGAGCGATCCGAGAAGGCAGACACACATGAAAGGGTCTCCCCTGCCGACTCTGCAAAATTAGGACATTCATGCGCCCGAGAAAGATTCTCAGGACACTGGGACAAATGGATGAAAACCGGGACAATCCCGGTAAAGCCAGGACGTCTTGTCACCCTGCCCACATACCAAGTGGTATCTACTAGCAACGGCTACCGGTGAGTACATCTCATTCAGAAATGCAGCTGTAGTTAGGACTTACAGAACACCACATGTAATCAAGCATCGCCTTTAGAGCCTTTTTATAAGGAGTGTTGACTAGAGTTCAGGATGTGTTCTAACCAGTTTTGACGGCAATAACAGACTAGGAGAACTAGGCTAACCACCATGGATTTTCAGCTTTGCCATCCAAAGTTTGATGGGAAGTCCACCAAGATGTAGGAGAATCAACATGCTTCAGACCCTGTTTTTGTCAATTTATAATGGTTTGATATGAATAGACATAGTGGTGTCAGCAGACTTTTTCATTCCCAAACACTAGAATGATCCGAGCTTATGATGCTCAGATTGCCCCATTAATGGAGGTGACACCAGAGAGATTTATATGGTTAATAAGCACGCTATCTAATTTGTTAGTGAGCATACTATTGCTAAAATGTCCTGCACATGTTTATTAAAATAAAAAACGTGAAAAACAAAATATAAAAAATTATTATATAATATAATGCACTCATGAATTCCAGTTTCACCCACCTGCATAAAACATTTTCATAATATATCATCAGCTTTCAGTTACATTGTCCTAAAAACACGTACATAGTGCACCCTGAGCTGGCAATCAGTGTATGTGAGGTGTCAATATATAGCAAGAAAATTGTGGGCCTGATCTTGAATGTGCAGGTATTAGTTTGCTGGTAATGACTCAGATTACTAACTGTTTAATTCGCTACTGCATATCTAATTCAGCAACAAGATTTGTTGGACTCAGCTGTGTCCAATGACACATTCTAGTATGCATTATAAAGGGTAAACTCAACCATGTTATTTGATAAGAAGTGATAGGTGAATGATATTGAAATTCTATAGAGAGCAGATTCTGGCAGCCCACATTCAAAAGAAGCTAATTTGGCTTAATTTTTCTTTGAAATCAATAGGTAATTCGCTAATGAATTTGGCTGTTTTTAGTGCTGGGGCAGCACTAACTCTGGCTCTCCATCGTTTGTAGAATGTGTCCCCAAGAAAATGTTAGATATCACTAAGCATTATATGTTCTTTGGTAAGTGGAATCTTTAGATTGCTTGTAAGTGAAGGTGCATGACAGATGCATAGTCGCCATATGGGCAGGCGGAATCAGTACAAAAACCTTCCACATACCTATTCCAATAAAACACGTCACTAGGGTATATGGGTCAAAATTGTCCACAGCTTTTATTAAATAGTAATAAATTAACATAGAAAAAACAGGTCATTGCCTCACACCCCGCCATCACATCCGTATCCTACAGCTAGATATAAAAGGCAATGACCCCAATATAAATAACATATAACAGTATTCCAACATGAACTTAAAGTGCCAACATTTTAATAAACCATGGTAGGGGTATACCCAGATACCCCTACCCCACCAGGTTCTGAGCGACCGACAGGGCTCAAAACCTACTAAACTTACCAAGAACCATATTCAACCATTTCCATAACCATCCTAATGGGGAGCCTATTTCCTATCCTTCAGCTCCCTATCCCGCCGCTGTGACAGAACAGGACAACCCAACCAATCCATAACCCAGGGAGGGAGGGTTGGTCAAACTCAGCCAGGTAGGCAAGTTAAAAGTGACTTTTCTAAGATGGCTGCCTATTTATATACCCCAACCCCTAACCCTCAAACCACCAATCCCTACATGCTTCCTCCTATGCCTGCCTCCTAGCCCTGTCAAGGCCCCTTTACACTAAGCTGCGCTTTTGCTACATGGGGCTACAGTATTAACATAGAAGGTAGATTAGAGCCAGTTGCTTTTTTTCTCAGTTGGTTGCAAAATTGGAAAGTGCACCAATTTTTTAAAACATTTTTGCTTTCTTTTGGATCAACAGCAAAAACAAATGTGAGGAAGGCTGAACTTGATGGATGCATGTCTTTTTTCAGCCTATGCAACTATATTTAATCCATTAGTATCTCTGAAGATTTCTATCATGATTCGTCTCAACTAAGGTGTACATTTTAAGAAATGGAAGCTTTTCTTGGCATGTTTTGTTAATAAGACAGTGGTGGTAATTAATAATAAAAAAAATATGAAATGTTCTTTACTCCTTTGGTTCCAGTTTTAAAATATAGTCCCTCTTTTTTATAAGCAACACTTATCATTAACATATCTTCCCCACTGTACCATTTACGTGGGCCATTGTAGTCTTCTCAATTATTATAGCCTCAAACAAGAAATACCATAGAGGCGCTTACTGGGGTGAGTCCCACAATGAAGGTAAAATGCGTGTTTGTAGTACTACCTTGTCCATAGCAACATCATGCTCCAGGTGTGCTCATGTTCAGGCGTCTACAGAAAAGTGATTATTGATATAGGTAATCAGGCTGTATGGGACAATGACATAATCAATATGATTTGGCTCTAATATACCAATTACATAATATACCTATTACATACTGTATATATATATATATATATATATATATATATATATATATAAATATAAAGAGGGACATTTACATACACTTCTATAATGTTATTCCCCAAATGTGTTTGTGAGGGAAAGGGTGAACCTTAACTGTTTGTAACACCTCATCATTGCTTATGTTATTTCCATTCATTTTCTTACGAACAATGTGGTAACGTGAAAGTTTTATTTTGCTCTCCTCATTGAAGCAGCACAAATGCCTTCAGAAGCACCAATAGAACTTTAACAATTACTTTGTATCATTGGCTTATTCCATCAGGCCCAATGCGTAATGATCTGCACAGTATTTCTGGCCACCGAGAGAGCATGAAATAAGGGTAAAAGCTGTTGCAATGAAAAAGCAGTTTATGGACCTTAAAGGGACGCAAATTAGGTCCCATTCCTTAGATCATTGTGTATCTACTGGCCTAGCACTTCGGCGCAAAGACAGATAATGATCATTGAAGCACACAGTCCATCAATCTGTACAAAGCTATACATGGCAGGAGACGGCAACTTCAAATCAGGTGCTCAAAACAGGGAGTTGATGAATGAAAACTAGAGATAAAAATGTTTTTGTTCTATGGCTGTTATAGATTGTTTTTTTTTTTTTTTGTCAATGATGTTTTTTATTGCTTTTAGTTAAAGAGAAATACAAAGTAAAGGTAACATATTCTTACGTAACAATCACTAAGCCAGAAAACATGACGTTCAATGATTCACGCTTAACCATGTACAGTAGTAAGCTAGAAATGCGCTTATTGGGCAGCAATATAACATTACGCTTCAATAGGTTAATAATACCTATTAGTGCCAAGCTGGGTTGCGTCGCACGTCAGATCGCTCCTTTTATCGACTCTTCCATGTGGACCTCCCTCGGAGGCTGTGAGTAACAGTAGGCCATCAATAAGAACGTGACATCCCTTCCCGGGGAAGTGGTTACTGTGCCATATCTCAGCCCTGTGTTACGTGTAGGCTATAGAAATAATATGAGGCTTCCTGAGTCTGGCTTTGAACCATGGTCAACCCTTCGTGTCAAACAGCTACCTCCCTCGATATCGCTCATATAGCGTTATGGTGAACATTGGTCAATCGGTTGGTCTCATTTCGTCTCTGCCTTGGTTACTACTGTCAAGTCCCATCAATGCAGGGTAGAAATGCGTTGTATCTATCTGTAAGATTAAGTTTGGAAAATAAATATTAAAAGAGAAGGAGAGTAAGTCCACACAGGGCGGGGACAGATTGTTGAGTAGTGAGAGTTAGGGGAGAAAATAAAAGAGAATGTTTTTGCAGAGGAGAGGTTAAGGGGGAGATGGGGAGAAAGGAAAAAAAAAGAGGGTGGGTTGGGTTTGGGA
Organism: Pelobates cultripes; assembly: GCA_933207985.1. Lineage (NCBI taxonomy): Eukaryota > Metazoa > Chordata > Amphibia > Anura > Pelobatidae > Pelobates > Pelobates cultripes. Next base: position 204,073,323 of record OW240912.1, on the reverse strand, counting down.
GAGGGTGTTGTGCGCAGTCCCGGTGGTTAAGTTGCCAGTCCATGGTCCTCTGTGTAATTTGTGCATGTGCTGTCATCATTATCTTTGGACAGTCTGTCGTTCTGCCTTCTTATTCCCTAGTGCATAGAGGATACATCCATGGTCTCCATAGCTCTTCAAAATTCTCTAGTCTCCCTCCCACCATTGCCACCTCGTCTTCGATGTATAGCATCTCCTCAACCCTCCCCAACCATTCCTGGTATGACAGTGGTTCACGCCTCCTCCAGTGCAATGGGATCAGCGATCTAGCAACCGACAGAAGATGCCTCAAGAGGGTCTTTTTGTATCATGAGATGGACAGCTTGGATTTGTTTAGTAAAATTTCTGTGGGATTGAAGGCAATTCCCTCATCAGCCACCTTTACGATGGTGTTGTAGATCTTCCTCCAATAGGGGATAAGGGCCGGGCACTCCCAGAAGATATGTAAAAGCGAACCCAGAGTCGTTCCACATCTTCAACATGAGTCAGACTCTTTAGGGAGGTATTTGTGGAGTTTTTCTAGAGTATTGCACCAGTGCGTTAGGCTTTTGTAGTTTACTTCATGGTATTTAGCGCAGCGGGTTCCCATCTGTGTATATGTAATCATTTGGGTCCATTCTTGGGTAGAAAAGGATGTATGAAGTGCATCTTCCTATGCGCTCTGAAATTTCGGTGGGGCAGCCTATTCACTAGTGCCAGTAAGGTGTAGAGTACAGAGATACCTTGGCATAAGGCTGCCTGCTTCACGCAGGGTAGAGTGGTCTGTGCAGTTGTAATTGGTTTGCGATTGTGGAATGGAAGTGGCGCAATTAATGATATGTGAAGGTTTCCAGGAAGGTAGGGATTCTGTCCCCTACTAGTGTTTGCAGGGGAAGTACGTTATCTCTCTGGCATAGGTGTCTGAGGCGGATATATGGCCCCTTTCTGAGAAATTCCAGTGCCCGCCTGCCTTGCCAAGCCGGAAAATCCGGGTTGTTCGAAATAGGGAGCATTGGGCCATTAGCTGTCATGATGCTATACCTGAAACGGATTTGGTTCCAGACTTTCAGCGTAGCCCCTGTGATTAGACTTCTGAAAGCCACATCAGGAAGCCACACCACTGCTGGAATGCTCCTTCCAGTCATCTCCCCTGTTCAAGATCGACCACATCTTCTGCGAAGCAGAATTATGCCATTCCACAATCCTCGACAAATGGGTCACTCGATAGTTGTTCAGGAACGATAGTAGTCCCAGGCCTCCTTCATGCTTAGAGGTCATCAACTGCGTCATACGTAGCCGAGGTCTACATTCCTTCCAGACGAAGGCCACCAACGCTGAGTTCAGGGACTTAAAGAAGGCTGGTGGGAGAGTGATATGAAGCATCTGAAATAGGTAGAGCATCATTTTGACAGCATTTATACACCCCGTCCATGAAAAATGTGGGGCCATCCAGGCTTTCATGTCCGCTGTTAGACGAGACAGAAATGGTTGGAAATTGAGATTTTACAGTTGCCGAAGGTCTCGGGGTATCCACAAACCGAGGTATTTGATGCAGTTGGCGCACCACCGAAATTTAAAGCTGTCCAAAAGGTGTTCCAGGTCTCTGTGCTGTTGAGGGCCTCCAACTTATCAAAATTCAGTTTAAAGTTGCTCAGCAAGCTCTACTTCCTAAATTCCTTGATGATATTCGGAAGTGTGATTAGTGGTTGTGTCACGTATAACAGAAGTTCGTCTGCAAACGTTGATATTTTGTGTTCTTCTCTGGCATATCGGAATCCGTGGATGGAGGGGTTGGTTCTGATCGCCCCCACCATAGGCTTGAAGAGAGGGGATTCCATGCAGAAACCTAGTGGGGCATGGTCCAACCACGTTATGTTTCCCACATAGGCATCTTGGAGGGCCGTCAGGAAGGGTTTGCGAGAGGAACAGATAATCGATCCTGGAGTAGGACTTGTGTACAGCTAAATAATGTGTGAAGTCCCTACCCTCCGGGTTCAGTGTCCTTTAGCAGTCAATCAGGTGTAATTTCTGCAGAGTCTTTTTCGGACCAGTCTAATGTGTCTGTGTGGCAGAGCGCTGCGCCCCTTTGAAATGTGTAAGTTGGGGTCCAAAGGCATGTTGAAATCTCCTCCTAATACAAGGACACCAGCAGCTAAATAAGCAAATTTTTTTAGTGTTGACTGTATAAAGATGTGCTGTCTGTGGTTCGGTGCATGAAGTGTAGCGAAGGTATATTGCCAGGAGTTAATTTACCCCTTCAGAAACAGGAATCGGCCTTCTGGGTCTCTGGTCAGGTCCATTAGTACAAAGGGGGTCTGGTGTGAGAAGAGTATCGCCACTCCTGCTTTTTTACTTGACTCGTGTGAGGCGAAGTATCCAGTTGGGTACCTTTCGGTCCCGTAGGGGAGGTTCTATGCCTTGTCGGAAGAGCGTCTCCTGGATCATCGCCACGGATGTGCGGAATGCCCAATGCTCTCTGAGGAGCTGAGATCGTTGCTCAGGAAAATTCAGTCCCCTCGTGTTGAGTGTGTGTATTTTCAGCAGCGCCTTGGAGAACCCCGGCATGCCCATCATCCAACCTAGGTGTGCAGCAGAGGGGGGGAGGAGAGAGATGAGAGGGAAGAAGAAAGAACAGAGGGGACGGGGACAGTTGTGAAGAGGGGAAGGTAAGTACAGCTAGGAAAAAAGAGGAAAAAGAGTAGAGTTGAAGTAGGCATCAAGTACATCTACTCGGCAATACATGTTTGTCCGTAAAGCGAGCCCCCACTCATGTTGGGCAAGTTGCCTTCCGGGCAAAAAAACCTAAATTTTTGTAGTTCGCATTAGTGCCTCCTGTGGGGTCGCGGTCTAGCGTTGAGCCAAGTACCTGTATGAGAGAGAGACCAGCTCCCCCTATACTACACAAGTGGTTGTGTGAATCAAACCCTCCCACTTATATGCCCCAGTCCTGTCGGTCGTGTCAGTTAGAAAATTCTGTGGTTTCATGGCCGTCTCCGCCTCCCCCGTCTCAGACGCTGCATTGGAGTAACTCCCCTCATGTTCCCCTCCCCAGCCCCTTCATTAGGGTGAAGATGATTAATGCCAGACTCAGAGCGGTGCCCGTGTCCCTAACCAGAGTTTTTTGGGCTGCACAATTTGGGCGGACCTGCCACCTTCACCCCCTTCCCATCAGCACCCAGCTAGAGTTGTTGACTGGACTCAGAACTTCCCTTTATTAAATCTAAATCTAAAAAATAGCAGATCTGGAAAAATTCTCCAACTCAACTAAAGTCACAGCTTAGTTATGCATGCCTTAGTTTTTCAATTCTGATTTAATTTGTGAAAATTCAGTGAATAGTCCTGTCTTTCTACATGGGATGTCATATGCCATACAAGATAAATATATGAGTCTCCAAAGATCACGCTGTTAGAAAAAAACAGAACAGTATTGACCTTTTTTAGTTTAAACATGTGGCCTATCCCAGAGGACATTTTATAGATTTAAAAATGTTTAAATATGAATTTAAAGTAAAATATATAGTACATTTCCTACCTTTGTAGTATTCAAGTTCTATGCAGAATTTCCATGAACAAAACAATGCTATATTACAGTACTTGCTTTTACTCGATTTACTGAATAAACATAAATGATAAGACAAAGAAAACAGCTAGTGTGCATTCACCATTATCAAGAGAGCAAATATGTGTCTTTAACAAATAATATATCAATACTGGTATTGGAGAATAGAAGTGACAATGACCAAATTGCTGAATTTTAGTCTGCAAAATTGATTTCCACCTATCTTTCCTTGCGAGACATTTCTACTGTCATGTATCCTGCTGAAACCCCTGTAGATTCTATTGGTATTACATCAACAAACGGTCAGTGATGGCCTGTCTGGTTGGCCCTCATAGAAGACAATACAAAGAGCATTGCTGAAGCCCTCTCTACATTGCCCTAGTGCCCAACAGACAACACTAGTGTGGTTAATGAGGGGTGCTTTTCTCCCAGGGACACTAGGGACAAAATCAGAACCATGGTACAAAACCCTAAAACTGTCCATTTTGAAGATGCCACTTAGGGACTGGAACACTGCAATACCAAAACCAATAGTCACTATAATTTCAGTCTTTACAGCTATGCCAATGGTAAAACAGTAAACACAGAGAAGGTAAAAAAATACATATTGGAATATGTTATGCATGCGCTTGTAATTTTTCTAGAAGAATGTATAGATGAAGTGTTATCCCTTATTAAGTTACACAGAGTAATACATATTATGACAGGTGACCTTTAAAATTGATATTTTCATACAGAGTTGAACCAAAGTACGAAGATGACCACAACTGCTGGACTAGACCAGGTTCATGAAAGACCAGTTTTGGAAGCTACGTTACTGTCATTCTGTAATAAGTTTGCAAATATTGCATACATTCTAATACCCAGTTCAATAAGAACATACCAATACAATACACAGCTGAGTATAATACGGAGATACCCATACAACGGACAGATTTAAATATAATAGAGGGATACAACACACAGAGCTGGACACAATAAGGAGATACCAATAACTACCCTACACTTCCAGGGTTACTGTGATGGATTACACACAGCTGCAATACAGAGAGGCCCACACTGTGCAATATCTCTGTATAGTGCTCCAGTTCTCTGTGTCTAAATCTAGCTTTATAGACCTCTGTTGTGCTATGAAACAGTGTTCCTAGCAGGGTCAGCTCTTAGTGGGCAGGCTAAAATGTTTGACAGGCAGTCTGATGTATATTCACACCACTGACATGCTAGTAACGTGGGCAGACACCTCCTCTTTCTCTGAGGATCCCCCTCTTTCTGGTTGGACGGCCATTGTGATGCAGTTGCATCTCACCTCCCACCGGCATCCCGATTCTGGGACTGTTGATGTTGGGTGATATGGAATCAGCTCAGTCCTCACAGTCACAGCCCATGTCCTGGAGCGTGGACCTTCACAACATTTCAACCATGCACACAGCCTGAGTGTCTCAGGACTCAGCTACAGAGTGACTAAGCACTTTAAACAAGATGGTACGCAACTGGCAGCTGCCTACACTATTCAATGTGCTGAAGGAGTTAGTAAAACTAATTGTGACAGGCAGCACAGTACTATCAGCAATATCTGCTATTTTCTCTCCCTTTCTTTGTTCTCTCTGGGCTGCCCTGACGGCGAGAAAAAGACAATATTGAACACTTATATTTGGCACGGTCAGCTGCTGCTGAGCTCTCTCTGTGCTGCTTCCAAGATGGCTTTTGCTTTTCTCTCTTCTACACACAGTAGCCACATCCCCTGGTGCTATGGGCCAATGATGAACCCTGCATAGAGAGCTCATCGGGAGATAGCTTCTATATATATATCCACATAGCAAAGGTGGCCAGCACTCACGGATTCATTATTAAGTTAAAACATCCAAAGTTTAATGAAAAATAAAAAAGATTGTTGACAGCTCAACGTTTCAGTCCTCAACAATCTTTTTTATTTTTCATTAAACTTTGGATGTTTTAACTTAATAATGAATCTGTGAGTGCTGGTCACCTTTGCTATGTGGATATCTAGTTTTTCCCTAGGACTGCAAGCACCCGGTATGTAGTCTTTGAGTCTGAGTGCAAGGATTTTGTGTATATATATATATATATATATATATATATGGGAGGTCCCTGAATTTCCCACTTAAAGGAGATTAGGCATGGTGCAGAACCTGCTAAAACAGAACAAATCGCTCCTATTTTTCTTTGATATGCCTAGACGCTTTAAAGAAAGCTTCTTTAGACTGCCACCAATTAGGGCAGGGACCTGCAGAACTGGAACCTTTTGGAGAAATAAAGAGGAACAGAATTTCTGACTGCCAATGTTATTTGGATTGGGAATTTGGCTATCAGCAGTTAAAGTCCTATAGAGTCAATAAAAAATAAATAGTATAAATTATAACTTTTATTCTCAACTTGAAATTAACTGCAAACCCATCAATTCATTCTATCAAGATCACAAAATGGTTAAGAGCAATTCCCATTTATTAGCATAGTGTGGGAGACAAAGAAAGACATACATTATTCTGACCAGTGTGGATTTAGGTCACAAGCTCATGTTATTTCATATCCAGCCGTTCAGTACAATGAAGCAAAATATCCAACTGTCTTTCTAAACACACAATAAAAGAGAGGAAGCAGCGGGATAGTGTTGAAGTTTTGCTTATACCAATTTTAAAGAAAAAAGTGTGGTTAACCCTTGTGCTGCTTGGAACAAATACATAAAAAGTTCTTGAATCATAGCCAATGAGACATTCAAAACATTTTTTTTATTGTCAAAAAGCATACATTCTGGAATTGTGGCTAACATTGCTGATACAATGAATGACAGCCATTAAATGTCAGGAGAGTGCTAATAATCCACTTTTTTTTTTAAAAAAGTGAATATAGCAGGAAAAAGGTAGGAAGACATACTTATAGGAACACTGTACTCACCATAACAACTTCATCTAGGTTAAGTTGTTATCGTGCGTATCGTTGTTCCCCCCCTCCCTAGTGGCCCCAAATCTAAATATTTTAGTAATTAGAAGGCTTGGAAGCTGGGACTGTGCATCCCTGCTCTAATATCCTAACATACCATGACATCATACGAGCATGCGCAGTGCACACTGAGTGTGACTCGGAGCTGGAAAGAAGATAAGTTAATATTATATTTACATTTTATATAGCTTTTGTCTGGTTCGTTTTTGCAGGCCAGGGGGCACTTAAAGGGACACTCCAAACCCCTAAAGCACTTTAGCTTGCTGAAAAGCTTTCTATGCAAATAGTGTGTTCTTATTTTTTTTTTATTTTGAAAAAAGGGCAAATTTCAATAGAAATTAACCCTTATTTAAATTTACCCGGTTAAACCCCATTGGCTGTCAAACTGACTGTGATTGAACAGCCACAGAAAGTCTAGGCAGGATTAGAAGGGAAGGGCTGGCAAAGGCAGCAGACAGATCTGTAGGTTTTGCAAGCTGTTTTTAGATTTACCCACTAATGCAAGAAAAAAAAAGAAAAAGAAAATGCATGCAATTGGGGTATATCTACTAAATAGTGATTTTTATGTATTTTGCATTTGGGCAGTTGAGTGTTCCTTTAAACTAAGTAGGGACTTGAATACTTTAGCGTTAGAAATACAGATTTTTCTAAATCTGCTATTTTGGTCTACGTTTTAAATTTGCTTTAAATTTCCTGGCAATTCTCATTTTAGAGAATAACAGTGATAACCACAAAAAAAAATGAACTAAAGTGGTTAAATATTTCTTTCATTAAGCATAAAATAGCATTTTATGATAAGAGGGTCTAATCTTATGCCAAATGTCTATAATTACATTTATTATTAATGGGATAATCATCTTCCTCTGAAAATATAATGGAAACATGAATCAAATGAAGGATTTTTCCCCATAATATAGCATTCTGCAGAGTTGTGGATGGGGGCACCAACGCCTGTTACTCTTAGTATTTTCATTATTGCCCTTGGCATTTGATGCTTCTGCTTGGCTTAAACGTTTGAACCTAGTGATTAGCCACAAATAATTGCCAACCCATGCATGCACTACACTTGTTCAGTTTCAATAGGAGTCGTACTTAAAATTACAACTCTTTTTCAGTAGAATTGATATATTATTTATACTTTGAAACCTTTTTTTCTGCTTTGTTAATGTTTGGAAAACCTGTTTGATAGAACAGGAATTTACAATGTCATGATGCACAACTGGAAACTTGACTTTATAAAAGTGACAAACATTAGGAAACCACCTGTACATACACATACAGCAATGCTTTAGTTTTGCTGCAAGTCAAATTATCAGGCCGGCTGCAAAGTATTTGGGTTTTTGGAAGCAGATAAATCACAAGTGGACTATGGTCATCCTAGAATTTACTCTTTGTACGGTCACCTACCACATATGTGTTTGATCACTGTTTAATTAAAGCGCAACGTCACTTTTATGGACATTACCCCATTGGATAAAACATTGAAAATCAGCTATAACAAGTATTAACCTTTTTGTGTATTATTATCTGTTTTCTTTAACATGTATATTAATAACGTATCAATCCACTTCCACACAATGCATTGGGGGAGGAGAAACAGATTGTCATACACAAGCACACATACATACTCTATTGTAAACACATTACAATCAAATATACAGGGTGGCCCAACATTCAGAGTGGGGTTTGAGTCAATCATTATTTTTATTAATGAACCAATTTCAATGATATTGCATACAATGAATGCTTAACATATGGGGATTTGTTTGACTAGGTACGGCAAATGACATATTTTAAATGAGGTCCATTTGCTGCCTCACAAAGTCAGGCTCTTTCGATTGCATTGTTTATAACATTTTTTTTAAGCTCTAGTGCTTGAATTTCTGCACGGATATACTTGTCGAGCGGCTCAAGTGTACGCGGTTTGTTCATGTTCACCCACGCCTTCATATATCCCCAAAGGAAGAATTCGGGAGCTGAAAGGTTGGACGAACATGGCAGCCAATTAATCTTGGAATTTCTTGAAATTATTCGCTAGCCAAACAGTTGTCTTGGTTTTGAAAATAAAATTCCGCTATTTGTACTTGTTGTTCCTTTGTGATATCATGAATCTCCCACAACTTAGTTATAATATGTACCTGCAACAAAAAACTTTAACTACAAACAAATAATTTATTTACCTGTAAAATTCTACTGTGAAATTTGGCCCACCCTGTATAAGAAAGAAGAAAAGAAATGCCTTGTTTTGTATTGACAACTTTGTAAGAGATCTATCACTTATAGGGGAGTTAAGTGTTTTAATATATATATATCTCTTTAAAATTCTCAAAAAAGAGCTTTCTGCCTAGTAAATCCTAAAGCATTAGAATTTCAATCCGATCACCCCCTCAATATTTTAAACTTCTTGCTTATACAGGGAGCTCAAGCACATTAAATGTACTGCAGGTCACTGAAAAGGATTAAATTGGTTTAGACAGAAAAATTGCAAGATGCAAAGGGTCATAGAGCTTACTAAACAACATCTAGGGCAGAGACACCTTTCATGGCCTTCAAATATTACCTGACGAATGGATGCACACTTTCTGAATACGAGCAGAAACAGGCAATCTCTGACATGCTAGCTTTTCTGTAAAACAAACCCCATGAAAGGAATTGTAGTCCTTCTCATCTGGCATGGCTGTTTCTTCTTATCACAGAGTGTGGGTGTTATATAGCCATTTCTGTTAATGTGGTTGAACTACTAACTCAATATAATGAGGTGAATCCACGAAGCAGTTTAACGGTGGAATGTACATATATACTGTGTAGGATTGCCTTGTCACTATAGATATTTACTAACATGGCACCAACAGGTTTTAAAGCATGATCTAAGATTAGCAGAGCACGACATAATTTAATATTAGCAAAGAGCCATAAGGCACATCCTACAAGACATCTATAAAAGCAAGATTGTGCATAGAAATTAATAATTTAGGAGTTGAGAAAAAGTCCCCAGAAGCCATGGAGCATATTGCTTTTATAATTGTATTGCACCTCAGTTTTTAGAGTAACACAGAATTAGAGCAATATAATTTCTCTACTGCACTTCCAGCACATGTAGTTATATTATCTAATAAAAAAATACATATTTGCTGAATGCCTGTACCCAAAAGTGCTGCATATGGCATATAGATTCACCCAAAACATTGGTGGCATGTGATCAATCAACAGAGAAAACCTATGGCCATTTTACTCTCCATTGTATGTTCTGCTAATCTTCTCAGGGGAGAGCAGGAAAGACTGAGAGTCCCCCTGGGAGATGGAATAGGCTTTTTGGTGGTAATTGTATTTGGTAAGCATTCTCCACGTCTTCGGAAGTGTTGCCACATAAGCAGCCACACACTGTCTATCCTGAAACTGGATAAGGTTTGGTGGTTTAATTCCACTAGTGGTTTCACAGATGCAACTAATAATTCCTCCAAAAGACCAGACTGTACTAAGTGTTAAAAGGGGGAGCACGCAAATTCATTTTACCTCTCTGTAGTAAACACGGTTGTGAAATTTACCGGGGACAAAATGCAGCAAAAGTAAGTGAAAACACATCTTGAAGGGTCCTCCAACAACCAGACAACGGACGGTAAGGTTGCTCTTCTGTTAATTAAGAGAACTCTTACGGTGGGAATATCTGCTGTGGCCTAAACATGAAGTGAACTTCTTCCACAGATCGCATCCTTTCTGGTCTTCCTTCATTCCACCCCCTGTGGTCACTGTTTATATGTAATGATGCCCTGAACATGACAGAAAAACATGCATTGAGAAAGGGGGGAAGCCGAAACTTTGCCATTGTACTTGTTATCCTTCAAATAAATGCTGTTGTAGCACTTGGTGTACACACCTACAATTTGTAGTGCTGCCCTAATTTTTCTATTTTATCTATTGATTTGCCCTGCTTGGAGCAGCAGAGGGAGGTGTATGCAGCACAATAGGAACATTTAAAAAAGAAATTGTATTGTTGGGAACTGCAGTAACCCAGACCTCATTTTCATATTGGCCTGAACACGTTAGGGGAGTGACAATTACATCCCTCTCCTCCAAAACAAACTGAGCATCTAAACATATACCACATGGCCAGCAATACATGAGTGGGGTAGAATCCAATTAGATGAAATGTAACCAGACAAATTCGAGTCATCAACAAGTATGTATTTGATACTAATATTGATGTTATAACCCATTAATACAGTACATGGAGTAAGTGAATTAATAATATATTAACTATCCATTGTAGAAGTATTAAAAACACATTGAGCCAATAATAAACAGTATACTTAAGAATTTGTTTAAATTTAAAATCAGCAAACTGCTGGCATCAGACAAACTGTATATATCCTTGTGTATTTGTTAGTATAAATGTTTGTTACAAAATTTGGGTACATGTGTATATAAATGTATATGTATTTGTGTGTGCATGCAATCATATATTAAAGTGAATGCTTAGTATACTATGTTTTCGATCTCAACGTAAAGGTTATTTATAAGTAATAAATATAGTATCCTACATCGGTAGACATCACATCAATGGATTCTTAACAAGACTGAACAGGTACAGGCAGGCACAGATTATGTCATTGCATCTCTTCCACACTAGAAAGATATGAAACATTCTCTACATCTGTGCTTCTTAACCTTATCATTAACTATAGCCCGAAGGAGTATATATACACCTTGCACATTTTACGCTACCATAGCTTTACAAGATATATAAATATTAAAAGAACAGACATCATCACAATTTCTATTCTCACAGGTTCTTCAGTGATGTACACTGCCCATCCGGAGCCCCACTGTGACACCATAAACACAGAAGAGGAGAGAGGTCAAGCACAACAGTTACCAAGTGGTATAAAGAATTGAAAGTCACACATTTTCTGTGGTATAGAGTTTGAACGATTTAGTCTGTGCACGTCAGAGCACTCACCGCAATTTGAACCTATATTACTTCCATTTGCTTCCACACAATACTGTAGTTAATAGAACTTCTAATGTAAACCTGGATTTCATTGAACATAATAACATTTTCAGAATACCGAGTTCTAAACCCTGCTGATCTGTGGCCATTCTTAAACAACAGGGCTCTAAAGGCATACAATAACGCAAGTGATTGTTAAAAGTAAAATAAAATAAAATTGCAACTTTTGAAAAAAATGTACCTGTGGGTCAAGTCAGACACTATGTACAGACTCCATGACAAAGTTGGCATAATGGGTGTGGAAGTCAATTCACTGTGTTATGTTACATATTTAGCCAACTTCAGACATACCATGGTATATTTAGGCACAGAGATGGAATGGTGTGCTGAGGTACTGTTCAATATTTAAAGGACCACTATAGTGCCAGGAAAACATACTCGTTTTCTTGGCACTATAGTGCCCTGAGGGTGCCCCCACCCTCAGGGTCCCACTACCGCCGGGCTGGATGGCAAGGAAAGGGGTTAAACTTACCTTTTTTCCAGCACCGGGCGGGGAGCACTCCTCTTCCTCTCCACCTCCGATCCTCCTCTTCGGCTGAATGCGCATGCGCAGCAGGAGCTGCGCGCGCATTCAGCCAGTCTCATAGGAAAGCATTCATAGAGGCTTTAGAGGCTGGGTTAACCCATTTATAAACATAGCAGTTTCTATGAAACTGCTATGATTATAAAAAAAAGGGTTAATCCTAGAGGGACCTGGCACCCAGACCACTTAAGCTGAAGTGGTCTGGATGCCTAGAGTGGCCCTTTAAGCTTAGCATACATGGTATTGTTGATTTCTAAAGTATATATGTTGTTATGAAATTTATGTTTCCTCAAATTAGGCAGAGAGCATTCTACAGTTACAAAGTCATTTCTTTGCAAATATTTCTTTCATTTTTGTGGTTTATTTTTTATAATACGAGTATTTGTTTTATCCTCCATGTTATATTCTCAAACCAAATGTAAGTTGCTCGCAATGTAATACAATTACCCCACCATGACCTTATCCTAATCATTTAGTCTTCACTGTAAAAATAACTTCCTTTTGTCTGCAGCAATTATCTGAAAGTTTCTTTAGCAGAACATGAGTTGAAATAAATGTCTTTCTCAGCCATAGAATTTTACTTATGTGGTTGAAAGACCTTGGTTGGATAAAAGCATCCATTAATTAGCTGTGCCAGGGGGACCAAGAGCACATTATCAGAGACTAAGTGGAAAAATGTCCCAATCATTTCTTCATACAATGCTACAGGAGTCAGATCCCGTGCATAAGGGAAGTGTCACCCGATGATATTCTCAGAATCAGCATGGTATACAACAGATAATTCCCGTAAAAATGACAGAGATCAAATGGGATAAAATAAATATTCCATCTATGCCACAGTCCATCGTGAAGAATAGATAGATAGATAGATAGATAGATAGATAGATATTCACAGATAGATAGATAGACAGACACACATACACATGCATACAATATGTTTTATGTTTTATATTAATAAAAGATAATACATTGGTGTTGCTTAAATATCATCAGTAGACAAATACAGATAATTGGGGCATAGAAAAAGATTTTTATATACTAATAAGATGATGACATGTCACAGATTTTGCATATTAAAGGTAGACATAGATAGATAGATAGATATTCACTGCACCCGTAGGTTACACATTACAATTGCGTGAATCATGTATACTGACTAGATACAGTTTCTTGCATCAGGGATGTGCAGAGAAAGCCAAGTGTTATCTGTTAGATTTTCCAGCTGAGAGATAAAAAAGCAAGGAAAATCTGCATTCCCCTCACATGGTGGGTAGATGGTGTGGAATGGGCAGAGAAACTAGAATACAAGATATGCTAGAGGAGAACTAGAGGTTTTCCATCATATGTTAGAACGTGCATATTATACCTAACATGGAATCTGAGCAAGTCATCTCTTGCTGGGGGCAAATCACAGAAGCCTAGATCTAGCCTTACTAAGGCATTGAACATAAGAGTCCAGACCAACCCTTACAGACCAAGAACATAAGGTAACATTCCAGATGGATTCTTTCTGTCCGCACACATCATAACAAATATACTAAAGTGTCATACTGAACCAAAGTGACCAGTAATAAGGACGAACAATCTACACAATGCCCCTAAAGTACAAAAACCAATATCTCGAATACCAATCCCCACTAACCACAGTTATATGAGCTCATAGCAAAATGATGACATCCCAACTGAACAGTCACTCTGAATCATAGTGATTGACACGTCATATTAACAACAGCCCAGACCCCATACCTTAGTGACTAATAATACAATCAGCAAACATATATTATATTATAAAATTATAAGAGCTCAGCGAACCACTGTGACTAGTCGTATAACAACACACCTGATTCAACCTTTCTGAGTAGTCCAATAAAAACAGCCCAGACCACAATAATTGGCCTTATAACAGCCCAGATCAAAGTACACTGACCAGTCATATAACTGTAGCTAACTGCACTAGCTAATGATTTAATAATAGCCCAGCCTTGTCCACACTGGAGAGCCATACAATTAAAGGAACGCACACAAATGTTTCATATAATAAATAGACTATGACATACTAACTAGTCATTTAGCAATAGCCCAGACCAAGCCACACTAACTAGTCGCATAACATACCAATGCCTTCTGATTAGTCATGTAACAACCACTTCAGATTAAATGCTACAGACCATCCATATAAAATCAGCCCACACAAAACCTTGCAGGCTTGTTTTTTTTTTTTAATAAGAACACATACCAGACCTCACTGCCTAATTATTTAGCAAATTCCCAGACCAAAACCTACGGTCTTCATCTAGAAAAGAACCCAAGACCCAAATTTACTGTATGGCCATATAATAACATGCCCACTGACCAGAATCATGCAATAACATCCCATACCTGTCCTACCAAACAGAGTAAGTACTTTATTGATCAAACCACAAGTAATAGAGCTCTGATCATTTGACAAAGCTCTACTGAACACACACACATATTAAAATCCAATGGTCTAAAAGACCATTGTCTTTTCAGATAGCATTAAAAAACAATCTGAACCGCACTGACCAAGTCTATAATAGCAGCCCAGTTTAGATGCCACTGACTAGAGAGATATAAAGATCATCACTCAACATATGCACATGAAATAAAAGCCCAGGGCCCAGGCCATACCCCAGTGGCCAGGACACCTCAATGACACAATTTGTGCAGCAGGGGTAAGGTGTCCAGCTCCTGAAGAGTGAGATTATTGTACCATTAAACTGCAGATTTTATTAGCAATACAGCCAGGATAGATTATATACCCGGTACATTCGTTGTTAAGTCCTCTTACATTCTGTGAGGTTTTCATTTTCAGTACAGATCATTATTAAAAAAACAAAATCATATTTGTGCCCACTCCCACCTAACTGTTAACCACTGGGTGACACCCAAGGGTCTCCACCTCACCTGGTCTCTGTTAGCAGTACTTTAGGAGGATGCTGGCTGTGTCCTGCCGGCTGGGATATCCCATGATGGGGTGACTTTCTATGTTTATAGTCCTCTTAATGAAGCTCGCTTCGTAGCTCCCACGATAAGTTTATCCTTGTGCAATCCAGCATCCAGTGTGTGCAATGACAGAATACGAATCTAAAGAATGTGTGTGAGTGTGTGCCAATGAATGTACACCATGTGTATGCCTGGTGGGTAGAGCTATAAACTGTGTTCAAAATACATTGTACATGTAACTGAAGTAATTCTATTAAAGGTGTTTATATACAGTGTTCTACGCTTTCCAATATAATAGGTGTGAATATAGGAATTTTGTTCATGTGGCTGAACTATTTCTTTCTAGTGGAACTGTGTTGAATGCACACCATGGATAAACTAATGTGTGTATATGTTAGGCATGCTATCTTGATATGGTTAATGTGTACCTCTTTGGTACATTACTAACAAAAATACTTCAATGTGTATGTATGGATGCTTTGTTTGTATTGTTGTAATTTTATTAATCTGTTCATTGAATGTGGATATTATATTTGTTCATCTGCCTAAAGCGGTTGTATTGCCAGTGTGAATGTTTAGTATGTGTGACTGATATGTGTAACTCTAATTAAACGTTTACTGGATGTGTTCACAGGATTTGTGAATAGGTTTCTTCTGCATGTGCTTAACTCTCATTTCCCTCTAAGATTTGTGTATCTGGTACGGGTAACAACACAAGGCTTGCAATCTATTTGTATGTACCTAATGAAGGTATTTAGTATATGACCCTCGTGCCTACCTCTGTTTAAACCTAGTACCTCTCTGTGTGCCCTAGTACCTAGAACTCAGTTAAACCCAGAACCTGTCTGTGAAATAGCAATTGTTCTAAATAGGCACCTGTGAATACCTAATGGCTGCCTGTTTATTCCCAGTAGATGCTTCGTGTACCTGTTTCTGGTACTCTATTTAATGAAATCCTACTGAGAAGTGAATATTATACTGTATTTCTGGCAGTACTTAAATGAAATTTATGTGCTTATGCTGAAAGGGAGGGCGCATTATGTGTGTGTGTGTGTGTGTATGTGTGTGTGTTAATGTGTGTTGACAGGTCTTTCAAAATGGCTAGTGTTGCCTGTGTGTGCTGGGAGTGAGTGACCCTGTGTGGGGTCCTGAATAACTTTGATTGAATGCACGGTATGTGCCTGGAAGACTAATGTCCCTGGAGTTAGTGCTCCGCTCTGCCTGTTGTTGTGTGTTGAGTAGTTGGTGAATCTGTGCCCGGGGGCACTGTGTGTGTGCCACACGATTCAGGATCTGTCCAAACGGGCAGTCACTATCACACGTCGGTCCCTGGGGCCCCTTGCCGGGTGTCGGATCTCGGGGATCAATCTATGTCCCGGAGCCCAGTGCAGCAGGCGGGTGCGTTCTGCCAGTGATCCAATGCCCAGTGTCAATGTTCCAAAGCCCGGTGCCAGTGTTCCAATGCAGGGTGTTCCAATGCCCGGTGTCAGTGCCCGGCTCTCGATCCTCAGGCTTCGATGATCAGGCTGTAGGAGTCAGTCTGTATTCCCAATATCCACTGCCGTGTACCATGCAACGAGGCCCGGTGTGTCCGGCAGCACTGCCAGGTCTGCCCCTGTCTCCCTGTGTGTCTGTCTGCCCCTCTCTCTCCCTGTGTGTCTGTCTGCCCTGTCTCTCTCTCTCCTCCCACTCTCTGTACCCAGCTCAGTCTATCTTCTCCATCTCTGCGCTCTGCACACTCTGCTCCCTATTCCTCCTCCTCCCTCCTCTTCCACACTCTCTCCATCTCTCTCCCCCTCCTCTATCTGCCTGCTGCCTCACTCTCTCTTCCAATAATACTCTGGTCCTCCACTTGCATCGCTCTTGGTTTTTCTTCTCACTTTTCCGCACTCAGATTTTTCTCTATTTCCATTCTCCCTGTGCTTTTAACACGATTCCAAAGTCTGCTTCCCTCCCAGGTTCTACCTAACTCTAACCCTGCATCCACTGTCCATGTCCATCCCCACTCCAGCAGCTCTCTAAATATATCACCCCACCCCTCACCAACACCATGCACCAGTCTCACTCATCCTCCTCTTAATCCCACTTGTCTCTCCCCAAATCTGTGTCCCTTACCTTTGAGTATTACCTGTCTCTGTGAGAAGGGAAATTGTTGTGTGTAGCCTGTGAGCTTTGGAGCACAAGTGAAAGGGTGAATGCACATTCAGAAGTTGTGTGTTGTCTTTGATAAATACAAATGATGTTACAGAAAAAGCAATACAATGACAGATGACAGTGTTTATACTTGCTGTGAGTTTATGCATAAAACATGTTTGCTAAACTGGGAATTGAAGAGCAGTGTAAGATTAATTCAGGGTGAATATGGAATTTTAGGCCAGTATAGCCAAACTAAAAGCTTAGGTGATTTGGATATTTTTTCCCCCAATTCTGCTGTGCTGGCTTACAATTTGAAATTCGCTTTGAATTCACTTTGATTTTCCAATAATTCAAGATTTAGGGAAAAAAAAACCTTAGCTGTTCAGAATGCTTTTACACAATCCAATACACTCAGATTATGAATGGTTTTGTAATAGTGTTTTTTTTTTTTTTAATCTTTTTAGACAGGGATCTAGTAAGAAACATGGGTTTAAATTGGTGCATCACTGGTTTAGACTTATCTATGGGACCCATTCTTTGTCTGTTACATAACATATAACAAAATTAATTCTAGAAACTTTGACCCCTTCCCTACCAAACAGTTTGCAAAAATAAATAAAAAGCATCCATAGAATTTGAATATTTTGGATATTCTGGAAAGCAATGTTTACATATATTTTTTGTTTCAGTATGCGTAGATAGACTATTATTTAATCGAAACAAAAACTACAATTTTGTATTGACATAAAAATGAAAAAAAATCATGCTCCAAATAATGAAGTTACAGTCACATTGTCACTTTGGACACAAATACACACACATATATAAACACCCTGATGCACTGAGACCCACAATGACACACAGACACACAAACACATTGACAGATACAGACACAATCACAGTGGCAGTGTGTATTGGTACCTGCATGTGTACCTGGCATTGTGTAGTGTGTCTGGCAGTGAGTATTCTTGTGTGTCTGTGAGTGTATATCTCTGTGTGTGTGTGTGTGTGTGTGTGTCTGTCTGTGACTGTGTCTAGTATGCATATTTCTGATGGTATGTGTCTGTGTATCTGTGTCTGGATACATATGTATTTATATGTTTGGCAATGTGAGTGTGTGGGGGAGCTGCTGTCTATGTGTTGTATGTATGGGGGAGCTTTTTGTGATCTTGATATTTGCATCGTATTTATGGCAAGGCTCTGTTCTGTGCGTGAGGGGTGGCTGTGTGGTGGGGTGTATGAGGATAACTGTGACAGATTGACTCTGGCAATGCAAAAAAACAACAATGAGGTGTGTTGGAGCTTTTTATTTTTAATAAATGTGCACTAGGAGTATATGACAACAGTGTTTCCCCTATCACCTCAAGCAAAACATGTATACAATTATAATAAACGTCATACACCCAATAGTGAGCACACAATAAAATATTAAAGTGCAATAATAGGTTAAGACTTCCTTGTATAAAATGTAATGATGATGACTACAGGAGTCTAGAATAAAACATTAGAATACACAGTGTACTCTGTATGAAAACATATTTTAAAATAAATTAGAATAATACAATTCACAAGTGCAGAGCCATACCAGGCTCTATAGTATGTGCCCCAAAGTGCCAATTGTGGCTAGGATATCCAAAGAAGGTACTACCAGGCAGCCACTAGAGGCGCTTCCTGCTGTTTAACAAAGTTTAACTCCATGAAACAACGCTGGAGGTTCTGCATGATTCAATGCTTTCCTATGGGGAAGGTCTAATTCGTGTGCAGAGATGGATTCAGTTTTTAAGCGTTTAAATTTTTTTTAACCCTTTGATTGCCATGTGGGGAGGGCGGTTTTCAGAGGCCACTACAGTGTTAGGAATACAGCTTTTCATTACTAATACTATAGTTTTCCTATACGAATATTTGTGTTCCCAGTTTATTGATCTAGATTTCTTAATATTGTTTTGTGATGAATGATATGCGTGGTTAATTCTGTTTTTGTTTTTGCATTGGATCTACGGCAGGGGTTCCCAACTCAGTACTCAAATACCTCCTAACAGTCCAGGATTTAGGGATTACCCTGTTGTGTGTAAGGTGAAGAGAGAAAGAAAGAAAGAAGGAGCGAAAGAAAGAAAGAGCGAAAGAAAGAAAGAAAGAGACAAAGAAGGAAAGAAAAAAGAAAGAAGGAAAGAAAGAAAGAGTAAACAATATTTTAGACACAACAGGGTAATCCCTAAATCCTGGACTGTTAGGGGGTATTTGAGGACTGAGTTGGGATCCCCTGCCATTGATCATGCCAATGAAAACACATTTCAATACAAAAACAAAAAAACAAAACAGTATTAACCAGGCACATCATTCATCACAAAACAATATTAAGAAAACGAGATCAATGAACTTGGAGCACAACTTGTGGAAAGTACTTGTGGACTGGGTTGGGAACCACTGATCTACGGTATGCTACTCATGGATTATTGTAATAATTCAGCAAAGCAGGCCTTCATTGTAGTACAGTATTTAAAAGTGTAGAAATTTGAAAGTAGACATAATCATTGTCTAGATTGGCCTCATAGTAATTGTAGTCCACAGCATTTTAAAGTCAAATATTAATTAACCCTAAGTCCCCCTTAACTATAGCCACCTCAAATCTTAACCCTAAGTATGAGAATAAGGCAAATATGTTTTCCATTATTGTGTTTATTAAGCAGTGACTTGGTGTGACATTGTTTACACGTCTACTGAAGAATAGCTGTAGATCTAATTTATATATTCAATTATCTGCTCAGTACCTAGGACCATGAACCATCTATGACATTCTGAGATGTGGCTACCCAGCGGCAATGTGTCCCTGGAATGATTCCCCCCCCCCCATTTCTGGCAAGTATGGCCAGTAATTACAGTCGAAGTGCTCCAGCGCTTAAACAGTGTTTTCCACCTACACTCTGTAGGGGGTTGTAAATGAGATGTCAACTTGTACTGCTAGAGCCTTGTTAGTAAATAGCTAAATGGTACCATAAGTCTCTGTCTCATCAGATATATGTGTTCTCCTTTTTATTTCTGTGGGAGGGTCAGTTTTTGATCACCTATAAATTACTTCTATCCTTTATTATATATTGCATCCTGTTATTCATTCAGGGAATGGCTGGACCTATATTTTTACTTCTGCAGATAAAAAAATCTACAGCTGCTAGAAGGGTTTTCTCAGAAACTGAAACAGATTCTCTAGTGACAGGTGCCAACGTCACATTAGCAAGATGAATAATGTGCCACGTTTGTTTCAGAAACTGTTACGCTGACATGACATTTTGCAGCATTACGATAGCAATGTTATCTCAGCGTTGGGACCCTGGAGGGGGTCACACCTCATTATGTCTCGTATAAATAAATAAAATAGGTGGTCCCAATGCTGTACGAGGAATGACAGACCGTGACTCTTACTGGTCTTAGATAGGCCTTTATCTACAGGTATGGGAAGTGTTCAGCTGCTGGAATGCACGAACATCAGCAACTGTTTATGTGTTAGTTATTTTGGACTGCAAGTCCTGTTATGCTCCTCCTATTGCAATGACAGCTCAGCATTATGGGAGCTGTAGTCCACAAGCACAAGTCAAATTGCACCTACTATCAGTACAATATTGAAAAGATAAGATTTTCAAACACTACATCACAAAAAAACTAAAACCTTCGTATTGCTTTATAAGAAGTTTGGAATGCAAATTACATTGTTGCTGTTTTAATGTTACAGTGAGAAAATGGAGTTATGTGGTATTGATTATTGGGTGAGACAGGTTAAAGGAATCCTATAGTGCCAGGAAAACAAAGCAGTTTTCCTGACACTATAGGATTAAAAGGTCCCACCCTCCCACGCACCCTCCTCCCGTTAAAACCCCTTCAGCCACTTACCTGACTCCAGCGCTGATGTCCCTCATCATTGGGTCAGGCCCCGCCCACACTCCTCCCCCGCCAACATCAGCCGGCGGGGGAGACCTAATGCACATGTGTGGCAATGGCCGCGCGCGCATTAGACCTCTCCATAGGAAAGCATTATTCAATGCTTTCCTATGGGGAAAATCTGACGCTGGAGGTCCGTGAGGACGTCCAGCGTCAGATAATGGACCAAAAGTCCGTTTGGATTCCTGAAGCCCTCTAGTGGCTGTCTGTTAGACAGCCGCAGAGGGCAGACTTACAGCTGCAATGTAAACATTGCAGTTTCTCTGGAACTGCAATGTTTTACATTGCAGCACTAAGTGCAAAAGGGTCACAGCACCCAGACCACTTCAATTAGCTGAAGTGGTCTGGGTGACTACAGTGTCCCTTTAATAGCTCACATTTAGGGTTATTTAACAGTCTTGTCACTAAAGGGTTAATTACCTACAGAACAAGGAAACCAGTATTTCTGAAATTACAAAAGCAAAGTGAGCTATTTACTAATAGACAATTCATTGTAAGATTTAAAATGGCACAGTTACTTTGCAGGTTTTTTTAAATTTTAATTTATCTCACCATGCAGGAACAGCACAAACCTTTATTTAAATTGATTTCCCCGCCATTAACACTGTCGTGCTTCTGATGTCACGCCTGACGTGGAAAACATCTTTCACCTTCCCGTTCCACCCACACTTGACAGAGACCCAATATCAGCAATTGACAAACGCCTTGAACCTTGGTGCTCACTGGCGACTTTCCTACACACATGACAGAGCTTCCGTGTGTAAACTTCAGCTGGTCCTATGAGCTTGATGAGAATCTGTTAACTATGTTTGTATTGGAATGTGTATGGCTCTACTTGTATGTACTTTGTTTATATTTCTGTATTCCCTTGAAAAAAATTGATAGTTAAAACCAAAAATAAAATAAATATTTTTTCTCTACTTCTCATTTTTTAATTCACCTTATAGTTTCCTTTATTATATAAGAAAATTATGGAATTTGTGATCTTTGACATGCTTTGGCAATGGGTTCAATTTTAGTTGCTAAGCAAAGCAAAGTTCAGTTTCAGTTGCTAAGCTACTTTACCTATAATCCATCAGTCAAAAGAATGCCAAAGAAGGGCAAGTCAGACTTCAGGGACAGAGGAAAACAAAATGGAGGCACCCAAGTATTGAGAACAGGTTTATTGGAAAAAAAAGCCCAATAATAAATATTAATAAAGGCAAGTGTTAGGGGAAGTATACTCTTAAAATGGTTGCTCTAAACATTATAACCACTGCAGTGTTTATGGTGGCAGGTGTACCCTTGCACCACTCCCTGGTAAGGGTGAAAATGGTTTGCATGGTTTGTCACTTACCTGTATTACCCATGAGTAGAGTCTCGATGAATGGTGGTTAAGACTCATGCAGCGTCTGAAGAATTCAGATACTGATGCTGTCATTCATTCTGTGTTGTGAAAGTGTCAGCTGAGCAATATTTAGTAGATCAAGATTTCCAAAGTACCAATCGCCCCCTAAATTGCTTATCTCCTGTTCAAGTCAGAGACGCACACAGTGTGATGCATATGAAATAATTATCTTTATTTTAACAGGAATCAAAATGCAGACAAAGATAACTACAGAACGGAGTACAGCTTGTCTTGAATCTAATTGTTTGATTGATCCTCTGCATGCTTTTATCATGTAGGAATCACCCCAACCAACTTTAGAAAAGGTAAAATCAATCAATTTGTTACTTGTCGTACGATTGGCTTATGGGCCAGTATTTAGGTGTCTTGGTTTTGACAATGCCCTCAAAATGATGCCTATCTATCCAGTGCACAGAAGGATTGCTAAAATCACTATTCAGCATCAAAGTAAAGATTGACAAATGTAGGTTTAATTTTATACATTTTCATATGTGGCAATTCCACTTGTTGCTTTTACTCATTTTACCTCATTCCATTGCAATGAATAGGTAATTAGCAATTAACATGCCATCTGTCAATTAATTCAACTCAAGCAGTGTTGTGCTGAGAATCCCACTGTTACTAAATGTTGAAAATGGCAGCTTGCTCCAAAATGCCAAATTGCGTCAATTTGAATAGCCAAACGTGTCTCTCACGTACCTGACCTTTATGACAGTAATTTTCAACATGGAACAAAGATGTTTATTTTTAATTATTTTTGAGAGAGAGGGGGTCTGAGAGGTTTGTTAACATTATTGCCAGTGTGTTTTTTAACCTTTAAAAATGATCAGGACCAAGCTATTTTTTTTTTCTTGAGTACAATTAAAATTATTGGATACAGGTCAAGAAAGGTTAAGTACTGCTTTAACAAATAGCTCACGGTAATATAACAACAGCTTTTGATTCCCAAGATTCTCATGAAAAAATAAAATAAGTGTTGCAGTATACATTTTTTATTTGATTTACAGAAATCAAAAACTACAACCTTTCACTTGCTCCCATTATTAAGTCTAACCTAGGTTATTTTCTGAGAATACTTTAGGCTCTATATATAATTCTTTGAACTTGGTAAAGGGAGCAACTGCCAAAAGCAGTATCTTAGTAATCCATAATTTTAATAATAACTAGTTCTGTTAAATTTGTATGTGTTTTTCACAAGTATTCCTTTAAAGGGACAGTCTAAGCACAATAACCTCTACGGCGGTTGACTCCATGGTAAGGGGCAGCACAAGTACCCTTCCTGACAGTCACTAGAGGTGTGTTTAGCCCTGCAATGTAAACATCGCCGTATCTACAAAACGGCAATGTTTTACACTGTAGGACTAAAATGACAAGTCCTCTGCGCACTCAGACATTGAGACGAACTATGATGGATGCATGCTTTGAACTTGTGAGTGCAAGTGTCCAAACACATGCTCTCAAGAAAGGATTTATTTGTGGAAATCCCAACTTCAAGAATGATTTAAAGTAGTTATAACTGCAGTATGTCCCATAGAAAATATTTTTGCTACCTCATCTATAATGGCGTATTAATTGTACTTTATGCTTTTGCTATTCAAGCCACATGGTTCTATCTGTACCAGTTTATTTCTGTTATATGTTTTAGCAAAGAATATCAGTTCCCCTAAATTTCCAGCTACGATGTCTTGTGAGAAGTCTTTACACATCCTTTCCACCTGTGACTTTTACTCTTTTGCAATGTTTAGTTTCTACTTAACTACGATTAAATAAAATAATCACAACTGAGTCTATAATCATGGACTATTTTTCAGGACAAAAATAAACATTTATATAGTTTAAAATGATTATTTGTTCAAATGCTTAGTCTGATATGCCTAGTCTTTGAAAACAAAATGTCAATTTGTCTTTACAGTAATTATGTGGAGTATCACAAATTGCATTCTTTTAGGAAGAGATTGAAGTAAGGAGAGAGGCGTGTTTTGGATTTAAACCCAATTCTTTAAAGTCTGCTGGTTGAATGACTAGCCATCAATTCTATATGCAACCATTAAGCAAACTAGACTGTCACTAGTCTGTCACATAAAGTGTAAGTCAAGCTATTTAATCTTGTACACAAGATATATACATATTGCACTGTGTCTGCATTATACTGCTGTACCATTTAAGATATATTCTCTACATCATCTATCCCGGGGCTAGGTACGCATTCGTTATTAGCCATGCATGCAAGGACCTAGGGAACCCCCAACCACAGTGTAGGGGGCAGAGGGGTACATTTAATTTACCTTATCTTAGGTTAAAATAAGACATTGGCTTTCTATTTCCAACGTTACATAGGACTAGGTCTTTCTACAATCTGCAGAACCAAAATAAACATTTCATGGTGGAAAGTAGAGCCATGTTTATAGTTATAATATGTTATTTTATTTAGCATACATCTACTGTATATGAGTGTGTGTGCATAATACTGCTGCATAGTCCCAGATCTGGTGTTATAGACTCAATCTGGGAAATCAGTTAAACAGTCTACAACAAGTTTAGTAACATTTTTGCACATACATATATTTGGATTTATTCATATCATCACATCTAGCAAAAACTGGTAGAGATCTGGCATTTGGATTGATGGCAAGAATGGCATCTGAGGTGTACTGATGTAATAAAAATAGTGGGACTTACAAAGTGATTTTGAAAGAGTGAATATGTTATACTGAAATGAAAGGTAGGGGTTGTTGGGGGTATATTCTTTAACCTGGTGTGACAATAACCTCAGAAGCAGCAACATGCAAACAGATGAATGGTTTAGAACCAAGTCTGCATCTGGAGCAAGCTATGTCACTGCAATGAGAGAATGGGCTAAAGTAAAGACAGAGGAACTAGCTCATAAATTAGGAGATATAGTACAAGGGAAAGATTAATCTGTTTAAACATTCTTCACCAGACTACAGATGTCTTGGGATACATTGGGTTACACAGATATTGAAACCACTTCCACCAGACTGCTTATTAACAGCTTCATGGATTTTCTCCATATACCCATAAGGACTGGTCTCCAAAATGCGAGACTTGAGTGGAGAAGTTTAACCTATGGTGATCTGGTAAAGGTGGCTATGGAAGTGGAAGCCAATCTAAATACCAGAAAGAGGAGCACACCTCTAATGGCACTATCTCTCCCTAGAGCTGGTGGAGACAGAAGACAGGTAGACTGCTGGAATTGTGGCAGGAAAGGACACATTAAACAAAACTGCAGGTGCCCTCCTAAAAAGAAACCACAAAGCAGACACATGAACAGCATAGTAAATACCGATTGGGTAGCACCCAGATTTACCATTGTAGCAGCTAAACACACCCAAGCTTGCATGATTTGTGCTAGAAACAATCCAGGACAAGCTGTCAAAACACCAAGTAATCATACACCAAGGCCACTTTACCGTTTCAAAGACTGCAAATAGACTATCTTCAACTGCCTAAGGTAGGAGTGTATGAATATGTGTTGGTGTGCATTGATCTCTTTTCAGGTTGGCCTGTGGCCTACCCAGTGTCAAAAGCCACAACGAAGGTCACAGCAAGTAAGCTTCTGAAGGAACTGGTATGTAGATATGGAGTACCTGAAGTGATTGACAGAGGTACCCATTTCACTGGGAAAATAATGCAAGAAATTATGAAAGCCTTAGGGATCAGCCAGGCCTTCCACACCCCTTATCACCCCCAGAGTAGTGGGAAAGTAGAAAGGGCAAATGGCACCTTAAAGAACAAGATTGCAAAAGAAATGCAAGACACAGGGAAGCCCTGGACTGAATTCACCCCCAATTCCAGACATGGTCTATCCCCTTTTGAGATCCTGTTTGGATGTGCCCCAAAGACAGGCCTCTACTTTCCCCAGACCCTCCAGATGCAGCATGGTAGTATGCCTGCCTATGTGCAGGCCCTACACCAAAGATTAAGCAGGGTGCATAAACAAGTCTTTGATTCCATTCCAGATCCAGACTCTGATTCTGCAACTCACAAACTGCAGCCTGGGGATTGGGTGGTGATAAAGAGGCATGTGAGGAAAGGACTTGAACCACGCTTTGACAGTCTATTCCAAGTGCTCCTGACTACGGCTACCGCAGTGAAACTAGAAGGAAAAGCCACATGGATACATGCCACTCACTGTAAACAAGTCACTCCAACTGATCCACCGACATGAAGCTGTTTTTATCCTTTATCATTGTATGCTCTGTTCAGATATGCTACTCTGACTTGAGACCAGAAGATAATAATGCATGGCAGGGAAATATATGGATGCAGATAGCAAAGGCTTTTAATTTAACCTCACTTTTGAGGAAGTGCCTACATACCCATATACCCCATAAAACTCTACAACTACATTCGTATGCTTTCAAACCACTGGCAGGCAAGTTCCCCCTAGCCCTGAAGACAATTAATGTGACAGCCGCTAAACTATGTTGGTTTTTGTCATGTAATTGTTCAAAAGACCGTAATACTAAATCCCTGTTTTGCACCACATGGTGGAAAAATACCACGAATTGTAGAGCTCTGAGCACCACTGTGAAATGTACTAATACTCATCAAGTTATGAATTACCACCACCATGTCTATCTCCCCAAAATGATGGACTTTCTCCTGTGGAAGTGTTACTTATGCTTATTTCCCAGGTAACATTACAGGAGGTCCTTGTGCAATCTCACACCTAACCATGACCATGTCTCCAAACCTGACCTGATCTCTGGAACCACCCAGCTACACAAACCGCAGAGAGACAGGAGAGATGTCAAAAACACCCTTACTTCAGATTGTAACCGTGAAATCACTCTCTTATCTAAATCCGAATACTCTGTCCTTGCGTACTCTATGGTAGGAGTCCCAGGCTTAGCACTGTATAATACCTGAGTAATTAATGCTGTAGCCTATTCCCTTACAAAATGTTTAAATGCCACTTCCCAGGCCCTAGAAGAGCTATGTATGGACACCCAGGCAAATAAGAAGGTAATCCTTGAGAATAGAGAAGCAATTGACAACTTACTAATGAAACATGACTTAGGCTGTGAAGCTGTTGAAGGTATGTGCTGTTTTAACCTATCTGACCATGGCACTATGATCCATAAACATATAAAAGATTTACATGGCTTAGTACAGGATATCAAACAAAATACTGGCTTCTTTGGGGATTGGACATTTGAGCTAGGAACATGGTTGACTTTGCTAATTAAGAAAATGTTGTACTTTTTGCTATTAGCTGTATTTGTTATTATGGCCATTTTTATAACCTTCAAGTTCTTCTCATGTCTACTAATCTCTCTATGTAAAAAACAAATCTAGTGTTGGTCGTATCTTAACTTACCTTCCAGCTCTGACTTCAGGAGGTTTTTACAATGTTACCTCGCTTAACAAATGAAGAAACTCTCCTCAGCTGATTCTCAGTCCAAGGGAACCATGGTGAAGAAAATATGAAAGTCCCACAGGCTTTGGCTAGCAGGCCATGAAATACCATGGACAGTTGGGTGACTCCTGGATCAAAAGAGGGGATTTTGAAAGAATTTACCTTGATTCCAAGGTTCAAGCTTAAAAATGTCATATTGGATAGCCTATATTAAAATTGGCTAACTTGGACTCAGGAAATGCTTAATGCTTAAAACGACACTTAAGACCATATATGTCTAGTTCCAGGAGCAGATAGCCCCAACTTGAGCTGTCTCTCCTAAATCAGTCTATTCCTTCTCTTTCCCAGAACGTATCTGTTATATGTACATGACGTTCATCCCTATGTCTTATCTGTACTCCCTTCACCCTTTCACTCCCTTCCTACTACTGTTCTATAAGTATTTTCACAGAAGCACTTACTTTTTAATGTATAAAAACACAACTGACAAAATAAAGGTCGGAGGCTTATTTTGGTAACCAACACGAGTCTGGTGTCTAATTCACACGTCTCCAAGTGCATTTGAAAACAATTTGGATTTCCCCAAATATAACAAAGATCAAATTGGATCTATATCACCTGGTTCAATTTATTATTCCACTGCTGTTTTTAGTCAATCAGTACACATTGGGACTCCAAAACCATTTTATGTGTGAGACTCCCACTATCTTGTTAGATCACTTTATAAGTTTACAGCTCTAAAATAAGAGGTGCTATTGAAAAGAAGAGCAACATTTTGTAGGATAAAAATCAGTGAACTATAATTTTATAAAGATTACATCTTTCTCTCATAAAATGATATGTTTCAATAGAAAATATGTTCACTACCTAGAGCTGGT
Source organism: Pelobates cultripes (assembly GCA_933207985.1). NCBI lineage: Eukaryota > Metazoa > Chordata > Amphibia > Anura > Pelobatidae > Pelobates > Pelobates cultripes. Next base: position 204,044,600 of record OW240912.1, on the reverse strand, counting down.
AGACTAATTGTTTCTGAAATTCACTGTTGCTCTATTCCTGTAGTACATCATTTGTAGCATACCTCTTCACTTTAGGGGTTAAATTTTGACACTAGTTAAGTGTAATACGTTTCCTTGGTTACAAGCAGCAAGTTATTTACTAGCATGTTCATTTCTACCTATTTTATTTCAAGGTTTCTTTCGTAAATACACAGATCTCACGTAAAATGCTGTTTACAGTAAGCAGTGAAAAAGCAATGCGGACATTTGTAAATTTGCAGGTAATGCACACATTCTTGGCTCAAGAGCTTACTAAAAAGGTAATAGTTTTAATTATTGGCTACCAGACCACTTTAGCTCATTGAAGCGGTTTGGGTGCAGTGTCCCTGTCAGTTTAACCCTGCAATGGTAATTTTTGCAGTAAGTGATAAACTGCAATAATTACCTTGCTGTGTTAACTCCACCATCAACATATAAATAATCTGCATATCCTCCAACAATATTGTCTTTCTATGTCAAAGAATATTATAAATATTAGATTCTTCTCTCCCTTTGCTATGACATTAATCTATCTAGCAGCTCTTGGGGGTATCTCTGAGCCACCAGGTTTGGCAACATGGCTCCAATGGAAAGGACCGTTCTCTTGGCAAGAGAATAGCTTGTAGCCCAGTCGCCTCACATTTCGAAACTGTAGAGAGCATCCTTTTTTCAAGGCCTCACTCACCATCAAAATTATAAATGTAAAGTAAATTTAAGGCCAGAGTAGCTGAGCTAAAAACTAAACTTAATGAAATAATTTTTCCAGTTTGCGGATGATACCACAGTGATAGGCCTTATTGGAAATGAAGATGAAACGGCCTACAGGAATGAGAGACTCCTTGTCTGAGTAGTGTGGTAACAAAGCATGGCTCTTAATATCAAACAGACAAAATAACTTATTGTGGACTTTCTGCGAACTAAGGAGGGATAAACACGCAACCCTATTCACATAAATGGATATGATTTATATTGGAGCACCAATTCTATTGCTGTAGTTAAAAAAGCACAGCAGAACCTCTTTTTAAAAAATTTTTTAAGGAAGCTGAAGAAAGCCTGCTTATCACCACAAATAATGATAAACTTTTACATATGCATAGTTGCCTTTCCAGCATATGCATAACAAACCCCAAAAAACTCCACAAATCCTCAAACACATTTATTTGGGAAAATTATCACAGCTTTAACCCCTTAGCGACCGAGGACGGTTCAGGACCGTCATCGGCATTTTTGCCTTGAGGACCGATGACGGTCCTGAACCGTCCTAACGGTCTGGGGGTACTTACCTGATCGCCGTCGTTCCCCCGGCGGCGATCAGCGTTGCTCTGGTTGTGGGGAGACTGCCTGCAGCCCAGACAGTCTCCCCACACTGATTTAGGACCCCTGTGGCCATGTGATCGCTTAACACAGCGATCACATGGTCACAATAGGTGTCCATAGTGCTGCCTGCAGGGGGACTGTCTGTGCTGACAGGCAGTCTCCCTGCATGTGTAAAATCATAAAAAAAAATAAAGTTAATGTTAATTAAAAATAAAAAAAATGATATATGTGTATATAAATATGATATATAGACATATAATATATCTATATAATATATGTCTATATATCATCTATATAATGCCATACTAAGTGTATTTTTATATTAATATGTACTTATATTAATATAAAAATACACTTATAATTAAATTACACACGTATATATATAATATATATAATAACTATATATAGTGTATATATATATTATTATAAAATATAAATAATAAGTAATTTAAATTAAATAAAATTTTTTTTAAATAATAATAAAAAAATTTAAAAAAATTATATATCTATATGAAATTTTATTCTAACTGTATTTTAAAATTAATATATATATATTTATATCAAAATACACTTAGAATGAATTTGTATATATATCTATGTATATAAAAATAAATAAAAATAATAAGAAATATACATATGTCCATATACAAAATTACATAAATAATTATATAAATATACACGTAGACTTCAAATATATAAATATGCATATATATTTAAATTCTACGTGCGTATTTATGTAATAGTTTTACATAATTCAGTAATTTTATTGATTGCAATTTAAGGGACCTGCCTGCCAACCCAGGCCGAAATTCCAGAGAATTGAATTTGCTAGCACTGTATTTTACCCTGTAACGTTCTACGACACCCTAAAACCTGTACATGGGGGGTACTGTTTTACTCGGGAGACTTCGCTGAACACAAATATTAGTGATTCAAAACAGTAAAACATATCACAGCGATGATATTGTCAGTGAAAGTGACTTTTTGCATTTTTCACACACAAACAGCACTTTTACTGATGATATAATTGTTGTGATACGTTTTCCAGTTTTTAAACACTAATATTTGTGTTCAGCAAAGTCTCCTGAGTAAAACAGTACCCCCCATGTACAGGTTTTATAGTATTTTTGAAAGTTACAAGGTCAAATATATGGGTCAAATATTTTTACATTGAAAATGGCCAGGTTGGTTACGTTGCCTTTGAGAGCGTATGGTAGCCCAGGAATGAGAATTACCCCCATGATGGCATACCATTTGCAAAAGAAGACAACCCAAGGTATTGCAAATGGGGTATGTCCAGTCTTTTTTAGTAACCACTTGGTCACAAACACTGGCCAAAATTAGCGTTCAATTTAGTTTTTTTACTTTTTCACACACAAACAAATATGAATGCTTACTTTGGCCAGTGTTTTCGACTAAGTGGCTACTAAAAAAGACTGGACATACCCCATATTGAATACCCTGGGTTGTCTACTTTAAAAAAAATATGTACATGTGGGGTGTTATTCAGAGATTTATGACAGATAATAGTGTTACAATGTCACTATTGATAAATTTTAAAAATTTATGTTTTGAAACCGCAATATTCTACTTGTACCTATAGCCCTATAACATGCAAAAAAAAGCAAAAAGCATGTAAACACGGGGTATTTTTAAACTCAGGACAAAATTTTGAATCTATTTAGCAGTTTTTTTAATTCGCTTTTGTAGATGAGTAAAAGATTTTTCAAGTAAAAGTCAAAAAACATGTATTTTTTTCAATTTTTCATCATATTTTTTTATTTTTTTTTATTTAAAATACATGAGATTATATAAATAATGGTATGTAAAGAAAGCCCCTTTTGTCCTGAAAAAAACAATATATAATTTGTATGGGAACAGTAAATGAGAGAGCGGAAAATTCCAGCCAAACACAAACACCACAAAAGTGTAAAAATATGCCTGGTCGCAAATGTACAACATCGCAAAAACAGTCCAGTCCTTAACCCCTTAAGACCGGAGGGCGTACTATTACGTCCTCTAATAGGCGGCTCTAAACGCCGCCGGGCGTAATAGTACGCCCTCCGGTCTTTCTGTACTTACCCGGTCGCCGGCGGTCCCACGCCGGCGATCGCGGTGGGTGGGACTCTCAGGGAGCCCCCCGCGGCACGACCGTCCTCCAGGAAGCCCCCCGGCCGTGTGAGAGTGGGGTCCTAGCGAGGACCCCACAATCACATGGCCGGGGATAGCTGGCTTCTGTATTGCCAGCAGGGGGGCTGCCTGTAATGACAGGTGGTCCCCCTGCTGGCTAAAAATAAAAATGAAATAAATAAATAGTGTAAAAAAATAAATAATATATACTTAGATCATATATATATATTATATATATGATCAAAGTATATATATACACATATACATACACACATGTACACCGTCTAGGTGTATTTTACTATTAATATATATATAATTATATATATATATATATATTAATATCAAATTACACGTACACTGATACTGATTAAATATATATATAATTATTGTTATATATATATTTATATATATATATTATAAAAAAAATTAAAGTAGCAATCACGTTAAAAATAAAATTACAAAAATAATTAAAAAGTAAATAATTAAAAATATATAGATGTGTTATTTCGTTCTAACTGTATTGTGAGAATTAATATATATATATTTATATCAAAATACACATAGAACGAAATAATATATATATCTATACACATAAATATATAGGTATATATCACTATATATATACCTATATATAAATAAAAATATTTAAAAAAAATTATATAGATATATACATATATATACACATACGTATATATATACATATATTGATTCTACATATATATTTATGTAATATTTTTACATAATTAGGTATCTTAATTAATTACAATTAGCGGGACCTGCCTGACAACCCATGCCGAAAGTAAAGGGAATTTTATTTGCTAGCACTATATTTAACCCTATAACTTTCCAAGACACCATAAAACCTGTACATGGGGGGTACTGTTCTACTCGGGAGACTTCGCTGAACACAAATATTAGTGTTTCAAAACAGTAAAATGTATTACAACGATGATATCGCCAGTAAAAGTGGCGTTTTTTGCATTTTTCATGCACAAACAGCACTTACACGGAAGATATTATTGCTGTGATACTTTTTACTGTTTTGAAACACAAATATGTGTTCATAGAAGTCTCCCGAGTACAACAGTACCCCTCATGTACAGGTTTTATGGTGTTTTCAAAAGTTACAGCGTCAAATATAAGGCTTGCGTTTCATTTTTTTCACATTAAAATTCGCCAGATTGGTTAGGTTGCCTTTGAGACCCTATGGTAGCCCAAGATTGAAAATTACCCCTATGATGGCATACCATTTGCAATTGTAGACAACCCAAGGTATTGCAAACGGGGTATGTCCAGTCTTTAGTAGCCACTTAGTCACAAACACTGGCCAAAATTTGTGTTTTTTGCATTTTCACGCACAAACAAATACTAAGCGCTAACTTTGGCCAGTGTTTGTGACCAAATAACGAAACTGAATTCATTTACAATACGCAGGTGTCTAACCCACAAATATTATACCGTAATGAAGTGTAAATTTCATTCCTGGGCTACTATACAGTCTCAAAAGCAACATAACCTATCTGGCGAATTTCAATTTCAAATGTAACGTGCTATATTTGACCCTGTAACTTCCCAAAACGCCATAAAACCTGTACATAGGGGGTACTGTTTTACACGTGAAACTTTGCTGAATACAAATATGTGTATTTTATTGCAGTAAAAGCAAACAGTATTATGACACTGACCGTTTAATTGTCATGTAGAACTAAAAAAATCCAATAAAATCGTATTTTCTCCCATTTTTTTCATATTAAATTATGTTTCATAGCTAAATATTTGATATTAAATGAAAGCCCTGTTTCCCCTGAATAAAATGATATATAATAAGGGTGGGTGCATTTACTATGAAAGAGGTGTATTACGGTTGGACAGACATGTAGCGCAAATGCCAGGTTTTGTTTACATTTTGTTTTGTTCACAACGTGTACATTTGGCTCCGTCCTTAAGGGGTTAAGGGGTTAATAATATATAAATAAAGTCAAAATAATTTAAGGTCATTGTCACATATTAACATAACATATCCCCCAACAACACCTTTAACAATACTACCCCAGACAATGACCCACAACACAATAAGTAAAACCACATTATAACATATAATTACCATATAAACATAACCATTGCCACTGAGGGCATGACATAACCATTGCCACTGAGGACATGATTTACATCTTTCTTCCATGTAGGGGCATACCGAGATACACCCTACAAACACCAGGTTCGGAGCTACCGACTAATTCGAACATACAAAATACTCTTCCAAATCGAACTGTTCTTAGCAAACCAAACTATTTTACATCAGGACAAACAACCTACACCCCAACTTCTCTATCCATCCCCCACCATAGCTCAGAGCTCAACACCTTGAGCTACCTGAGCACCCCCACCAAAAACAACGCTCTTTGCAAACCCTAACAACAAGAAATCCGTACTCACTTATGACAGATGCACCCCATCTTGCCTGTAATAACCCGCCAACTGAGTTTCCAATTCCCTATGCCTTAACAGCCTCACCCACCCCCCTAACATAAGTCGCCATGATTTTATTCACCTTCCTCCTACTTTTCGCCAATGCCTGGTGGTCCCTAGCGTGGCACATTTGCAATCGCGGTAAAATCTCCGACCATATGACCACCACGTCAGGGACCAACTGCCTCAACCTATCCACCTCCTTCTTCATCCCGGTGAGCAAAGCCCTCTGTGACACCAGACCTAAGTCATTCCCCCGGCATGAAACAAAACAATGTTAGGCACTTATCCTCACTAATCCTCTTGAATAGCTCTAAGCACACCCCTTGCCAACTAAAACCCCTAAAACCAAACCACTCAATCTGCACCATTGAGCATGGAAAGCCCAGCTGTATGCCTTGGCGACGAACTGCAGCTCTCCGTTGTGCTCAGTACACCCATTACCAACGTAATCCAACCCGCGGAAGAAAAACACGTTACCAACACAGAACAAATATAATAATTTTAACCAAACTTAAACTAAATGGTTGGGCATCACATAGGGCCTGAATCTCACTGATTCCCACCTCCCGATCTTCTTGACCAGTTCACCCCCCAAACCCAACCGAGCTGCCTCTGTTGCAGCCCCAATCCTGAACGAATGTGTCCCATACTGTAACGGCCCTAAGCCTAACTGCCCCAAGGCCAACCGAAAAACCCTGAAATTTGGACAACGACAAACCATCAGCATGCAACAAAAACGAACCTCCTATGCTGGAATGAACTGCCCAGAAAGCCACTGTACATGCCACTGGACATGCCACCATATCTGGCACTCTTCCCGAATACGTCCATTTTGGAACGCCGGAGATGTAGCACCACCCGATTCTGCCACAGTTCCACATCTTAACAATGTAACCTGCCTCCGCCAAAGTGGTTGATGCTCACCAACTCATTTATCCTAAACACCCTGAAAAAGGCCCAACTAAACGCTACAGAAAACAGCAAAACCTTGTGCTTCAAAAAACAAACCTCTGGAAGCACAATGAGTAAACCAATTTCGAAGGATACTGGCCTGTACGAATCCCGCGATGACATGCCTTTCCGAAATCCGTTGATAGCCTGACGCACTAGGAAATGTTTGGTTAAATCATCACACCCATTAAATAAAAACGCCAAGGCCATTATGTTGTGCCCTATGGCAGATGGAGATGCACCCAAAGCAAATAACCTGCAAATGAACCATAATAACGTGTCCAACTGAGCCGCAGCAAAGTCCTGACACACCATTGCAGCATCCCATTCTTGCCAAACCTTGACATAGGCCGCACATGTGGATGGCGCCAACTTCCCCCATATGAGTCCACCAAGCAAGAGGTCTGAGCTGCCACACTTCAACCGGACAAGGCACTCCCTCCTTCTGAGCGCCCGGAGCTGCTACCCGAAACCGTCCCCATTGAAAACAAGAGAGGGAATCAGCCACCAAGTTTAACAACCCAGGCACGTGACGTGCCCTAAGCACAACATTATATTGCATACAAGAGAGAACAAAGCGCCGAAGGAGCCGAATAACAGGGATAGAAGAAGCAGATAAACCATTAACAGCCTCAACCACCAACATGTTGTCGGTAAAAAAGATAAACTTCTTGTCCCTCAGCTGTCACCCCCACAATGCCAGCGCCACTACTAAAAGAGGGTGTTTCCTAATCTACACACCCATTAATTAAGTCTGAGACATTCCATTGGTTGTTTCAGATACTCCCCCATACTCATAGTTGGATATAAAAAGAGATCCTTGCCATTATACATTTTTCCCTTACGAAGGTGCATGTAGCACTGCACCGAAACGTGCGTCGGGCGCTTGAAGCTCTGGGTGTTCACTTTTTCACTGGACACCTTATTTTTTGACTCACGTTTGATTTAACACGTTGTTCTAATTACTTACTTTCACTTTTTTCCTCCCTTTTGTTTCTATGTTTATCTAGCAAGATTACCAGGGAGAGAGTCTTTGCTATATTACTAATTCCTGCCAGTATTTTACTGACAGAACTTTCTTGCTATCCCTTTCTCTCCATTACTTGCTTTTTGTGATTATCTGAGCATAATTTTGGGCTATAGACAGCATAGTTCCATTGGACAGCTTGTCAGACTAGTTGTTATAATTACCATCACCTGTTGATATATATATATCTATACAACCTAATAAGCCACTAGTATTCAGAAGGAGTACTTTGACAACTTGCTAAATAACTCCTGTCTGTTTTGACATTTGACTGGAAGCCGCATTTTAGGATTACTCAGACTCATCTAAATAATATACTCAGATACTTAATATTAACTCTAATACTTCTGTTTTATATATTTCATTGGAGCCATACCAATAAAGCTTGTGTTACCTAATCAGGAACATTATTGAGACCACTACCTGACTTTTTTTATATTGACATAGGAATTAACCCTATAGGGTTATGACTACACAGACCAAGTGTGTTTCATAGCTTACAATTCTCTAGATACATATTGCTATATACCTTTTTTATAATTTTTGTTTTCTTTTTAGCTATATATCCTCTATATAATCTTCAAATGACTACTACCATTATCTACAGGCAGGGGAGGCATAGTCACCTTTGGTGTACTTGCATACCTCTTTTATTATTTTTTTTACAAACTATAACCAATACCATAATTCCCCTAATTCTTACAAAATAGGTTTAACTCATAAACGGCAGATAATTGAACAGTGAAACTTCAGAGGCATGATCTATATACCAAAACTGCTTCATTAAGTTAATATTGTTTTGGTGACTATAGTGTCCCTTTAAATTCAAAATTCACTTTGAATTCACCTTGATTTTTTTCACTATAGTGAATATTACTGTGTATGTCAAATAGAAAACACAGTACATCTTAAATCAAATGTCAGTGCATTCAGTCACAATATCTAAAGTTATTCAGGCCAAAGTTGCTGCTGTGACTTAAAGCACCAATTAGGGATTACCATTACCAGACATCCCAACATGCAAAAATGCATTTCAGGGAAATGGCTTCACCAGCTACTGACATCCCCTCCCACATGCATGTGCCCCTTCCCCTCACACAAACACATATACAGACACAAACATGAACACCTTGACACACAGATACACATACTGGCACATACACACACAGATGCACATAATGGTGCATACACACACTCAGATACTCACTGACCCATAGATACACACACACTGACACAAACACTCAGATACACACACTCACACACAGACACACTGGCATATACATTGAGATACACACATTGCCACACAGACACACACACTATCACATAAACTCAGATACACACACTGGCACTCAGATACACACACACTGGTGTATAAACTCATATACACACAGTGGTACATACATTCAGATATACACACAGATATACACACTGGCACTCAGATACACACACTGGCACATAATCTCAGATACACACACTGGTACATACATTCAGATACACACACTGACACACAGATACACATACTGATACATACACTCAGATACACACACTGGCACTCAGATACACACTGGCACATAAACTCAGATACACACACTGGTACGTACATTCAGATACACACACTGAAAAACAGATACACACACTGACGCATGCACTCAGATACACACACTGGCACATATATTCAGAAACACACACTGACACATACACTCAGAAACATAGACTGACATATACACTCAGGTAAACACACTGACACACACATACACAGATACACACACTGACACACACACTCAGATACACACACTAACACACAGATACACACTGACACATACACTCAGATACACACTGACATACAGATACACACACTCACATACACATATTGATATGCACACAATCTGAGACCAAACATGTCATACTTTATACAATTGCAGCATGGGCTGCACAGGGGGAGGGTGGGGGGAGCAAGGGGGGGCACATGCTCCCCCCCCCGCGTTTTTCAACCTGTTCTGCTAATTATCGTGTGAGATTGAAAATACAGTGCAATACCGGCGTAGAGATCAGGGAAGTAGAGGCATATGGGGAGGGGCAGAGATAGCCTAAGATCAGGAAGTGAGGTTTGGGAGGGCAGAGATAGCCTAGAGTTTAGGGAAGAGGCATAAAGCGAGATAGCCTAGAGCTCAGGAAGTGAGGCATATACAGAGATAGCCTAGAGATCAGGGAAGTGAGGTTTGGGAGGCGAGATAGCCTAGAGTTTAGGGAAGTGAGGGGCATATGGGGGGCAGAGATAGCCTAGAGATCAGGAAGTGAGGCATATGGGGGTGGCAGAGATAGCCTAGAGATCAGGGAAGAGAGGCATATGGGGGGGGGGCAGAGATAGCCTAGAGATCAGGGAAGTGAGGTTTGGGAGGGCAGAGATAGCCTAGAGTTTAGGGAAGTGAGGGATATGCGGGGGCAGAGATAGCCTAGAGCTCAGGGAAGTGAGGCATATGGGGGTGGAGGGGCAGAGATAGCCTAGAGATCAGATAAGTGAGGGATGGGGGGAGGGGGGAGACAGCCTATAGATCAGGTAAGTAAGGGATGGAGAGGTAAAGTAAGAGAAGGAGCAGAAAGGAGAAGGAAGGAGCAGAAAGGAGAAGGAATATAAATGAGCAGAAAGGGGCAGCAAGGATCTGGAAGGGACAGCAAGGAGCACAACAGGTAAAGTAGAAGGAGCACAAAGGAAAACAAATGAGCAGGAAGGGGCAGCAAGGAGCAGGAAGGGTCTGCAAGGAGAATTAAGGAGCAGGAAGGGTCAGCAAGGAGCTGGAAGGTAAAGCAGCACAAAGGTAAAGTAGCAGGCGCAGAAAGGGTCAGGAAGGAGCTGAAAATAGCAGCAAGGAGCAGGAAGGGACAGAAGGACCACAAAGGTGAAGTAGGCAAAGGAACAGAAATGAGTAGGAAGGGTCTGCAAGGAGACGGAAGGGTCTGCAAAGAGCAGAAAGGGACAGAAGGATCACAAAGGTAAAGAAGCAGAATCAGAAGGAGCACAAAGGTAGTAGGAGAAGGAGCAGAAAAGGGTAGCAAGGAGCAGAAAGGGACAGCAAGGAGCGCAAAGGTAAAGTAGGAGAAGGAGCAGAAAGGGTCTGCAAGGAGCAGAAAGATCAGAGAGAGAGACAGAAGCAGAAGGGGGAGCACAATAAGCAGAAAGTAGAAGAAAGGTAAAGGAGCAGAAGGAGCAAAGGAGGAGAGAAGACAGTGTCAGAAGAAAAAGAAGACTGTGTCAAATGAAAGAGAAGAAAAGTAGATTGGAGCAGGAAGGACAAGTGAAGTGAACCCTCCACTTTATTCTGGACACCACATCATAAGGCTTTGGTACCTGGGCCCGGCAGGGAAACTTTGGACCTTCTCATCTCCCCAGGTAAACAAATATCAGTGTTAATGTGTTCACTTTTATTTACTGAGTGTCAGGAAGCACAGAGGGCCGCTGGGGAAGGGTGTCGCTGATTGGCTAGAGCAGTCAGCTGGCACTCTAAGCCAATCAGTAGCTCCCATTCATAAAAGTAAAACATTTTTATGAACTGGGAACTAGCGATTGGCTTAGAGCATCAACTGACCACTCTAGCCAATCTGTAGCACCCATGCCTGACGTCAATCTACACTTCCTGACACTCCGTTTCAGAAGCCGAATACCACTGAGCGACCTGGAAATCTGGAGCTGGAGGAAGCCTTTGGGGTTAAACCATTTGAGAGCGGTTTAACCCCTTAAAGGAAAGAGAGCACTCAGGGGCTTCCTGGCATCATAGCATTTTCATTTAGATAAAGTTGTTATGGTGACCAGAATGTTCTTTAATTTGCTTAAAGGAACACTATAGTGTCAGGAATACAAACATATATTCCTGACACCATAGTTGTCAAAATGCTATTCACCCTGGCTTTATGTGATAATGACTATGCTCCTCCCTTTCATGACACTGTCAAAAAGAGACCAAGCATGGATGTCATTACAATTATGCCCCACCCCTGGAAAAGTTCCTGCGGACGCCCATGATTTGCAGCCACCCTCCTGTTAGCTTACCTTTGTGTCCAAGAGGATGACTTGCTTGGGGTTCTGGCCTTGGCTAAAAAAATTATTACTGCTGCATGCTCACTCCAACCTCTCCTCTGCCACCATGCTGCACTGCTCTCCTCAGCTGCCTCCAGCTGCCCTGCTCCTCAGGTGCCTCCAGCCTCCTCCTCTATGAAATACTCCCGTGTAGCTCTCTGTGAGGATGGGGCTCGTGGGCTCTTAAATGGCCAGCACCCGAGTGGGCCCCTGTTTAGCAAGTCTTATGGAGGGATGAGGAGGCACAAATCATATACAATATAATGGAAATCACACACATCGGATTGTCTGTGTGATTTCCAAGATATTGTATATGATTTGCGGGTATCAGGGAGCCGCAGTCAAAATGCTAAATTAACTTGTAGAAAGAATGCTGAACCATTTTCTGCTTGGATATTTACTTCTGGGTTTGCAGAAATAGGGTAGATCGCATACTCTATAACAGGGGTGCCCAAAGAGTAGATCTTCAGATGTTGAAGAACTACTACTCCCATGATCCTTTGCATGCTTTTATAATGTCAAAGCATCATGGAAGCTGTAGTATTAAAACATCTGGGGTTCTATATTTTTTACACCCCTGCTCTATAATGCCTACTTGGGGAATGCTTGCTACTTAACTAATCTGAACAAAATTAGATTCACTTTGAATTCCCTACTATTCCTACTTAAGTGTGTGTAACGGACTGTTTTGCACCAAAAGGGAAAAAAAAAACGTTTAGGCGATCGGCCCCCTTTCCATAGATACAGGCACAGCTACTGCAGAACACCAAACTCCCGAACTGGATACAAAATAGCACTCCAACTCCCGAACTGGAACCTCCCAAATAGCTGCTAGCAGACGAACAGGAAAAGCAGACAATCAGCTTACACTCCTGGCAATCAGTCTCTAACAGCATACAGTGAATCCCCCCAAAGAACGAGACAAGGCTCCGTGTTGAGGGTCAAGCAGTGGTCTGAGGTGCTGGCACACCCAGCCTGGTTTTTATTACAGTCTTGCAAATACAGGACCGCCCACAGGGAGGTATAAAATATCCAGTAACATATTAGTTACAACCCACAGATTCCCTCCCCTTATCCTGAGAGGTAACCCAATTACACATACTTTTTACCACAATGCATCCTGGCTTCCTCTCCTCTGCCCAGGAGATAATTGAGAAGTAATTAAATTATCTCCCAGGACAGAGACAAGACTCCATTATGCACATGGTTAGCACAAAGCATTAAAATACTGTACAATACACAAAGTCCCATTTTATACAAGACTCCATTATGCACATGGGGACACAAAACAAGCATTACTGTTAAAATACACCAGGTAAGACACATTACGTTAAAACTATACATTTAACATATCCCCAGATAGCTCAGGTCTGAGCGCACATTATTAAGTGAATGGCGCTCAGACCACACGAATACAGTTTAATCGCCATGGAGCCAAAGTCTTTACAGTCAGTTTCATACGAATGGGCTCCATGGGATTCCTATCTGGGGTATAACACATTCAAACAAATCTACCGAACCCCAGGCAGAAAAGCACGAATGAAGCTTTTCTGCAGGTAAAAAAGATGTCTTTTAACAGGGGGCCATAGTCCAGAGGCAGCAGGCGAGCAACCAGGCTTCTCCAATGCAATGTGGCGAGATTGGTCTCGTCACAGTGTGTAATACTGAATGTAGCCCAGGGACCAGCAAAGCTAAGGAAATGGGTCTTATATATTTGGAGGTTCTTTATTGATTAAGCTATCTGTGGGGGGCAGAGCTTACTTGATTTCATATAATAGTAATGGACATTTTAGACTAGGGGCAATTTTAATTATCCAGACTTACCTGTTGTTGTCCCACCCTCCATCCCTTATTTTGTGTATTGGTGTGTGGTAGTTTCTTCCATTTATCCCGTTTGATCATGGCAGCAGGGGCTAGATAAGAAATTGGGGGGTAAATAGGATTGGTAGCTGGGATGTTTTGAAGTTCAGTAACAATATTCACTTGATTGAATTTGTTAATTGTTAGGTTGGAGCCCGCTGGTAGGTGTCTTTCAACATGAGAATGATGGAGTATCTCAGTATATCCCTACAATGTTAAATCACTTAGAGTATGATGCCTGTTGTAGCTGTGTTTTGTGTTATGTATTCATATTTTGTTATATGGATTATTGTTGTTATTTTATGTTATGGGTCATTGTCAGTGGGTAAAGTAGTCTTATAGTTGGGGGTGAATTTATATGTCTATGTTAAAATTGTGTATGTTTGGCATTGACCGATTTTGTCATTTATATTTACATATATATTTTATTAAAGCCGTGATATTTTATCCACTTTAAATTTGGTATCTGTGTCTTTTTGGGGCTTGTGGTCATGAATGTTTATGACATATGCAAAGAATGACTATGCGCATGTCAAGTGTCCTCTCCCTACTCTGTCTATTCCTGTGATTATCACCACTGAACCAGCTCTACTTCACACATATGTTTAATACCTTATCTCTGCTCTTTATTTAACATGATGAATATCTAATCAACAATTTAATTTAACATGATATAGTATGTTGATTAGTTTTACCTAGGATTTGCCCCCCATGGCACAGACAGACTGACAGGTTTTGACATACATTGAATTCAATTAATCATGTAATTCCCTTGTCAATCCTCTATAATACCAACTGTAGTGAATATAACCCAATCTTTATCACATATGCATTTTTGAATCTAAGGATTGAAGGTTACAGTATGTGTTTATAGGGAAATGTCTCTAGGGTGTTTTTTTTTTATTCTCATTGAGCACGGGTGAGCAATTCCTACCACACATTTCAGTGCATTGTTTTTATTAATGTTTTCAATTAAATTAGCAGTTTTAGATAATTTCATTTTAAATTTACCCTTTATTAGCAAATATATTTTAAGTTGCCTTCAGTACGTCATTGTTTCCCTTTCTTGCTTTCTGTTTGCTATTACGGTATATTTGGGACGACTGATTGGGGTTATCTATTTCAAGAAATTACCTTCTGTTATTCTATTATTCTACTTTATTAGTGTTAGAAAAAGCAGGGACTGGGAAATTACTGTAGACCTCCTTTTACTGAATAGACCAAAAGATGTCCCTCTCTACGGTGGAAAAGGCATATTTTTTAACAAACAGAAATGCTATTTTATTTGTACATGCATTTATCTTTTTAAAATAATTAATATTGCTTATTCTGACTTGATTATAGTCCCTAAGGACTTGAGTTGTGTAGCTAAATTCTCAAGAGAGATGAAATTGTAGCATATATGTCAAAGTAAGACAAAGCCGAAAATTCTATTTCTTCATTTCAATATTCTATCACATTAATATTAGCTCAGTACTGAAATAAATGCATCTTATTGAATTCTCGGCTGGACTATTCCATTGTCAAGCTAGCTATCTTTATATAAAGATATATGGTGTATATTTTATTTATTCAGTTTGTATTTATATAGCTCCAGCAGTGAACTCTGTGATTTACATGGGCATAGTACTTAGTGAAGTACGGTCTAGGGACTAATTGCAGACAAAAGGTGTGTATTAAATGGTGAAAAGTATATTTATATGCTTTATTTTTGCATAGTAGCACGGATGAGTGCAGCTCAAGGAATGTACTCGACACTAGGGCTTAAACTTCTTTTTGCAGTTGGTTAAGTTAGGATGAATAAATGTTTCATGGGCACAGATTATTATGATCTCAAAGATACATCAGGTTTTATTTTAAATTTTTTTTAATTTATTTTAGTTTTTACTAAACTGAGAATATTGGAAAATTGATAAGGAAATGACACTATTTTGGTAAGAATAGTCACAGAGAAAGACAGCTAAGCTGGACATTGGTTTGCAATTCTTTTCTAAATTCACCACAGCTCCCATTTTACTGAGCAACCGTTGTCTATCTTAATTAAACTGAATGAAAAATAGAATAGCTTGGTTGTTTGGCTGGGGGTTACACTTGCCATCATATCTGTGATCTGTTTCCAGTTAAATTATGAGAATACAGAGAAGAACCTTATTCAAAATTCAAGTTCCCCATGTATGTGTGAACTTCAACTATAAGTAAAACATTCCACCTAAGGTCCAAAGACTCACAGACAGAAACATACACGAAGACACAAAATGCAGTACTTACTTTCCCTAACTAACCTTTAACTCTAACCTCTATTGTAGGGTGACCATGTTTCTTGACCATAAACGACAATGCATCAGTGAGCATATATTGTTAATAAATGTGTGGTGCATACATGAAATAGTTACCCATTAGAGGTGGTATGGCTGATAACAGGAAAAGGGTTGTTAATGGAGTTCCTTCCTGCATATCTCTGGCCAGGTGTGGAACGTTGCACCTAAAGGACATGCATGTGTACTTTTCCCCAAAACCTACTGGCTGTCTTGCTTTACAGACTTTGGGACCTTTTGATATGCTAGTCGACAATAATTAGTCTTGAGTCAGGCTTTCTGCTTAGAGTCATATTCAAAAAACATTAATAATCCAGAGATGAATCATACCACCTGTTATACATATTCAGATTGTTGGAAGCGTTCCATACAAAAGAAGTCCAAACATGAGCAACGTATCTTTAGCTATTTAGGGAAATGGGTAAGTCAATTATTCTAAGTCGTAGACAGGTCTTGTAAGGCTTCTTTGAAATGTAAGAATGATAACAAATCCACATATGAAAAAGATATCTATGTACCAGGTGTACCATAAAATATATGACACTTTTCTAAAATTGTTTATATATTTTGTGTTTAAATTGGTCAACCTAGAATTCCTACCGTCATGCTTATCCTCTACCTGTATTTTACGGCCAGCTTGGAAACTCAAGATAACCACAAAGGGTATCAAATCGGTTACATGCAAATTATGTGTGTACTTGCTTGGGGTTAAAATGTATTTACCCACTGAACTAAGTCACAAACCACTTGGAGTAGTTATGTTCGTGGCAGGGCAGGGCAGCAGAATAGTTAAAGGATTTATTTATTTTTGTATCAGAGATTAGAGTTTGATTTGCTAGGTGTAAGGCGTCCTTATAATATATTTACACCTCAAACTGTACCCCCACCTTTTCTGTTTTCTTTTCTACACACTGACACACACACACACACACACACACACACACATATAAAAAACACATGCAGGTACAGACACACACTGACACACATCCACATACAGTTTCACACAGATATACACACTGACACACACAGATACAAACACTGATATGGGGGTGCAGAGATAGCCTAGAGATCAGGGAAGTGATCTCTACAAATACACAGACACACAGGTGCACACACTGACACACATACAGATACACAGACTGACACACATGAAGATACACAGAATGGCACTCATACAAATACAAACACTGACACACATACAGATACACAAACAAAGATACACATAGGTACACACTAATACACAGGGGGGGACACTGACACACATGCAGATACACAGACACACAAGCAAACATACAGGCAGTGACACACTGATAAATACACAGATACAAGATACACATACAGACACACAGATACAAGATACAAACACAAATGCATAGACACACAGATACACATGCAGACACACAAACAGCTACACAGACACACAGATAAATACACAAATAGACACACAGATGCACAAACACACAGACACACATATACACAGATTGATACACAGACACACAAACACACATACAGACATGCATATAAATATACACAGATACATATTAATACTAAGATAGATACACAAACACACATATAGATACACAGAATCAGATACAGACCCGCAGATAGACACACAGATACACTGACACACATGTAGACACAGAGATTTATGCACACAGACTGGCTAAGGCTGTTTGGAGTTAGAGGTTCACCTGGACCGTTCCTCCTCCTCTGTGCCTGTTCCTCCATTGCACCTCATTCTGTTAGCTGGGAGGAAATGTTAAAGGTGCCCAGTTGTTCAGCTAAAGGGCCACAGCACTGAGAGGGTCACTGAAGACAGATGCTCATGGCCCATGCACTTAGGGCCACCCAATGGACCCCCTCAGAATGCAGGCCTCAGTAATTCACCAAGCTCTGGCTATACCCTGGCCTCTATAGTCCTTCACTTCAGCTAATTCTAAAATATGAAGAGGCTGCAGATCATCAGGGTTAAAAGAGCTGGGCTGGGCTGGGAACGAAAAAGAGACAGGGCTGGGCTGGGAACGAAAAGCAGCCCTGGAAAAAAATTCTATACCAGCCCTCTCCCTATACAACCATGCATTATTGGGCTGGTATAGAATTTTTTTCCAGGGCTGCTTTTCGTTCCCAGCCCAGCCCTGTCTAGCACTCCTCTCTTTTAGCCTGATGATCTGCAGCCTCTTCATATTTTAGAATTAGCTGAAGTGAAGCTTATTTAAAAAAATAATATCAGGAAATATTACTTTACTGAGAGGGTAATAGATGCATGGAATAGCCTCTCAGCTGAAGTGGTAGAGGTTAACGAAGTGTAGGAGTTTAAGTATGCATGGGATAGGCATAAGGCTATCCTAGCTATAAGATAAGACCAGGGACTAATGAAAGTATTTAGAAAATTGGGCAGAATAGATGGGCCGAATGGTTCTTAACTGCCGTCACATTCTATGTTTCTATGATCTCTGCCAATTCAATGCTTTCCCATAGGAAAGCATTGGGAGGAAATTGTGCATGTATGGTAAAACCCTGTGCAGCACCAATCAGCATCTCAGCATAGAGATGTATTTAATCAATAAATCTCAATGTGTAATGTCCCGCGTCATCATGCAGAGACGCTCAACTTAGGTACTGCACACTGTGCAGCACAGGACTACGAAGCACCTCTAGTGGCTGTCTGAGTGACAGCCACTGGAGGTGTTCCTAGACAGCAATTTCAACACTATAATTTCTGTGAAAAGGCAGCCTTCACAGTGCTCAGCCTGCAGGAACAGGCTATATACACCAAAACCAATATATTAAACTGTAGTCGATTTAATAACAATAGTGTCCCTTTACTAAGATGTATTTCTCTCGCCTGTCAATCAACTCTTCTGTAACGATTCCTGTGCTGAATAACTGAGTTACAGGGAGACGAAGAGACCAAGGCGAAGATGCATTCCTCCCACAAAAAAATGCATATTCACCTGTTTCTCTTAATCTTCCTTTTGAATTTCTTGCCACCATTTTGTTTCTTATGCCCTCTTTGGATTGTCTTACCCACTTTAGTGTGTCTTCCCCTTTTTGTGTCTCTTACAACTCCCTGTGCATATTTTACTTCATCCCAGCCCTTTGTGTGTCTCCAGCTGTATGTCTCTTTGCCCCAATCCCTTTTGCATGTCTTTCTCCCCAAGCCCATTTCATGTGTCTCTTAGCCCCACCCACATTTTTCTCTTTCTCCCCTTCCCAAGCCCCTCTGTGTGTCTCTTATTTTCATTCCTCAGCCCCTTTATGTGTCTCTTGTTTATGTGTCTCCTTCCCAGCCTCTGTGTGTGTCTCTTTCTCCCCCAAGCACATTTGTGTGGCTCCCCTCTGTGTATCTTTTTCTCTCCCCATCCTCTCCATGTGTCTCATTTCCCCCAGTACCTCCATGTGTGTTATTTCTCCTCGGTCCTTGCCTCTCTTCCATGTCCACTGCACCCGTCATCATGTATCCTGCTGTGTCCACACCTGATCCATTGGCAACCTCCTGGGGGCTGGGATTCACCACCCGCTGACCCACTAAGCCCAGGAACATTGTTCCCCTTATCCTTGTCCCTGTCTTCTGCCCTGGGCCTGTTCCCTGCCAGGGTTAAACCCGTCCGTGACCTGCTATCTGCTTCCCCCCTTTCCACCTGCGGGGGCACTAGCGCCGAACTCTCTGCTTGCGTCAAGTCCCCCTGCCCCTCAGTATCGCCACCAGGGGCGGACTCACCGGGGCGCTGCCTGTCGGATCCATCACTGCCGTGCGGCCTGGCCACCTCCTCTGCCGGGCCGGATCCAGCCTCTCGATGTGGCCTCCCGCCCGCGGACATGCGGCGGGGCGCACTCTGTGCGGTAGGCCTCCGTGCCTGACCGGCGCCCGACCTGCACGCTCTCACCCCTGCGGCCCGTCCCTCCGCCTGGGCCGCAACTCCCGCTCGACGCGACGACGAACTCATTAACGGTTCTGCTCCTGGGCTGAGCCGTTGGGGCAGTCGGGCCCTTCTCCTCGGCCTCTTCTCCAACACCGCAGGTGGTGAGCAGACGTGCTTGGGACCCCCAATTTTTCCTGTAGACATGCCATCCCCTTCTCCTTCACCTGCCAGGATTTCTTCAGCAGCGGCCATACCTGAAAGAGAAAACAAAACCACACAGAAGTAAGTGAGGTTTTGATTAAGATGGCCACTTCACTAAAATGGACGTTATTTAAACCTCTACTCTCCTCCCCCCAAACCCAATATTAATTTTCCACACCCCCTGACCATAACTTCACCTGCCCACTCACCTGCAGAAATAGTGCAACCCCAAAAGGTGTAAAGGCACAGATTTTGGACCTTACAGAAATGTTCCACAGAGAGCTACACTGCAGATGTGGGAGGATCTGATGATAAAGGAGCGTTTTTTGCAGCAGTGCCCAGCAGATGTACCGCGATGGCTGCTAGGTTGGGAGCCCAAAACATCATTAAGGTCTGGCCTTAAGCCTTTCATCACAGCACCCTCCCTGTCAAACCCATTCATTCATGTAAGGCTTTATAAAATTAATCATTATTAAAGAAAAAAAAAATGTTTTCCTTTGCTGTTGTTACCCTGAAGGGAGTGGGGCATGCTGATCTCTGGTGATCCAGTGTGATGGGAATCTGGCATGCTGCCTTGCCCCTATGTGTGCTATTTTTTTGCGTGTATTGACTGTGTGGGATATTTGGGATGGATAATTAATTCTGATTTAAAAAATGCATGTAGGCCTATTTGTGAATGCAGATGCGTATCATATGCACACAGTCAGATGCACACAATTATGTACATATACTGTCAAATACAGCAACATGCACACAGTCCCAGGCACATAGTCACCTACATACAGTCACTTGCACAGTTACAGGCAGAAGGTTGCACACACACATACACACACACACACACACATACACACACACACACACATACACTTACTTGCAGGCAGACAGTCACACAGTTACAGGCAGACACACACACACACTCACTCTGCCATTGTGCTGCCGTTTCATGCATGTGCAAGCTATATAGGCCACCTGGCGCCCCTGCTGCCATGGCACCCTATGCAGCCGCACAGATCTCACATCTCTAATGCTGGCTCTGCTTGTGAGTCCTGTGGACTTTATTCTTGGAAGGCGCTTAGCAGTGAAAAGGATTGAAGGAGTATGTTCTGCAGTGTCAATGGCATAAGTTTATTTGAATTGAGGAGTGGGAAGAGATGTGGGGGTATCTGATTACACAGATGAATGTATTACTGGGTACTGATACAATTATTGTACTAGCCACATAAGTAACTAGGATTTTCTGTTAATTTCCCTTTTATTTTCATCTGTTTGTTGGTGTAATTAGTTTGTCAACTTTATTTTTTATGTATGTGATTTTTTTCTCATTCATTTTTTATCAGTAGCAAATTAAAAATACAAGTAACAACAAATAACAAAAATCTTATACGTAGGTATACAGTTGACATTGTAGTTCAGGACAAGCTGGATTACCACTTCTTTTTAAAAAATAAGACAAGAGAAACAACGTTTAACAATACATCATTTGCGGATGAAATTAATGCTAGGTCAGAGCAATAAGCATATGATGAAGATGCAAATAAGAACAGTTGGGATATAATAGGTACCACGTGTCATGTAATGCAGGAAACATGTCAAAGGACTAAAGCATATAAACAAGACATATATAACACACATGCCTAAAATTAAAATATGTAGAAGCAAGCAACTTCTGGAATAAAAGGGAATCATGACATGTCACACATGTCATGTGTCCTTAAGGGGATAAATGATAAAACCACCGCCCCAGTAAGAGTACATTGAAAGAAAATAGTAATGCAACCTGCACATTAATAGCAGGTACACTGACATGCAACATCATGCAATATAAGGCCTATAGTGTGTTGGATCAATATGCAGGTATGTCCAAGAGATGGAGAGTCATCCGATGCCTGTGCTGTGGAAGGCATCCTTGTACCAAATCATATTGTGGCAGGTCGCTCCCTGCACTGCTCCCAGGTTTAGCTAACCGGCTCCAATCCTCCATGGGAACTGTAGCACATTACATGCTTACACAGATTTTTAGGGCTATGTCCCAGTCGTAAGGCATGTGGACAGTACCTAGGTAAGGCCCGACCCCCCCCGCACCCCCCGGGTTCCCAGCCCAGAATGGGAGGTACAGGCCCCGATATCATCAGGGAGCAAATGCCAGTCAGCTGAGTTGGTTTATCAACTTAGGAGTGGATTTGTCCCTGACTCACATGTGCACTCCAGGACCGCTACTATCTGGCGGTCAGTCTCGCAGTCTTGTGTAGAAGAGCTAGATTGCAAGTATGTGTCGAGCACTGTTGCAGTGGAGGCCGGGATAACCCCCACCAGTCCAGAGGGGGAAGGATATGGGTCCCACCAGCCATATAGGCAAGTGAGCTCTGACGAGGAGCACGGCTGCCACTCCCAGTCTAGTCCTCAACAGGCTACTATTATAAACTGCCTGATTTCAGGCAGTACGTTTCTTGGAGAAGCACCATACGGTGCAACAAGGCTGCCACTGCTGGATGCAATTGATGGACAGTAAGCACACTTTGATCAAGCTCTATGCCCAATAATGTGAGCAGCTCACCAGCCATGTGTCTATCTAGTATGGCAGCCAAGCCCTGCTTCCCACTGTAACTTGTGTGATTATGGTAGCATTAATATCTCAGTGGTTTCCATAAATATATTGATTTATTTATAAAATATTTCACCAGGAAGGATACGTTGAGATTTCTCTCGTTTTCAAGTATGTGCTGGGTTTAATATCGATTATGAAATTGTAATTTCCATAAAAGTTAAAGGGACACTATAGTCACCATAGATCACGCCCCTGCAGTCTTACTGCTCAATTTTCTCCTATTTAGTAGTTAAATCACTCTGCACATGCAGCCCTAGGCACACCTCCCTGCATGTAACTTACACAGCCTTCCTAAACACTTCCTGTAAAGAGTCATCTAATGTTTACACTTCCATTATTGCAAATTCTGCTCAATTTAGAATTTCTTATCTCCTGCTCTGTTAATAGCTTGCTAGACCCTTCAGGAGCCTACTGTACGTAATTAAAGTTCAATTTACACAGCAGGAGATACAAAAGTATGTAACATCTGATTGAAAATTAAACCATTTTGTTTTTATGCAGGCTGTGCCAGTCACCGACAGGGGAGGTGTGGCTAGGGCGGACTGCATAAACAGAAACAAAACTAATTTAACTCCTAAATGAAAGTGAATTAAGCCTCTAGAAGCATGATCTATAACCTAATACTGTTTCATTAAGCTAACATTGATTTGGTGACTATAGTATCCCTTAAACTGTGACACAAAAAAACATGTTCTTTCATATATTTTGGAATTTCTCTAAAAACTCTTTTTTTTTAAAATAAAAAATGAACTTAAAATGAAAGCATTACTGTGTGTTTAAGAAGAGAGGCTAGGCCGTATAATTGAACTTGTGGGACTTTTGCATATTGAGAGATGTTGTAAATACTCTTTGAATTTATTCAAATTAACAGCCTCAGGCAAAGTTATATATTTTAAAGAGCTTCTGGCACCTAGAAAATTATTTATCACATAAGAGTTACTTTATTTAATACATAAAGCTGACAGCTGAAGGAATTCTGTAGAAGGAGAAAACTGCTTTAACAAAACTGTGCTTGGTCCCTAATCATGGGGTCAATGGTTAAAAAATGATCCTGAACATACAGAAAGCTATTTGTCTGGTGTCTTTGCAAGACAAATTAATTATTGCAAGTTTGATTTCAAAATGATTTCCAAATCTGTCCACTGAGTGAATAAGCGGTGCTGAATAGAGCAATATATGGTCAGCTTTTAAAGGAGCACTATAGTGCCAGGAAAACAAACTCGTTATCCTGGTACTATAGGGTCTTTAGGTCCCCCCCCACCCTCAGGGTCCCACTCTCGCCAGGCTGAAGGGGTTAAACTCTTACCTTTCTCCAGAGCCGGGCTCCCTCGGCGCTGGGGAACTCTAGTGTGTGTGTATACTCAGTGGTGTATTCTGGTTTTGTGCTGCCCTAGGCATGACAAAACTCAGGCACTCCCCTTCCCACCCTCCCTTCTATATTTCACTTCCTGTTAAAAACCAACACACTCTTTGCCTAACAGACACACGCCTTCACTGATACATGCACTGACATACACTCACTGACAGATACACAGTCATTGTCACACACACTGTTTAACCAAAACACACTTTGACTGAAACATACACACTCACTCACTTACCGACAGACACACTAACTGACACATGCATTCACTGACAGATACACATGCACACTCACTGACAAGACACGTACACACTCACTGACAGATGCACACTCACTCAGTGTCAAACACACACACTCACCGATAGACACACAATGACAAACACACATACATACTCACTGACAGACACATATACACTTATTGTCAGAGACACACATTCACTAACAGACATAAACATTGACTGACAGATACACACTCTCAGTGACAGACACGCATACACACACTGACAGACATACACATTCACTAACAGACATACACACTCTTACTGACACACTTTTTGACAGACACATACACTCTCACTAACAGACACAGACAAATACACACACTCACCAACAGACACACACACACTGACACTCTCACTAACAGACACACACACTCTCACTAACAGACACACACTCTCACTAATAGACACAGACAAACAAACACACTCACCAACAGACACACACACACTAACATTCTCAATAACAGACACATACACACTCACCAACAGATACACACACTAATACACCCACTAACAGACACACACACTCTAGCTAACAGACACACACTCTCACTAACAGACATACTAACACACTCTCCAACAGACATACACACCAACACACTCACTAACAGGCACACACACTCTCAATAACATACACACTAACACTCACCAACAGACACACACACACACACACACTAACACACTAACCAACAGACACACACACTAACACAGTCTCACTAACACACTCACTAACAGATACGCACACACTCTTATTATGACACACACTAACACTCTCACTAACAAACACACACTAACACACTCACAATTTTTTTTTATTATTTGCTTACATTTTGGTGGCAGTCTAGTGGGGCTGCTGCTGGCTAGACTGGCAGGCACGCGGGCAGGTGCTCGGGCGGGCAGACAGGCTCATAGTGGAGGCGGCGAGGGAGCAGTGATGCCGGAGCCGGAGTGACGTCATATTCCGGCTCCGGCATCATTGCGGTGCGCGCTCAGAGTGCTCCCTCACCACCCGCCTCCGACATCAGCCCATACCATCCTTGGGGGGGGGGGAGAGGAGAGGGGCCCAGAGGTGGCCACCCGGCCATCTCTTGAGCCCCCCAGGACAAGAGGCTGGCAAGGAATTTTTGTAAAGGTGTTTGGGGGGCAGCCTTTTTTGCCGCCTCCCTGATAGTGCCACCCAAGGCAAATGTCTTGTCAGCATTGCGGTAAATACACAGCTGTGTATACTGTTAAATCTTTTGCCTGCTCTCCTGTACTGGTGAGGATTGACACCAACTAGGTGGATGTGGCTATGGAGCCTGTGTAGTGTCCTCTGTTGGTAGCAACAGCAATATGCACTACCTGAATAGCAAGGCTAGTTCATTTGCATATTCAGATAGATTTGCATATTGCAAATTCTGCAGGCAGGATAGATATTTTGTGCTGGTTATTGTCTTCCCCATCCCTTTATAAATATGTTAGTATGCTATTACAATTTCCTTTATATTTTGTGACATGTTTTGTTATTCAAATTGTATTATGTTTGTCACTGCTATGTATGTGTAATGATCATATGGACTAGTCCTAAGTAAAAAAAAAAAGATTTCTATGTTAGTTCCTTTTGGAACTTGTGTCCTGTGTGGTTTTGTAGGGATCCCACTGACAGAGTCTTCGGACCTGTTTGCTTGCTAATGGATCCCTCTAGCCCTGGGATAAGTCAAAAGAGCTAGGCCTGAGAGCTGCAATTGCTTTTGTAAAGGCAATAACTATAATCACTGTAAGCAGAACTGCAGCACAATAGGCAGAGGGGACGATACCTGCCTGAAAGAAGGACTGCAGCGCAATAGGCAGAGGGGACGATACCTACCTTGAAAGAGAGCTGCAGCCTGATCGGGTGGAAGAGCTCCAGAAGGACCTCAGTCAAGCTGCGTATACTGGGGCAGAAGCGTTCCATGGTCCCAGCAAGCGACTAGGAAGCAGATTGGGCTGAGGTACTCTGTCAAAGTACGTCAGTTCCGTCACAGTTTGAATGAGAACCATATTGTGGAGGATATTGTGTAACTACTGACTATTGTTATAGTTTCTTGCTTTCTTTATTTTTCAGATATTTCCGGCTTTCGATGCCTCTCTGTATGAATCATCTAATTGGACAAAAATCATCAGGACTGATGACTTCACCAGAGGAAGATTTGACAGAGACAGTCTTGGTGCTGGAATAAACGCAAATTTATTAGTTATTATTATTATTGGCATTCATATAGCGTAACAAATTTCGTAGCGCTTTACAATATTATAGGAACGGGAGATTTAACAAAAACTTATTTATTTATATTTATTTATAAAATATCTTACCAGGAAGGATACATTGAGATTTCTCTCATTTTCAAGTATGACCTGGGTCCACAAAACATTGCAATGTTTCAATAGGGTACAATAAAATACAAAAGCAATATTAATACACAATATATACAAAATTTAACATGGAACAGGTGCATTTTGTTTAGAGATATGTATAGAGGGATCTCTTAAAGAACTTTTCGCCTGGGGTAGATTTGAAAGGGTGCGGGAGGTCGTTCCTTAATTGCGGTGCTCTGTAGGAGAAAGAGGATCTGGCTGCTTTCTTTTTGTATTGAGGTAGACTAAATAAAGTGCTGGTACTGGATCGGAGGTTATAGGAGGTGCATTCTGCTCAGGTAGGGAGCTTCCCAGAAAAGCTCTTAAACACAAGGCTGGAAAGATGAAGGGTGCGTCTGGATTCGAGCAACGGCCAGTTTAGTTCTTTTAGCATGTCACAATGGTGGTTCATGTAATTACACTGTAGCACAAAGCGACAGAATGAGTTATACAATGTATTAAGGTGGGTTTGCGGTGCAGGTGCATATACTACATCCCCATAATCAATGATTGGCATCAGCATTTGCTATACAATCTTTTCTTTTACTGTAGGGCTTAAGCAGGATTTGTTTCTGTACAGGGCATCTAGTTTTGGATAAAGTTTAGATGCAAGTTTTTCTATGTGGAGGCCAAAAGATAGATTGGGGATGGATAGATGGGAATTTAGTAATTTGTGTAATTTAGGTACTGTTCCAAAGGTCATTGTGACAGTTTTGTCAGTGTTTAGAAAGAGTTTGGTTTTTGTTATCCACTTTTCTACCTCTGTAAACTGGTCTTCGAGCACAGCCTCAAGCTGCGGTAGATTGGATTTGCTTGCATAGATTACTGTGTCATCTGCGTACATGTGTACATTTCAGGATTTGCAGACATCAGGCAGATCATTTATAAATAATGTGAATAGTAGGAGGCCGAGAATGGAACTTTGGGGAACACCACACGTGACCGGGATAGAGAGGGAGTCGCTGTCAGAAATGGACACATATTGTGATTGATCTGATACATATGATCGAAACCAGGTTAGCGGACGATCACCAATACCTGAGTTTTTTTAGTTTGTGCAGTAGAATGTCACGGTCTACGGTGTCAAAGGTCTTGGCAATATCAAGGAAAATAGCTCCAGTTAGGTCTCGTTGTTCCATGCCAGTTTGGATGTCATTGCAAACTTTTAAGAGGGCAGTTGTAGTGGACTGATTTGGGCGAAAACCTGATTGATCAGGAGTCAGAGAGTTAGATTGTTGGTAATACTCACATAGTTGCGTATGGATGCATTTTATTTATTAGCTTGGCAATCAGGGTGGTGGAGCATCCGACAAAATAATTGTTAAAGGCATTTTTTACATCTAAGGGAAGTTGCAGGGTTTGGTTGTCCACTTTGACAGTGGAGGGCTGGGAGTGGATTGGGGGAGTTTGTAAGTTATACATGACTTTCCAAAAGTTTCTAGGGTTTGATATGTTATTGTTCAGATTTTCACAGAAAAATTGGGCCTTGGCCAATTTTGTTTGTTTTGTGCATATATTTTGTCATTTTCTATATGCACAGTAATCGTTCATAGAGCCAGTACGCTTGAACTTTGGCCACAATGAATCCCGAAACTGGTACATTTGAATGAGGTCAGCTGTGATCCAATTCATATGTGCTCCTTTTACTCTCAGACTAGAAAAATTCAACTGCACAGTCTAGATCTGGGATAAGGTTTAATCTAAATATTTTTAAGGACCTGGTGATTTTAACCTTGGGAGGGGATTTAGTAGCCTTTATTTTGCGCACGCAGTACACTAAGCAGTGGTCACTTAAACTGTTAGGGAGAACACCTGCCTCCTGGATTCTATCAGGGGAAGTGGAGAGAATCCAATCAAGGAGATTATGGTAATAGCTTTTAAAAAGTTATGCGAGTTGGGGAGGAGATTAATTGTGTTAGCTGCAAATTCTTAAACAGTGAGCAAGTACTATTATTTTTAGCATTCAGCCAATCAATATTAAAATCTCCAAAGACCAACAGTTCTCTTTTTGGGTTTTTCACTAAGGAGATGGGCTATGTCAGAAAAGGAATGCACTGGGGAGCTAGGTGGGTGGTAGATTTCTGCAACAATAATTGATTTACTGCATAAAGGTGGCAGGAGAGCTAAAGTTTTGAAAGGGGGTGAACTTTATGGAACTTTCAACATAAATGACAATGCTGCCTCCTCTTTTTGCTCTGCCATTTCTATGGCATGATTACCCATGTATTGCAATGGCAGAGTCAGGTATTTTTGCGGTTAGCCACGATTCAGAGAGCACAATGATTTTGGGCTTGTAATGTGAACACCATGCTTGCAGTGCATCGATTTTTGGTAGTAAGCTGCAGATATTACAGTGCACAAAGGAGAGGCCTTTTTTAGCTGGTAGGCTAGGAATGGAAACTGTTGGGAGTTGTGTAAATCACTTACAGGTGATTTAAAACCAGATAATTAAATTACTCTAAACATAAAAGGAACACATCTTTTCAAAATAAACAAATATGCATAAATATATATACATATTGTGTGTGTGTATATAAACACACACACACATACATGTATAATTATATTTAAATTAAGTTAAACAAAGTTAATTTAAGTTAAGCAAAAATGGCATTTACTAGTGTCCATATCTAATCAGTTACACTAGTTCGGGTATAGGCAACCTTCGGCACTCCAGATGTTTTGGACTACACCTCCCATGATGCTTTGCCAGCATTATGGGTGTAAGAGCATTATGGGGGATGTAGTCCACAACATATTGAATGCTGAAGGTTGCCTACCCCTGCACTAGTTTATAGAACATAGGGAATTGTGTTTATTAGATAGGAATTGGGTCCATTTACTCCTGAAATCAGTGTTGTTTAATAATGGCCAATTTCACAAGTGGCAACTGGAATTTTAGTAAAGACTGCTGAAAACTCTCTGTTACCAGCAGTCTCTTCTAAAATTCCAGTTGCTAACAGCTCTGATTATTCTCTAGGAGCAGAACTTAGCAACTAGTTACATCCCTGTTGCTACTTGTACTGGCAGCTGCTAAGCCACATGTTAGGGAAGTTATCCTAAGGTACCCTACCCACTTTTGTTCCTTTCTCTGTGGTACAGTAAAGTTGTTTCCCCGCTTCTCCCCCGTTGACGGACAGGGAGCAGACCCCAGAACAACTACATTAAGCTATAGTTGTTCTGGTGACTATAGTGTCCCTTTAAATAATAGGAGGTTGACCAATTGCAATATACTTATCATGTTACATATATTAACTTGAAATAATTGTTATGCTCTATAAAACGATATGCATGACAAAAAATCAGACCAAATAAGGTCTTTATTTTCCTCATAACTGAATTGCATTTTTTTTGCTGTTTAGGAAAGTAACCAGAAGCCATTAGAGGATTTTAACAACCAGCAAGCCATCTAAAATGGCACTGAATAGAGAGTGATAAATACAACTCGACAATATGAATCACATACTACCTGTATATAAGTTCTGTGAGTTAAAGAGGCACACTTACTATCACTTTTGTATAACTACAAATCTTACCGGACGTATCCTAACTTCTAATGAAGCCAGTTTGTAGCTCGGTCTCTGAGATTTTACATGAAGCTAACATCCACTATAGATGGGAATTCATTCAGTCAAGATCCTCTATGAACAAAGTTTCCAAAGTGATTCCAGTTCCTGGAGACATCTACTATTTGCTGAAAAATTGGGATATTTCTACCTAAAAGGCCAAAGTCACTTTAACTTTTTCAGACTCATCAAGTTCACATGCACAAGAACTAGACCTCAAATACCACCAAAAAAGCTCCATGTCACATGTTCATCCTCACCTCGTGGTGTCTGGGATTGACGGAGGTGCCACTCAGCGGCCCTGCGCATGTTGATGGACACCGGCTGCTGCGGATCCACTACATTTTATAGTGCCATGTCCACCCATGGTATTGACGATGTCAACGTGCGGGTGACGTCACGCAAAGGAAGCGCACGCATGTTCTGGGGTCAAAGGCTGGTTCTGGCCAATCGGATCTAAAGGAGGCTTATTTAAGCTTATTTTTTACTTTTTCTCATTGCCTTTTCGTGGTTTTCCTTAGATGGTTATCCGAGAGTGCATTCCTGATCATATGTTTCTGGTTATTGACTTTGGCTTTGTTTTGACTTCCCTGACTCCTGTTGTCCTTGATTATTAGCTTTCCCTTATCGCTGTGTCCCATTCTGTGTCCCTGACCTCAGCTAGTATATTGACTATTCTTAGCTGAAGTAGTAGAGGTTAACACAGTAAAGGAGTTTAAGCATGCGTGGGATAGGCATAAGGCTATCCTAACTATAAGATAAGGCCAGGGAGTAATGAAAGTATTTAGAAAATTGGGCAGACTAGATGGGCCGAATGGTTCTTATTTGCCGTCACATTCTATGTTTCTATGTGCGGTTAGACGTTACCCTTAGTCCTAGGTGTGACACATTTCTGCCTGCTGGATCAACTAGTAATCTTAACACCCCATCACTAGGAACGTCCTGTGGATCTCCTACTATGTGAACTCTCCAGAACCTGCTTCCAGGCATTGAAGATGGTTTAAGTGTTATAATACACAATGGGTGGCCAGGTATATTTGTATTTTATTTATGTATCATAGACCATCTGGTCATATCCGTGGATGTTGAGCATTTCAGTTCTACTTAAAAATGCTAACTTTCAATTGCTTGTATTATTCATTGTCTACATCCTTGACTCTATATTAACAAGGCTGGAGACCATACAGTCTAACATTTAACGTCTTCTTAATTATTGTACAGTGAAATTCTATTGCCCACCCTCAAAATGGGAAGTTCTCCTTGTTTGGTCTGTTCTTGTTTCCTATGTGTTCATACATGTTGAATTATTCATCATTCTTTTTATGTTTCCCAATTTATTATTAGATTATTTTAAGCAATTTTTGATAATTTATTTTCTCACTTAATTAACTGTTATTTTGCAGTTCATCCTGGATACAGAATTTATTTTAGTTGTTTCAAGCAATCCTTAGGGAAGAATGGTTACATATGTGTGTCAATATGTATTTGATTGATTATGTCCTCATTAACATATGTAATGTTTCTCATAATTGTAATTCTCTAGATCCTCAAGTATCAACATTAAAATTGTTATGTAATTTTCATAAGAAATGAAATGGACGGCTTAAGCAAAATGGGCAAATCTCCCAAAATTCATCCCTAAAATGCAATCAACTGCTTTTGTTGAATGGAGAAATCTGAAATCTAAAATAAAAGGTGTCACCATCCTGATATATAGCACACAGCCATTATCATTCAACAAACACACTGCAGACCATACATTATATTTCCTTATTAATGCCATTGTCATACATGGTTCTAAATTATGCCTCCAACATAGGCCAGATAATTGTTTCATTACCTAAAGTTCCATCAGGACCTAAAGAACCTAAAGTTTAAATCATACTTTTTCCCTCCCCGAATTCTTCAGCCAACTACATCCTTATGTGTACCAAAACTTAAAATGATGAGGTTCAAATACTTTGGTTTAAGCACATTCCTATGCTTAGTTTATATGCATATTTTCCAAAATGGTGACAAGGTCGTCAACCAGGTTAGTTCCTTTTTTAGGTGCGATACCAATATTGGACAGCACCAAAATCAGCCAAATGGGTTGCACTCATAAGGATTTCAGAATAATCCACCAGGTAGATCATGGAAAGTGCATACGTTATTGTAGAAAAATGGTTAACAACATGTCATGAAAATATGTGTGGACCTCATAAGTGACTGCCTGTCAAAATCTTCAAGCACATGTCGATGTATGCAAACTCTTTCTCCCTCAAGGAAGTCTAAGGCAAAAAAAAATTAAAAAATGCAATTATATAAAAAGTCTGCAACTACCAGAAGGGGGAGGGGGGAACAAATATATGAATAAAAACCTACAGTAACTCTACGCATTTCATGCCTTTCCTGACACTTTATCAACATGTTGATCAATCACGTTAGGATCTGGGATACATTTAATTATGTAAGTCTCCACATTGTCTTATATTTTTAATTTCCCTGTGGAACTAGAGTTGTGGCAACAAGTACCTGAAGAAAGGCTTTTCCTGTAATTCTGCTGGTTTTATTGCTTACCTATATTGGACAACTTTGATCTTTTTTCAGGGTGACTGGTAAATATCACTCTGTTGCTTATCTGCGCAATTTGACAATATATATATATTAACTCAAACAAAAACTGGCACCCTGTGCAGTTAATGGTATGTGTATTCTTATTTATATTTTTCTATTGTGTTTCTTAATATAATGTTAGTTCAGATTTCTGTTTCAAATCAAGCTTAAACTATTTCGGAATATAATAAATTCCGATATTTATTGTCTAAAAATCATTTAAAGAATTTGTATCATTAGAATAGCCTACCAGTGAAAATAGCAAAAGCATCTATTTTAGGTTTAAAATGGGCATCTCCACCATCACATATATGTGTTAATGTTCAAGTGCCAATAGGTTACCTTTCTGTAGAAGTCTCTACCTCTTTTTCAACCTCACGTCCAGTAAACTAGATTTCAGTCGCCTATGTCTCCTTGGTGAATGTTTCACCATGTGAATGTATTCAAGGTGTGCTAAACAAGGCACAGATCTCAAGCTCACACTTCAATGAAACCACCTTCATTTCTGTGATAAACATGACATGCCATAGCATCAGATGCATTTCAGAGAGCATAGACATGGTTAGTTTCACACAGTCCAACATATGCTTAATTATTCTGAATAGCTCATATTTTCTTGGCTACCTTTATTATCCTGAACTCACATAACGACTAAAATGATGGTGTTAAAATAGTGGCTCTATATATTATTTACACTATGCATCTTTAAAGGGTTACAACAACCAAAAACAATGTTTTAGGTGGTCTGCCCCAACTTAAAAATATGAAATCAAAGAAATGCTAAAACTTACCTCCATTACCTCAAAGCCCCTTCAGTCCAATCCTCCTCGGCAGACCCTTCCCCATCCCTTGCCAGAGGCTGTCTTGCACCAGCATGCTGCATGCTTGCACAGAATAGATATTAGTCACCCAAGGGTTTTGCTCCAGGCTTGCTGATGACACTACTGTAGGTCTGTAGGTACAGTTACACCTCCAAAAGCTAAAAGATTAATTTCTGTAAGTGCAGAGTTTCAAAGCAAAATATCACCCGAGATCCCTATGGAGGGGGGAATCTCAAGTCTTGTTATTTAGAAAGTGAATTACTTAAATGGAATTTATATATTAAGTCCAGTGGGGAAAGAGAGATACAGATTAGCAGTATAATGTAACCATTTATTAGAGACCCAACCAGGCTTTATTGTGCATTGCCTAAGAGAACACCCATAAGGTTACAGATTCACTAACTGCTAATTAAATTAAGGGATAATGTTTAGATCAAAAAGTTATCATCCTCACTGTCCATGATTGTAACCAAAAGATAAAATAGACACCTACCAATTAGAAATTTGATGCTAAAAAAGCATAGATTTAGCTATATAATTGGGTGTGCTTAAAATGGTATCAACACTCAAGGACAGAGAAAACAGGAATATCCACTAAACTATCAATTTGACTTAAAAGTGCATATATAGAAGAGTATAGTAACTAGATGAGGCATATATGATAACATAGAAACATAGAATGTGACGGCAGATAAGAACCATTCGGCCCATCTAGTCTGCCCAATATTTCGAAATACTTTTAATTAGTCCCTGGCCTTATCTTAAGTCTAGGATAGCCTTATGCCTATCCCACGCATGCTTAAACTCCTTTACTGTGTTAACCTCTACCACTTCAGCTGGAAGGCTATTCCATGCATCCACTACCCTCTCAGTAAAGTAATACTTCCTGATATTATTTTTAAACCTTTGTCCCTCTTATTTAAGACTATGTCCTCTTGTTGTGGTAGTTTTTCTTCTTTTAAATATAGTCTCCTCCTTTACTGTGTTGATTCCCTTTATGTATTTAAATGTTTCTATCATATCCCCCTGTCTTGTCTTTCCTCCAAGCTATACATGTTAAGATCCTTTAACCTTTCCTGGTAAGTTTTATCCTGCAATCCATGAACCAGCTTAGTAGCCCTTCTCTGAACTCTTTCTAGAGTATCAATATCCTTCTGAAGATACGGTCTCCAGTACTATGTACAATACTCCAAGTGAGGTCTCACCAGTGTTCTGTACAATGGCATGAGCACTTCCCTCTTTCTACTGCTAATACCTTTCCCTATACAACCAAGCATTCTGCTAGCATTTCCAGCTGCTCTATTAAATTGTCTTCCTACCTTTAAGTCATCTGAAATAATTACTCCTAAATCTCTTTCTCAGATGTTGAGTTAGTAGGGTATCAAATATCCTATACTCTGCCCTTGGGTTTTTACATCCAAGGTGCATTATCTTGCACTTATCCACATTAAATGTCAGTTGCCACAGCTCTGACCATTTTTCTAGTTTACCTAAATCATTTGCCATTTGGCTTATCCCTCCTGGAACATCAACTCTGTTACATATCTTAGTATCATCAGCAAAAAGACATACCTTGCCATCAAGACCTTCTGCAATATCACTAATAAAAAAATTAAAGAGAATTGGTCCAAGTACAGATCCCTGAGGTACCCCACTGGAAACTAGACCTTGCTTCAAATATACTCCGTTGACAACAACCCTCTGTTGCCTGTCATTTAGCCACTGCCTAACTCATTCAACAAATATTGGAATCCAAACTTAAAGATTTTAGTTTATTGATGATCCTTCTATGTGGAACAGTGTCAAATGCCTTTCTGAAATCTAGGTAGACAATGTCTACTGCACCACCCTGATCTATAATTTTAGTTACCTATGCAAAAAAATCAATAAGATTAGTTTGGCATGATCTCCCTGAAGTAAATCCATGTTGTCTCTGATCTTGAAATCCATGTGTTTTTAGATGTTCAACAAATAAATGTCAAGGAAAACATGGTTTCCCCACTACTGAAGTAAGGCTTACTGGCCTATAGTTGCCCGACTCCTAAGCTCTTGAAATCCATGTGATTTTAGATGTTCAACAATCAATCCTATCCTTTTGCATGGTTTACATCACTTTCCCCACTACTGATGTAAGGCTTTCTAGCCTATAGTTGTCTGACTCCTCCATACTATCTTTCTTGTGAATGGGTACAAAATTTGCTAATTTCCAATCTTCTCGGACTACTCCTGTTAACAATGATTGGTTAAATAAATCCGTTAATGGTTTTGCTAGTACACCACTAAGCTCTTTTAATAGCTTTGGGTGTATCGCATCAGACCCCATCGAATTATTTGTCTTTACTTTTGACAGTTGAAATAGAGCCTCTTCCTCTGTAAACTCACATGTAACAAATGACTAATTTGTCCTTTTTCCTTACTGAGGCCCCTTTTCTTAATTTTCATCTGTAAATACTGAACAAAAATACTCATTGAGGCAATCAGCTATACCTTTATCCTCTTCTGCATACCTTCCTTCTTTTGTTTTTAATCTAACTAATCCTTGTTTTATTTTCCTTTTCTCATTTTGTATCTAAAAAATGTTTTATCCCCTTTTTTACTGACTGTGCTATTTTCTCTTTCTGTGTGTGCTTTGGCGGCTCTTATAACTTGCTTAGCCTCTTTCTGCCTAATCTTATAGATCTGTCTGTCTCTCTCACTCTGGTTTTTTTTTATAAAGACTTAATGCTAACTTTTAGTTTTTTACTATTTTGGCCAAATCTGCGGAGTACCACAGTAGTTTCTTAAATTTTTTGCTTTTACTGACAAACCTAATGCAATTTTCTGTTGCCTTTAGCAGTGCAACTTTTAAATAATCCCATTTCTCCTGGACTCCATTTAAACTGCTCCAGTCTGATAATGACTCATTTATGCATATTCTAAATTTAAAAAAGTCTGTTTTTCTAAAGTCTAAAACTTTTGTTTTTGTGTGGTGTGACTCAGTCACTGTTCTTATATTAAACCACACTGACTGGTGATCACTGGATCCTAATCTTTCACCTACAGTAACACCAAATCTCCATTTGTTAATACTAAATCTAGTATGGTCTCCTTACGAGTTGGTTCCTCAATGAGTTGTTTTAGAGACAATCCCAGTAGGGAGTTTAGAATATGTGTGCTCCTGGCACAAGAAGCTATTTTGGATTTCCAGTTCACATCAGGAAGATTAAAGTCACCCATGATGATAACTTCTCCCTTCATTGTCATTTTAGCTATTTCCTCAACTAGTAGATTATCTAACTCTTCTATTTATCCAGGGGGCCTTTGAATCACACCTACACAAGTTACTGTGTGATCTCCAAATTCTAACGTAACCCAAACGGACTCTATTTTCGCCTCACTAACTGTTATTAGGCTAGATTTTATGCTATCCTTCACATATAGGACCACCTATCTCAATTTCTTGCCTTCTCTGTCTTTTCTATATAAAGAGTACACTGGTATTGCTATGTCCCAGTCATTTTTCTCATTATACCATTGTCTCAGTTACAGCCACTAAATCTACATGCTCAGTTGCCATATTACCACAAGTTCATGTATTTTATTCCCTAAGCTGCGAGCATTTGTAGACATGGCTCTAAGCATATCTTTTTTTAACACACTCGTTACAGTTACTTTCTGTCCTTGTTTTGGGGGCAATTGGATTGATGTTTTATCACGCTTTTGTCCCCCCTACTAGTTTAAATACTTCCTAGCAAAACCTCTGAACTGCTCGCTGAGAACATTTGTTCCCTTTTGAGAAAGATGCAAACCATCTTTTTTGTACAGTTCATTTCTATTCCAAATAGAGCTACCATGAGAAACAAAGCCAAATCCTTGCTCCCGACACCATTGACCAAGCCACAAGTTAAAGTTCCTAATACGCATCTGCCAGTCATTCTGAGTGTTATACATAGGCAGAACTTCAGAGAATGACAGTGTGGAAGCAACCTGCCGTATATCATTGGCAAGAACACAAAACCCTTCCTTTACCTCAGAAACCTCATTACAAGCCAAATCATTTGTCCCAAGACAAATAAGAAGCTTAGAGCAAATGATTTGAAAAAAAGTACTTGGAAAAGTAATAGTCACAATGGCTCAAAACGTATGAGGAAACATGTAGAATTATTCAATTAGAGGTTCATTCTACAAATAAGAAAGTATGAGCATGATAATCAGTCCAATTCTTATTACTCCTAAGTTCATATAAAGTAGAGGGGTGAACAAAGGATAGTATAGTGGAAAGGAGTCTAGATTTAAGATAGCTTGTAGTAGTAATATGCTTATGCGCACTCTAAATTGTGTATTATAACTATCCTACACTCCTATTAGCCTCAATCTGCCTCAATCACCAATCTTAGTACACTTAATCAATTAGTATCCCTCAATACCCTTCCACTCCCAAACTAAATGTGAACAAACAAGTGAGTCAGTGCAGAGTGTTTAAAAATAAAATAAAAAGGATGCCAACGTGCATTTCAGTGCTTAACAAACATTTCAAATGAATTCCCTGGGTTTAAAAAGGAAGCTGGACTCACCCCAATCATCCGTCTGCCAGCTTTACACCCTCTGATTACATAATTGGTGTCGGGGGCAGTCTCTTACATCTATGCTCACAAATTCTGAACACACCCTCTAGTGTAGTGTGTGCAAACGCACATCAGGGGATTTAATCAAAATTCCATTTACTGCCAAATAGCATATCATTGAAGTTGTAAGTGGATATTCCCCAGAGTTTCTATCATGTAATCAAAATTCCATTAGCTATCAAAAGAGAAGTCCTATGAATCGACCAATATTCAACTTACCATATTGTGGACATATCACCAATGTATATATTATCTTATAAAATCAATATTTACCATACTGTTGTTAAATGTGGACTCTATATATATATATATATATACTTATATATATATATATATATATATATATATATCATATATATATATATATAGAGAGAGAGAGAGAGGGAGAGTTATAATAATCGATCATGGGGTCCATATATTGTTTCAATGATAGTGGATTGGATTATAAAGTCCTAGGTTGCTTAATACTTCACCCACTATTCCAAAACAATGACCATGCTATATTCCATGATCAATTAATAATCCTAGGCAATATAAATGTATTGAATAATGCATTCAATTATACCATTTCTGTGTGATTTGATGTCCGATGCTATGGGTCACACATATTCAGTTGTGGGGTTTATCTGTAGCTAAATGCTCAATGCTGTAGATTTGTCCATACATCTCTAATGTGTTTAGTAGATAGTACATTATCTATATATCGTAGTCCATATATCAAACATGTCAAACTTGCAGCCCATGGGCCGCATGCGGCTCTCAATTAATATATTTGTCGCACGCTTGCCCTGGGGCTGCTTTTTGCTGTGCTGTGTAGTTTGTTAAATTGGGGAGGAGGCAGTGTATTCATATGAGGGGGAGGGGGCAGTATATTAATTTGGGAGGAGGTAGGGGGGAGTTTATTCAATTGGGGGGGAGGTGGCAGTGTATTATTTTGAGAGAGGCAGGGGGCAGAACATTAATTTGAGAGAGGAAGAGGGCAGTGTATTAATTTGTGGGAGAGAGGGTGCCAGTGTATTAAATTGGGGGAGAAAGTGGGGCTGTGTATTAGAGTGGTGGGAGGGGGAGGCAGTGTATTAGAGTGGTGGGAGGATGGGCAGCGTGTTAATTTGGGGGAGTGGGAGTGGTGGGAGGGGGAGCAGTGTGTTAAATTGGGGGGAGTGCAGTGTATTACATTGGAGTGGTGGGAGTGAAGGCAGTGTATTCAATTAGAGTGGAGGGAGGAGGTGCAGTGTATTAGATTAAGGGAGGTGCTGAACACTCCCCATGGAGATGCTGATTGGCCACGCAGCTTTTTGCCGCACATGCACAATAGCCTTCCAATGCATTTCTATGGGAAAGCATTGGATTGGCTGAGATCATCAAGTTTGACCATCTCAGCGAAAGTGAAGAACTCGTAGGACTTCAAAATCAACAAGATAACATCATTTGTTTGTTTCAGCTGTGCAACAGCATACATTCACTATTTCAGTCTCATTACCAAACATTTCTTAATATGTTAAGGTAGTTGGACTGAAACATTGGTTAAATGCAAATGCATGTCTCCTTAAAATAAATCTTTTGTTTACTTTGAAGCCCTACTAACGTGAGGACAATGAAAAAAAATTGTGGCCCATGAGATTCTCATCTGTGAAAAGGACAGAGAGGGGATAACCCTGAAATATAAAACAGAAAAGAAACGGAGAAAATCTGTCCCTAATAAATGAATCTAGAAAATACTTTATTGATATATATTAAAAAGACATTCCCCTAATAAACTACCGATAGCACAGTAGTGTCGTATAATATTAACTGGCTGTCTCGAATGGACAGACAGAATAGCCAACACACCAATACTGTTATGTATATAGGGGAGGGATGGGGGGAGTTGGGAAAAAAGTGCAGTACACTAATAAACAAAAATAGTCACAAAAAATTGAAAAATAAATATAATAATTGGTAGCAATTACCAGAGTCTGAATGTACAACACAGCTAATTCGGGAATCTTAGCAGAGTAGGAAGAAAGACAAACAGAGTACACTCTTAGTGACCAAAAATATGCATGAAACATATATATTGCAATAATGGCAATAGATTGGTAGATACAAAGGAAAGAGTGTAACAAATCATAACAGTACTAGTATCAGTGATCGTGTGACTAGTAAACAGACGCCTGGGATATAATTGATACAATATCACATAAGCATTGCGTCTGCACTATTGTATCCACTCGCTATTTGCTATATTGATATATTGATATAATGGTAGTAAATGAGACAGGAAAGGAATGGTACCTTCATGGGTACCGGTTATAGTAAAGAAAGAGTGTGCATACATAAGAATTGCTCAAAACAAGATAAAAGTTATATTCAAAAATACAGAAAATAAGAATTAGCTGAATAGCAAATAACTCTGGTCTGATCGGTATGTTGCTTACCAGAGTACTCTGATCAGTGTGCTGTTTGCACAAAATTCAATGCAAATGGCTATAAAGCAGCCAAAGTGCAGATATTAGTGATAAACTCTGGAGGAGTTGAACGAGTAAACTCGGGTATGCGGTCTGAGCCGCAGACCCGTTACCTGTTTTAAGGTTTAGTGGGGTATAGCATGTCAAACTCTCACCACAGCCTGAGAACTAATACATTCAAAAATACAAACAGGTAGCATAGTGTGAATGTGTCAATCTAATATCCAAACATGTCGATCTAATATAAACGTGAGGACGTTCAGTGTCAGTTTTGCAACTTATTTTATACTGTACTTTTCAAAGTAAAATACCACAATAAATACTGCAAAGCATCATACTCAGGTGTACCCAGAGAGCCACTGTACTTGCACTCTGGCAGTTTGGGCGCGCTATAACGGTGAGACACGAAGGTGGAGGAAAGTGTTTCCTTTAAGCTAGTGGACACTATTCATCTTTCTTCCACAACATCAGATTTACAACCTCATCCAAAGTTCACCAACATTCTCTAACCACCCCTTCTTGAAGAAACCAATGGTTTCACAAGGAATTTTCCTCAGATCTCTATTACCATCTCAGCGAAAGTGAAGAACTCGTAGGACTTCAAAATCAACAAGATAACATAATTTGTTTGTTTCAGCTGTGCAACAGCATACATTCACTATTTCAGTCTCATTACCAAACTTTTCTTAATATGTTAAGGTAGTTGGAACTCAATGCAAATGGCTATAAAATTCAATTACCAGGTCGGACTTACATTTTTATTTTTACTTTTATTTTTATTTTCATAAATTATTTCATTTTTAACACATTTTTTTGTTCAGCTGTAGAGTTTGTTTCTGGTCTTTCATCCTATGTCTTTTGGACTGTTTTATTTCTTTGTTTCAAGATATAAATTTTTTTCTATTTAGACCCCTTTTCAAACCGGGAGCCAAGTGTGCACACTTGGGATTTAAAGAAACAGTGATACCAGCTCCTCTTTCATTTAATACATATATATTCTTTAAAGGAAGCTTGCATTTTAGCATTAACATTTTTTAATCTCATTTCATGTTATATTATTGTAATCAGATCCAAATAAAATTTGTATATTTTTACATAATTTGTATATGCTCTTCCCTTTTGTGCTTTCTTAGATTCTGCTAAAAACTTTTTGAAATAAACCTACGTTTCTATGAAAACTGAACTTTTTTTTTTTTTGCGGCACACATCTATTTAAACCTTGTTTATTTGGCTCGTGTTAGTCTTTGAGTTTGATATGCTTGCTGTACATGCCTATTCAGAATGCAAAATCCAGACATTGCTCACGCTATATAAGTATGTTTGAATTTTGCTGAAAAGGCTCTGAACAAGCCTGAATGGGGTCTTCCTTTCAGCTGTACTGAATGCTGCTGGACGACTAATAGATTTTTAAAATTCAAGCTATTTTCAGAAGCAGCCAGCGAGCAAATAGGAAAATAACCCTTGGCAGAGCAAGGGTTAACTATGTGATGGGCCCCTGCACTTGCTAAAAAGTAAAAAAGAAATAAAAAAGGACTATAAGGTAAATTTGAGCTCTATATCACTATAATGGAGGTTCTATAACTCCTTTATGCCCTTATCTGCCATACAGTGGATAGGGGCATATCTACTAAACATAGAAACTAATGAATGGGTAGCCATTGCTGCCCAGGCGTTAGAAAGGTCCTAATCCATCCCCAGCAATTGAAGTTTATTTAACTATTTGTGCATAATATTAATGGATGATCCGCATAGCAAAGTTAAGAGTGCCCAATAAAGATTGAAATCTATCCGTGAACAAGCACTGATCCTCATGAATTCATGCATGTCATTTTTGATTCTCAGGAGCTTGTCCACGGGTAGACTAGCCTCTAAGAAGTTAGAGTGACGTTACTCTGCGAGCCTGGGTGGGGAGCAAGTGACTTAGGGGAGACAATAGCAGTAGGATGGGCACCCGCAGTGGGGGTTTCCTATTTCTCAAGTCTCTGGTAGCTCTGTTTGGAATGGAGATAAGCTGTACAAAAAAGATGGTTTGCATCTTTCTCAAAAGGGAACAAATGTTCTCAGTGAGCAGTTCAGAGGTTTTGCTAGGATGTATTTAAACTAGGAGGAGGGGGCAAAAGGGTGATAAAACATCAATCCAATTGTCCCCCAAAAGAAGGACAGAAGGTGCCTGTAGCAAGTGTGTTAAAAAATGATAAGCTTAGAGTCATGTCTACAAATGCCCGCAGTTTAGGGAATAAGATCCATGAACTTGTGGCAATAATGGCAACTGATAGTGTAGATTTAGTCGCTGTTACTGAGACATGGTACAATGAGAAAATGACTGGGACATAGCAATACCAGGGTACTCTTTATATAGGAAAGATAGGGAAGGCAAGAAAGGGGGAGGGGTGGCCTTGTATGTGAAGGATAGCATAAAATCTAGCCTAATAAAAGTTAGTGAGGCAAACACAGAGTCCGTTTGGGTTACGTTAGAATTTGGTAATCACACAGTAACTCATGTAGGTGTGATTTATAGGCCCCCAGGACAAATTGAAGAGTTAGATAATCTACTAGTTGAGGAAATAGCTAAAATGACAATGAAGGGGGAAGTTATCATCATGGGTGACTTTAATCTTCCTGATTTAAATTGGAAAACAAAATTAGCTACTTGTGCCAGGAGCACACATATTCTAAACTCCCTACTGGGATTGTCTCTAAAACAAGTTGTTGAGGAGCCAACTCGTAAAGAGGCCATACTAGATTTAGTGTTAACAAATGGAGATTTGGTATCAGATATTACTGTAGGTGAAAGCTTAGGATCCAGTGATCATCAGTCAGTGTGGTTTAATATAAGAACAGTGACTGAGTCACACCACACAAAAACAAAAGTTTTAGACTCTAGAAAAACAGACTTTTCTAAAATTAGAATATGGGTAGAGGAGTCATTATCAGACTGGAGCAATTTAAATGGAGTCCAAGAAAAATGGGATTATTTAAAAGTTGCACTATTGAAGGCAACAGAAAATTGCATTAGGTTTGTCAGTAAAAGCAAAAAATTCAAGAAACCACTGTGGTACTCCGCAGATGTGGCCAAAATAGTTAAAAACTAAAAGTTAGCATTTAGGAATTATAAAAAAAACCAGAGTGAGGAAGACAAAATGATCTATAAGATTAAGCAGAAAGAGGCTAAGCAAGTTATAAGAGCTTCCAAATCACACACAGAA
Source organism: Pelobates cultripes (assembly GCA_933207985.1). Taxonomy (NCBI): domain Eukaryota; kingdom Metazoa; phylum Chordata; class Amphibia; order Anura; family Pelobatidae; genus Pelobates; species Pelobates cultripes. Next base: position 204,000,516 of record OW240912.1, on the reverse strand, counting down.
GAGAAAATAGCACAGTCAGTAAAAAAGGGGGATAAAACATTTTTTAGATACATAAATGAGAAAAGAAAAGCAAAACAAGGATTAGTTAGATTAAAAACAAAAGAAGGAAGGTATGTAGAAGAGGATAAAGGTCTAGCTGACTGCCTCAATGAATATTTTTGTTCTGTATTTACAGATGAAAATGAAGGAAAGGGACCTCAGTTGAGAAAAAGGATAAATGAGTCATTTATTACACGCGAGTTTACAGAGGAAGAGGTTCTATTTCAACTGTCAAAAGTAAAGACAAATAAGTCAATGGGACCTGATGGAATACACCCAAAGCTATTAAAAGAGCTTAGTGGTGTACTAGCAAAACCATTAACAGATTTATTTAACCAATCATTGTTAACAGGAGTAGTCCCAGAAGATTGGAAGTTAGCAATGTTGTGCCCATTTACAAGAAAGGTAATAGGGAGGAGTCGGGCAACTATAGGCCAGTAAGCCTTACTTCAGTAGTGGGGAAAGTGATGGAAACCATGTTAAAGGATAGGATTGAGGAACATCTAAAAACACATGGATTTCAAGATCAGAGACAACATGGGTTTACTTCAGGGAGATCATGCCAAACTAATCTTATTGATTTTTTTGATTGGGTAACTAAAATTATAGACCAGGGTGGTGCAGTAGACATTGCTTACCTAGATTTCAGTAAGGCTTTTGACACTGTTGCACATAGAAGGCTTATCAATAAACTGCAATCTTTAAGTTTGGATTCCAATATTGTTGAATGGGTAAGGCAGTGGCTGAGTGACAGGCAACAGAGGGTTGTAGTTAATGGAATATATTCGAAGCTTGGACTTGTCACCAGTGGGGTACCTCAGGGATCTGTACTTGGACCCATTCTCTTTAATATTTTTATTAGTGATATTGCAGAAGGTCTTGATGGTAAGGTATGTCTTTTTGCTGATGATACTAAGATATGTAACAGGGTTGATGTTCCAGGAGGGATAAGCCAAATGACAAATGATTTAGGTAAACTAGAAAAATGGTCAGAATTGTGGCAACTGACATTTAATGTGGATAAGTGCAAGATAATGCATCTTGGACGTAAAAACCCAAGGGCAGAGTACAGAATATTTGATAGAGTTCTAACCTCAACATATGAGGAAAGGGATTTAGGGGTGATTATTTCTGATGACTTAAAGGTAGGCAGACAATGTAATAGAGCAGCAGGAAATGCTAGCAGAATGCTTGGTTGTATAGGGAGAGGTATTAGCAGTAGAAAGAGGGAAGTGCTCATGCCTTGTACAGAACACTGGTGAGACCTCACTTGGAGTATTGTACACAGTACTGGAGACCGTATCTTCAGAAGGATATTGATACCTTAGAGAGGGTTCAGAGAAGGGCTACTAAACTGGTTCATGGATTGCGGGATAAAACTTACCAGGAAAGGTTAAAGGATCTTAACATGTATAGCTTGGAGGAAAGACGAGACAGGGGGGATATGATAGAAACATTTAAATACATAAAGGGAATCAACACAGTAAAGGAGGAGACTATATTTAAAAGAAGAAAAACTACCACAACAAGAGGACATAGTCTTAAATTAGAGGGACAAAGGTTTAAAAATAATATCAGGAAGTATTACTTTACTGAGAGGGTAGTGGATGCATGGAATAGCCTTCCAGCTGAAGTGGTAGAGGTTAACACAGTAAAGGAGTTTAAGCATGCGTGGGATAGGCATAAGGCTATCCTAACTATAAGATAAGACTAGGGAGTAATGAAAGTATTTAGAAAATTGGGCAGACTAGATGGGCCGAATGGTTCTTATCTGCCGTCACATTCTATGTTTCTATGTTTCTCTGGTTGACCAAGTGCATGGACGTCACCAAGGACGAGATCATGGAATGCATTTCTGCTAAGTTCTCAGCAATGTTTCCGTGTGCACAGGAACTCGGTCCTGGGGTGACTGGCTGAGCTGACAATAAATGATACAGCTCTGCCTTCCTGGCCATAGCTGAGAAAGGGTTGCCTCTCCTACGCAGCTCGGCTCAAATTTTTGGGATAGTCCAAGAACGAAGTGAACCCAGGGTAGCCGGGGGACGTAGGTCTGGCTAGTGTGCCCATCGTAGGTGGGGAGTCTGGGAGACCTAGATCATGTCCAATGTCAGAGGCCTGAGACAAGCTGTGTAATAGAATAATATACTATGACTTAGGGGAAATAACTTTCTCAAAATAAACTAGTATAGGAACTGGCTTGCTATCCTAATGCGAAGCAATTACCTAATCGGGGGAGGGTGAGACCCTGCTAATTGCCAAGCGGCATTTGAAAGGCGCTATCTATGGGTGGGAAACAGAATGAACCACGTTGTAGTGGAGGGGAGTAGACCTCTCGGTGACGTAAAAGGTACAAAACGGATGGCCGTGTCAGTTGAGTCCCGCTCTAATGACTCCTAGTTAAGTCTATTGCGGCTCTGACTATGAGGTGGCCTGGGGTTGAACCTCCGTGGTAAGGTGAGGAAGACCATTCAAATGGCTCTGACGATGAGGCGGCCCGGGGTTGAACCGCCGTGGTGAGGTGAGGAAGACCATTCAAATGGAGACTTTGTTTCTCAAATCCATTTCTTATGTTCCTGACGTGTTCTTGTATACACACATGGAGAGGATGAATAGTAAACAAGACCACATGGGCACACAATGATATACACTACTTTCTTTGAGTAACATGTGATCAATTCATTAATTTTAAAATTCTGTTTTGAATTCTTTGGATGTAGGAAAGATGTAACATGCCTTTTTTTATTTTGAGTGTTTCTACAGGCTCTGCAATTTCCACAGCCAAAGAAGCCTTTTGTGTCGTTTAAGAAGTGTGTATTTTCTTTTACTTTTATGTGGTTGTGTACTAAAGTTCTATTAAGACTTGGGACTCCTCTATAGACCACAGTTGGTTTTTCCAGGAGTATGGAATTAAGTGTATCGTCTTATTTTTTTTTTTTTAATTTAAGATTTTTATTGGTTTTTACAATTGTAAGTACAACATTAGTAACGCGAGAATATAGTATGAATGCTTAGGTAAAGCTTGAAATACATTAAACAAATGCAATGGTACATCTTGGTGAAAAGTTACAACAAATTACAGAATAAGGTTATCTTAAAAGTACTAATAATAGGTAACGACATTGCTTCCAAAGTTATCGTAATTGTACATAGTTGATTAGAATAGATGTGATACCATATGATACAGTTGTGTGATGATTAGCTTAAACAAACAAAACAATTTAATGGCGAATCGTTGCATCATCTGGTTAAAGTACCAGGACCTTGTTTTTGATAGATATTATAAACTGAGGTTACGGTAAACTTCCGGTTGGTTTAGATATATGGATGTATGCTAGGGATATCGGTTTTAGGCTTTGGATCTTGCGATCCTACCATCCATCCAGAGGAAAGAGGGCTTGTCTGGCTAGATAGTTTGATTGTGAATTCAGTTGGGTCTTAAGTCAGGTTGTTGTGTGTAACTTAGGTGTAGTAAAATTGTTCCACGGTTCCCAAGTCTTGGTAAATTTCCCATAATTCCCAAATTTGGCATGTGTTAGTTCCTCCATCTGCTTGATGTCCTCCACGCTTAAAATCCATTCCCTAACTGAGGTTTTTTTTTGTTGTTTCCAATATTTAGGTATTAATTTAGAGGCTGCCATGGCTAAATGGTTGAAGAGGGCTACTTCGGTTTTTGTGAGTCCCTGTGGAGCTAGAAGGAAGATATAGTGGTTGGGTGCACTAGGGAATTTGTTATGGAAAATTGTTTGTATAATAGTATGTATTCTGTTCCAAAATGTGGATATTATCGGGCATTGCCACCAGATATGTGCATGGTGTGCTTCCGTCTGATTGCATCTCCAGCAGAGGTCCGAGGTCGTATTATGTATTTTATGGATTTTAGCTGGCGAGAAGTGCCAGCGGCTATACGTTTAAAGTTACTCTCCTGTGCTGTCAATTAAGTGGTTGATTTATGTGTGGTTATGAGAATAGTGCGCCGTTGTTGTGTGAAGCTTGTTGTTAGTTTGTCTGCCCATTTTAACATATATCTTGGTAGGTTCTGTTCTTGTATTTCCCTAATTACTGTGTACATAGTAGATAGAATCTTTTTCGTAAGTGGATGAGAGGTACAAAGATGTTCAAATCTTGTTAACGGTCTTTCTCTCCTAGGTAATAATTTCTGGGTTGTAATAAAGTGGAATCCCCCTTGCTCCTTGCTTTTGATTAGTGTTGCTTGAGCTAAACGAGAAGGTGTATTGGCCCATATGAACTTTACTAAAGTGGATATGATTGTGTTGGGATCGTGACGGGGAGTGTCTGGAGGAGATATAGTATGCGGGGGAGGAGGTTCATTTTTATTATATTAATCCTGCGGAGCCAAGCAAAGCAGGGTTTATGCCAAGTTTGAAGGTCTTTGGTGATGGTTGATATCAATGGGGGGAAGTTTAAATAATAGATGGAGTCCAGTCTGGTTGGGATATGTATTCCTAAGTATTTGATGGACTAGGATGCCCATGTGAAGTTAAATCTGTTTTGTAGTTGTGTTTCAAGAGTTTTTGTTGTGTAGATTGGTAAAAGGTCGCATTTGGTTAGGTTGGCTTGGAAGTTGGAGACTTTACTGTATGTCTCCATTTCTGTTAAGATTGAAGGTATTGTTGAGATCGGGTTTGAAATGGTAAAGAGGAGGTCGTCTGTGAAGGCTGTGATCTTGTATTCGTGTGTGTATTGTCATTTTTAAGAATGGGCCAGTATCTATTTAGGATTCTTCTAACTTGCTTACTTTTACAATTAAAATCACATATAAATACTGGCTCGTTCCTATTTGTGCTTTTGTTTTTCTCCTTATATTCTAACAACAAGGATCTATCTTTTAACTTAACTTGTTCATATGCTTCGTTCAGTAGTCTATCCTCATACCCTTTCTCTCTAAAATTCTGTATGATTGTAGATGCTTGATTATGGAACATCTGGTCATCTGTGCAGTTATGTTTGATCCTAAGTAATTGTGCCTTAGGAGCATTAAGGAGCCAAGGTGAAAAATGGCAACTGTTCTCTTGTATGTAACTGTTTACATCTACTTTTTTTAAAAACGTATTCAACTTCAGTATTCCATCTTCTACATATATATTTAGGTCTAGGAAATTGACCTGGGATTTGCTAAAGTGAGTAGTGAGCTTGATTCCCCAATCGTTAGACTCAAGGTGGGATAGAAAAGTTAGGAGGGATTCCTTGTCGCCTCTCCAAATGAAGAACAGATCATCAATGTACCTGCGATAGGTCACGAGGTTTGCCTCCCATCTGCTGTCTCTATAGATGAACTATTGTTCCCAATGGGACATAAAGAGATTAGCATAACTGGGGGCAAACCTCGTGCCCATCACAGTGCCACATACTTGGAGGTAAAAATTGTCACCAAACCAAAAATAATTGTTTCGGAGTATACAATCTATTCCTTCAATAATGAAGTCTATTTGGTCAGGATAAAGAACACTAATTAAATACAGCCAAACAAAAGTACACTAAATACAGGGGGGTAACCCCTCGTAAAACTGAGAACACTGGAGAATAATGTACCTATCCACTGGGAAAGGGGGGGGTAATAGTATGTGCCTAGACTACATAATAAATGATTAGAGCACAGTAAAAAAACCAAAAGGTTAGAAAAAACAAAAAAGTTTTATTATAAAGTAGCAACAATATGTATCTATACAGTAGATACTAACCCAAGGCTAGATAAAATTAAAAAAAGTAACATTAAAAATAAGACCCAAAATAAAGAGAAAAGAGTATATAATGTGATAAACTGAAGTAGTCTAAAATATCTTGAAATATAATAGAACTAATAAGCTATAGCACACGTCTGTGCCACACAGGGAAGACCTAATGCCAAATGGCCACGATACTGGGAGGGTGATAAAGTGTAGAAGAGACCCAGTTAGACATATGTAGGAATAAGACCTACCAATGTAAAGACGGGTAAATGAAATGAAAGATGTATGGTATCAGTATAAACAAAATATAGAAACATACGACCATGCAATGTGGCAGAGTCAGGTATGATTAAGAGTACTGCAGTACTTCCAATAGACTAAAATTCTTAGTGGAAGAAGATCTAAATAGCGTGCTAAAAACCCTAAAAGCGAGTATAAGCGGAAAAAGTGTCCATAGGAATAGTATTGAGCCGATATAGATTCGGTGATCAGCTAGAGTGACTGTCTGTAACTGGTCCGGACAGAATTCCCAGATATAAGAAATATAAATAGACAGAAAATTCCAATACTCTAATCATTTATTATGTAGTCTAGGCACATACTATTACCCCCCCCCCCCCTTTCCCAGTGGATAGGTACACTATTCTCCAGTGTTCTCTATTTGGTCAGGATGAAACTTCTGGGAGCCCTCTAAAAATTCTCTAGTTGCCAAGCAACCTCTATCATGTGAAATTACGGTGTAAAGAGAGGTTACATCTGACATCACCAAATAGAAGTTCTCTTCCCATTTAATGTTTGTAAGAACTTGTAGGATACTAATGGTGTCCTTAAGATAATTGGGGCATTGCTGGACGATATTTTGTAAATTTCTGTCTATATACAGTTGAAGACAGTTGGCTCGATATAGACCCAATCCCTAATATTATGGGCCTCCCGTTGGATTTTTTGTGTCCTTATGTACCTTTGGGAGTTAATAAAACACAGGTATTTTGGGGTGTGATATATTTAGGAATTCATATTCCTTTTTGTTTAGTATGTTCTTCACTTTCCCTTTCTCTATCAGTTCACTGTAGCTGGCTTTGATGTCACTAGTGGAATCTATATTGAGAGTTTTATATGTGTTCGTGTCACCCAGAATTCTATTGGCTTCCTTAACGTAGTTTGTGTACTCTAAAAGGACTATCCCTCCGCCCTTGTCTGCTGGTTTAATAACAAGTGTATTGTCGCTTTTAAACTGTTTTAGGGCTGTTCTTTCTTTCGAGTTTAAATTGTACTCATATCTATTTAATCCCTTGATTTTAGTTATGTCATGCATAACCATTCTTTCAAATGTTATCATCTAATCTGAGATGCAACATTTGGGGAAAATTTGGATTTTTCTTTTAGATCTGTGTGAATGAAGTCTGACTGTTCTACACAGTTTATATTAGATTGCTCGGGGTGTTTCGCAAAGAACTTCCTGAGACATAACTTCCTTTTGAATCGATTTAGATCGATAAACATATTGAACTTGTCAATACCCTTTGAGGGTGCAAATTTAAGTCCCTTTTCTAGCAGTGAATGTTGGGGTTGTGTTAAAGTCCTATGTGTCAGGTTGAATATCCCATCATTCTTGGTTAGTGTCAATGTCTGTATTTCCTTTCTTTTCTGTGTGAGTTCCTCCTCTATTCCCCCATCTTCTGGACTCCTTTGTCTCTTTCCTGGGGATTTCAGGGGGAATATGTTCTCTTTGTGTCTGTCCCTCATATAGGATGTTTGAAAATCCTCTCCTCGTGATGGTCTTTCCAGATAGTTAGATCTATTGGATGAAAGGTGTGTGGGGGATTCATTTCTTGGGACATATTTCTTAGGTATTTGGGTACCCCTATTGTATTCAATAGTTGAATCTTTTCTCTGTCTATCTCTGTGTGTGTGTTTATTTTCTTTAATTAGCCTTTCTGGGGATTTGTGACTTTTAACCATTTGTGCATAAGAGGGTTGGTATTCTCTAGGTTGTCTATATGGTTTTGGTGGAGAGGGTTTCCGGTCTGTTGTTCTATATTCCCTTGTTCTTTTTTGTGGAGTATGATATGTAGGTTTTAGGGTATCTATTCTTTGGTGTTTCATATGCCTATTTGGGGTCTTATAGCTATCTTTTGTCCTATAGTTACTCCTTTGTGTATATTGGCGGGGCACATGGTTTTTGTTGTGAGACCTCACTTGTTTTCTAGAGTAATTCGTAGGGTCTCTTTGATATTTTATTTTCTTTATTTCAATTACTTTATTTTCTAATTTTTCTTAATTAGTTTGTATCTCTCTAGTTGTCTGTTCATATTCTTCTGAAGAAGTGTTTGAAATTAGAATATTCTGTAGTCTATTTATTTCTACATCTAGTTTCATTAAGGTGTATTTTCGTCTCTCTACGATGAACTCCATTAGACTGAAGGAGAAACTTTCCAGTAACTCCATTCATTCATTAATTAAGTCTTCCTCCTCTTGGTCAAAAGATGGGTTTTTGGAGAACTTAAGTCCTCTAGGGGTGATTTTCTCTTTGATATATTTCTCTAATGTGGCTATCTCCCACTTGATCTTTATTTCCCTACTTAACACCTTTTCTAAAGCAAATTGACAATCATTTAGTTGAAATTTTAAACCTTGATTTTCCTCACTGGAGTTTATTGCTTCATTAGCAAACAAAACATCAATGTTTTTACCACATTTGTTTCTGTTTTCAAACAGTGTCATATTATAGATATTAGCAGCCTACACAAAAAATGAGAGAAAACAGTATAGAGATAGCAAAAGTAGTATTGTGTTTTCAGGTGCTTAAAATTAATGTATCAGTGGACAAAATTGTGCTGCTACCACCAGTGTGCAATTCTCTCACAGCTTGACACAAATATATAGAGTGTAATAGTTGACTGTGTGGTCAAAAACAAACACCAGTCAGTAGGTGGAGCGCTCAAAACAGAGTAACTCACCCCCCCTTGGGCTTGATAAATAACCTAGAGGTGGGGATGAGATAAAACAGAATAGAATAGTATAATAAGTTTTAATGGGACGCTAACGTCATATGACGAAAACGTAAATGATGAAAGCAGAACACAGCCGCAATCAATCTGAATCAACTGAGAAACCAATCAGACTTCCACTGAAGATACAAAAGGAGAGCGGGAACACCGGAGCTCATACTGATTGAGGAAGCCGACCGGCGAAACACGTCTCGGACCGTCAACACGATTGAAGATCTACTTATATTATTTTATTATTGTTTTTGTTTTTATACTGTTTTATTTTTACTCTAAATAAATTTTATTTTACGATATCTCTTCCTGTGGACGTGAGCATCCAGTGTTCCTGATATCTGCAAACAGGGTTCTGTGTCCCCTTAGTGACACAAAAGCTATCATAAGCAGAGCCAGGGTTTAGGCTCTGAATAAGGTGAGCAGTTCTATTTATCTCACTGCCCCTTTTGGAATTCACCTACGTATTGCACCATATTTTGGTTTTCTGTCTCCTTAAAGGAAAAGTACAGCAATCATCACCTTTAGGTTTCTTGTTATCCTAAACACGCCTGCCCAAGTGATCTGAGCCTGTCCTGTTGAGGCTCAATACTATGTGAGTCAGTCCATATATTTCTATTATAATCTCATTTAATGAAAACGTATTATACTATTCTATTCTGTTTTATCTCATCCCCACCTCTAGGTTATTTCACAAGCCCAAGGGGGGGTGAGTTACTTTGTTTTGAGCGCTCCACCTACTGACTGGTGTTGTTTTTTGACCACACAGTCAACTGTTACACTTGATATATGCAATGGACTAGTGAATACCATATAGACTCGGATGCTGTAATAAGCGACCTAAGCTATAAAAGGTAAGTGCTTGCTAACTTCCCCAAAAGGGGAAGGAATTGACAGCATGCAGTATAATAGTTATTGGGAAAATCACAAATAACCTTGTTATACCTTAACGAGGGCCGGCTGGGTATTTAAGCTTGGTAACCCCTTCCACAAATACAGGCTATTAGCCTTAATACTTGCGAATGTACATCCTGCCAGATATATTTGGATCCATTTTCTTTAGAGAAAAATGGTAATTTAGAAATATTCTGAATCCTATACTTTGTATAGGTTTCAGATGGGGAAGCACTGATTTTAATCCACACGCAGAATGCGTCCGGCTGATTGCTACAGATTGGGTCAGACTGACCTAATACTGACTTGATTTGGCTTTAGAAAATAAAATAATTGCAATTACGGTCATAATCCGGCCACCCAGACAAAATCCAGTGTTTAGTGAATGACCTTGTAAGTCCGGTTTCAATAGAACAGGAAACACATATGCTATTAATACATATAATAAACAACCAATCAGAAACTGTAATTGAATCACCGATTACTTGTCAGAATCCCCCTTATTTAAAGTGAAAGTGTCTGTTTAAACTGCTTGGTGTGGCTGAATGCAGTATGCTTAGACTTGACAAAAACTCATATAGGCGTCAAAAAGGTTTTTATTTCCTGATTCCAAATAAAGATTGCCTTCCAGAAGAAATTACCCCGTGTGCACATTTTGGACTTTTATTCCATTGAATATTTGGGAAACTGTCCCTTCCCATCTGGAGCACCATGGTTAAAGTATTTCCCCTTACAGTGTGTGCACTGTTCACTCCATTCTGCTTACATGAATGCTCTATGCTGGCTGGAAGTCTAGGTTATCTATAAATATTAGAATTTTTGTTTAACAAATGGAATTCAGCTGATCGGTCAGAAATAACGATATGCTGTCTCTTACCTTTGAAATATGGTATAGACCATCTTTAAAGTGTTATATGAGGCAGCATAGCACCACCTTGTAACTAGTATAAGTCAACAAGGAATGATTGTATTCGGTATAGTGAATGCAACTAATGATTCCTCCTAGGGTATCTCTTCGTGCTGTGAAGTTCATTGCATTGAGATGTACTCCTAGCACGGTGTAGGAATATTTACCATGGAAATCACATTCTGTATGTTACCTGCACAGATAAGTTGAGTTTAACTTGCCTATAAATTGATCCCTAGCTGCTCTCCAAGGTAGAAGCCAAGGCTAAACATTGTATGGAACAGAAAGAACAGCAGCAATAATCATTCTTCCTGAGATTTAAGCACAACAAGGTCAGAATAATAATGTAACTATAATATAACATTCTGTTAAAGTAAAAAAACTACAATCGCTAGTCAGATACCAACCAAACAGGTTATTATAGGACACAAGGAAGACAAATGTCCATCTTAAGTGGTGTAGCAAGATATAGTCTGACAAGTTACTAGATAGTAAATAGAAACAGCAACGTACCCCAAGATTCATGATTATTGTTAAGTAAAGTATTTTTGACAAATATGCTCTAACCCTTATTATGACACTTTATTGGCAGTGTGAGAGTGTGGAATATATTCCTTTGCAGCATGAATTTTCATCTTTAGTAACCTAATAGAATATTATTTCTCTCATCATCTTACCTCCAAAATTACACAGGAATCTAGTGTTCTACAAAATCATGAGATAAGATAGACGGAACTTCATTTTAAATATTTTGTACCCTATGCAGCACTCCTTGTCTAGCAAGATGTCTTGTCTGAGAAATTCTGATCCAGCGTCTCTAACTTGTCAGAATGCTCAAAGATGAACTCTTCCTTCCTCTTTTTTTCTCTGGTATCTTATCTGGTCTTGCAGCTTGATACTCCAGTTTGCTGTATTGGAACAGTGATCATAGTGACACATGGGTGTGGGAGATAGGGTGCCCATGTGTGTCAGCTTTAATGGAAGTGCAAATCGTACCTGGAAACCAACAGATTCCATGCACTTGAGAGATCATATGACCTAAGATGTACTTGCAGCTACAGAGAGATGCAAGTCATGATAGGAAAGAAACAAAAAATTCTCACAATTGTTTCAATATATTTGGACTGCAAGAGCCCACAAATTTGCATCAAATATAAACAGAAGTCCAAAAGGTCACGTGCACTGGAGGTGAGAAAAGCCAAAGTTCGGTAACCAATTAACCAGAGAGAGTAAAATGCTCTATTGGGCTAAACAAAAGACAACAACAGGGCACTGAGGCAAGGGGGAAGTTAGCTTATATACACAAAGGGTGTGTCTGATTGGCTAACCTCCAATGAGTGTTAACCACAACACGTGGGAGGTATTTCTTACCTCCCTTGTGGTCTCTGAGGTCATCACTGTGTGCTGGGTCACATGACTGGGTCTGGCACACATATAAGGATGCTGCTCTGAAGCGAGCGGTGGCTCGGGGGCAGTGGACCTGACACCACTAGCCATTGGAAAGGGAAATTCAGGCCTCGCAAATAGAAATTTACTTATGGATAGTGTGCTGCCCTATTGCCGACCCTCTAGACCAGCAGTGGCAAATAACTTTTAGGCTTGGCTTGCAGCAAAGGACTTCAGAAATTGAGGTCTCCCTACATATATTTAGGTCCTTTCTGGCAAATCAATCAAATGCAGGACTCGAGTCCTGCAGGAATGTGTGGGAACGGCGTTCCTGCACTTTTTTTACAGCAGGAATGCCGTTTCCCATTCCTCCTGCAGGCACTCGGGGGACGGCAAAAAATGCCGCCCCCAAATGCCCCCGTGTTACCCCTGTCATGGGGGGGCCCAAGAGGTGGCGTAATGGCCACCTGGTGGACCCCCTGGCGGGCACCTGTCTCCCTATCAGACGTGGCGAGTGAGTTGTGTTCTCTCTGCTCTACTCCCTCACACGCGCTGTTTGCTGATGCCGGGAGCTGGAATATGATGTCATATTCCGTCTCCCGGCATCAGTAGACAGCCCGCGCGACGAGAGCGGGGACTCCACTGAGCGGGGACGCACCGAAAGGCAGGCTATTTTAGCTGCTGTCTGTTCTCAGAATACTCTTGCGACCCATTTTTTGCTCTCCAGTAAACAAAGTGCAGGAACGCCGTTCCCACACGTTCCTGCAGGACTCTGAGTATGTGTGTTCGTGTCTGTGAGTGTATGTGTGTGTGTGTCTGAGTATCTGTGTGTGTCTGTGTGTGTGTGAGTGTGTGTGTCTGTGAGTGTGTGTGTGTTTGTGAGTGTGTGTCTGTGAGTGTGTGTCTGTGAGTGTGTATGAGTGTATGTGTGTATCTGTGTGTGTGTGTCTGTGAGTGTGTGTGTATGGGTGTATATGTGTGTCTGTGAGTGTGTGTCTGAGTGTGTGTGTGTCTATGAGTGTGTATGTGTGCACCTGTCAGTGTGTGTGTGCATGCGTTTATATATGCAAACGAGTGTATGTTATTATATTTTTTTTGGGTGGTGGGGGGGTGTGGATCTTGGGTGAGTTCACACACTTTATTCACCAGGACTTGACCCCTGATCAAAAGCCTCATTTCCTCTGTATGTGTAACAGGCTTACTGAGTTGGGGCCCAGTAATAATTTGGAAGCAGGCATTTGGGAAAAAGATGGGGTGAAACCTCAGTTAACCAATTATTCTCCTGGCTTCTCAGAAGGAACATTTGCCCTGATGCTCTCCCTCCACCAATGTTTAAAACTTTCACTATACGTTTCACTATTTTCACTATTACTATAATAGTAATAGTAATATTTGCTTTAAACTACTTGAGGTCAGTGAATGGCCATATTTCAAGGCCCAGTTCATTACTAATTATTGTTAGTGCTTTTTGTATGATTTTTAATTTTTTTTATATTTTACACCCTTCCATCATAGTTAACAAGGTATACAGGTAGAAAATACAATCAAGTCCATTAATCGCAGTCTTCCCCACATCCCTTCTCCTTCCCCAAATCCAAATAAAAGCAGTTTCTAGTTGTGCTGTATAACTATGCTAATATTAAAAAAGCCAATATTCTTTTTATGTTTTCTTAAAAAACCATGCACCAATCTAGTGGCCTTTAGCTAATCTGTACATTACGTATATCACTGAAAATATAATATCTTAAATGGATACAGTATTCATAAGAAGGTCAAGCTATATTCAAATATATATCTTGAAGTGATTATTCTTCTCTAAACAGGCATTGTCTAAACAGAAAGGCTGTTTGTGGTACTCAAACATATGTTCTCTGCACCCCTGAATTAAATGGTATGTCTATGTATCACATCAGCTAACTCTGGGAGTTCTGAATTCTGGATGTATCTTAGTGCCCTTAGCAATATGGTAAGAATTGGATTGCTCTATGCTCCAAATGCTGGCAGAGCTATCTAGTGAAAAGTTTAATTTGATACCATCTGTCCCAGAGAGACACTAAATGACCAAATACTTTGCAGCCGTTAGGAAATCAAAGAAACGCAGAATACAACAGCTTGTAAATTAGATGTTTTTTTGTATTTTATTCTATTTTTCTGTATTGAAAAATCAGCCTTGCCATCACAGCCACAAATGTTGCTTTTAGCCCTGGCATTCAAACCTTCAGCTAAATTATTTATTTGCCAGCTTGCATTATATCCAACACATTATTATTTTATTTTTTATTTTTTGGTGGGGGGGGATGGAGAGAGGAAGAACAATTTATGCAACCCCCTACAACATTTAATAAAAGTAACAAATGCAAAAAAAACCCTCAAAATTGTGGGTGGTGATATCTGGCTACTGTAAAGAAATTGTGGAGTTCTTTATGAGAGAGGTTTAAACTCTTCTTCAGTTTGGAATGCCCAGCCAACAGTGACGAAAGATTTGAACAGTCAACAACAAAGTGTTGGCACATTTTCGAAAACAAATCCAACAATAATATTCACCTGCTGATAGGAATCTCACTTGAAATTCTATGATTTAAAGCACCACTAAGTAACGCCAATTGATGCTGCCAAAGGATTCCACCTTTGTGAATTATCCTTTTATGAAAGAGGCTAATTGTTCACGGGGAAGTTAGTCCTCTACTTTTCAGCTTTTATCTGAAACTATCATGTAATGTTATTCAATGCTTTTAGCAAAGAGAGGATTTGCATATTTTTTGGCTTCTTTGACTGTTTTCTTTAAGCAGAGAATCTACTCCACCCGAATTTAAAATGGGTTGTTTCTCTTAATCCTGCCAATTGACAAAATGTTCCTGTTTTAGACAGTCAGCATTTTCTTTCTTGGTAATGAAATACCCTATATCTCGTGTAATCTGTTTTTTTTTTTATTGTTTTAATTTTTTTTTCTTACTTTTCTTGACAGTAGGAAATTTCATTTTTGCAATAATGCATAGAAAAGATTTACTGAGATATTCTTTATATCCTAAAAATCGATGTAATCACTTCTTAATCTGTGAGAGTACTGGTACAAACAATTAAATGCATCTGCTGCTAGCTGAATCCAACGCCACATTTTAATGTCATTTTAGTGCTATTTATGTCAATCAGTGACTGCAGTTTTCTTGTTCATAATAAAGGGTCGATTTACTAGAGCTTGACACTATTTTCTTTCTGGCACTATTGCAGATTAATGTTTAAATCGGTGCTGAAAAACAAAACAAAAAAAGACTCCTTTCAGGAACGAGACTGCTCCATAAGAAACCATAGAAACAACATCTTCTAGATAATTACTAAATGGTATTGATGTAAATATGTAGCTTAGTAATAGCATGTGTAAGATCTTACAAGATGTATAACCCTAGTCAGACAACCTAGCATTGCTTTACTGGGCATGTGCGCCATTATTCGAATTAAGTCACTCAGTACCAAACAGAACGCTGAGTGATGCGCATCTCTCTTATTTGATGTTGAGCTTTTTAAATTCATAAAAGGTTTTTAGATACCCTTTCTCACTTTAAGAGCATTTAATTCACTGTGATTGCTTGGTAGGACTGCCAAGCATCCTCAATGCTCACATCCTCTAGCTTGCCTGTTCTATTTCCTTATGTTCTACCTCTTGTGCACTCACTAGGTCCCTATGGTAGAATTCAACCATCTACATTCACATGCACAGATGGAGAAAGCAAACCATTTGTTGCCTCCTAGTTAATTCTGGGTACTGGAGCAGAAAATGGGGTGAGACAAACCTATAGAGATTAGAACAAAACCCTTTGTAGAGTCTCTCCTGGCATGTTTACATTTTTAAAGGAATACTTAACAAAATATGGTAACGATTGTTCCTAAACAAGAGCAAAATGGTGCTATCCTAAAGAGACATTCCCAACATGCCAAATAATCAAATTTATATATGCAAAAGGATGCACACCGAACCAAATCCCCAAAAATAAATCAATATTTAAGAAAGGCACTTTCTTAGGTGCTGAAACTTTGGGTGTATAGGTTTGCACATGTCCCACTTGTAGGGGGTTTGAGTAAGTGTTCTATTGTGACTATTGTATTGTTGATCAATAATAGCCTCTGTCACTTTTTTTTTTTTTGGTACTTTTTATTGTTGTATTTGGAATTGCTCAATAAAAGTATTGCTTAAGTTTTGACATTTGGTTTGGTGTGCATCCTTTTACATTCATTTTTAAAGGATACCTGTGGTTGTTTATTTATTCATTCTCTTTTTAAGATCATAAGAGTTCTTCTATACATTGTGCTAGCAGCTTTCCTAGCAAATGTATACATTGTTAGAAAAACCTATTTAAAATAGATTTTTATTACACCTCTCAGTCAACACCCAAGCACACACTCAATGCTGAGGCATTGAGTGGTAAAGGAGAACAGCAAAGATCTCCCACATGCGGTGCAGTTACTATGGCGCTGGGGAGTATAGGAACAGAGTAACATCACTCCTTTCCAATGCTTGACAGGCGCACAGTCGGATTTGCCGGCATATGCGCTAACCTTACCCAAACCCCCATTAAAACACAGACACAGGTTATACTGTTGGAAATAATTCGTCCACAGCTTTATTAAATTATTAATAAAATAATTAAGGAATAACAAATGGGGTCATTGCCAACAAATCTTAATAATGTTAACTTCCCCCATATACATAACATACCCCTAGCAATGCCCCCACAATAATAACAATAGATAACAATCTAAATAACATGTTAACACAGAAACTGGCCGCCCAATTTGACCACATTTCCACCAGGTTAAATTGTAGGGGTGTACCGAGACACCGCTACCCACCATATCGATTGTAGGGGTGTACCAAGACACCGCTACCCACAATATCCATTGTAGGGGTGTACCAAGACACCGCTACCCACCAGTTCCAGTGTAGGGTGTACCAAGACACCACCACACCCCCAGGTTCGGAGCCACCGACGGGCTCGAACCTACCAACCACGTGCAACACTGCCCAAACCACATTAAACCTCTGGATGCCCACTTTCTCCTCCATCTACCCTCCGATTTAACCAGGCCATTACCCACCGCTGTGAAAAAACAGGAAATCAACTAACCTAACCAAATACAGCGAGGGTGGGGGGGACAACTGACAGGTAAGCCTAGGTTCAGTTAAAATGGCCACTTCATATAATGGCTGGTATAAATACTCCCCTTATGGCTCCGCCCTACCCAGCATGCTAGCTGTCACTAAATTCCTGTGGCTGCTATGCCTACCTCCTGGCTCTGTCAAGGCCTATTCCTCTTAGCTGCGCTGATCCATGGGCTACATGACAGGCGCACAGTCGGATTTGCCGGCATATGCGCTAACCTTACCCAAACCCCCATTAAAACACAGACACAGGTTATACTGTTGGAAATAATTCGTCCACAGCTTTATTAAATTATTAATAAAATAATTAAGGAATAACAAATGGGGTCATTGCCAACAAATCTTAATAATGTTAACCTCCCCCATATACATAACATACCCCTAGCAATGACCCCACAATAATAACAATAGATAACAATCTAAATAACATGTTAACACAGAAACTGGTCGCCCAATTTGACCACATTTCCACCAGGTTAAATTGTAGGGGTGTACCGAGACACCGCTACCCACCATATCGATTGTAGGGGTGTACCAAGACGCCGCTACCCACCATATCCATTGTAGGGGTGTACCAAGACACCGCTACCCACCAGTTCCAGTGTAGAGTGTACCAAGACACCACCACACCCCCAGGTTCGGAGCCACCGACGGGCTTGAACCTACCAACCACGTGCAACACTGCCCAATCCACACTAAACCTCAGGATGCCCACTTTCTCCTCCATCTACCCTCCAATTTAACCAGGCCATTCCCCGCCACAGCTCAGGACTTGACACCTAAAGCTCCTGAGCGACCCCCACCACACCAGAATAAGGCCTGTTGAATGCCTTCCTGAAGGCCCAATTTAAACAGATCACACCTTACATCCGAAAATGTACCCCATCCGACCTGGAGTACCCAGGGAGCTTTCCTCCCAATTTGTTGTGTCTCACTGTTACACCGCCCTCACATTTGATAAATACCGCCATCAATTTTTTATTAAGTCATCCTCGACACCGAGCTACCATGGCCGGGTACGTAGTATGTCTCCAATGTAACCGAGGAATCATCTCGGACCGCACCACCACCACACCCGTGGCCAGCTCCCATAGCCGGTCCACCTCCCTCTGCCTCCACCTGATCAATTCCTTTTCCGGGACCATGCCAATATCCAGAATGTCCTGGACAGTACCCCTTGTTACCTCCCGGAAAATTTTCTCCCCTAATGTCTTGCCACCAAAATCCCCGAAAACCAAATCCACTCCTGCTCCACCAATTCCAAAGGAAAGCCCAGTTGCGTTTGAACCAAAACGCGGCTCCCATCTGTGCCCCTTAGATATAAGAATGACCCACCAACCATGTCACCAAACCTGAAACGAAAGTAATTAGCGACAAGGCATAGCCCCAAACACAAACCCATACGTCCATAGCCATTAAACCAAATAGACTGGCCTGAAACAGGACTTAAACCGTACTGACTCCCATCTGCCTGAACGTTTCCCTAGGTCCTCACTTAAAACCAGGCGGGGCGCCTCTGTTACCGCCATCATCCGGGAAGAATGGGTCCCAAGATCCAAACCCAACATTGTCAAACCCCTCCGAACAAACACCTGCGGGAATTGAATCGTGACAGCACCGATCTGTCCCCTTTTACCAGTAAGCCACCCGGGATGTCCGGGCAAAGCTCCAAGTAGCATGATGCGCTTAACACCGGGTGTACCCCTTACCCCGGCAGGGAATATAGCTTTACCAAACCTCCTTTACCAGACACATCCGTTCTTGAACAACCCTTCTGAATCGTTACCTTAACCGACTGAGGCTCGACAACCGAGTGTAGAACCCCCCAACACCTGCCCGAAGGCACTCACCAGTTCCCCAATCCGAATTGCCCCAAGCCTCCGAGAAGGCCACCGCAAGCAAACTCACTGCAAAAGTAGAGTAATACACCACCAGGCGTTGCGTTACCCAAGGAAACCCGCCGCCCGGCACCGACATATTTCATACCTCTCCATAAGACCCGCGATGCCTGACGGACGTGACAACGTTCCGTCACTTCCTCCCAATCGGTCAGTTTGAACCCTAACGACAATGCCGCCATGCTCCTGTCCATTGCCGATGGAGCTAACGCTGAACGAACAAACGGCTTAGGAACCACAGCAAGGTATCCCTTCGCCCCTCCTTTGACTGGGCCCCCACAGTGAAACCAACCGCCTTGTCCCACATATCTCAAACGTTCACATAGGCAGTCCCTGTGCCCGGTGCCATAGGATTCTGTATCGATCCTCCAAGTCTCAAGCTGCCACATTTCCTCCAGACCGGACTGTCCCTCCTCCCGCGCCTCCTGGGGCCGCCATTCGCAGCTTGTACCCTTGTGTGCGAGCCAAGTAACCAGCCCCTACCTTCCGCCAACCAGGCACGTGGCGTGCCTGCACCCGATACCTGAACAGTGATACGAATCGCCGCCATCGGCGTACCTCCTGAACCGAGGACCCGGCTGGATGGTAAACCACATGAACCCCGCCATATTGTGCGTGAATTATGACTTTTCATCCCTTAATATTTCACCTTTTAGAGCCACAGCCACTCCCAATGGAAATAACTCAAAAGATGCCAACTTCGAATAAGAGGACTTACCTTTCATGCCTCCCACCACCGCTCTGCGCACCACCTGCCTTCCAGGTAGGCCCCGGAATCTATGTTCCCAGAGGTATCCGTGAACAACTTGATACCACCCGCAAAGGCTCCACAAGTAGCCTTCGCCATGAAGTGACTACCGACCCAGTCCTCACGACTAACCCGACATGCAACTTGAAACTGCCTTATGAACAACTTCGATTTCTCAGTGACCTTCTTGGACCTGTGAACCTTCAGCCTGAAGTCCCGAAGTGCAGTCAACTGAACCCCAGGCAATCAACACTCTCCTACCACCGAAGCAATTTCCAGTCCAAGCAAAGACGTGCGGTAGGATTCCTGCGACCATAAGGTATGTCCACAACGGCCCGCCCAGCCGAGCCCACACAGCAAGCTATCTTACAGATAATGTACTAAGGAACCCCTTTCTGATTCCTCTTTCACCTCCCACTCCCAGACGGATCCAACTTCCCGAAGTAGGAACATGAATGGAACTGCCCCTTGGCAAGTAGAGGTTACCAATAGGAACCTGCAAACATGCAACCCAAAAGATGGAAGGGTCACCAATAATCGAACGCGTCCTGTTCCCTCAAACCAACTCGACGGCAAGGCCGAATGATGCCAACGATACAGAACAGTTCCGCGGCAATGTCCTCATTTACCGATGCCCCTTTCGGGTGCGATAAGTTTTGTATCGGACGGAATTTGCCCGCCCATTTCTAGGGGACCACCCCCCATGGAGACACCCACAGGTCCTCTAATGGCGCGGAAGTTCCCCCATGCACTTGATATTCGCCCACCACTTTTCCTGGTCCCTCGACTTTGAATGGAATAGCGTAAACCCCCTCAACAATCCCAGCCATAAAACTAGCGCATTCATGGGAGGCTTACTGCCTTAGCCACAGCAGCAATGCACTGATCATCACTGGTGCCGCTCCGAGCCGCAACCGCTGAAGCCCTGCCGAGTCCCTTCCTGCCTTAGGTTTTCCTTTCTTGACGCGTCAGTTGACACCGTGACTCCCACCGCCTCCGGAACACCCGTATCGAAGCCTACCCGACGGTCCCCAGTTGCACTGACCTTTCTTCTGTCCAGCCAGCACCGCACCTCCTGGGGGTGCGCCGGCAGCCCCTGGAAAGAGTGCATTTCCTGCATCATCATTAGGAACCACCCCTTTTAAATCAATGAACTCCTCGAGCGGAAGACAGGAATTTTTTTTTTTTTTCAAATCCCCTTTATCAAATCTTATCCTCTGCCTTCAAGTGCCCCCCCAATGTCCCCGCGAAGGATACGTACCCATTTTGTTGCGCTGCGCCTGGAATATTGCCACACATCTAACTGTTCTCCTGCCCCGTCAGATGTCCCCGGTACCGGTACACCGTATTCCCCTTCCCTTACCCGTCACGCCGTCACCACCACCCTTACTTCGGTCTGCGCTGTCCTTCCATCCACCTTGCCAGGCTCTGGAGTATCCGGTGGATGCCGACTCCTGTCCGCGCTGGTCCAGCCTCAAGCCCGTAGAAGTAACACTCCTCGACCTGCTCCTCCACCCCTCATCCGACCTCCCGCTGCTGCTGTGCCTGTCATTGTCATTGCGCTGCTCCCTCCCGTACTCACACCTGCTGATGCTCCTCCTGTGTTCCTGCTCCTGAGAACGCCCCCCAAGGGGCTCCCGCTTGCCTCTGTGCCTTACGTCCATGTCCTCTCTTCTGCCCTCTGCTTGCAGTACCTGGCCTCTCCCCGGCCGCCTCATCCACTTGTGGCCCCTTTAATCCTGGTTGCTGGCCTTCCCCTCCATAGCTGCTCTGCTGCGCCTGTGAAGACTCCACCTGCTGCTTTCACTATCCCCTTCCTTCACCTCTGACCAGACCCTGGCCCCATCCAGGGCCGCCTCTGTCTGTGTCCCGCCGACCTGGACCCCCCCGCCTGCCCATTGGGGGGGGGGACCGCTTTTACACTGCTGGGCCCTTGCATCACTCCCCCCGTCCCTCAGGTATGCCACCAGGGGCAGACTCACCAGGACGCCTCTTGCCGCTCTCCCTGCCTGGCGGCCATCATGTCATGCTTGATTCCACTGTCCTTTGTGCTTTCCCGCCCCCCCGCCTTATTGCAGGGGGCGCTCTTCCTGTGCGGCCTCATCCTGACCTGCCATCTTGCCTGACCGGCGTCGCGTCGAACATACGGCGCCAGCCGCCCTCCAACTCCTGCCTGCTTTCCGACCTCATTTTCAGCCTTCCCCATGCTGCCTCCTGACAGGCTCACGGGCTGCCGAACTAACGATGTCACTCACAGGCTGCCGCTGGGGCGCCCTCGCTCTCCATGCTGGCCTCTGTTCCACCGCCGCCATGGGGGGGGGGGTAGCAGACGTGCTCGGGGACCCCCAGCTGCTCCTGCAGCCACCAGCCACGATTCTGCCACAACCTTTGTGACCAGGATGGTGGCTTGCTTGGAGTTCTGTCTGAGGCTGATGGGAGTGAGCATGCAGCAGCAGCAGCTCACTCCAGCCTCTCCTGTACCTCCATGCTGCCTCCTGTACCTCCATGCTGCCTCTGTTCTTCTATGCTGCCTCCATGCTGCTGATGGGAGTGAGCATGTAGTAGCAGCTCACTCCAGCCTCTCCTGTATCTCCATGCTGCCTCCTGTCTCAGTGCTGCTGCCTTCTCCCTCCAGGGCAGACAGCTTTCACAACTGACAGGTAAGCTTAGGTTCAGTTAAAATGGCCACTTCATATAATGGCTGGTATAAATACTCCCCTTATGGCTCCACCCTACCCAGCATGCTGGCTGTCACTAACTTCCTGTGGCTGCTATGCCTACCTCCTGGCTCTGTCAAGGCCTATTCCTCTTAGCTGCGCTGATCCATGGGCTACAGGCACGCTGGCAACGAAATCAGCATGCAGGCATCACTGAGAAGGTTTACTCTTCTAGGGGAAGCATCCCAAAGCAGGGCAAATCAAAGAAGGCAGGAAGAGGTCCAGAGGACAATCCAGAGGTGGGTGTTATGTGAAGATAACTATCCACAAAGCTCAAAGATGGCAGCATTTAGAGGTGAGGAGAGGTGAGTAAATAAAGTAAGTCTGATATGTATTGATGTTTGTAACTGACACAGAAAAGTATTATAATATATATGTATATTTACATCACTGCGAGCTACCCAACAAGAATAATACGAATTTTAAACTTTTGTGGGTCGCTTCCGCACCCATACATCTCTTTTTGTGTATCTCCTAATTCTTCTTCTATGTTTCTCCTAAACCCCTTTCAACCATGTGTGTCTGTTAAACCCTTTTACTTTTTTGTGTGTATCTTAACCCACATTAAAACTTCTGTATCTCTTAACCCTCCTTATCTCTTGTCTGTTTGTTAAACCCAGTGACGTATTTGCCGTGAGGCAAACAAGGCATTTGCTTTGGGCGGCACTTTCCAGAGGGCAGCAAAAAATGCTGCCCCCAAATGCCCAGGCAATACCTTGTTAGCCTGGTGGCAGGCAGCTAGCTGAGTTCCAAGGCGGGCGCCGGCTCCCGGCATCACTCTGCCGCCCGCCTTGGAATTCAGCTAGCAGCCCAACTGCCTGCATGCCTGCCTCACTCCCTGCCCAAGCAGCCTGGCCAGCAGCCCCACTGGACCCCAGGTAAAAAATCCACCCAGCTCTCCCAAAGGTAGGGAGGCTGGGTGTATTTAAATAAAAAAATATGTGAGTGTTGGGGGGGGGGGGGGGAATTTGTGTGTGTCTGGCTGTCTGGCAAGGTGTGTGTGTCTGTGTCTGTCTGTCAGGCTGGCTGGCAGTTTGTGTATGTGTCTGGCTGGCAGTGTGTGTGTATATCTTTTAGTGTGTGTCTGTGAGTGAGTGTATGTCTGTGAGTGTGTGTCTGAGTGATTGTGTATGTCTGTGAGTGAGTGTTTGTCTCTGTGAGTGAGTATGTCTGTCAGGATGTGTCTGGGAGGGAGCCTGTGTGTCTGAGTGATTGTGTGTGTCTGTGAGGGCGCCTGTGTGTGTGTGTGTGTCTGTAAGTGTGTCTATGTGTGTGTGTCTGTGAGGGAGCCTGTGTGTCTGAGTGATTGTGTGTGTCTATCAGTATGTGTCTGTGAGTAAGTGTGTCTGTCAGTGAATATGTGTGTGTTTGAGTGATTGTGTATGCCTGCCTGTGTCTGTAAGTGTGTGAGTGTGTTAGTGTGTGTGTCTGCATCATTATGTGTGTATGTCAGTGATTGTGTGTGTCTGTCAGTGTGTGTCTGTCAGTGAGTCAGTGATCGTGTGTGTCTGTCAGATTGTGTCAAATCAGTGTGTGTGTGTATGTCAGTGTAACGAATGCTAGTATAACAGCTACCCATTCATCTATTTTCTCCCAAACTGCCTGAGCCTGAGTGATTATAGCTTGCAGTTTGGGTGCTGAGCTGAACGATTCTCCATACAAATGACAGTCTCCCAAGTATATTCTCCCAGTAAAGTAGACAGGTACCAAAAACATCAGCCGAAACTAGACGAAGGGTGTAACAGGAATGATTTTAATGGGTGCCACAATGGCTTTTATGCAAGTCCCCATGGAAGGGGCACTCCCACATGGACCTTGTGGGGGACAGGGACACAAAGGTTGCAGCCAATAATGATATAGTGACAAAGTGTGACACTCCCAATACAAACAGATAATTCCCTCCTCTCTGCCTGTGAGATAATTGGGTCAGATAAAATAATAACTCAATTATCTCCAGGCAAAAAAAAAAACATTATTCACAAAACTTGAAAAGCACCCCAAAACCCATAAAATCCCAACACATGTTATATCCCCTGATAGCCCTGATCTGGGTGACCAACATATCCAAAAATCACCCAGATCAGTTTAGGGGTTTTGGAATTTTATGGAAGTCCAATTTTGACCGACTGCACACGAGGCTCCTACCCAGAACCAGTTCCATGAATTTAGGTTGTGCGGCCGATCTATTTCGACAAGTCTTCAAAAACGAATAAATGCATGAACTGCACCCACTGACTCATAGCAGCGATTGTTCCCCTGGTTCGTGGGAACAAAACTTCCGAACAGTGCTCTCCTTGCTGTTCGGGAAAAGGAAGCAGGCATTCGTACAGTTTGAGGAAGTCGAGTGTCCGATTTTAGGTCCAGACACTCGACGACCAAGTCCCGCTGCCTCCTCGACTATACCAATGGCGGCCACACATGGAGAGCACTTAATTTACTGTTCTCTTTGAAGATAATGAGCCAGAAGGGTGGTCGGTGTTTGGTAGTTACAGCTACAGAATGCAAAAAAGTCAAATAACTGAAATAACACTGTAATTTCTTCACAGTCAGTGTATCTGAGAGCGTGTGTCTGTCAGTCAAAGTTTGTGTGTTAGTCTTTAACAGGAAAAGATGTGGCATTGACAGGAAGGGGTGGGGCAAATGTAAATTAGGGGTTGCCGAGTTCCGTCATGCCTAGCGCAGCTCAGATACAACATACACCGCTGCTTAAACCCCTCACATACACAGTTGAATACACACAGGGCTGGACTGGGCAGACAGCCCAAATCATCAGACAGGCAAATGTAATTTAAGTATTTTCCCCTCGGACTGTGCCAGCCTGTGTCAGTCTGAGGGGAGTAAAGAGAGAGGAGCCGGGGTCTGGTGTGGACGCAGGCTGCTGGCAGCCAGAGGGAGATCTGTCAATCTCCCTTCAAAATGTACATCAATTTTTTCTGCATGCTACACCCCCACATGCAAGTCACACCTCCTGAATGTAAGCTCTGCCTCCCGCATATAAGCCCCACCCCCACACGTTGCTGACCTTGCTGGAAGGCCACAAACAGTGATTGTGTGTGTGTGTGTGCCTGGTAGTGAGTGAGCTTGTGTGTGTGCCTGCTAGTGAGTGAGCACATGTGTATTCCTGCTAGTGACTGAGTGCGCGTGTGTGTGCCTGCTAGTGAGTGAATGATTGTGTGTGCCTGGTAGTGAGTAAGTGTGTGTGTGTGCCTGCTAGCGAGTGAGCATGTGTGTGTGCCTGCTAGTGAGGAAGCTTGTGTGTGTGTGCCTGCTAGTTAGTGAGCGTGTGTGATTGCCTGCTAGTGAGTGAGCACGTGTGTGTGTGTGTGTGTGTGTGTGCCTACTAGTGAGTGAGCGTGCATGTGTGTGCCTGCTAGTGAGTGAGCATGTGTGTGTGCCTGCTAGTGAGTGAGCGTGCGTGTGTGAGTGCCTGCTAGTGAGTGAGCTTGTGTGTGTGTGGGTTTCACTAGTGAATAAGCTTGTGTGTGTGTGCCTGCTAGTGAGTGAGCTTGTGTGTGTGTGTGTGTGTGCCTACTGGTAGTGAGCTTGTGTGTGTGTGTGTGTGCCTGCTAGTGAGTGAGAAACACGTGTGTATTCACTACTAGTGACTGAGTCTTGGCGTGTGTGTGCCTTACCAACACAGCCAGTGAGTGAGCAGCGTGTGTGTGCCTGGTAGTGAGTAAGTGTGTGTGTGCCTGCTGGCGAGTGAGCATGTGTGTGTGTGTGTGTGCCTGCTAGTAGGAAGCTTGTGTGTGTGTGCCTGCTAGTTAGTGAGCGTGTGTGATTGCCTGCTAGTAGTGAGCATGTGTGTGTGTGTGCCTGCTAGTGGTGGCGTGCATGTGTGTGCCTGCTAGTAGTGAGCATGTGTGTGTGTGTGCCTGCTAGTGATGGCTGATGCGTGTGTGTGCCTGCTAGTAGGTGAGCTTGTGTGTGTGTGGAGCCTGCTAATTGGTGAGCATGTGTGTGTGTGTGTGTCTGCTAGTGAGGGGAGCTTGTGTGTGTGTGTTTGTGTGTGTGTACCTGCTAGTGAGTGGCGTGTGTGTGTGTGCCTGCTAGTGAGTGAGCTTGTGTGTGTATGTTTGTGTGCCTGCTAGTGAATAAGCTTGTGTGTGTGTGTGTGCCTGCTAGTGGTGAGCATGTGTGTGTGTGTGTGCATGTAGTGAGTGAGCTTGTGTGTGTGTTTTGTGTGCCTGCTAGTGAATAAGCTTGTGTGTGTGTGTGCCTGCTAGTGAGTGAGCTTGTGTGTGTGTGTCTGCTAGTGAGGGAGCTTGTGTGTGACCTGTGCCTGCTAGTTAGTGAGCGTGTGTGATTGCCTGCTAGTGAGTGAGTGCATGAGTGTGTGACTGCTAGTGAGTGAGCGTGCGTGTGTGCCTGCTAGTGAGTGAGCTTGTGTGTGTGCGTGCTAGAAAATTAGCTTGTGTGTGTGTGTACCTGCTAGTGAGTGAGTGTGTGTGCCTGCTAATGAGTGAGCTGTGTGTGTGCCTGCTAGTGAGTTAGCTTGTGTGTGTGTGTGTGCCTGCTAGCGATTGCGCGTGTGTGTGTGCTTGCTAGTGAAGAAGCGTGTGTGTGTGTGCCTGTGTGTGTCAGTAAGCTTTTCTGTAGGGAGAATGTGTGTGTCAGCAAACTTGTCTGTAGTGAGCATTTGTGTGTCAGTGAGCTTGTCTGTAGTGAGCTTGTGTGTGTCAGTGAGCTTGTCTATAGGAAGCATGTGTGTATCAGTGAGCTTTTCTGAAGTGAGCATGTGTGTGTGAGCTTGTCTGTAGTGAGCGTGTGTCAGTGAGTATGTGTGTGTGTGTGTGTGACAGTGAGCTTGTCTGTAGTAAGCTTGTGTGTGTATACCAATACGTTTCAGACCCTTGTAGACTTTCCTCAGGATCAAAACATTATATATATATATATATATATATATATATAAACAGAGAATGACCGCACTCAAGGACTTGTAAATATCACTAAAACTTAACTCTTAATGTTCAAAATAAATCAAATCAACGTTTCAGCCCCATATTTGGGCTTTCATCAGGATGGTAAAAACACAGTCTGTGTTTTTACCATCCTGATGAAAGCCCAAATATGGGGCTGAAACGTTGATTTGATTTATTTTGAACATTAAAAGTTACGTTTTAGTGATATTTACAAGTCCCTGAGTGCGGTCATTCTCTGTTTTTCTATGCTATTTGCCTGACCAGCATTGGGCACATTATTTACCTATTCCAGGAGTGCAAGCAATTTTGTGGTGTCCAGTGGTTGGGGAAGCAGGGACTGCTTCCTGCTTCCAGGGAAGCTTTGCTGGGCAGGCAGAGCAGTCTCCATCCAGTGCCCAATGCACACGCTCGCCAAGTTTTGCTGCAGGATACCAGATACCACAGGACATGTTTAGGCGACAATGCAACAGGGCTGTTTTGGGAGCACAATGGGGGATCCACACAATATTAGGCAGGTGGTTGTAAGGTTGTGGTTGATCAGTGTATGTGACAGTGATTTAAGGTGAGTTTATTTTTCTGTTACAGGTTCACTTTAATTTAAATGGAGGCATTATGACCTCAGATAGAAAATATGTTACAGTTATTGTATGCCATTCTTCTGACATCTTGCAAACTCTGTAAGTCATGAAAGTTCACAAACCATGCAATGAAATAACACAGTTTTGTCCGACACCTAGTAAATGGACCTGTCAGAGTTATTCACTAAAGTGAGAACTCAAAGTGAATTCAAAGTGAATTTAAAATTTTATTAAAGACACGGAGGCTCCTATTATGCTTCTCTTTCTTTAATTCTCCCTCAGCAGCGAAGAGAGATATATGCAAATGAGAGAAAAAATAACAATAACATTAGCATATGGAACAGTGCTCATAGGTATCCACCCCCTTAGTATATAAGGTGTAGCACTCCATGCTTCTTCCTCTTTCTTCGCTGCTCCCTCAGAAGATAAGTACACTCTCATATTTTCTATGGTGTGCTCTGTGGGTTTATTCTTATTTCAGATTTTCATTATATTACTGTTTGCTATTTTATTTAGTGACTGTTTTACTTTAACTGCTGTGGGGATATTTATTTACCCCCTTTACTCCGTTTTATTGCTCTGTTGTAGGCTGTGCCTTTATCTTTAGGGTGACTGGGACACTACTAGTTTGACCCTTAGGGTTAGTTTTTCTTCCCTCCCTCCAGTCCCCTCCGTGGGGGCTCTGCCCTGGTCAAACTCTCTGCCGGTTTTTTCGCCGCCGGGGCTCATCGGAGACACCCGCGGCGCTTCCCGGCACTATTTTGTCCCCGCCGGCCGGACCTACTTCTAGTCCGCGCGGCGATCCCCCTCACCTTGGTTTCGCCGCTCGCGAGCAACACGCATGCGCGGTTACTCGCGGCGGCCATCTTTTTGGTTTCTTTGGTCGCCGGTTAGGGCGGCGGCCATTTTCTATACCCGTTTATGTCTGTGTTGCCTCTCCCACACGCGGGATTTCAACTTTCTGTGGCTCTATCTCTGTGATAAGCTGGATATCCCTCCATCTTCCTATACACTCCACTACTATACCTGGGTTAATCAATCCTGGTATTTTTCTATACCTTCTCTTCTTTCCAAGTTTTTCTATTTCTTGTTTTATTACTTTTCTCTCTATTATCCTGGCCATGCAGGCTGATGATAAATCCTCTGGCAAATTTGGCACCCCTATGACCATGGCTGACCCTGACCTCCAAGTTGACCCTGGGCTCATGGGTTCTGAAGAATTCCAGTGCCTCCTGGATTCCACCATGTCCAAATCTATCTCCAAGGCCATATCTTCAGCCATGGGAGCTATGTCCTCTACTATTACGGACTCCATTACACAGGCACTCAAGCAGGTACAACCTCTCTCTACCCCTGCCTTGACCCATACCCCTCCTAAGGGGTCGCTACCAGGGCGCAAAGCGTTAACCAAACGCAGACATTCACAAGACCCCCCCCCATGCAGGTTGACCCTGCTCTGACTGACATGCCTCAGGCTGTCCATGATGGCGCGCAACAACCGCGCAATAGAGCTTCTGGGCGAGCTACGGCTACCAGAGACTGGAAAAGGGCTAGAGCCCATGATATACTATCTGACTCAGACGAGGAGGGGGATGAGGGGTCTGACGCCCCGTACTCTGACCCGTACGAGGACGAGCTCTCAGAGGGTGAAAGCCTCCAGGGAAAGCAGTTCCCCTTGACGGCAACGCGTACCACTGCTCATGCAGGGACGCCCGAGGCAGAAGCAGCCCGTGACCCTAAAGAGGTCACGCTATTCGACCCTGACAACTTAAGACACCCACGCTCTGCCGAGTGGGAACCATCTGAACACATCGCCCGATACCTAGCCCTCAGGGTACGTAAGTCCCTTTCTCAAGAGAGCCGTAATAAATTGAGAGCGGAGTGCCCCCGACCCATAATCCCTGATGCTGTGGCAAAAACCCCAGAAGTGGACCCTCAGATAGCCCAGTTTCTAGCCAAAACAGGCTGGAAGGCCAAGAGGGGACTGGACTACTCCCTCCGTAATTGTCAGGACAAGTTCCTAGACACTCTGGGTCCTGTCACTAAATTATACGAACTGCTGGAAGCAGCTCAGTCGGGTGAGGCTCCAGTAGACTTTGAAGTAGCGTTTGGATGGCTCCAACGCTTGGTCTGCATGATCGGCAATGCCAATACTGCCATGTCAACAGAACGCAGGAAGGCCATCCTGCTGAAAATCGAACCCAAACTGGCTAGTATGGCCTCCTCTGAACCAGGGGCCGCGGCTAAGGGTCTCTTGTTTGGCGAATCCTTCGTCAAAGACCTGGGCTCCTATGTCAAAACATTCACGGCGCTGGATAAAGCCCAATCATCCATGAAGAGGGTATTCCACCAAAAGGTTTTCGGTGGGGCCGGTAGAGGTAGGAGCCGTCTATCCGGCCGCAACCCCCGGGGTTTCTCCAGACCGGGCAGAGGCTCCTCCAACACACAGAGACAGACCCAGGAACGCTCCTACACCCCGTTCTTCCCTTCTCGAGGAAGATCTTGGAATGCCCGTGGCGGCAGAGGAACAACCCCAGGAAAACGCCCTTATGGTGAGTACGATTTTTCCCCATTTTTCCCATATAAATGTGGGGGGCAGACTGGCTTTGTTTTCTCAAACGTGGGCCACTATCACGTCCGACAGTTGGGTACTGCAGACTGTAGAGGGTTACCAACTAGAATTGACGGGTCTTCCCTTTCAGGTTTCCCTCCCGCGTGTGCCACACATGCCTCAGTCTCACTACGACCTCATCTCCACGGAGATAGAAACCTTGTACAACAAAAATGCCATAGAGGAAATCCCTCTAGATACCCCAGGTTTTATAAGCAACCTGTTCTTGGTGCCGAAGAAAGGCGGGGGTGTCCGCCCAGTTATCAACCTGAGACCCCTCAATGCCTTCATACAATATCGGCATTTCAAAATGGAGGGCATACACTGCCTCCGAGACCTCCTTCTCCCAGGAGACTGGATGGTGAAACTCGATCTGCAAGATGCATATCTCACGATCCCGATAGCACCAACACACAGGAATCTCCTACAGTTCCGGTGGGGCACAAAGAAATGGCGCTTCTGTTGCCTCCCTTTCGGGCTCTCCTCCGCTCCCTGGTGCTTTACGAAAGTGCTGAAACCAGTGGTAGCATTTCTCAGATTACACGGGATTCGCCTCATTATCTATCTGGACGATATCCTCATACTGTCTGGGACACGATCCCTTCTGCTGTCACACCTGTCGTGGACCCTTCACCTCCTGCAGAACCTCGGTTTTCTAGTGAACTGGGAGAAATCGGTGCTACAACCTTCTCAACAGATGGAATTCCTAGGATTCCGAGTCGATTCGGTACAACAAATCCTGTGCCTCCCTTCAGACAAGATGTCCAACATCAAGAAGGAGATCAGGAGGATAATGAACCGTTTGGACATTTCTCTAAGACAACTGGCTCGGGTAATCGGCTTACTAACATCCTCTATACAGGCGATCTTCCCGGGACCGCTACACTATCGGGCGCTACAACGCCTAAAGGCTTCCTGCCTAAGGAAGGGTCAGTCGTACGAATCCAACATCACGCTGGACGAAGAATCCAGGGAGGAACTGGACTGGTGGCTGACCCACATGGAAGCATGGAATGGACGGGCAATCTTCGGTTCCACTCCAGATTTGATAATCGAGTCGGATGCAAGCTTACATGGCTGGGGCGCGCTCCGGCTCCATATCCACAGGAGGCAGATGGTCAGTAGACGAATCATTCCTACACATAAACTCACTGGAACTACTGGCGGCCTCATTTGCCATTCGCAGCCTCACACCCAAGGGCGCCTCATGCTCGATCCTCCTCAAGTTAGACAACGTCTCGGCAGTCAGGTACATAAACCATCTTGGAGGTACCAAGTCACGCATCCTAGCGGTTTTAGCTCGAGACTTCTGGCATTACTGTTTACAAAACAATGTGTCGGTGACCGCGGAACACATACCGGGCCTGGACAATTACACCGCGGACTGGAACTCCCGATATCTGAGGGATTTGGGGGACTGGAAGCTTCAACCAAAAGTCTTCGCCAGGATAGCTCGACTATGGGGGCCCTTGAGTGTGGACCTCTTTGCGTCCAGACTGAACACTCAACTTCCTCAATTCTTCAGCTGGCGACCGGACCCGGAAGCCTTGGCGACAGACGCTTTCCTTCAGGACTGGACCGGGGGACGAGCATACGCCTTTCCCCCGTTCAACCTGATTGCTCGGACTCTAACATACATTCGACGCTACAGAACCTCGTTGGTCTTGATAACACCGTGCTGGAGATCCCAACCCTGGTTCCCTCACCTTCTGGAAATGGCGATCGACTTCCCACGGTTACTACCGGATCAAACGTCCCTGTTAACCAACCCAGATGGGGAGAATCACGACTTGATAGAACGGGGAATCCTCCGACTCATGGCATGGCTCCTTTCCGGGGACCCTGGGAAATCACGGAAGTTTCGGGAACAACTACCCAACTCTTGGCGAACGCCTGGGCACCGGGAACAAGGCGCGCATATGCTACGGCATGGAGAACTTGGTCCGATTGGTGCCTGGAAAGATCAGTGGATCCCATATCAGCTTCTGTAAAGACGGTACTGGACTTCCTCACTCAATTGTTCGAATCGGGCAAGGCATTCCGTACAGTCAACATCTACAGGTCTGCTATCTCAGCAGGTCATGATACTGTGGACGGGACTCCCCTCGGTCAGAACCCCCTGATATGTCGCTTACTCAAAGGTATACGTTTTTCACGGCCACCAAAACCCAGGTACGGATCCTTTTGGGATGTCAACATAGTGTTCAAATTCCTGGAGGAATGGCCCGACAACGCGGCACTGTCAATCAAACAGCTGTCCGCTAAACTACTCATGATTTTATGTTTATTATCCTGTAAACGCGTGTCAGATGTAAGGGCTTTGGACTGGCTAGCCCGCTCATTCACTCCAGAAGGGGTGTCTTTCGATATTTCAAGAAGAACTAAATCAGCGACTAAACAAGTTTTCTATCCACACCTCCCGCACCAACCGAAGCTGTGCCCAATTCTATGCTTAAAAGAATACGAAACCCGTACTTCTTCCCTAAGACCGTCAAACTACGGCCCTTTGTTCATTTCACTAAAGAAACCGCACCTACCAGTATCCACACCTACTCTCGCCCGTTGGGCCAAATGGTTATTGGCCTCGGCCGGGATAGACGTTACAATTTTTTCGGCCCATTCGGTCAGAGGCGCTATGGCTTCTAAAGCATCGACAGTAGGGTGCCGGTTAGAAGACATCCTGAAGGCCGCAGACTGGTCTACGGAATCCACATTCCGGAATTTCTATTTTAAACCAATCCAACATTTCTCGGACAGAGTCATTGCTCAGCTTTGAAAGAGCATAATAGGAGCCTCCGTGTCTTTAATAAAATTCCTAGATTTTACTATTAACATGACGTAAAGTCATGATTTTATTAAAGACACGGAGGCGAGTATTATTCCCTCCCACCCTCCCTGGGTGGAGGGATTGGTTTTTTCTCACGGATACCAACCACAGATCAGGTGGACTCCTACAATGTAGATACCTGTAGGTGCGCTCATACGTCTCTCAGGTAGGTGACTTTGTGATATAGTAGACATAATCTTATATTACCTTTTGATATGTCGACATGACTACTACGTTATACGACTTAGTTTTTACCTACATGAAGTTACATGATGCAACCAGTTGCCGACCATATATTACCATATTTTCTCCTCTCTTTTAGCCTGAATCATACTGTCAAAGTGGTGATTTTCCGTTACAAAGCGTTACAGTCTAACCTCAAGGATTGGACATTACCTTTCGCCCACTGTTCCTGTTCGGGCCAAGTTACAGTTCGGTTATGGATCTGGTCTTCGGATCACGGAAGAAAGAGGAAGAAGCATGGAGTGCTACACCTTATATACTAAGGGGGTGGATACCTATGAGCACTGTTCCATATGCTAATGTTATTGTTATTTTTTCTCTCATTTGCATATATCTCTCTTCGCTGCTGAGGGAGAATTAAAGAAAGAGAAGCATAATACTCGCCTCCGTGTCTTTAATAAAATCATGACTTTACGTCATGTTAATAGTAAAATCTAGGAATTTACATCAACAATAGCAGAGCTAGAACGATTCTAGTTTCTTCCACTTTGGCTGCTTTGCCTTAAATTTAAATTTTACTTTGAATTCTCACATCAGTGAAGAATCCGGTGTATGTTTATGAAAAAGCAGTAAGCAAGAAGAGGTTGTCAGACACCTACTAAAATGCAAGTTTAAAAATACAAGTAGCATGATGTCAGTTATGTCACTTATGTTGCCTTCCAGAGTAGAGAAACTGTAAACAGTGCCAGCATCTGAGGATATACAGTACCAACATTCATAATAATTTGCTATGATACTCCAATTAAGTGGACTGAAACTCCCTTAACCCCTTGCCGACCGATGACAGTTCAGGACCGTCATTGGTAACATACCGTTGAGCACCGGTGACGGTCCTGAACCGTCATAACAGAAAACGAGTGGCGGGAGCGATCAGAGATCGCTTCTGCCAAAATCCAGCTGTTACTATCTGTCCGGCATCCCAGGCAGATAGTAACAGCCAATTGCGACGTGTGAGCGATTCATGATCGCTCACAATTGGCTCATGTTAAAGTGGGTGTTACAAACACTTTGACACTGATCTCTGCTTCTCTCTCCTCTGTAGCGTTTTGTGAGGTGAGAGAGACAGAGATCAAAGCGGATAGTTTGTTGCCAGTGTTAAAAGAGTTGCTAGAAGTGTCAAAACCTGTAAAAAAGTAAAAAAAAAAAAATCCATTTTAACCCCTTCCCTGCCAAGTCCTATTACAGCAGTGCATTAGTACTGTCTGTAATTTTTTTTTTGCCCTTAAGGTTTTTTTTTCTTGTCAAAAAGCTGCTTTAGTGTGTTTTAGGGTGTTTTATTGTGTTTTAGACTTTTTTTTTTATAAACGTCAAACTTTAGTTAGTCAGTTTCCTACCCCCAAATCTCCATTAGGTTCTCTTTGCAGGAGTTAGTTTAGGGATTGCCGCTAAAATCTGTTTTAGTCTATTTAAAAAAAAACTTTAAAAAAAACTTTGTGTTAGCAATTTGTTAGTTTTGTGTTGGTTAAACATGCAGCGCATGTATAGCTTGGAGGAGGCACTCTGACGCCACTGACACTGCGTCCGATTTTGACCCAGGTCAGTTTAGTGACACGTCTAGTGTCACGTCATCTGTCTGTGAGCCGGCTGCAAAAAGAAGCTGTGCTTCATCTGCTACGCCGATTGTGGAGGAGGACTGGGTACCTCCACAGTTAGTTAAGCCCAACATCCCCTCTTTTAGTATACAATAATAAAAATATATATATACAATAATAAAAAAAACTATACCCTTAACCTCTAGTTGCAGTTTCTATTGCTGCAGTGGTATAAACTAGACTATCACTTCAGGATAATCAAACAGTAATATGTCATAATTAGCAGTAAAACAAAAATCAGTAACAAATCTCATGTATTGAATGCAACAGACTAAATAATAAAGTCCAGTATTAGTCTGTGCAAATCACTTTATTCCAGGTATTTTCTTGGATAATGTCACTCCATAGCAGAGATGAATATATAGAAAAATGCAGAGAAAAAGTGAATTAGTAACTTTCTGTATTACTTCAATACATAAAAAACAATCCAAATTTGTGAAAAATAAAAATAAAACTAGCTTTATTAGAGTCTTAGCTCGCAGCTAAAAATCAATATTTAAAAGCTCAAAATAAAAGAGATTCCAGAAAAAAAATTTTTCAATGAAATAGCAATAATCCGACTTCATTAGCATGTGTCTGTAAACTGATACTGAAAGTGCATATTGGGTGCAGACCTTGTATTGTTCACGGCGTCCCGGATTAGCAGCTTAGATGCTATGCTCGGTACACTACAGGTAAATGCTTCCCAGAAGCTGGTTTTCATTGATCAGTAATCAGTCCTTCCTTCCTGTCACCCCTCCCCCTTTTAGTGCCAACGCAGGCATTAATGTCAATGTGCAGGACTTCTCCGCTATGCAATATATGGAGTTATTTTTGGAGGATACCATCTGGGAGGAGATTGCTTCCCAGACTAATCTCTATGCTACCCAATTTTTTTTATACAAATCCAGGTAGCTATGTAGTCAGGGAGCATGCTTGGCATCCCACAGATGTCCCTGAACTCAAACAATTCTGGGCTCTTACAATGCTCATGGGGATAATAAAGAAGCACTCAATCTGCTCTTACTGGAGCACCAACCCAATTTGTTTGACTCCTATATACTCCCAAACAATGTCTAGAGCAAGATATGAGTTGGTGTTGCGATACTTGCATTTCAATGATAATACCCTCTGTCACCCCAGAGATCACCCCCAATATGACAGGCTTCACAAAATACGCCTACTAATAGACCATCTGCAGCAAAGATTTTCTGATGTTTATACTCCCCAGCAAAATGTATCTGTTGATGAATCCCTTATGAAATATAAAGGGAGATTGGGGTTCAAACAGTACATTTCCTCAAAACGCGATAGGTATGGCATCAAGTTTTACAAATTGTGCGAGAGCGAAAGTGGCTATACGTTTGCCTTTCACGTATATGAGGGGAAAGATGGTCAACTGGACCCTCCTGGCTGTCCTGACTCTCTGGGGACAAGTGGAAAAATAGTTTGGGACCTAGTTCAATAAGGGTTACCACCTTTATGTGGACAATTT